>CM065700.1:34016298-34028798 GCA_017654935.2 Phymorhynchus buccinoides | reverse complement strand
AATTAAGGAAGTCTATATTTTATTTTATAATGTGACGCTTGTATGTCAAATGAAAGCACATGTATAATTATTCACTAAAACAATAATGATAATAATAATAATAATAATAATAACTAGAGAGCTTATCTTTCCCTTTGAGAGCAAACATGACAGGATTCTCCCCTCCACCAACCTTTTCCAATCCACTTCCAGTTGGTACTTCCCCTACCTTGGATTCATTCAGGAAGTGTTGCAACGTTACTCTGTAATAGAGAGGCGCAGTTGATTAGAAACACTGGTTCGTAATCCAACGGGTTTGCTAGTTCAGGGGTTCGAACCCAGCTCAGACAGTGGTGGTGTTGTCCTTGGTAAAGACATATTACTCCTATTTCCTAGTCCTTGAATGAGACTTGAAACCGAGGTCCCGAGGGCGAACGCATGCGCAAGATGTTGCGCACATGTTAAAGTCCATTCCACTATTTGGCACTAATTGGCAGCGTTGTGCTGGTGGAATGGATAACACAAAGTCACATAGCATGCATCCTGTGGGTGGTGCTGCACACGAGGCGACACGCTCTCCAGGTGGGAGCAACACGAAATTCACAGAGATACATCTCAGTGACTAGATTTACGATAGCTTAGAGTCAAAACGGACAATCTTTAGATAGTCCATTGACTTATTATTGATGTTATTGCAAAAACTAAGAACTTGTATTAAAAGACTGCAATTAATGTAAAATGGGGATCATGCTTTTTATATTTCTGCAGTCTCTTTTTGAAACAAATTATTAGTTTGCACAATATGTTCAATAATAATACGTCAATGGACTATCTAAAAATAGTAATTTGTTATAGGTGTAATTTTCTTAACTGGCTTATCGTTTTCTTTTACATTGAAAGGGCTTTGGTCACTCAATAATCAGTCGCCAAATCTTTTCTTTAAGCTGTTTGATTGTCAGATACAGCCTATTATAACCTATGGATCAGAGGAAAACACTAGGATTTCATCCTATGTCATAGGAGTTCTTATGATAACTTCTCATTTACAATACAGAACCCGTGCAAAATCGCATTGGCGGTGACTGTATGACCAACGAGAATTGTAAAGTTGGCATGTGTGAAAAGGGCAACAAGAACACCGGCAAGTGTGTTTGTGGGGAAAACCAGGAAGTGTATACACAGGATTCCACTACCTGTAGTAAGTCTCTCTCTCTCTCTCTCTCTCTCTCTCTCTCTCTCTCTCTCTCTCTCTCTCTCTCTCTCTCTCTCTCTAACCATAAAGCTGATATAATTTGATTTTAACAGATAAATACCAGCAAATAAAAAGAAAATTAAAGTAAAAGAGAGATTGATTGATTGATTGATTGACTTTTATTTATGAGGGTATTTATGAGGGTAATAAATAAAATTCAATCAATCAATCAATCAATCTCTCTTTTACTTTAATTTTCTTTTTATTTGCTGGTATTTATCTGTTAAAATCAAATTATATCAGCTTTATGGATATAATCGATGTTGTGTTTTAAATAGGGCATATGCCACGAGTGTTCGTACTCTATGCTAGACTACTAATTTGCCCGAGTGATTTGCCCTTAGTTGTGGTGACCTCTCTAGTGGGTCTTGCTATACATAATTCAGTAATCATGATTGTTTCTCCAGCACCATTGCATCACGGTACCATTTCTATCTTCCAGTCTGAGTCTGCTTGTTAAAACATTTAAAACAGAACCATCCTTCCTGCCTCCTCCCCCTATTAAAAAATCAAATACATATAAAGAAAGAAAGTAACCAAAACAAACCAAGAACAAAGAATCAAATAAAAAAATAAAATAATAAAAAACAAAACAATCATAAACAAACAAATAATCAAACAACAACAACAAAATTACATTGAGGTTGTACCTGTTCGGTCTGTGTTAAGTGCCATTTAAGCGAAACGTGTTCAGTACTAAAAACCTTTGGTATTCTAGAATTAAAATTCGTTTTTTTAATATAACATCTCTCTTTGTTTTAATTGCTATCTTCTGTGATGGATGAGGGGTAGGCCAGTTTGAGTAAGCATAAGTTTTAAATAAGCATGGAATATCCTTTTCACTTTCAAAGTGAGCACAAGCTAGTCTATGTAATATGATCCTTTCAGTTGTTAGTACATGTAGTAGTAGTAGTAGTAGTAGTAGTAGGGACAGGCTCTCAAGCCTAGGCCTCGCGGCCTATATAACGTCCCCTCTTTGGCAATGACGTTGCAAAAATTATTTTGGGTCTGAGCAAGTTTTTGAAAGACAATCAGTCAAAATCATTAAAAAGACTCTGAAATTTCTGACTGGAATCCAGAAGATTTTTAAAGGTGTTAATATTAGTTGCAAACTTGATGTTAGTACTTAGTTCATTCCAATGAACAGCAACTCTATAAGAAAATGAAAATTTTCTTCTATTACTTTGACAATATCTAATAAAGATTTTGCCTTCTGACTTTCTCGTGATGTTAAATTGTGGAACAGAAAAGAAAGTTTCAAAATTGATGTCATCAATACCATGGAAGATCTTATAAGTTTGTATAAGGCTGCCTCTCAACCTCCTACCCTTAAGAGAGTGTAAGTTTAGGTGTCTTAGCCTTTCAATATATGACATGTTTTTACATTCTTTTAGCAGTTTTGTGGCCCGTCTTTGAACTTTTTCTATTTGATTAGACTGCCTTTTCAAAAAAGGACACCATATAGCATTAGCATATTCCAGATGTGGCCTTACAAAAGATTTATATAGTTTTAGAAAAGTGTCTTTATCAAGATAAGTGAAACTTCTTTTAATAATTCCCAACATCTGGTTTGCCTTGCCCACCACTCTCTGTATATGAGGATCAAATGATAATTTGTTATCAAAGGTAACACCCAAATCTTTCTCTTCTGTGACAGTATTTATCTGCTGAATTCCATCATTGAGTCTCATTTCATATTCAACATTCTGATTGTTTTTACCAATATGTAACACACCACATTTTGATACATTAAAATATAAATTCCAGGTATCGGACCAATCCTGCAAACAGTAAATGTCATTTTGTAAAGTGGTACTGCAAGATGAGCTATTATAGATTTTTGTGTCATCTGCAAAAATTTTACAAGCACTAATAACATTATCTGGTAGATCATTAATAAATATAGTAAATAGAATAGGACCAAGTATACTTCCCTGGGGAATTCCACTGAGGACACTACTCTCTACTGATTTATCCACTCCTACTCTAACATGTTGTGATCTTTCTTTTTAAAAGTTACTGATCCAGTTAAGCAATTTACCACAAATTCCATAAGCAGCTAATTTGACTAATAACCTCTCATGCGGTACCGTGTCAAACGCCTTTCTAAAATCCAAATATATTACATCTACACTATGGCCCTGATCAGTAAGTAAGGTTAAATTTTCCATAACTTCCAATAACTGCGTTACACAGGATCTTTTTTTACGAAAACCATGTTGACAATTTACATATAAGTCATTATCACTGAAGTGAGACACAACAGCATCTCTAACTAAGCCTTCTAATACTTTACAAGCAATACAAGTCAGACTTACCGGATGTGTCTGTGCTTTAAGTTTATGCTTCTGCAGTAAACTTTAACATTAACAATTTATCAGAAACTCTTAAGCACTGTAACAAACTTTGTTAAATAATAAGTACCATCTAAATCCTTCCAGTGATTGCTTTAATGAACATGTCACCTAAGAAAATATAATTTCCAACTAAACGTCCTAAGATGATTTTAGCTTTTTCTACAGAACCATTCTTTTAGAGTAAGAACTAAACATTATAAAGTTCTGATGCAAAATTATTTATATCATTTTTGTAATGCGAAAAAATTACATCAGTTTTTTAAAATTCTGATTGATTCTGCGTGGCCTAACATAATAAAACCCAAATGACAGGAATATTTGTTTCTCAACCATAAACCCTTTGGTTAAGTCTTGCTTGTTCTTTACAGTCTGAGCATAAAGTGTTTCTGGCTCAAACTATTTGAATTGAAATTTCTTATTGGTCATAATGATGCAGCGGCATACACAGAATGCACTCCAATCATGTTAAACAAAACACATTGTGGAATTTTTCAAAAGTACGCATTTTCCCTGTAAATTAACCTACAATAGTGACTTCACTCAAGTGCATTTGCTTAAAAAAATTCTGTCACATCCTAAAGGCAATTTCTGCTTCAAGTGTGTCCAGATATAACACACATCTTTTAAAACCTTTTTTTTACTAAATACATTTTATTTAAGAATGCACACAAAAATAATAATGGGCAATAATGATGTCAATATTTGTATTTGTTCAGAGGTGGCAAAGGTTGAACCTCTTTGACATTTGTTAATGTTGCTGATCGCATCATTCCACTTACGTCAATGTTGCTGATACCATCATTTCATTCATTGTTCTGTTCGTTTTGTTAAGTATTTGCTTGGGGTTTTTTCTAGGACAGAAAGTTGGCAAGTCGTGTGACAACAGCAGTCCAGAAAATGGCTGTAACACGGGGGCAGTTTGTGACCAAAGCAAATGCAGTGAGTCTTCATGTCTAACCAACCCTGACTGATAGTGACTGTGACCATGTCTTTAACATTTACGGCATTTAAGTGTACACAGCTCATTCTGTAACACTGAGAATCCCAAACAGGTAAAAAGTGTGCTGAAAGATGCAGAATTGAACTGGATCATAAACTGAGTTTATTGGAAGTCACAAACATGCTTAAATCTGAACGTTACACACTGACCATAACTGTAACTTTGGCACCTTGATGGCTTCAATATATGCCACTCAAGCACTTAGATTATCACTTTGACTATGACTTTGACGTAGCTGTCACTTTGGCGCTTTGATGGCACACATCACGTTGACGTGACTGTCACTTTGACACACTTTGGTGGCATGACTATCACTTTGATGACATGACTATCACTTGGATATAACTGTCACTTTAACACTTGTGACTATCACATGAACGCTGTTGGACACATTCCAATAATTAAACATCAATTTGATCTAACTCTCAGAAGTGAGCTCACATTTTCGTCATGAGCAAAGCAGGCCACAATGATCTCTGTCTCTCTGTCTGTCATTGTGTGTCTATCTGTCTGTTTATGTTTCTCTTCTCTCTCTCTCTCTCTCTCTCTCTCTCTCTCTCTCTCTCTCTCTCTCTCTCTCTCTCTCTCTCTCTCTCTCTCTCTCTCTCTCTCTCTCTCTCTCTCTCTCTCTCTCTTATTGTCTCTTTCACTATCATCGAAGATGACTTTCATTCACAGTAATTTCTTCATGGCTTGACTTGTTTGCTTATTTGTGTTTATCGAGGAACGCTTCCAAAAAAAGGCCTCTATCTTTAAAAAAGAAGTCTTTGTTAATCGTTTTGAGATAGGCTCTTTTTGCAGGCGTTCCATGATACGCATGTCTTTTAAAAAAAAAGAAAAACAGAAAAAAAGAAACATATCTTCATCACTTCAAACCAAAGCTTCCCAATATGTATTCGGCGGCGACCTCCCTCCATCTTGCAAGATGATGGTGTTGTAGTGCTGTGGAACAGGCATCAAACGAAGCCTCACTCACTTCTTCAGCTCGGCGTTGACTACGCGGAACATTTCCTTGAGCGGCTGAAAAGGCCAACAACTCTGGAATGGCAATCTTTCCCATGTTGGATGCAGGCGGACAGGGAAGGCGATCTGGCTGAGGCAGTTCTGGCTGTCTTCTGGCCTTTCTGTCAGAGAGCTGATCTGCTCTGATCCGCTCTGTTGGCTTCAGCTAGTGCAGTCCCTTTCTTGACGACTGCTCTCCAGTTCTCGTTGGTGTCAGCAGCGGGGTTTTTTCTCCAATTGTTGGGATCGACGCCTGTGCTCTTTAAGTCCCGTTTACACACATATTTGAAGCACAGTTGGTTCCCCCATACAGTAGGTCCATTGGGATGCAGCCTGATTCCATGCGATGAACATGAACGTGGCCCAACCACCACCTGAGGCGCCTACAGCAAAGGAGACATGAATTAACGTAGCATGCATTACACTCGCATATTAATCATTACTTGTTTTCTTTCCATAGAACTGGAATTAGGAGAAAACTGTAAAGGCAACACAAACAACTGCAAGTCTGGGCTTGTATGTGAGAAGAACACATGCAGTGAGTACCACGTTTGTTTTGTTTTGTGTTCTCTCTCTCTCTCTCTCTCTCTCTCTCTCTCTCTCTCTCTCTCCAAATACAAGGTAAGTCTATTTTGAATTGGTAAATGCTAGCAACTTGATGTGGCCAGCTGCATAGTATATGTAACAAGCTTACCTTGATATGGCTTCCATGTCTTGTCTTGTGAACATTGTACATTGTAAATGCTTGATTACTGGTTGTTTGTTCGTTGATTTTTGTGATTGTTGTTATGGGCCACAAGCCTAACAATTCGAACATTGTTTGGGTTTTGAATTTAATTTGACTCTCTGTCCCCCCCCCCCCCCCCCTCTCTCTCTCTCTCTCTCTCTCTCTCTCTCTCTCTCTCTCTCTCTCTCTCTCTCTCTCTCTCTCTCTCTCTCTCTCTCTCTCTCTCTCTCTCAAACCGAACACTGATAGTTTCTACTACAAACCTTGGTGCGATTATGCATAGACCCTATGCGTTTGTCAGTGCCTACATGCATTATTTGCGCGCGCGCGCGTGTTTGTGTGTGTGTGTGTGTGTGTGTGTGTGTGTGTGTGTGTGTGTGTGTTGTGTATTATGTGTGTACATTGTGCGAGTGCATGTATGCGTGTGTGTATTATGTGAGTACAGTGTGTGAGTGCATGTATGTGTGTGTGTGTGTGTGTGTGTGTGTTTGTGCGTGTGTGTGTGTGTGCGCGTGCGTGTGTGTGATTTTTGAGTGCGTGTGCGCATGTGTATGTCTTGGTCTATCTATCTATCTATCTATCTATCAACGATAAAAAAATTGAAGAAGAAAAAACAAACACACCATTAAACTTTCCTGTTATGCATATCTATAATTTGCTTTGATAAAACTTTTTTTGTATCCAATGTATCTATCTATAGAATAGAACACCTCTGCAGACCAAGAGGCACGCTAACATACTCTTTATTTTTTCTTCAACAGAGTTAACCCTAAATCAGAACTGTGCAGACAAACCAGACATGTGCCAGTCAGGAACCAGATGCTCAGATGGAAAATGCAGTAAGTTCTTAGGGACGTAATAAAAGCTTACTTTTCTTTGAGAGCGAGTTGTTTGTGTCGAGTTATTTTGTGAGAGTGAATACAATATTTATCACATAGAGTGTGTGTGTGTGTGTTTTTTTCTCAAAGAATATGTGGTCAATTTTAAGCATAATAAAAATTATTATATTTTTGTAGTTTTGTTTTTAAAAAATTCAAAATGTTTTTTTATTCAGGCATTGGTTGACCTGTCTATATAGCAAGTTTTTTTCTGGCTTCTAATTCTGTACATTTTTTTTAGATGAAGTTAATGTTTCACGAGGGTGATGACATGTCTGGGTTTCTTCATGACTTAGCGTGAGTGTGGAACGCTTGTCGTACTACAGCGTGCGATTGTGTTGTTTAATAATAAATAAAATATTTGTTTATTTTACAAATGAGGAATAGAGCATTCAAACTTCGACTGTGCCAAACTTTCTGATAAGCTAAACATTTTCTTTCCAGATTGACCCGACATATGACCCCTTTTCCTTTGATATATGTGTGTGTGTGTGTGTGTGTGTGTGTGTGTGTGTGTGTGTGTGTGTGTGTGTGTGTGTGTGTGTGTGTGTTTGCCGTCGTTGTCGTGAGTATCATCATTGTTGTGGTTGCTTTTCTTCTTGTTGTTTTGTTGTTTTTCCGCAGAAACGAAAGTACTGGGAGACTGTACATCCACTGCGCAGTGCGCCAAAGGCCTTGTGTGTGATTCGGGGAAATGCAGTACGTTTCTGACTGTGTGCTTGTTCAGTTATTTGGTCTGTCTGAGTGAGTCTTCATCTTCATCTTCTTCTTCTGCGTTTTCAGGCCATGAAGCCATAATGGGTAAGGTACGAATGTGTCCGGTGTTTAGTTTTCACTGGTCTCCCTGCTGCATTCACCAAATAGCATGGCAACCTCTAACCAACCTATAGCCAACGTCAGGCCATTGTCCGATGGCTGGAGAATGGTCTGGGAGTGGTCAGTTATTGTCGTCAGTATGGCGTTTTATGGTTGGATCGCTGACCGTCAGAAATACAATGAATAGCCAATGTTGGCAGTGTGGCGGTTCATGGTTGGATCGCCGACCGTAAGAAATACAATGAATAGCCGATGTCGGCAGTGTGGCGGTTCATGGTTGGATCGCTGACCATCAGTAATACAATGAATATCCAATGTCGGCAGTGTGGCGGTTCATGGTTGGATCGCCGACCGTAAGAAATACAACGAATAGCCAATGTCGGCAGTGTGGCGGTTCATGCATGGTTGGATCGGCGACCGTCAGGAATAAACCAAGAGCCGATGTTAGCAGTGTGTCAGTTCATGGTTGGATCGCTGACCAAATACAACTAATAGCCGATGTCAGCAGTGTGGCGGTTCATGGTTGGATCGCCGACCCTCAGAAATACAACGAATAGCCAATGTCGGCAGTGTGGCAGTTCATGGTTGGACCGCTGACCAACCAAATACAACTAATAGCCGATGTCGGCAGTGTGGCGTTCATGGTTGGATTACCAACCGTCAGAAATACAATGAATAGCCAATGTCGGCAGTGTGGCGGTTCATGGTTGGATTACTGACCATCAGAAATACAACGACTAGCCGATGTCGGCAGTGTGGCGGTTCATGGTTGGATCGCCGACCGTAAGAAATACAACGAATAGCCAATGTTGGCAGTGTGGTGGTTCATGGTTGGATCGCCGACCGTAAGAAATACAACGAATAGCCAATGTTGGCAGTGTGGCGGTTCATGGTTGGATCGCCGACCGTAAGAAATATATCAAATAGCCGATGTCGGCAGTGTGGTGGTTCATGGTTGGATCGCCGACCGTAAGAAATACAACGAATAGCCGATGTCGGCAGTGTGGTGGTTCATGGTTGGATCACTGACCATCAGAAATACAATGAATATCCAATGTTGGCAGTGTGGCGGTTCATGGTTGGTTCGCCGACCGTAAGAAATACAACAAATAGCCAATGTCGGCAGTGTGGCGGTTCATGGTTGGATCGCCGACCGTAAGAAATACAACAAATAGCTGATGTCGGCAGTGTGGTGGTTCATGGTTGGATCGCTGACCGTCAGAAATACAATGAATAGCCAATGGTGGCGGTTCATGGTTGGATCGCCGACCTTAAGAAATACAACAAATAGCCAATGTTGGCAGTGTAGCGGTTCATGGTTGGATCGCCGACTGTCAGAAATACAACGAATAGCCGATGTCGGCAGTGTGGCGGTTCATGCATGGTTGGATCGGCGACCGTCACAAATAAACCAAGAGCCGATGTTAGCAGTGTGTCAGTTCATGGTTGGATCGCTGACTAAATACAACTAATAGCCGATGTCGGCAATGTGGCGGTTCATGGTTGGATCGCCGACCCTCAGAAATACGACTTACCGATGTCGGCAGTGTGGCGGTTCATGGTTGGATTACCGACCGTCATAAATACAACGAATAGCCGATGTCGGCAGTGTGGCAGTTCATGGTTGGATCGCAGACCATTGGAAATTAACCAATAGCTGATGTCGATAAATGGTCGGAATTCTGACACACACACACACACACACACACACACACACACACACACACACACACACACACACACACACACACACACACACACACACACACACACACACACACACACACACGTATTAATGATCTTAATTGCTAGATATTAGATACTTTGTAAAAATTAGATCGTGACGATCCCGATTGCTATATATTTGTCACTTTGTTGAACTTTACTGGCGAAATGTCTGCATCATTGAAAATTGTATTTATACAACTTCCGTATTTTCTTTTTTCTTATCTTGTATGAAACCATGAACATAAGGAATCATATACAGTGGAATCTCCCTTATAAGTCCTACTTCTCTGAGACATTGCCCTTCTTTGTAAGTATTACAATTACCTCCTTTATACAACTCCCTCCCATTTAAGACCTCATTTTGGAATACAATTTTTTTAGGTCTTATAAGGGAGATTCCACTCTATATCTATACATTTGTATGTTTTGTCTTCTTATTCGTGTTTGATGTCATTCATGCTCTGCCTTGTCAATCATGCGATGCAGAAAAAGACATTGGGGAATCTTGCAATACTGGCCAGTGCAAGAAAGGCACTTTCTGTGACAGTTCCAGTTCAAACAGTCCCAACTGCAGTAAGTGCTTTTCATTATATTCATCATTTCTCGCACTTTTCACTGCATACTTTGTATGATAATGTGGCTCTTGCACCTGCAATCATCCCAGCCTCCTTTCGTTGCCCCCCTCCCCCCCCCCTCCCTCCCGCATCCCCCCTCCCCCCTCCCCCCCTCCCGCATCCCCCCTACCCTACCCCCACACTCCCGCATCGCCCCTCCCCCCCTCCCCACACTTTTCTAATTCAAAGTGTTTGCTTGTCCTTTCTTTCTTAATTCCAGAACATGTACTTTCACCCTTTCCCTTTAAAAAAATACTCCTATTTCTTGTTCAAGTTTTCACAAATGTCGATATAGTTTCGTTTGTATTCTATGTGTATGCTATGAAAATAACACATCTCGGTTGGTTCTTGTTGTTTTCTCCCCATTGATTTATTGTTGTATATTGCATCAGGACTCGACTACGGTCAACCATGCAAAGATCACAAAGACATGTGTGCTGCTGACGCCTTTTGTGAAAATCAAATACATTGTGGTCAGTTCTTCTTCTTCTTCTTCTTCTTCTTCTTCTTCTTCTTCTTCTTTTTCAGTGTATGTATCATTACATGAAACTTTTTATTGTTTTCACTTCATTGTTTTCTCTCGTTTTTTGTTGCTGTCCTCTTCTTAGTTCTTGTAATTCAGATTCACAAAGTATGTTCTTCCTTGCACATACACACACATACATTTGTGCTGAAGTACACACACACGCGCGCACGCGCGTGTATGCACACACACAAACACACACACACACACACACACACACACACACACACACACACACACACACACACACATACACATACCACTTTCCCATATATTCACAGGAGAGAGAGACTTGTATGTGTATGTGTGCGTGAACATGTGTGCATACTTATGGGCACACAAGCAAACATGCACACACACACACACACACACACACACACACACACACACACACACACACACACACACACACACACACACACACACACACACAGAGAGAGAGAGAGAGAGAGAGACAGCAATACACACACAGAGAGAGATGGGGGAGAGGACAGGAGAGAGAGAGAGAGAGAGAAGAGAGAGAGAGAGAGAGACATGAGAGAGAGAGAGAGAGAGAGAGAGAGAGAGACACTTCAGAAACTTTTTTAATCGGCCAATTAAGCAAAAGAGAGAGAGAGAGAGAGAGAGAGAGAGAGAGAGAGAGAGAGAGAGAGAGAGAGAGAGAGAGAGAGATTCCTTCAGTTTTCATAAATGACGACTATTATTTATCATGTTTGTTGAAGTGCTGAAGCTAAACTCACTATGCGACGGAAAGCCTTGTCTTTCTGATGCCTCTTGCCAAGAACACCAATGCCGCTGTAAAGGGTTCTTCACTGAGGTAGAGGGTAACCCCAACACATGCAGTAAGTACATAAAAATTATGTGACCCAGCACCACGAAAGGGACATTAAGTCGCTGGGCTAGTGTCTTACAACAAGGCTTGCAAAGTCAAGAATATCATTGTATCATTAGAAAGAGAATTGTCTGAAGTTTTCAAATGTATAGTTTTCTCAGAATGGTCAGTTTGACACTTAATGTCCGTTTCGTGGTGCTGGGTCACATAATTTTATTATCGATAAAAAAAAAGAAGTAATGACTGCTGTACCTTTTGAGATAAGTAGATGGGGAAAAGGTGGTGAAGGAAATGTTACCTGGTAATCGGGACTTACTATGTTTCGTTTCATAGACACTTCAACGGGGAATGACTACGACACCCTGTTGAATTTATTTCCCTATTGAAGTGTCTATGACACGAAACATAGTAAGTCCCAATTCCAGTTACCTTTGTCTTTCCCTGTTGAAGTGTCTATGACACGAAACGTAGTCAGTCCCAATTCCAGTTAACTTTGTCTTTCCCAGTTGAAGTGTCTATGACACGAAACGTAGTCAGTCCCAATTCCAGTTACCTTTGTCTTTCCCTGTTGAAGTGTCTATGACACGAAACGTAGTCAGTCCCAATTCCAGTTACCTTTGTCTTTGCATATGACACGAAACGTAGTCAGTCCCAATTCCAGTTACCTTTGTCTTTGCATATGACACGAAACGTAGTCAGTCCCAATTCCAGTTACCTTTGCCTTTGCATATGACACGAAACGTAGTCAGTCCCAATTCCAGTTACCTTTGTCTTTGCATATGACACGAAACG
>CM065700.1:34006298-34008798 GCA_017654935.2 Phymorhynchus buccinoides | reverse complement strand
ACTTTCTTAGTAAAATGCAAAAAGGGGTATGGCAATGAAGGATGTCAACATCACCTTTTAACATTTAACTCGAAAGAATAGGAATATTTTGTTTAGATCCCAACATGACAATGTGAAGAAAAAATGTGTTTGATAAGAAGTAAAAACTAATTATTGCAAAGATGAAGTCAGAAACTATTTTTAAAATGAAGCAGATATGTCCCCAGTCTAATTCATGTCTTGGATGACGTGGTTCGGGTATCGCAAGTGCGTACCTTCGAGACGTCCCTGACAGTTCAGCCAGCGCATGATTAAGGGCAAGCATCTTGATTTGAGTTTGTTAGGGTCCAGACTACTAAGAAAATATGGTCTGCAAAAATCCACAGAGGGATGCTTGATTTCGTTTCCTGGCTCAACGCCTGGCATTTGGTAAACGGCAGGATGTGATTGGAGAAATCTTATAAGAAAGTTTGTTCATCATACTGATACATTAATATCATTATAATCGATTCTTTTTATGGCAATTTTCTTTTTCTATTTTTACACGATTTGTTTTTGTTACTTTACCTTTAATGAAAATTTTCTGTTTGATTCATTATCTTTTTAACTGTCCCTTTAAAATTCATCTTTAAAACGGCTTCTTGCCAAACCTTGTGCCCAGTTTCTGAACTTCGAGTGAGCTTTAATCATTATGAACATGGGGGTTATCTCTCAATGCGAAGGCCTGTATCGTGTCAGTGCTTTCTTAAATGTGTTGGGTTTTGTTCCGTGATCATGGTGTTCACTTTGAGGAAAGCGCCACGCGCACGATGTTTCTCTCTTTCCAGGACAGAAAGTGGGCACAGCGTGTAACACCAACAGACCCGAAACCAGCTGTAACATTGGGGCAGTTTGTGAGAACAAGATCTGCAGTGAGTCTTCATGTCAATATTAGCTTTGACTGACTGTCTCTTTCACGTTTCTGACACATTGACACTTTGACAGTTGGGCACATTTTAGTGACTGTTGTTGCTGGGATTTTTCAAACTTTCAACAAGTCTTTGTTTAAATGTCATTACCTCTTTAATCAAAGACGTGACAGTCACTTAAACGCACTTCATAGCTACGTAGTTACATTGGCACTTTAAAAACGTGACTGTCACTTAAACTTTTTTTTACAATTGTGACTATCACTACTAAGGCATTTTAAATTTGTGACTGTTGTTAAAACACTTTTGTAACGTGATAGTCATAAATTTGTTTTTAAAATTACGAAAATAGCTTTGACAATTTCTTAACATAAGTTTATCTCTGACACTTTATTAGGATTCACCTCTTATACAGGAGAATCCTATTGTTTTTGTACAAATTCAACATTATTTTTTTCTTTTTATTCCTCCCTTCTTTTTTTGTCCGATTTGGCTGAAGTTTTCAGGAAAGTTGCAGGACCACAAGGGTATGCGAAATTTGAAATATTAAATGATTTCGCTGAATTTGGCAAAATATGGCAAAAAACCCGCAAAATCGGCGAAATTTCAGTCTTGAATATTTCAAAAACGGCTTGACCAAATGTATTTATATTTTTAGTATTAACTAAACACTAACTTTCCAATATTTCAAAAAAAACCACAAAAAAACAAAAAAACTTTCCAATATTTCCGTTATAAATCCGAACCGGAAATACTAACTGGAAGTGCCATGGCTAGGAACGTGCAGGTAAATTTTGTGTTCACGGAATAGCCCAAACCTGTCCATCTTTCCATTAATCTATCCTTCAGTCCTTCTGTGCTTACCCCAGATGAGCAGCACAACAGATGCAATGGTTTCACACAAGGAATTGTGTGACACAGTAAATTTAAAAAAATAGATGACGAAGCCGAAATATATGCATGTTGCACGAGGGATGCTTGAGCCCTCTCAGGTCAATTATTGTTTTAGTTATGTTTTTTTCTATAAACTTTACATTAATTTTACAGGACTGTTAGTGTATAAAATCAGTTAAAGTATGACCCATGAGTGCCACAACACACGAAGAAATGGTGAGGGAGTTAGGAGAGGTGAATCCTATCATGTTTGCTCTGAAGGCAAACATTGGCCATCTAGTTAAATATTTATACCTGTCTGCCTATCTGTCTTCTCTGTCTCTCTTTCTGTCTCTGTCTCTCTGTCTCTCTCTCTCTCTCTCTCTCTCTCTCTCTCTCTCTCTCTCTCTCTCTCTCTCTCTCTCTCTCTGTCACACAGACACACTTTTGAATAATACCATGTTTACAGGCTTTAAAGTTCTGTGATGTGTTTCCTTATTTGTTTGTGATTCGTACACGATTTAGTGCCCAGAGTTTATTATGCGAATTAAGCAGTCAGAAATCATTTTTGTGTCCGACTGTCTGTCTGTCTGTCGTCTATCTTTCTGTCTGTGTGTTTGTTCATCTGTCTGTTTGTCTCTCTTTCTCTTCAATCGTCTTCAGACAGTTACTTTAATTTAAAGAATGATGTGGTGGTTGGTTTTGTTTATAAATAGTGTTAGCCTGTAATAAAACAAAGC
>CM065700.1:33996298-34003798 GCA_017654935.2 Phymorhynchus buccinoides | reverse complement strand
TAGATAGTCCCTTAACGTATCATTGGATTTATTACAAAAACTAATAACTTGTGTCACACAATGACTGCAGGAATATAAAATGGGGTTTTTGCTTTTTATATTTTAGCAGTCTTTTTTTATACAATTTATTAGTTTTCGTAATAAGTTCAATAATATGTCAATGGACTATCTAAAGATAGTCTGCTTTGACTCCAAGCCATCGAAATATGATTCACGATTTTTGTATGCTCAAGAAAACAATTGTGGCAGCTTTGTCTTTAGTGAAGGGTCATGACTCTCAGACCACGAGACATTTTACCTTTGTTCTTAGTCCTGCCCCCATGACGATTAGGTGGAGTTTGTGGAACCTCTCTAAAAACGGTGTTGGTCAAGAGGGTGGAGATATACCATAGGCAAAGTATGTCTTCAATACACAAATTCCCTCCCAGCTTTCCTAAATAGTGGTTGTGATGTTTGCTATCCGGTAGTCATTGTCGAACAGGATTGACCAGCACGCTTTGTGGTGCATTTCCAACGTTCTGCTCTCATCCGTGTCCTTCTGTAACTCGTGTCTTCCATTGTCTTGCTCATAGAAAACCTCAGGAATAGAAACGCCAACTCTTTTTGTGTTTTTAAGTTTTGCATTCTAATTTTGTATTCTGAATCAAAAATTAAACCTGAGAGTGGTTTAATCCAAAATATGCTTGCTGTCTCCCTCTCCTCTTCTTTTTCGTGTCATATTGATATAGCCTTTTCTGTCTGTAATTTTGACTTTTTTTTTAGAAACCTTTCATCGCCACTGTCGCCTCTTGGCACCACAATGATTTAACACCCATGTCACTGAAAAGCATCAAATGAGGGTCTGGTATCCAGTGACCTTATGTTTTTAATTTTGGGAGGTAAGGATAGGCCCTATTTTATGCATGTCACAAATGAATCCCCAATTTTGCAGACAAAATATTTTCTCTACCTGGGTAAGTTTAATGGTAAATTTTGGCTGAGGAATGGCTAGCGTTGATCATTTTATGTTTTACCAAAGCACTTATTCAAATTTTGTTTGCTAGAGGTCGCAGCAAGAGAAATACCCAGAGAAGGTTCCTGTTGATAAAATAATATTTTATGTACAGGTGAAAACGTTTTCCTTAAGGAGAACATGTGCACGCACACTTATTAAGTTTGGTTATATAGCATTTTCTCTGCTGTTAGAGTCAATTGCTAGCAATACATTTCTGACATGGTAATTGTGTGCTTTGTTGCTTTGTTACTTAATCAGGGTTTTCGGAGTACATACACATATTATCCTAATTAGATTGTCTTTTTTTTTTTTTTTTTTTTTTTTTTTTTTTTTTTTTTTTTAAACAAGTTTTAATCAAATAAAGCACATACAGCAGTACATAATTTAAATAAGAAGAGCACAACAAGCTTAGAGCTTATGCATGGCACTCCAACATTTTTCAATTACATAATATTGGCTGCCACGATTGGATTGTCTTTTCGTTTTATTGTATTGATATAGTTTAGAAGCAGAGCTATGTAGCTTGCAAAAATAATGCTGACCTAAACATTTCGGGGTAGAAGCACACATCTTGTCTGAATGGCTTGCTTACATGTCTGTGAAGGTAACTGTGGTGGATGATGGTTTTGGTCAGTCATTTCGTGGCCGCCATGACACTTTCAAAATGGCCGACAACATCAGCTTATTTTGACACGAATAGTTGCTGATGTATGAGATATTTATGTGAATTATACCATTATTGAAGGCAAAAATATCATGCATGCAATTGTCCATGTATTTGAAAACTTAATTCGACACAAAAATTCAATTGTATCTTCTTTCATTCTCAAAAATATTATTCGCTACAGTGACGATACACACAGACTATAAATTTGATGTTTTTTGCTGAGTCCACTGAACAAAAACATTGATTTCATATCAACACTTGATGCCAAAGAAGGTTAACATGTCTTCACATAAAATAATCCATAATAAAACATAAAACATTCACTTTATTATTTTATAATTGCAAATGTAAGATAACCGATGGGATGTCACTGTATCAGCATTTTAAATCCACAAATATGCACTTGTTATCAAAAGAATCTCACAATTAAACCAAAAAAATATGAGCAACTGCATCAAACACAGAAACGTTGATTTTGCATCTTACACTATTGTGACTGACGCTGCCTCGGCCTATTCTCCGTGCACGCCCCAGCCTGCCGCAGCCCTCTTCATAGAAATTGGGTGGTTGTAAACAGCTAAATGATGTCCTTTTGCAACCAAATGTTGTATACTTACTGAAAAAAGGCTGCTGAATTCGTCTGTGTATTTTTTAAGTTGATAGGAATAACGCTGTTTACATGCCGACTTGAAAAATGAGGGAAAAACGGGGGAAAACGACACCCCCTGCCGCCACCCCTACCACGACCAACACTCTCAGTCTCTTGACTTGTACTAGTAGAGCACTGACACACTAGCTTCGTTTTCATGCTCCTCCTCGCTACTTTCATCACTTTCTGAGTCAGAAAACGAGTATTTTGGATTGTTATCATCAGGTTCATCCAAATCCAGAAGGTGGAGAATCTCCTCTCTCGTTAGACCACGATGGTTTGGCATTTTCGTTTGTAATTGGCGTCAAATCGGCGATTGAACACAAAGAAATGGAAGATAACGGAAGTGTGCTTAAAGGGAAACTACTCGCGAAAGTAAGAAAACTGTGGTCAAGAGTTTTGCATGAGTTTTCTACCTTATACCGTTGGGCGACTTTAAACGCGGCCCGGCAGTGGGTGATGTTCAAGGGCCGCGACTCCAAACGCGGCCCGCCGTCAATGTGTTAAAAATTTAACATTATCTATGCAGAAGTAACTGCACACACATTTCCAAGTAATGTTAAGCTTCTTGATATTTTTAAATCACTGTATAAAAATACTTTACTTCAACAGCTACTTGACAGCTATTATATACTTTGTGTTTTCAAAATAACAACGGTCAATTTTCTTTACTCAAACAGAACCTCAGTATGTTTCTCGGCAGCTCTTATACTTGGCATGCTTTGTTTGACTCGTTTTATAATCCAACAGTTACTGGTTTTCTGCAATTGTCCTTCACTGGCAAACTTGTGTGCAACTAAGTTTAAAGCAAGCACATGAGCACAGTCGTGTTGCACAGGATGCACAAGTATATGTCGTAAGTTTCTCTGTCAATTGGTGGGGTTCAAATACTTCATGACCATTCTCTTTCATAGTGGGTTTCCACCCACTGTCCAAAGCTGCAGGCAGGCGTGGATGAAATTCAAGGGCTGTTTTCCACATAAGGGCCTGGTAATGATATCGCCTGATATGTTATTTCAGTGCTTATGCTTAGGTGGCAGATTCTCCATGACATTTTTTCGTAGAGTTTGCAGACAAATGACTCTGAATCAGCCAGAAATGAATCATCAGGAACATTTTCGAGGGCCCATGTCTTGGACAATAACTGGTTGGGTTGTGGTTGACAAAGAAGGTGTACAAGGAGATCCATGTGCCGGCTGATGACAAACTGACTGTGAGTGTCATGATCATTTGCATGGCTTGTAAGAAGCATTCTGTGTATCAGTGATATTGATGAGATGAACTGGTCTGAAATGCTTTTGTTTGTTTTTACCGAGGGGTCCCTGTTTGCATCCACAGTAAGAGGTTGGGTTGTGGTTGATGCGCAAGAAGATGTACAAGGACATCCATGTCACAGCTGATGACAACTGTCTGGGAGCATCCATATTCATGTGCATCTCTTGTAAGAAGCATTCTTGTGTCAGCCTCTTCATGTTCAACAGAGGTAAGTTTTGAGGCACCTTTCTCTTTTGCAGGATCTGTGAACCCACCAGATAAGACTAGGTATTTTCCTTGCTCGTTATGAAACTTACTAGAGAGTTCTATACAAAGAAAGTCTGTCAGACTGGCTTTGTTTCTATCAAGAGAGACGAATCTGTCCCATTGACCAAATGCTTGATCTTGTGAATGAAGCCAACGTTTGATGCCTTGCTTTCATTCAATTCTCTTGGTCAGTGCTGCTGACTTGATTGTGCACTCATTGTATCAGCCAAAGACCAAGTCAACCCTGCTACACGAATCTGAGTAGAGGTTTGTTTGCATGTTGTGCAAAAGTGTCAAACCACTGCCCGAATATATTCATGCCTGCATGATTTCCAACTGCTTGGACCATGGCCAATGGCACATATTTGGCGGATTATTTCCCCATCAATTAACCTGAAATTTTAATTGTTATTGAGTATAGCGACAATGATATATTTCATAACATTTGTAACCTCTATGACGTCATCACTGGTCTATGAGAGGCCAGAGGGCAAAATGAGCGTTTTGGGATAAAATCTTTGGATTTCTTTTACGGGCAAATGACAGGACTGAGTTGAAAATGTGTGTGGGGGGGGGGGGGGGGGTATTTATTAATCATGTGTGAACATCCCTCTGCTATTTAATGTTGTCGGTACGATGTGCAAGTGCGTCACATTTGACCATTTCACTCAAAGTTCACGTACCGTCTTTAACGGTCTCCCATCGGCGCATTTGTAATGCTGTACGCGATATTTTCATAGTAGTAGTAGTAGTAGTAGCAGTAGTAGTAGTAGTAGTAGTAGTAGTAGTAGTAGTAGTAGTAGTAGTAGTAGTAGTAGTAGTAGTAGTAGTAATTAGGGACAAAACAAGCCGTGAAGCTTTTTAGGAGTCCCATCGTTTTAAACATTGGCAGGTATTCTTTTGGTCAATGTTTGCACAGTTAAAAATTTCCTATAAAATAAATTAATCAAAGCTTCTAAATATACTAATGCATTTTGGAAATTCATCAAGACGATTTTTGAAGATGTTAGTAATTTGGTGCACATTTTAACTCAAAAGGAAACTCATTCCACATTCATATTGCATCAGCGTCCAGACACTGAGCTACGATAGTATTTCATCACAAAGTTTATAAATAATAGGTTAAGCACTGAAAACAGCGTTTGAAATTTTCTTTTGCCCTCGAAAATAGTAATGAAAATATGGACGACCACCTTTTTATGCCTTGTACAATGGTCTTCATCATCGAGTCATGAAAATGTAAATGTCAACCCCAAATGTTATTCCGATGAAGATATTGATTAGCCAATTATTGCTAAATCCATGTGCAGAATTAATAGAAGAGATAGAATGGCCAGTCTTTCATATGACGCCAGTCTGTTTCGTCTTTTCCCCCCCAGGATTTGATGTGAATCAGGCCTGTACCCCTGATACAGCCAGGTTCTGTCGCAATGGCTCTGTCTGTGAAGACAAAACCTGCAGTGAGTATCGTTCATCCATGCACGCATATACTGTACATTGATAAACTCTCTCTCTCTCTCTCTCTCTCTCTCTCTCTCTCTCTCTCTCTCTCTCTCTCTCTCTCTCTCTCTCTCACACACACACACACACACACACACACACACACACACACACACACACATTTTTATGCATTGATATGTCGCCATATATATATATATATTAACTTACCTTAAAACCGCCTCAGACTATTCAAATGAAAGTGGTTGTGACCTTCCATACATTTCTTTTCTTTTGACAGAGTGAGTAGAAATCACAAGTGCAAAATTTGGTCGTTTGAAATTCCTACAACCCGTCAAAATGAATTGGCGACGGCACCATTTCCTTTCAACTCACTCAGGCAGTTGTGGGAAAACAACCAATACTCACCGTTGTGTTAGGACAGCACACAGCCACAACCAGTTGACGGAGTTCACTATTTAACTTTCTTTCGACTAAAAGGTCGGAGAGTGTGAGTCAGCTTTGAACATTCATTCCATGCTTGTTTCTCGTTTGGCATAACGGCAGGTCTTAAAATGTTTTAGGCATCTTTCCTGTAACATCAAGGAGTATGCAACGTGTTCAGGTGTGCACAGTACGGTACGTCTTCAACTGTTGTCTAGTTGAACAGACAGATACCCACTTTCAAAGTGAACCGGTTTTTTGTATAAACATAGTAGTTGGTCAACTATAAACTCAATTTCCTACCCACAAAAGCATGCCTGTCTCTCTATACACGAAGTATGCATAGGTGTCAGCATGATTGTGTTACTGGTGCTTATAGCTTGATGGTCGATTCCGTGTACCCATGAGAATGCGTATGCATTTTTGTGTGCATAACATGTACATGTGCTCTCTCTCTCTCTCTCTCTCTCTCTCTCTCTCTCTCTCTCTCTCTCTCTCTCTCTCTCTCTCTCTCTCTCTCTCTCTCTCTCTCTGACACAGAACTGAACTTTGGAGAGGTGTGCAGCTCCACCCAATGTCAGAAGGGTCTGGTGTGCAGTGCCAGAGAGGGATCTTCTACCAAGAAATGCAGTGAGTACCAGTGATGACTGCCAACAGGAACATACAGCTAAGAACAATCGCCTGTACATGTATTGATGTGAGAATGCCCACAATAAAACAATAGCACATTGAGTACTGAAACCCCCATTTGTAATGCTGATGTATCTGTTGTACTCCTACTAATAAGATAGGGATTGGAGGAAGGGGTGGTAGTCTTTGCAGTTTTATTTGGGGAGATACCCTGGGCAAGGCATCTCCTGCTCCACTGTGCAGAAATTGTAACCCATCCATCCAGAACAGCAGCTGCCTTCTCTGATGTCCTGCAATCATCAGGGCATGTAATTGTTGTAGTCATAAGTATTGTACACTTCACAGGATATAACCGTTGATGTGCTACGAGTTGTACACTTCAGAGGGCATGACTATTGTGACTGCTGTAGTCCTAACTATTGTACACTTAACGGGACCTAACTCTTGAGGTTCTACGAGTTGTTCACTTCAGAGGGCATAACTATTGTGACTGCTGTAGTCCTAACTATTGTGCACTTCACGGGACATAACTGTTGAGGTCCTACGAGTTGCACACTTCAGAGGGCATAACTGTTGTAACTGCTGTAGTCCTAACTATTGTACACTTCACGGGACATAACTGTTGAGGTCCTACGAGTTGTTCACTTCAGAGGTCATAACTATTGTGACTGCTGTAGTCCTAACTATTGTGCACTTCACGGGACATAACTGTTGAGGTCCTACGAGTTGCACACTTCAGAGGGCATAACTGTTGTAACTGCTGTAGTCCTAACTATTGTACACTTCACGGGACATAACTGTTGAGGTCCTACGAGTTGTTCATTTCAGAGGGCATAACTATTGTGACTGCTGTAGTCCTAACTATTGTGCACTTCACGGAACATAACACGCCTTGGCACGAGGCTGTGTCAGACCAGTTGACATAAGCTAGAACACCAAGGCTACATCAAAATGTTGTTGTGTTCTGCATGGTTGTGCGGGGATTTCTTAAGCCATGACAAGCTCCTAGCATAACACCACCGGTCTAAAATCCTCCAGAATGTGGCTGGTCACACACTTAATGTCCTCTTCCCTAGCTTGTGCATTAAGTTCCAGTGTTCAAGTGCTTCGGCTGTTGGGGTGATCCCTGGAGTCTTTAAGCCAGAGTAAGACAACGAC
>CM065700.1:33981298-33988798 GCA_017654935.2 Phymorhynchus buccinoides | reverse complement strand
TCCCAAAAAATCAATTAAGAATGTAGTTCGAAAACTAAAATATGATTTATGTTGCTTGTATTTCAGAAAACTGTAGTCACATAATTAATGTGTGAGCCGAATGTGTATTGGCTTTAGTAATCGAAATCGTCTCTCAGATGTTTATTTTATTAGAAGCTCTGTATAAAACGCTCAGTGTTAGTTTCGCGCGCGTGTGTATGTGTGTATATATATATATATATGTGTGTGTGTATGTGTGTGTGTGCAAGCACGCGTACCTGTGTGTGTGTGTGTGTGTATGCGCACGTGCATGTGTGTGTGTGTGTGTGTGTGTGTGTGTGTGTGTGTGTGTGTGTGTGTGTGTGTGTGTGTGTGTGTGTGTGGGAGTGTATAGTTTGTATAAGTATGTGCGTGTGTGCGCCGGCACGCGTGTGTGCGTGTGTGTGTTTGTACATGGGACCGCATTGTGCTTGTTCATCATACTCTTTGTGCATGAATTTGTCTATTTTTCCCCTCTTGCCCAATGTTGGTGTGTAATTTATTTCATGTGACTGGGTTTTTCTCCTCGGTGTGTTTTCATGCTAATCATGTAGTATGTATTTTCGTTGTTTTTCGTGGGGGATTTTAGCGATAGACGCGACACAGTCCTGTGAAGGAAGAACTGGGAATTGTAGGCTGGGGACAATGTGTGACTCGGATGGCAAATGCCGTGAGTAGCCATGCGCAGGGCAAGACAAGTAGTAGTAGTAGTAGTAGTAGTAGTAGTAGTAGTAGTAGCAGCAGCAGCAGTAGTAGTAGTAGTAGTAGTAGTAGTAGTAGTAGTAGTAGTAGTAGTAGTAGTAGTAGTGGTGGGTGAGTAGCCACGTGCAGGTCAAGACAAGTAGTAGTAGTAGTAGTAGTAGTAGTAGTAGTAGTAGTAGTAGTAGTAGTAGTAGTAGTAGTGGTAGTAGTAGTAGTAGTAGTAGTAGTAGTAGTAGTAGTAGTAGTAGTAGTAGTAGTAGTAGTAGTAGTAGTAGTAGTGGTGGGTGAGTAGCCACGTGCAGGTCAAGACAAGTAGTAGTAGTAGTAGTAGTAGTAGTAGTAATAATAGTAGTAGTAGAAGTATAGTGTAATATAGTATAGTAGTAGTATAGTATAGTATAGTAGTAGTATAGCATAGCATAGTAGTAGTAGTAGTAGTAGTTGTAGTATAGTAGTAGTAGTAGTAGTAGTAGTAGTAGTAGTAGTAGTAGTAGTAGTAGTAGTAGTAGTAGTAGTAGTAGTAGTTGTAGTAGTAGTAGTAGTAGTAGTAGTAGTAGTAGTAGTAGTAGTAGTAGTAGGAGGAGGAGGAGGAAGAGGAGGAGGAGGAGATGGTGGTAGTATAGTAATAGTAGAAATACTAGTTGAGGTAGTAGTTGTTGTGGTGGTTGCCATCATCGTCATTGTTGTAAGATTCAATGTCATCATCGTCATAATCTTCACCATCATCATCATCATAATCATCAGTATCCTCCTCATTACTTTAATACACTCATTTATAGCCATAGTGTTGCTAAAGGCATGGGTGCAACTTTTCCTGGTATACAAGGATTTCCTGTTTTTGAATTTTACCAGAAAAGGAATTTCCTTTTTTTTTAAATTTGTCAAACAAGATCTTTGTGTGTCTACTGTATTTTTCAAACACTTTAAAACAAGCATTTGTATAAATTGTGGAAAAAGCAAACATAAAATACCTTCATAAATCATTTTGTTCTTCAGCTGCAGGGGGACATTACCCCTAGACCCTGGCCTTTTATTTTTCATTTTGTGTAGTTGCTCCCATGGGAATGTCATAATACTCGTAAGAATATTAAAATGCTAGCATTGATAATAGTAATAAACCGCTAATACTAATAATTACTAAGCAATAATGCCAGGGTGGTTTCTGTGAAATAGCATTGGATTGTTTGTTTCTATAATAATAGAGCAATGGAGTTTAAGGTATTGTTGCTTCTATAATATAATCTTGCTGCAGTGTTTATTATTGTCATTACAATATAGCAGTGGTGTTGTTTATTATCCTTATAACGCAGCAGTGTTGTTTATTGTTGTCCCTATTTTACTATGTTTTTTGGTGTTTATTGCTGCTATGGCAGTGAGTTCATTGCTGCTCCTGTAATAATTACAGTAATACAGCAGTTGTGTTTATTATTGTTTTTGTTCGCGACAGAGCAGCAGAGTTAATTGTGGTTCGTCTGATTACATCATTTGAGTTTATTGATGTTCCTTTAATAGAACAGCATTGCTTTTTGATGTGCCCTATCATAGACCAGTATTGTTTATTTGTCGAACATCTATTCTAATATCCCAGTATTGTTTATCTGCTGAGCATCTATTCTAATATCCCAGTATTGTTTATCTGTTGAGCATCTATTCTAATATTCCAGTATTGTTTATCTGTTGAGCATCTATTCTAATATTCCAGTATTGTTTATCTGTTGAGCATCTATTGTAATATTCCAGTTTATATGTTGAGCGTCTATTCTAATATTCCAGTATTGTTTATCTGTTGAGCATCTATTCTAATATTCCAGTATTGTTTATCTGTTGAGCATCTATTGTAATATTCCAGTTTATATGTTGAGCGTCTATTCTAATATTCCAGTATTGTTTATCTGTTGAGCATCTATTCTAATATCCCAGTATTGTTTATCTGTTGCGCAACTATTCTAATATTCCAGTATTGTTTATATGTTGAGCATCTATTCTAATATTTCAGTATTGTTTATCTGTTGCGCATCTATTCTAATATTCCAGTATTGTTTATATGTTGCGCATCTATTCTAATATCCCAGTATTGTTTATCTGTTGCGCAACTATTCTAATATTCCAGTATTGTTTATATGTTGCGCATCTATTCTAATATCCCAGTATTGTTTATCTGTTGCGCAACTATTCTAATATTCCAGTATTGTTTATATGTTGCGCATCTATTCTAATATCCCAGTATTGTTTATCTGTTGAGCATCTATTCTAATATTCCAGTATTGTTTATATGTTGCGCATCTATTCTAATATTCCAGTATTGTTTATCTGTTGCGCAACTATTCTAATATTCCAGTATTGTTTATATGTTGCGCATCTATTCTAATATTCCAGTATTGTTTATATGTTGCGCAACTATTCTAATATTCCAGTATTGTTTATATGTTGCGCATCTATTCTAATATCCCAGTATTGTTTATCTGTTGAGCATCTATTCTAATATTCCAGTATTGTTTATATGTTGAGCATCTATTCTAATATTCCAGTATTGTTTATATGTTGAGCATCTATTCTAATATTCCAGTATTGTTTATATGTTGCGCATCTATTCTAATATCCCAGTATTGTTTATCTGTTGAGCATCTATTCTAATATTCCAGTATTGTTTATATGTTGAGCATCTATTCTAATATTCCAGTATTGTTTATATGTTGCGCAACTATTCTAATATTCCAGTATTGTTTATATGTTGCGCATCTATTCTAATATTCCAGTATTGTTTATGTGATGAACATCTATTCTAATATTCCAGTATTGTTTATATGTTGCGCATCTATTCTAATATCCCAGTATTGTTTATCTGTTGAGCATCTATTCTAATATTCCAGTATTGTTTATCTGTTGAGCATCTATTCTAATATTCCAGTATTGTTTATCTGTTGAGCATCTATTCTAATATTCCAGTATTGTTTATCTGTTGAGCATATAATGTAGCAATTGTGTTTAATGTTTTCTTTTTCTCAGTAGTATAACAGTGGTGTGCTTTGTCACAATGATAATGCAGCAGTAGAGTGTTGTATTATTGCAGTGTGTATTGTCATAATGATAATACAGCAGTAGAGTGTTGTATTATTGCAGTGTGTATTGTGATAATGATAATACAGCAGTAGAGTGTTGTGTTATAGCAGTGTGTATTGTGATAATGATAATACAGCAGTAGATTGTTGTATTATAGCAGTGTGGATTGTCATAATAATAATACAGCAGTAGAGTGTTGTATTATTGCAGTGTGTATTGTCATAATGATAATACAGCAGTAGAGTGTTGTATTATAGCAGTGTGTATTGTCATAATGATAATACAGCAGTAGAGTGTTGTATTATTGCAGTGTGTATTGTCATAATGATAATACAGCAGTAGAGTGTTGTATTATAGCAGTGTGTATTGTCATAATGATAATACAGCAGTAGAGTGTTGTATTATTGCAGTGTGTATTGTCATAATGATAATACAGCAGTAGAGTGTTGTATTGTAGCAGTGTGTATTGTCATAATGATAATACAGCAGTAGAGTGTTGTACTGCAGCAGTGTGTATTGTCATAATGATAATACAGCAGTAGAGTGTTGTATTGTAGCAGTGTGTATTGTCATAATGATAATACAGCAGTAGAGTGTTGTATTATTGCAGTGTGTATTGTCATAATGATAATACAGCAGTAGAGTGTTGTATTGTAGCAGTGTGTATTGTCATAATGATAATACAGCAGTAGAGTGTTGTATTGTAGCAGTGTGTATTGTCATAATGATAATACAGCAGTAGAGTGTTGTATTATTGCAGTGTGTATTGTCATAATGATAATACAGCAGTAGAGTGTTGTATTATAGCAGTGTGTATTGTCATAATGATAATACAGCAGTAGAGTGTTGTACTGTTGCAGTGTGTATTGTGATAATGATAATACAGCAGTATAGTGTTGTACTGTAGCAGTGTGTATTGTCATAATGATAATACAGCAGTAGAGTGTTGTACTGTAGCAGTGAGTATTGTGATATACCGTGTGTATTGTCATAATGATAATACAGCAGTAGACTGTTGTAATGTTGTTCAGGCCGCAATGTCGACGGACGCTGCGCGGATAACCCTGAAGTCTGTAGAAATGGCACCACATGCGACGTTTTGAAACGATGCAGTGAGTACCTTCCAGTTATGCCTGATTTTGTATTATATACAAACAAAGATAGATAAACACGACATTCAGACAAGCAGACAGATTCACATAGACATGCATTCAGTAAACTGACAGACATAATTATGTCCCATGTTAGTATAGACAATAGAGGCGTGGCATGCATTTTGGGGAGTGTTACCAGTCTCCGTTTAATTAAAATAAGTCCCTTTCACCGCCTATGTCGCATTTTAGTACCACAGTGGTTTAACACCCATGTCACTAAAAGGCATCAAATCTGGGCCTGTTATCCATTGACACTATTTTTTTAAATTTTGGAGGTAAGGATATAGGCCTAATGATATACATGTTACAGAGGAATTTGCAATATTGCAGATATATCTTTTTCTCTACCCAATTAAGTGTAATGGTATTTTTCGGCTGAAAAATGGCTGGCGGTGAAAGGGGTTTTAACGCCCACTAACGAATGAATTAGAAGGCGTTTCAGTGTAAAGCGGTACCCTTTCGAAGTTTGATATAATAACATCATCATCATCATCATCATCATCATCATCATCATCAGTATATGGCTTCACATAGTACAGTCACCCCCCGTGGGGATACCGGGGGGGGTCTTATGTATAAATAGCTCCCCCACCTTCTGGACGTTCTGTGCTTGTAACTTCCTCTAATCTGTCACTCTCTTTGACTCTGCCTTTTTCCCTTTGCTTACTGTCATCTACTATATTTCTGCCTTACCGGTCCATTCTCCTGCCATTTTTCATGAAACATTTTCAAAAAGATTTCCTCGAGCCGACGTTGGACTTGCTGGGACTAACCATTTCTTAGTTAGGCGCACAACGGCAGCATGACGCATCTGCGCTCATAATTGACAGGAAACTGTCTGAGCGATCGAAGAAGAAGAAGAAGAAGAAGAAGGAGGAGGAGGAGAAGAAGAAGAAGAAGAGTACAGTCATGGAGAGCTGTGCAGAGATAGCAGGGAATGTGTGACTGGCTCTCACTGCAACAGGACCTCTGTGAGGAGTGTAATATATACTATGTATTGCATCAATTATGATGTGTGCATTGTAATAAGCATATTGTGTATTTTATACATGCTGTATGTATTGTATTGTGTTTTTGATGTATTAACTCAATCAAGTCGTTCCAGCCATATATGTTCAGAATTAATAGATAGCTGTCCATTTCATGCATTTGCTTCAAGGGAAGTAAATCTGTGTGCAAACCATACCTTGGTCACTTCTAAACTCACTTCGCTCCCTTAGACCACAATTTTGCCTCATGACTTTGCTTTTGAAGTGGTTCGTTGTGGGGGAACCAATCAGAGTAGAGTTTTTCTATATAAAGTCTATATATAAAAAGTCTGATCTACAACTTCCCAACTTCCCTATGTCTGAACCTGAAGTAAAAACCTGTAATCTTCTTTCATTTCTCCTTTTGTTTATGTATGTTTTGTTTGTGTGCATGGCTGGAGCGATTTGTGAGTTTTTTAATAATTCAAAATCGGTGTGATGCGAATGAGTTAAATGAACAGTGTGTTAAATAAATGCATTCTCAGAGTTCGGTCCTGGAGAGCCGTGTAGAGAGAACACAGAACATAATTATGGCTGGCCTCTCTGAGCTGCATAAGTATGCATTACTTGTATGATGTATGTAATGTGTTATGTGTATCAGGGGTGTACAGTCGAAGTGTCATATCTCGGGGGAAAATGACGTTTTCTGTATTTTTCGTAGATACACTCATGTATTATATGTATGTTGTATGTATTATGTGTATTGTATCATGTATTATATGTATGGAATATGGTCCCGGAGAGCAGGGATTGAGCCGTTGTCTCTCATTTGCATAGGACCTCTATGAGTTGCGCATTGTGACTGTGTATGTTTTGTAGTATGTATGTATATTTTGTATTTAATGTAGGCCTATGTGATGTTGTATGTATTATGATGTTATGTGTTATCAGAGTACGGTCCCAGAGAGCTGTGCAGACATAGCAGGGATTGTGTGGCCGGATCTCACTGCAACAGAACCTATGTCGGGAAATGTGTAGACGGCACTGACTGCAACAGGGCTAGGTGCCAGTGCACTGAGGGCGTCTCTGAGCTGCACGGCGGATTCTGTGGTAAGAAATGTGCACGGAAAACACACTGAAGAGGTTCTATCAAATCACTGACGATGTCTCGGAGCTACACAGTGGAATCTGTGGTAAGAACTGTGCACGGACAACACACTGAAGAGGTTCTATCAATTCACCGAGGGCATCTCTGAGCTACACAGTGGAATCTGTGGTAAGAACTGTGCACGGAAAACACACTGAAGAGCTTCTATCAAATCACTGAGGGTGTCTCTGAGCTACACAGTAGAATCTATGGTAAGAAACTTGCCAGGACAAACGTTCTGAAGAGATTATATCAATTCAGTGCACTGAGGGTGTCTCTGAGCTGCATGCGGTAAAAACATGCCAGGAAAACACACTGAAGAGGTTCTATCAATTTACGGAGCTGCACAGTGGAATCTGTGGTAAGAACCTTGCTAGGGAAAAGGCTCTGAAGAGGTTCTATCAATTCACTGAGCTGCACAGTGGAATCTGTGGTATGAACCTTGCTAGGG
>CM065700.1:33946298-33963798 GCA_017654935.2 Phymorhynchus buccinoides | reverse complement strand
AGCTGAGTTGTGTACCGTACAATACACGAGAGACATACCGCTCTCCCCTTCATGTTGTTCATTTACATGCCCGCATTGTTCACATACACGAATGCGCACACGAACACACGAACACACACGCGCTGCGCTGCGCACACACACGCACGTACACACACACACACACACACACACACACACACACACACACACACACGTTCCACTGTTCAGGGTTTTTTTTCGGTACTCTCTCTCTCTCTCTCTCTCTGTTTCTCTCTCTCTCTGTCTTTCTCCCCTCCTTCTCTCTCTCTCTGTTCTCTCCCTCTCCCCATCTCTCTCTCTCTCTCTCTGCTTCTCTCTCTCCCCCCCCCCCTGTTTCCCCCCTTTTCTTTCTCTCTCTCTCTCTCTTTATCTCTCTCTCTCTCTCTCTCTATGACTCCCCCCCCCCCCCCCCCACACCCACACACACACACACACTTCTCCTCTCTGTATTCAGAGAGACTGGAATAATAATAATATTCCAGTCTCTCTGTTGCAATTGTCTCCCCTGCCTCTCTATTTTCCTCACGATTTCATCATGATCAGATTCAATGGGGAAAAACACTATACTACTACTACTACTACTACTACTACTACTACTACTACTAATAATAATAATAATAATAATGATAATAATAATAATAATAATGAAACATCCGAAGGTACTGATGGGACCCAGAGATGCACCAGCCACGCCTGTCCTATCAACACGAGAGCAGCCCTGCTCCAGCCCTGGAAGTCCGTGTTGTGTTATTTAGGAACAGACATAACACACGGGGCATTCCATTAAGTATACATGGGCACATAACTACTCCCGGGCTGATCGTATTTCCTAGGTCTTTCCCTATAGTCATCCCAAGAGAGAACAAAAATAATGAGAAAGAAACACCCGAAGGTGCTACCATGGGACATAGAGAGCGATGCACAGGCTCTCGCCTTACGGACTTACATGCTTCAGAAGAGATAATATGCATGGTCACACAGTTGATGAAAGGGTAGAAAGGGGGGTAAGGGGGTTTTGCAGGGTTGTAGAGGAGGGGGAAGGAACGTAGAGGTCTCTTTCTCTCCAATTAACCACATGCAGGGCAACATGGAGTGGTTTATTTGGTGTTTATTTCAAGCTCAGCAGAACACACAGCCCAACAAGGATGATCGCTCCCAATAGGAGGATGTACAGGTAGTGATCGAGATAGCAGGTCAGAGAATGTATTGTGGTCTTACTTCTTGCCTTCTAGTCTGACACTATGATCTCGTTTTCAGAGCGGCGAGCAGGAGGGAACTCTCGAGGCTCTCCATGTCCGTCTACTCTCTCCACGAACGCGCCCCCAAAGAGGGCGTCATCATCTCCTCCACTGCCCAGGAACCGTGCTCGTCTCTCTACTCAGGCTCAGAGTACACTTCAACGGCCTCCACCGCTTTCCACGAGGACGTCTCTGGCGTGGACACCAGCACGGGTGTCTCTGACATGGCGTCGACCACCCTCAATGAGGACGCTTCCTCTATGCACTCTGCCACAGCCCCGTAGATTGAATGGAACGCGTTGAGTGATGAGGATGGAACACGTTGACTGATGAGGATGGAACACGTTGAATGGTGATGATGCTTCCTCAATGCACTCTACCACAGCCCGCTAGATTGGATGGAACGCGTTGAGTGATGAGGATGGAACACGTTGAGTGATGAGGATGGAACACGTTGAATGGTGAGGATGCTTCCTCAATGCACTCTGCCACAGCCCGCTAGATTGACTGGAACACGTTGAGTGATGAGGATGGAACACGTTGAGTGGTGAGGATGGGACACGTTGAGTGGTGAGGATGGAACACGTTGAGTGTTGAGGATGCTTCCTCAATGCACTCTACTGCAGCCCGCTAGATTGAATGGAACACGTTGAGTGATGAGGATGGAACACGTTGAGTGATGAGGATGGGACACGTTGAGTGATGAGAATGGGACACGTTGAGTGATGAGGATGGAACACGTTGAGCGATGAGGACGCTTCCTCAATCAGTATGCGATCATCAGCCCGCTAAATTGCAAGCATTGCTGTGTTGCTAAACCATTCTTATAGAAGGTTGACAGAAGGAAGGTATGCTACCTACTTGCAAGCATTGTTGTGATGCTGAAACTTCAGAGCGTGTCGATGGCTTAGAGTCAAAACGGACTATCTTTATATCCCCTGACTCGTCACTGCATGTTCGATTCAGTCGTGAAATGATTAGCCCTTGCGTGTCGTCAAGAAGTAGCATAATTATAGCCCCATTATCTGCTGAGTTAAGCTACTCTTAAACCGTCATCGGATTGTATTCACATTACACATACCTCCAGGCAATGCGTAGAATAGTGGCTCAACGTTTCCAGCACTGTGTGAAGTTATGAGCTATAGGGTACAATGATGGAGACGCCATGTCGTGAATTGTACTGGGTTTTTCTTCTTCAGGTTTGGGGACGTTGTTAACCCTTTCACCGCCCAAGTCGCATTTTAGCACCACAGTGATTTAACACCTATATCACTAAAAGGCATCAAATTGGGATCTATTATCTAAAGACCCTATTGTCTTAGTTTTGGGAAGTAAGGATAGACCTTATTTTATATATGTCACAGAAGAATCCCCAACACTGCAGATGGGTTTTGTTCTCTACCCAGGTAAAGTTGATGGAATTTTTGGCTGAAATATGGCTGGCGGTGAAAGGGTTCAGATTCATTGATGTGTGTTTTGTTATACATGGTCGAACTTTACGCCGTGACAGTCCTGAGATAACCATAGCTGTTGACGGGACTACAACAGACTAACTACTAACTAAATGCGTAAGATATTTTTTTTTTTAAACAGCAACAACAAAACTTGAAAGATGTCTGTTATAGAATGTAGAAGAACTCTCTTCAACGTTTCCATTAAATAAGTTCTTTAATAATAAAAAATCAAATCAAGTTTTAGAACCTAAAACAAACAAACGAAGTAAGAACTCAATCAATCAATCAATCAAACCATTAATTAATCCATCAATCAATCCGAAATGACATTCTTTATTACGTCAAAATCTGAAGTTAAATGCAATGGACTGTACATAGTATGACACATACCTCTGATTCTTCGAAAACTCGACCAACGTTTTAAATATTTTTAAAATTCTTCTACTAAGCAGATACATTGTAAACAATCTAACAAATTACCAGTCAAAGTCTTCACAAGTACACCCTTCAAAAGCTTTACTAGTGAGGGTGGTCACATAAACAAAAAGTTGATTTGAAAAAAAAAAGTTACTTCAATGCGAGATAAATCGTCAATACGCTTTCAACAAATACAACAGCATATTAATGTTTAAAAAAGGTACATATTTAGATTTAGTAAAGGTCTCGGTACACATTAACACTATTCACAAAATACCCCTGTTTTCCCCATGGCAAAGACGGTGAGTTGTAAGTCATATTATTATGAGTGGCCTAGCACTGCGTTTGCCATGGGGGGAAATATATATTTTGTAAATATTTATTGTTAACATGTACAGAGACCTTAAACCATAGCAGCCGATCACAAGAATCGGGTCCCGCTAGTCCGGCACTTGCCGCCTCGCGCAACTGGGTAAAAGGTAGGGATAAAGAGTAGCGAACGTGGGCAGGAAGGCAACACGAGGACACACGAATGAATGAAATTCTGCTTAACGTCCTCCGGTCTGGAACAGACACATATGGGACATTAGATAGATATGAAGATGGTGGGAACGATCCTGGCGGCAATGCCCGGAGGCAGTGCAACACCAGTAAAGTTAAAAAAATTTTTAACAATATAGATATATTATGATGTATTATTATGTGCCTTCAAAATTAATGTGGCCACAAAGCTCGAGTCCCTCCTTTTATACTCCGGCTGTGCCTTTAGAGACGCACTGGCCCACCACGATTAAGTCCCTCGTTGTTTTGCCTGGGTAGCTGTGACCCACATACAAATGCCCCAATTAACTTTAAATTGAGGCTGCTCTTTAAAATGACGTTTTGAATTTGGGGGCATTTGTATGGGAGTCAAACCTGGTCAAATCAAGATTTGAAAACACGTGCAACCCGTGATTTTGACACGTGATCTGGTGGGTCTTTAAGCGAGGGAAATGCAAACACAACTCTTTGGCACTGGTCACAAAGGAGAAACGGATTACAAAATGATAGAAATCTCGTGTTTGAGATTGTCATTTTCTTTTACCACAGCCATCACAATGAACGAAAAGTGGCCTTCGTTTCTCTAGCAGGGAGCACCACGAAAGGGACATTAAGTGTCAAAATGACCATTCTGAGAAAATGGAACTGTTGGAAACGTCAGGCAATTCTCTTTCTAATGAGACAAGAACCATTCCTGTGTCTTTTTCCCTTCCAGAGTTATGAGCATTTAAAGTTAGTAGGGTGAGCATCAGCCATTTTGAGAAAACACGGTCTAAAGTCTAGCCTATCTGTAGAAAATGCATTGACCTACTCGTTTTAAAACACTTTTAAGATCATTTAGAGACCATAGTAAAGATTGGCCTTTATAAATATGGAAGATGAGATGTTAGAGAACACAAAAATACCCATAACTCAAAATTGACACACAAAAAAGAGAGTTTTGACGTTGCAAGCCTGTTGTGAGAAACTAGCCCAGCGACGTAATGTCCCTTTGTCACATAGCAAGCGTGAATAAACAACATTTAAGGAAAGAAAATATCCTTTGAAACGGCATTTGTTATATATTTACAGACGGGGAACGAGGCCGGAGAGCGATAAGAAAAAACGATATAAATCAGAAGTATCTGATGTTAGTCACTAAATACATACAAGATATTGTTACTTTAGTTTTTTTAAATCAGACCTTCATATTGATGATTTAAGACTTGAATAAATAAATACAACTACAACACCGTAGTTGTGGCAGCGAATTTTCGGTTTCTTTTCAAAACCTTTGACGAGCTAAAACAGTTGGCCGACCTTCATGTTGATGACGGACAATAAACAACGGAAAACCACGTAGAGGTTTTAAGTTCAATCACGTATTAACAATAACATTATCAAATCTTGACAGTGGTGGAATATACATATTCCATATCAAATAATCACTGCCTTACAATGTCTGACATGTATTACCTCCTCCAAACGACCAATAAAGATGAAACGTTTTTTTAATACGTCGTGGCACACTTCCGATTCACTTCCATTGCAGCATAATTATAAACGGTCGGTAGGAGAACTTAAAAACCCCAACAACATTAGATATTACTTAAGTCTGTTGTCCGTCTGCTGCAGGCCTACAGATTGCATAGTCGGTTACATTTGTCTGAGAACAGTATACTGTGTTAAACAGGGCTGGACCTAAATTGTTAAGGGGTGGGGGCTAATTCATCGAAGGTGCGAAACACCAAAACCCCTACGGGGTTCCGGGAGCATGCTCCTCCAGAAAATGTTTAAATCCGAGAAGCAAAATACTGCAATCTGGTGCAAACAGGGCATACAATAAAGGACTAATGCTATTACTGTTCATACCCCTATTGAAACATGTTTTGAACCATTAAATACACACCAAAGCTGCTTCCACACTGCTAGGCATAGCCTGCGAGGAAATTGAGCTGCCGCTCAGCGACATGAATTGCTTTGGGGGTTTTGTTTTAGGAAAAAGGGTGGGGGCTGCAGCCCCCTAAGCCCCCCCCCCCCCCCCCCCCCACACACCTCCCTGTAGGTCCGGGCCCGGATACATGCTGCAGGCTATTGCATACTTTTAAACACATACACTTATTATTTATACAAAAAAATAAAGAACACAAACGCCCATATTCCTGTTTGCAGCACGCTGGAACACTTATTATTTATCTGATCTTGTTTTTAGAGATCATGCAGCTAACATGTTTTGGTGTGTATCATACAGACAATAACTTCACATTTCCATGAACTGGTGTACATGTTCTTAACAAAATAAAAATCCGTATCATGATTGCTGTGTATTCAAGTGTGCCCGACTCTTGTGTGTGTGTAGGTCTTGCATAGATGTAAAACATGTACAGTCATCACTGAGACATACTGGCGCATCTACGACACTTCGTTCTTTTACCAATACCGTCATGATATCATTTTGGGGAGAGTTTTTGTTGTTGCAGGAAGCGTGTGACGCGTGAGAAAATAAATAGCGAACAGGCGCAGGGGGGGGGGGAGGAGAGGAGGCAGGGGTGGTGTGGTGGTGGTGGTGGGGGGGGGGGGGGTAAGTTAATAGGTAGACGGAGATGTTTCGTTTGTACTTTAAAGCATTGTCCTGTCACAATGAGGACAATACTACTGTCACTGTCACTACTGCTGCCGTTGAAGTTGATGGTGTTAAGCCAATTTGGTGTGTATTAGTCATGACTCCAATCTGCCAGAGTACAGTGGCAAAAGAGTTGCTCCCCTTGTTCCTTTTCCAGTCCTTTGTATCTGAAAGAAAGAAAAACAAAGAAACTATGCTAAACTAGAGGGGTTTTGTTTGCCTTTGAGAGCAAACATGACAGGATTCTCTCCTCACACAGCCGATTGCAAGTTATTCAATATTAAATTTTGGCAATATTCGTCCCCACTTCCGGTTTGGTTTTATACCGGAAGTGTGTTGCAAAGCTGCTCTTAAGTAAATACTGAAGATATGAATCCATTCAGTCCAGCCATTTTGGGGCACAATTTCAACAACAAATTCGCCAATCAGTTTAATATTGTAAAATATGGCATTAGAATAGTGCCCCTCCAACTTTTCTGTAAATTTCAGCAAAATCGGTTAAAAAAACAAATAATCCTACAAATGAAAAACAATGAATCTGACACCACACAATTTACATAAATTCGAATAACGTCCAAACAATTTAACATATCAACAAACTCCTTTCAGACCTGGGCCAACATAAGGGCTATAATATTCAATAGTTATTTTCGTGACGTCACTTCCGGTTTTGGCTATTCCGTGAACACAAATTTACCTGCAGGTTCCTGACTAGAGCTCTTCCGGTTGGTACGTCCACTTCGGAAATATACTGGAAGTGTTGTAAATTAACCTTCTAGTGAATATTGAAAATATGAATGCATTCGGTCCAGCCGTTGTCGAGATATTCAAGATTGAAATTTCGCCGATATCTCGTTTTTTCGGCAATATTTCGAATATTGCGAAATTCGCAATTCCTTAGTGCCGCGCAACTTTCCTGAAAATGTCAGCCCAATCGGACAAACAAAAATGTGAATAAAAATAAAAATAATTAAAAAAATCTTACAAATGCAGTATTATTCTCCTTATTATTATTATCCTATTAATGAGGGTGAGGGTCCTGTTACGGTACAATTTGTCGTAACGGTACAATTTCTCGTAACGGTACAATTTGTCGTGTACCGCATCTCACGGTACAATTTGTCGTAACGATACAATTTGTCGTAATTACGACAAATTGTGCCACGGTGTTACCGTTGTTTTTTTTGTCTACCGCGGCACAATTTGTCGTTAACCTGCAATACCGTAAAATACACTGTAGTTATGTAGGTGTGTCATATACACTGTATACACTGTAGGTATATCATATACCAATCGAGGTCAAGGTCAAGGTCAAGAAGATATCTGGACCCTGAAAATTGCAGGGTCGTTTTTTTCTCTTTTTTATGTCCTAAGGATACCTTAAGAAAGAGGTGATAGAATTGCTTCAAATTTTGTGTGGTGGTGTGCCACCTTGGAAATATATCCGAACATGAACTATTAAGCTCAAGGTATTGACCTTGATGTATGACCTTGAAATCCAAAATTATATTTTGAGGCATATATCCGGCACTGGTCAACATAGGAGGTTGAAACTTGGAATGAAGGTGGTTTGGCTTATGGTGCCTCCGAATTTTGTATACCAATCAAGGTCAAGGTCAATTATATCAGTGGAACCTGAAAATCGGAGGGTCTGGAATCTGGAGTTTTGCTTTTTCTGACTATATCTCGGGAACATGGTGGCAGATTTGCTTCAATTTTTTGTGGTGGTGTACAACCTTAACAGGAAAAGATCCGAACATGAATTATCAAGGTCAAAGTCATGTCCTTGATGTATGACATTGAAAACCGAAACGTCTTTTTTTAGCCATATCTCGGGCACTGGTCAACATGGGATGTTGAAACTTGGTATATAGGTAGTTCAGCTTATAGTGTATTGTGTACCGACCAAGGTCAAGGTTATGGTTAAACCAGGGATTGTACCCTTTGCACAGTTTTTGCCTCAATATGAGTATTTTACGGTATTACAGGTTAGCAACAAATTGTGCCGCAGTAAACAAAAAAAGGTAACACCACGGCACAATTTGTCGTAATTACGACAAATTGTACCGTTACGACAGATTGTACGCGTGAGACAAAAACGGTATTAAGAAGCACCTCTTTCGCCGACGTTTGCCAAAAAATAACGTTTTGTGGCTACTCCGATAGTATCTCTTGGCGAACTATCACGTGACTAGCATGGAGTGAATACATTTCTTGTTGTTGATTGGTCCATTAAAGTTTGTTTAAAATATGTTTTTTTTAAAATGACCAATCAGACAAGAGCTTGTAATATTCTTCCGCAAACGTTTTCTAAAGTGTTTCTTAGGCCCCGTTTGCCGTAAGCGTTATTCGCGCGGCGACCGTTATCTAGAGAAACTCGACCCTGGACTGTATACAATAATTTGGAAGTTAATCTTTTCATTTTTTCCTAATAATTTATTGTCTCTAGGATATTGTCTCTAGTAAGCATCTGAAGCAAAAATCAGAATGCATTGGGCCTTCAGAAAGAAACAAAAAAGAACAGAAAGCCAAGAGCAGTGATAAATAGTCCTTCACATGGCAAAAGTGGAAGATTAACCCAGAGGGGGGGGATTTCTCGTATCGATTTTCTGATAGGTTTTTACTTACTGAGAACGAAGTTATGTGTTGGCCTTGAATTTTTCAAAGACTTCAGGGTAGTAGAGAGCGATTTAAGTGCGAGTTTTCAGACTTTATTACTCTTGACGCCAATGTATTCCAGTAACTAGTAGCTGGTAAGCTTCCGTCTCCACAATTAACGTCATCGTGACGTTTACACGCTCGCATTCTAGGTGCTTATCATTCTCTGAACCACTCCAACGCTATCTTCCGATTTTTTTGCCCTGTGGTTTTTACCTCATTGCACCTTTTCTTCAAAGAAATTGTGTAATGTTTTACATGTTTACCATTCAGAACAGTTTTTGTTTATTTTCAACATAGTGAATCATTTTGAAAATCGATTTTTTAGCCTTTTGTAGAGAAAAAAAAAATCACATCTTCATGCACGTGCGAATTGGGGAGTCAAAACAGTTTATGAGCACCGCTGTACACACCGTGATGTTTTCATTTTTGCACGCGCGCAGAAGACACTTTATTGCCGGTATTCTGCCGAGTAAAGATATAGTACCATGTTTTTATGGAGCTGGGGTTAAGAATAGGGGTTCAGGATAATTTAAGGGATTTGGATAGGGCTAATGTTAGAATAAGTAATTAGGTAAGGATCATGGTTAGAATTAAATAATAATAATGGGAAATATATGACGCTAGCTACTTATTTCGCGTAACGAGAGTGGATAAGGAAGAAGCAGTGTTGGGCCTTATAAAATGTATGGTCGTTGAATTGCGTCAAAACTATAAATATTTGGATTCTTTGTTTACAAATAAATTTCAATTTGTATTGTAGTTTTCTGGTATTTTTCATACCCCCAAATGACGGACTTGTTTCTATGCATCCTATAAGTGTTTATTTCATTGACATATCAAGATATTCAGGTGCTGAATGAATTTCAATTACATTTATTTTTTACACACGCTCTCTCTCTCTCTCTCTCTCTCTCTCTCTCTCTCTCTCTCTCTCTCTCTCTCCCTCTCTCTCTCTGTGTGTGTGTGTGTGTGTGTGTGTGTGTGTGTGTGTGTGTGTGTGTGTGTGTGTGTGTGTGTGCATGCACATGAATGTACACTTGCACAATGTGTGCACCTCTGAACAGATGCTGTCTAGTGATTACAAAAAATGAGTGACAAACAACCTGTGTCGTTTCTGCGGAAAAGAAAGACAAAAGTGAAAAGACAGACAGTCGTGTGTGCATTGTGCATGATCCAAGGAATAAAGAGACCAGACTTGTGGCACTCTCCACAGCCAGCAAAGAGCGACTGAGGGCATGATATGAAATTCGAAAGCGCTCAGATGACTCAAATTTTGAAACAATTATAGAGCAATTTCCTGAACACTTTCATGACAGTTGTCATGCCTTCCATCGAAATTGCTATCAGCGTTTTACACGCCTCAAAAGAAAATGCCACACGGAAGTGAAGTCTGAACCAGCAGAAGAAGGGGATGGTTCTTGCCAAACTCCCCCAACAAAGAGGAGAAGACAATCTGGACATACAGCAACCACGATTTTGTATCCAACTGACAAATGTGTGATCTGTGATAGAAAAAGACAATACTTAGGACACACCACCAGATATGACACAAAGCTGGTCAAATGCGAAACAAAATGTGCTGAGAACAGTATCGAAGAAGCAGCAGCAAGGAAGCAGAACTTTGGGGTCCTAGGCAGAGTGCAGGATGTGGACCTTGTAGCTCGTGAAGTATACTACCATGAATCATGCAGGAAGGAACTGCTGCGGTGCCCTGAAAGACACAGTGGAAGCTCGAAGAAGCGACGCCCATACTAAGAAGAAAAAAAGCACACAATGAAGCTTTTCTACATATCTGCAACTATATTGAAGATAGTGTCATTTCAAAGGCTCAAGTAGAGCGAGTTCAAATGTTGAGAGAAAGGTATCTGGCTTTTATGCAAGACAATTCACCAGAGCACTACAACCCGAGTACCCAACACAAAAACTCAAGGGAAAACTCATTGACCACTTCGGAGAGACAATCAAATTCTGGGCTCCTAACTTCAGGAGTGAGCTGATCTACTCCAGCAATCTTCCACTTGGGCAAGCTGTTGAACTGGCTTTTGTTGCTGTTGCATCAGAAAGTCGCAGAGTAGAAGAGGCAGCAATGATCGTTCGCCGCAAGATCCTGGAAGCTTTTCGGGACCATGGCCCAGGATGTTGGCCTCCAACAGCTGACAGTCTCCTCTCAGAGTCTGCTTCAGTTGGCCCAGACATTCTCATGACTTTCCTTAGAGTGATTCTGTCTGGAAAAAGGACCCCATGAGAGAGAAAAGAGCGAGTGGCTGGTTCAATTGCACAGGGTGTCTGCTATTCTGTTACCAATGGGGCTTGGAAACAACCAAAGCACATTGGACTGGCCAATGCAGTCCGGCATTGGACTGGGAAAGCAGAGCTAATCAGTCTTCTTAACCACTTTGGGCACTGCATTTCCCATGGGTCTGCACTGGCATTGGAAAACAATATATTCCACAGCATACTTTAAACCAGAAGCGTCCTGCCACCAACCTTTTCCAAGACACAAAAAAAGTTTTACATCTGGCTTGGGACAATTTTGACTTGTGTGAAGAAATTCCATGTGGAAGTGGCACAACACATTCAACCCACGGGATTGCCATTCAGGAGCAGTCAGAAGATGGACATGCAAGTGCAACCAACCAAGATCAACTTCTGATTGAAGATGTTGGCGAGAGGCTACTTGCTGCTACAAAGGACCTGCCACCATGCAATGCTAATCAGAAAGCAGAGCCACTTCTTCAGGTCACCAAGACAAGCATCAGCAAACCTGATGCACTTTGTAGCGCAGCAAAGTCGGATCTGCTTTGGATTCTGTTCAGGCGAAAGTTCTGTGATGAGCAACACATACCTGGATGGTCGGGGTTTGTGTCACTGACAGGCCATTGTACAGAGGGAGAGAATCTTCCACAGAAGTCAGTTCTGGACTACTTGCAGCCAGTGCTCCACCCTGTGACAGAGAACTCCACTGCGCAGCACATACTGGAAGTGTATATGGAAGCAACAAAGGAGGTAAACCAGGAGTACACACTGGTTACGTCTGACCTGGCCGTTGCCAAGAAGGCTTACATGCTGGTGTGGCAGATGGAGAAATTCAAGAAGATCATAGTCCGCCTTGGCGTCTTCCATTTGGTCTGTTCGTACATGGGTGCAGTAGGCAAGCTCATGCGAGGTTCTGGCTTTGAGGAGGTTGCGATCCAGTCAGGTGTTTGTGCAACAGGATCAATCGAATGAGTTTTGCAGGGCAAACACTATAACCGGTGCATGATGGTACACAAGACGATGCTGGAAGGGCTCGAACGCCTGTTGCTTGAGAAATTTCTGCAAGACAGGCCTGAGGCAAAGCATGTCATGGACAAAGTGACTGAGTACCTGGATTACCCAAGCCATGAGAATCACCAAGTCACCCTGCAAGAAGAATGTGTATCACAACTGTTCGACATGTTTGCAAACTACAGAAAGTTGGTGTTGGAAGGGAAAGGGGGAAAACGGCACAGTTTTGGCTCATGTATGCTGAGAGGATCTGGATTGTCTTGAGGTTACTGCGTGCTACGAAGCAGAATGACCTGGAGCTTCACCTTGCAAGTGTTGGAGAGATGCTACCCGTACTTCATATTGCAAACCACCAAAATTATGCACGATATACATATGTCTACTTTCTATCCATGCTCAATCTTGAAGACAACTATCCTGGGGCAGAGAAATTGCTGCGTGATGGAGGGTTCAGTGTTGCTCGCTCCAGTGTTCCAGCCTCTCGTGTCAGCGTTGACCAAGCCCTTGAACAGTCAGTATATCGTGAAGCAAAAGGAAAGAGTGGCATCATTGGCTTCAGCCGCAAGGTCAGTGCATACATATGGTGGTGTGTTACCCGAAACATCCGTGCCAGCCTTCTTGGTGCCACCCTCATGATGGCCTCAGGGGACATCCTCCCTCAAGACCTGGTGGACATCTTGTGTGATCGGCAGGGTGCAACACCTCAGTCTGAGGACCAGCAGGGCGCAACACCTCAGTCTGACAACAGTGACGAAGAAGATGTTTCCTGTGATGAGGATGCTGAGTTGGTCAATCTGTTTTGATGAACTAGAAGACGATGACTTTGATGATGTCACACTGGACTAGGATGGGGTATGAATAATGACTGAAATTCTGGTACATAGGTAATATGCCCTTTGATTTGTTGGAACTTATGAAATATATGTTATTGAGCAAATAGGCTATTTTGTAATCACTTCTGATAGCATCTGAAACATTTTTTGTGTGTGCCTTTGCGTGTTGATTGGCAGTATGCTGTGGATAACTTTTTGGTTTTGGTTCAATTTCGCGAAAATCGTGAAATATATCAGAAATTGTAAACTTATCTTAGAAGATACTGAGGAAAGTACATGCCAGTTTGCGTAGTGAACAATGTTGTTTCAGATTTTAACAGTTTGTTCCATTTTTAAGCTGAAATTATGTTTGTGACAGATGTACTTTAAGGATACTGTTATTAGCCGAATAACGTCACACATTTTGCAGAATGCCTCGTGCATTAGCCAGTGCTGATGGCACCATTAGAGTTTTTGAATAGATATTTTATGCTGCAGATATCCTCTGATGCACTGCCTACCTACAGGCATGTAACAATTTTGATAAGAGTGGTGTTAGTGTGGCATATGGCCCTTTACCTAAACCCACCCCTGTCGCGGACGACTAAAAAGGGGTGGATATTTTGACCATACCCAAACACCATGTTGTCTTTGTTTAAACTAAGGCCAACATATGTCTTTAGACAGCAAATTGAATGAACTTTCAGAAAAATATAGTCACAAATCCCCCCCTTATGGGTTAAGGGGGGTCTACAGTCAGGTGAAGGTCTAAAACTAATGGTGACGCGTGTCTTCCAATGAGAGAGACAGAGACAGACACAGAGAGAGACACAGAGAGAGAGAGAAGCAAAAATAAGAAAAAACAACCCCTACATCATTAACCCAATGGTCGACTTAGATTAATCCTTTCACCGCCAGGTGGCGCGACACTCAAGTGGTCCAAACCTAATAGCAATCTTTGCTGGGGAGAGAGAGAGAGAGAGAGAGAGAGAGAGAGAGAGAGAGAGAGAGAGAGAGAGTGACTCCCTCCCTCCCTTTCTCTCTCCCCAACAAAGATTACTACTAGGTTTTGACCACTTGAGTGTCGCGCCGCGCCACCTGGCGGTGAAAGGATTCAGCTAGGTCGCTCATTACTAACCACAGTGAAGTCTCGGGGATTGCCCCGGTCTGGCTAAGGCACCATGGCTGGCTGGCTGGCTAATGCACTTTAGCTCTTTGTTGGAGGGAGGCTGAAGTGCCAGAGATCTGCGAGAGACGATATAGGTTAACATCAAACCACGTGATATCTGCACATTGGCATTAATTAGTCATGGATGCAACCTTGCCTCGTATACGAGGCGGTGTTAACCGCCGTTTTGTCCAAATTCCACCGTTTTGTCTATAGAGCGGTTCAACAATCCGCGGTTCAACAATCCGCCGTTTTGTCTATAGAGTGGTTCAACAATCCGCGGTTCAACAATCCGCCGTTTTGTCTATAGAGCGGTTCAACAATCCGCGGTTCAACAAACCGCCGTTTTGTCCAAATGAAAGTTGGAGTTATAAAAACTCATTCTTGACAAGTTCTCATTTTTTAAAAATCTTTGTTAAATAAAATGAATAATAACCACTGACACTGGTCACTTTGGCCTAATTTTACCGTTTGAATGCTAATTAGTGTACAATTGTGGATGTGGTTGACCAGCTGTGAAGTCTGCTTGACTTGACTTAGGTACTTTTGTTTAGATACTTTATATATAGTCACAGAGGCGTCTCTGTGAAATTCGGGTTGCTCCCACCTGGAGAGCGCGTCGCAGCCAGAGGCGCGCCACCCAATTTTTGTTGCATGCGATTTTTGTGTGACTGATGAGGAAGGAAAGGGGGCGGGGGTAAAGTTTGATCAAATGACAACCTTTTCGTTGCTACTGGGTTTAACGTAACCTAAGTGCATGGTCACACGGGACCTCGGTTTATCGTCTCATCCGAAAGACTCCACGTTCAGACCACGTTAAGGCCTAGTGCAAAGTGAGAGAAAAAAATCCCCTATACCCAGGTTCGAGCTCGGGTTTACTTGCCTTCCTCTCATGGGGACACACCACCACACAAAAGTTTGAGGCGATTCGGTCAAGAGGTTCGGGAGATCCTTGGGACAGACAGAAAAGAACAAACAAACAAACAAAAAAAGGAAACAAACCCGAACGAAAACATACTCCGTTGCCGTCGTAGATCGGCAAAGGACAAAGAAGAAAAAGGAACTGCAGCCTACTTAGTTCAATCAGAGAGGTTCATCCCCCGTCCCCCCCCCTCCAGCCCACCCCACACACACACCCCTCACCCCTCCAGACCCCCCTCCTCCCCATCCCTCCTCCCCTCCCCCATCCAAGGATGCTTGATACCAAATTCGGTGTCGATGGGTTGAGAACTGTGGCCCCCTCCAGCCCACACCCCTGAACACCCCCTCCCACACACACACCCGACCATCCCACCCCTCCCCCCTCCAGACCCCCCTCCCCCCAGCCCTCCCTGTTCCCCCCTCATCCCCTCCCTCTTCCCACCTCATCCCCTCCCTTTCCCCCCCTCATCCCCTCCCTCTTCCCCTCAACCCCCTCCCACCCCCCCACGCTCACATGCACTTGCCATTAGTAAATCCGAGCTGCGTGTGGTCCCCCCCCCCTTCCCCACGACCCCTTGGCGGAGGTTTCCGAAAAGTAAGGACGGCATGACCTTCGGAGGGTGCCAAGGATGCTTGATACCAAATTTGGTGTAGATCAGTTGAGAACTGTGGCCGTGCATAAGGGACGCACAGACAGACAGACAGACACACAGACAGACACACACACACAGACAGATTTCGAAAATATATATAAGATGGTGTGTGTACAAGCTTTACTTATACTTATATGTAAGTTTATATATGGCTTACGGTTTGGCAAATGAATTAAAATGACTGGCGTGTGCCAGCGCATTGAGATACGTAGCAAGAAATGCGTTTTATAAATACTATAATATGGATATTACTTTATTATCATTATTATTAGTCTTTGGTCTAACACCTGATGGGATTCTTCTTCTTTTTCTTCGCACTGCGTGGCCACAATCAACACACTGATTAGTAGGCCTATGCCACGGAACCGGGGAGGTTCATCCACATAATTATGCCGGAAGAAAGCGCCAGGAGGCCAAAGAATAAGCGTACGACGCCTGCACTGGCATAGGTTTTCAGAAAATTGCCTATTGACAATTAATCATCATAAAATACATGCTTAATTAAATCACACATGTTGTTGTGAAAACAAAGGAATATTAACACCTGTTTCTGCGTGATTTACAGTTTTATGGTATGTGGCTGTCTTCAGGCAGTTGCTAAGTTTTTCACACAGATCACACAAACTTAATTGCAGCGAATAAACTAATGAATAGCACTGATTTTATCCTTTGGGTTTCCTTTTAGGTCTTACAACAGCTGTGTGTGTTTATTATCCTTTAGAATAGATACAACACAGTTTTAAAGTAAGTAACTATGCAAACGGGACCAAATTTGCTTGGCGGACGAATTAGTAACACCCTACTATTAGGTGACATTCTAGGGTACAAAATTCTTTCACTGACCTACAATGCCCCGCGGGACTATATTCCATTGTCACAGAATTTTGGTAGAAATCGAAAATAATGTAATTTTACTATTATTAACCTCCAACTAGGGTACAATAAAGAGCATTTGACGTTTTAAAAACGAACTATTTTCTTCCCCGAAAAGGGAGATAAAATAAACTTTCTCAAAACAGTAAGCGCCCCTGTGTTTAGGTGTAGATCTATTCATTAAATTCATTCGATTGTAGAATGTTGCATTTTGTTTTCTTTAATCACTGTAATAGATTTAAATCACAAATGAAACTGTTGGAACTGAACGACAAACATTACAATTTATGCACTATTGGTATTTCAACCGCCAGAAAACATTATCTTATTAGTCCATCTTCCACTGACCGTTCTATTTTTGTTGGAAGTATTCAAACGCAACCGGTTTACATTGCAGATCTATTCGCTTACTTTTCGTTTCGCTTCTAGATCTAATAAGTCTACTTAGAAATAATATTATTATCCATTGCCTCTACTCAGCTCAGAATGCTTGACACGACACACATAAAACGTATCGATTAAATCGTGCAGTTAGTTGGTTAGAATGGCCTTAACTTCTACTACAGGTTATCCAATATATCATAATAAAAGCTTTATTGCGATTGATTTTCAAGAATGATGAAAAGCACGCTAAACCCCAGTGTGGGTGATTACACGGAGAGGGATTTTGCAATTGCTTTTGGTGATGCAGCTTTGGAGAGTTGTTGGCTTTTGGATATTATTATCAACATTAACACTTTACAATCTCTCTTGGCTAGAAGATTGGAGGCAGGGCCAACCATTTGGGCAAGGAATCTCCACAAAATCAATTCCAGTTCTACCGATCAGAACAGACTCCTTTGCTGTGTGGACATAGGCCTAACTCTCTCTGAGAGA
>CM065700.1:33941298-33943798 GCA_017654935.2 Phymorhynchus buccinoides | reverse complement strand
TTTTCAATAATACGTTTGTCTTCTTTCAACACTATCCAACTGTAGGCTACTCGAGCATAAAAGTTGTATTGCGTCATGTTGAACATTAATAGGTCTAAAGCATTAGGATCAGGACAGAAGTAGATCTAGAAGCGAAACGAAAAGTAGGCGTAAGGTTATGTAGTGTGATACGGTTGCGTTTGAATACGTAACTATAAATAGACATTCAATGAGATGTAGGTTTCACAATTAATATTCCTTGATAGAAAAATATCAATAGGATATGAATTTGAAGTCTCAGTTTTCAGTTTGTACACCTTTTAAAAGTAAATGAAATATATTTCAACGATTAAAAACATCAACATTTATTATTTCACAAGAATTAATGATTTCAAGAATAGATCTACATTCAAAATAAAGGGGGAGCTTACTATCTCGAGCAGTGTATTATGTTATATCCCTTGGTGGGAACGAAATAGTTCATTTTTAAAACATCAAGTTCATATTATTGTACCCTAGTTAGAGGTTAATAATAGTAAAACTACACTCTTAAAGCATTCAGCAAAAACTCTATGACAATGGAACATAGTCCCCTGGGGGGTTGTACCTACATCGAAGATCTAAGCGAGATAGAAGCTCGTAGAATGCCACCTATATATGGTCTAGTACGTAAAACTTGTGGTCTAGGCCACACATTGTTACACATAGAAGTCTGTATGATACGTTGTATCTTTTCACATCAAACACGGCGACGTCATTTCTGAAACAATATACGTCAAGATTTATTTAGGTCCTACGTCATTTGCAAACCCGAAGATCATCTCGAAACAGAAAAACAAAATGGCGTTGACAACAGCTCAACGAGGAAAAGCTGCGCACAGCACAGCTTTCATTTGGAATGTCAGAATTCAGAGTACAACATGATCGTAGTTTTGGTCATTCTGTGTTCTCTGGCAGAAACCCGGGGTGAGATTTACAACTATGACTATTAACTCATTCAAGTCGCTCTTCTTCTTCTTCTTCTTCTTCGCCCCAGGCAGCCATTTGAGCCAACTTCATCAGGCTGAAGATTCTGGGGTAGTAAGAAGACAAGAAATTAGAAAGCTGAGGAGATAGAAGTAGCCTAATGGGAAGGAAAGTATGCCTAAACATAGAGTATAAAACCTAGTGTGGATCTGTCTATAATATAAACTAAAACAAAAAAAATACAGAAGTAGTCTAAATATGTGTGCACACCACACTTCTTTCACTTCTAAACTCGCTTCGCTCCCGTTTACCACATTTGTGCCTCTTGCGTTGCGTTTGCAGTGGTTTGAAGTGGGGAAACTAATTGCTGTAGGGAGTTTTCCTATATAAAGTCTACATTTTACAAAAGTCAGATCTACCACTTCCCTATGTCTAGCAACGATCGTATTTGTGCCAGTCTCACACAGAGTTACGTCCCTTTCTTTAAATTAAATCTAAGCGAATAAAAAAATAAAAAATAATAAACTTTTCGAGTTTGCAAATGGGCCCAAATGGAAAAAGACTAATTTCTTCTTGTCGCTGCATTATTTTTTACCATAAAATAAGTCGTAACGGGTGTACAGAGGATTCACCTTCCTCGCTTTGAAGCTGAAATTTTCATCTTTCAGACAGATCACTGATCGGCGGTGCGGAGATTTACCGAGTTGAAAAGCGTTGACAGAATCAGTTGTCCGCTCGCTATCTAAGCCCACCTCACGCTAATAAGCAGTGGTGGACCCAAGATGAAGCCTTCTAGTGATGTTCTCAAAGGTTTAAAACAAATTCTACAGTGCCAAGTTTTTCCTACATCCCTGGCCTACCGAATTGGCGACATTTTGCCTGTTTACTAACAAAATGAGTGGCTTCCCTTGCGAAGTGGAATCGTCAAACGCTGAATCTAACAATGTAGGTATGTAGGTAAGTTGCGTCCCTTGGATTTGATCTCTGAACTTGTCTGGGTTCGGGACACACGCGCCAAAAATGGAGTCGCATGTGCATGCACAGTTATCACACTAAAAAGCAAGACGATGTTTAGAATTAATAAATTGCTACAACGGTGGGAATAAGTCTACATACCCGCTAGTTTGTTAGATCGTTGAGCTTGCGAATCTATCGTTGGGTTGAAGAGAAGTAGATTAGAGAGAACGGCTTCACTCATCGCATCGATCGTTGAAAAGCTGTCCCCGAGGCGCGCCAACAAAGTATGCTCGCAGTAAGATTAATCATAGGTGTGAAGCTTGATCAATTTTTTAGAAAGATTTGGGTGACCCCAGTCATAGAAATCGGTGCCCCCAAAATCGAGGTGTATTTTCCGTTTTATTTCCATAGGAAATGACGCGTGTGAAAGGTCAAGGTCAAGGCCGATGAATGCCAGTCAACTCGGCCTTTTACCAGGTCGGCCTCATGCCAACTCGGCCCCGGGTACAGGCAACTCGGCCTCAAGCCCTGCATGGTCATTTCGTCTTCCGGTTCACTCGACTTTATTAACATTAAAATCGAGTAATCTTTCTACAGT
>CM065700.1:33904294-33940798 GCA_017654935.2 Phymorhynchus buccinoides | reverse complement strand
ACACAGGTCAAACACACCACGTCTTCACATCTGGATTTTCTTTACACATCAGATGGACATTCACTTTGTTGTATAAGCGAGAGATGAAGGACAACGAGCTTGGCGACACCTTCCGTTGGAATGGTCGAGATGCGCACGCCCCCAGGTGGCGTTGGAGCCATATAGAGGGATCGGTTATGTCGCAAATGAGAAAAATGTCACTCTGTCGCCATGGTGGCTGGATTATTCGGGTTTTCTCAAGATACTTGGCGGTGAACGCATTGAATTCTGTATGTTTTTGCTTTTTAGATCCTGAACATTTAACTACTGCACATTTATTACCATTGTGACGATGTCGAAACTCACTGATGATCAAATCTGTAAATCTGAAACCAAAACGGCGCTCCAAGCCAAAATGGCGTTCCGACTTTCGTTACAACAAAATCACGTGACATATGAGCTATCGATCCCCTATAAGTCTTCTACTTGGGGGGGGGGGGGGGTGCTGTGTTTGTGTCAGTCAGGTGAAGTAAATAGAACAAACCTGGGGACTTCTTTTTTGGGGGGTGGTTGTCACAATAAGAAGATTTGCGTCATCCTTCTTAGGATGACCTGGGGTCTGTATTGTTGGTTGGCTGCTACTTCCACTTTGCTAGGCGGAATAGGTGCCATAAATAACCTTTTAAAGGGAAGTAATTACGAGAAGTTCTTCCCATTATTCGCTTCACTATATCCTCTCTCATAGCTCACTTTACCATGCCAGTGATTTACTGTGGCACTGTAGTAGTAGTAGTAGTATAGAGTAGTAGTAGTGAGTAGTAGTAGTAGTAGTAGTAGTAGTAGTAGTATAGTAGTCGTAGTGTAGTCGAAGAGTAGTAGTAGTAGTAGAAGGTAGTGGTAGTAGTAGTGGGTGGCGTGGTGGTGGTGGTGGGGTGGTAGTAGCAAACTAGTAGGAGTAGAATGGTAGTAGAAGAAGTTAAATTGTAGTGAAAGAAGTGTTTTCATCTGTTTATTTGTTTGCTACTTTATTCGGTCGGTGCGTTCTTTCTGTATTGCTTTTGTTTTACTTGATGTTGATGCTCTGCCTACCATGTCGTTGCTATATTAAGTTGTCTTCTGTGGCGATGTACTGTGTCTCGATGTGCATTACAGTATTAGTATGCGTGCATGCTTAGAACCAAGGACAGAATGGAAGACTAGGCCCAGACTAAATATTCATCCTTGTAAAACAAAGTATTTGAAGGTTTGAAGTCTTTCTGTCTGTCTCCTCTCTCATCTATCTCTCTCTCTCTCTCTGTCTCTCTATCTCTGTCTCTGTCTCTCTCTCTACTCTGTCTCTCTCTCTTACTCAATCTCTCTCTCCTCTCGCTATCTCTATCTAATCTTTGCCGCCCCTCCCACTCCCCAGCAACCTTCACACAATGCCATGTCCACTAAGCTTCATAAAATCAGTTATTAGGGATGTGAGTGAATATTGCTTATCCGACTCAAGGTAGGCTGCTGTACACACAGAGGTCGGAGACGAGGTGATAAACAAGCAAGCCACGAGAGATGAGAGATGGATAAAAGAAATCTCACTCACAACTCCTAATAAGGATATATCCCGACAGCTTTACCTATTTCAGGATGATACTCAAACAGCAACGAAGAAGCTAGACGGGCCATGCAGACAGATTTCTAAAATAATACTAACACTCACCGTTAGCAAGAAAATCCCACTCATCCACAAATAATATCAGTCTCCAAGTTAGAAAATTCGGAGCATTGTGATCTGCTCATTGATACAGTATGAAAGGAAACTGATTATTAAACGAAACATGAAACTACGGAATTTGCGTATAAAAAAAATAGCGTTACAAGAACATATTCGTTTTACACTGCAATCACAGCCAATATTGTCATTTCGCCAATGACGGAACTGCTTCAATGAGACGTAATTCAGGATTGCGTAAGTTCACTAAGATGACGTTTTTGGTGTCCTGCTCAGAAGGCGCGCTATTGGCAGTGACACTAACTGAGTTAAGGTTGATGGCGACTATTTATCATTTGCAATTTCACTAAAAGTTACTATTCACACAAAAACATTTCAAGTAAAATGGATTCATAAGAAACAACCTTTGCATTTATAGGGTTGTTAAGGCACAGGGTTTTATGAGCTATGTTTGGGCTTTTGTTTTACTAAACATCACTTTGATGCAACTAAAGAAAATCTGTTGAGTAATGCAGATTAGTCGCGTGCGAGGTACAAGCCGGAATATATAACTGTGACGTCAACGTTTCTAATAGCAACGGTGTATTCTTACACCTGTTTTCACGTGCAGTTGACACTAAGCCTATGGATAATAGAGCAAATGATATCTTTCGGATATTGTCTTATATCTAACGGCTGGCAGGCCTCTTTGCACTACTGTTGTACATCGGTATATTTTCTATAACTCCATGAACACACACACACACACCACACACTTCCTGTAGCCTATCATTTATCACAGAGCTATGCAACTTACTACTAATATTACACAAACGATATCCCCCATAATTATTGTATTATTAATTCCACCTTCTTAAAAAGTGGTATTAGAAAATAGATCTGTCACTCGTCAGGATACACCCACCGTATCAATTAAATAAATAAATAATCTCACCAAAAAATGTAAGACAGGTTCACCAAGCAGTGTTGAAAACTACAGCGGGCAAAGCTGATATTATTATTCAACTTTCGAATGCTAATTTTATTCCTCTTAAGATATGGTCTATCCAAAGTCGTTCAGTCTATTGTACTATATTTTCTTAAGTAAAATTCATCAGGTTCTTTCTCCAATAAACTCTTAAATGATAAAACCACGATCAGGAGATATATTATCAAAATCAAATCAAATTCACTTTATTACCACAAGGAGAATTTTGTTCAGTGCCAGAATAACAAAGACACGACATTCGGCATGCATGAATAGGAAGCAAAAGTTACAATTAAAAACACGCTTAAAGATACCACATATATGTGAAATACATACACGTCTAAGGGATAAGCATGCACAGTTTCTTTTAACACGATGAACACACATTTAAACCAAAAGGATCATGAGTTAGGAGGTGGATGGATTGGGGATGAAGGATTATGTGCCTGGAGTGAGTTAAAAGTTTTGTTGTAGCGACGTCAGAACGGTAATAGTTCGTAATGGTTTGTTCAAAGCATGGGAGGTGTCATTTACACTTCTTCCTGGCTTTATGCTTGGTTCGTCTTTTCGTACATCTAATTCAAACCCATCTCTCTCTTTCCAAAAAACTTTACTACACACATTCACCACATCCATCCAACACAAGCTTGTTCTTCAAAAACACACTTCCAACCAACACATAAAGGAAACAGTAAGCACAGACTCAATGCAAATAACTATATACGTATGCAAAATTTTCTTGGTGGTCTTTTTTTGTGAGATTTCTTTATATTTTCCCCAAAACGTCTTGTGCAATAACCCTTCACGCCAGCATATTTCAGTCAAAAATTGCAATTAAATTTGCATGCCAGGTAGCAACAAAATCATCTGCAGAAATTGGGGATTCTTCTTGGACAATATAAAAATAAGGTTATCCCCTTGATTCCAAAACTAAGACATAGGTATTGGATAATAGACACCAATTTGATGCTTTTAGTGACATAGGTCACAAACACTGTGCGCTAAATGCGACTTTGGCGGTGAAAGGGTTACAGAATTTAAAAGATAGTCTAACAAGGACCTAGTGTGCCTCTATTTTTTCTTATGCTGTCATTGTGTTTTGTACTCTCTCCTTAGCCAAATCAGAACGTAACACGATCAGGTTTGTCCAAAGAAGGGTGAGTAAATCTGTCCCTTTCCTAATTCGTTATAGTTTAGGGGCCAACATTCTTTGTCAAACTTCCTCACTTGACTGCGTATTTTAAAACACAATCTGTTTTGTAAACATATATATGTAGGGGGCGTCTGTGTGCGCGTCGGAAGGGGGGGGAGGGGGGGGGGGGGGGGGGAGGGGCTAGGTTATGTGCACGCGTAGTGCGGGGCGCACAGAGGGCTTGTGCTATTATCGTTTTGCATTATGTATTTACGTGTTGTTTGGTTTTTGGGGTGTGCGTGCGTGCGTGCGTATGCGCTCGCGCAACAATCAAACGAGGTTAGAGCACGCCCACTCAAACCTTTATGGTTGTGACACACAAGCGTAACGAAACAAATAACTTATATAATGCAGGCGATCAGATAAAAATATAAAAAGAGAGAGACACTCAGAGAGAGAGAGAGAGAGATGTAGAGAGAGAGGGGAGAAGAGAGAGAGAGAGACCAGGACCCATAAGAAAGGACAGAAAGAAAGGCATGCATGCACCCGGGGGGGGAGGGGGGCTGGCAGGCAGGAAACATGCCGGCATCAGACAGGGACAGGGGACAGACAGAAGGCAGAGATAAAGTATGAGCACACACACAGACACAACAAAACCCCGCATCGTGCGTCTCAGATAATGAGAGAGTATAGAGAATGATAAGGTGATTATTGTGTGTGTTGTGTGTGTATGTGTGGGTGTGGTGTGTGTAGTGGAATGTGTTGTGTGTGTGTGGTGTTGTGTGCGTGCGTGTGTGCGCGTGCGTGGTGTGAGTGTGCTGTATGTGGTGTGTCTAGTGGTTTATGTTGTGCTGAGTGTGTGGGTTGATATAGTAGTGCGGTGTGTGTGGTTGTGTGTGGTGTGTGTGTCTGTGTGTGTGGTGTGTGGTGTGTGTGTGCGTGTGTGTGTGTTTATGCGGTGTGTGTGTGTGTGTGTGTGGTGTGTTGGTGGTGTGTGTGTGTCGTGGTGTGTGGTGTGTCGGGGTGAGGGTGGTGAGTAGAATGAATATATAGCGTATACAATAATAATTATCAAGACATAGAAAAAACCCGCGCATGAGACGTGCGTATGTGGTGTGTATGGTAGATGTGTGTGACGCTGTGTATGTGGTGTTCGCGCGTTTGTGTGGCTGAGCACGCATGCATGCGTACGCGCGTGATGTGAAAGAGAGAGTGTAAAAATGTGTTTTTCGAGGGGTGTAAGTGATCACGCATGTTCGAAGTATGTGTCTGTTATAGGTATGCATGTAGTATGGGCATGAGCGCGCACGTGCGCGCATGTGGTATATGCAGGCACGCGCATGCGCGCTGGCGCGCGTGTGTCAGGTATTATGCACACTCGCGCCTGACTGCATCGTGTGAATATTGTGTGATTGAGGTAAATGTGGATGTCTATATATATAGGGGCATACATAGAAATGTCTCTGTGAAATTCGGGTTCTCCCACCTGGAGAGCGCCGTAGCAGCCAGAGGCGCCCCACCCAATTTTTTGTGCAGCGATTTTTTTTTAGACTGACGAGGAAAGGAAATGGATGGGGGGTAACTTTGAACCACATGACAACTTTTCGTTGCCACGGGTTTAGCGTGTGCTATGTGCATGGGCACATGGGGACCTCGGTTGTATCGTTAATCCGAAAGACTCACGTTCCGGACCGTTAAGGCCTAGTGCATAGGCGAGGAAAAAATCCTCTGTAACAGGTTCGAAATCGTGGTATACTTGACACACGAGACGAACTCGATACATTGTGGCGGACGGACACGGGGGTGGGGACGGGTGGGGGGCATTTTAGGGCCAGGAGGTATAACTGTCCCATGCCATAATAAACCCGGGGTTATCGGCCAGGAACTTTTTAAATTACCCTGTATATTATGGCCTGGGCATTTTATACCCGGGAGATTTCGGGACGTAAGTATATTACTGGCCTGTTGCAACGGGTATAGTTCAGACGAAGTATATTCTGGCATGTTACACGGGTATATTTAAGACGAAGTATATTCGGCCGTACACCGGGTAGATTCAGAAGAGGTAATTCGGCCGTTACAGAAGGATATTTCAGGACGAAGTATATTTCTGGGGCATGTTACACGGGTATATTTGGACCGAAGATATTCGGCCCGTGCACCGGGTATTTTCGGACGAAGTATATTATGGCCTGTATACACCGGCCGTAAGTTCGGACGAGGTAATTCTGGCATGTACACCGGGTATATTAAGCGAAGTATATTGGCTGTTACACCGGGTATATTTCGGGAGAGGTATAGTCGGCCTGTTACACCGGGTATTATTCCGGACGAAGTATATTCTGGCATGTTACACCGGGTATTTTTCGGACGAGGTATATCTGGCCTGTAAACCGGGTATATGTAAGACGAAGTATATTCGGCCCTGTACACCGGGTAATAGTTTCGGACGAGGTATATTCTGCCTGTTACAAGGGTATTTTCGGACGAGTATTAATTCTCGCGTCCTGTTTACACAGGGATATTTCGGAAGAGGTATATTGGCGTTACACCGGGTATTTTTTCGGGACGAAGTATATTGGCCGTTGCACGGTATTTTATTTCGGACGAGGTAATTCTGGCCTGTTACACCGGGTATATTTCGGACGAAGTATATTTGGCCTGTACACCGAGTATTTCGGACGAGGTATATTCTGGACTGTTCACCGGTATATTTCGGGACGAAGTATATTCTGGCCTGTTACACGGTCGATTAGGACGAGGGTAATTCTGGCCTGTACACCGGGTATTTTCGGAGGAAGTATATTGGCCTGTTACACGGGTATTTTTCGGACGAGGTTATCTGGCCGGTACACCGGGTATATTTCGACCGAAGTATATTCTGGCCTGTTACAACGGTTTTTTCGGACGAGGTATTATTATGGCATGTACAACGGGTATATTCGGAACGAGGTAGATTGGCCTACACCACACCGGGTATTTTCGGACGAGGTTAGATCGGCCTGCTTACACCGGGGATATTCTGGGACGAAGTATGTTCTGGCTGTTACACCGGTATATTCGGGACGAAGTATATCTGGCCTGTTTACACCGGGTATATTTCGGAGAGGAATTCTGGCCTGTTACACGGGTTATCTTAAGACGAAAAAAAGGGGGGGTAATTATTCGCCTTACACCGGGTATATTCGGACGAGGTATATTTCTGGCGTTGACACCTGGGTATATTTAAGACGAAGTATATTCGGCATGCTACACAGGGGTATATTCTCGGACGAGGTTATTCTAGGGCCTACTACCACCTCTGGAGTGACAGACACCTGAAGGGTTGGTCAGGAAATTAGAAAGCAACCACCTCAAATTACACATCCGTAAAGTGGATGATGATGACTATGTGGTCCCAGTTTCCATTTTGAAGTCGCAAGCAACATCCATCTCTGGGGTAGGAGTCGGCTGGGCCGAATAAAAAAACAAGGACTTAGGGATTCGAACCCACGAACTCACAGTCATAGTCAGCAACTCTAACCACGAGCTACGGGGACTGGTTGTACCACAATATATAGAGTCAAGATTCAATATCTTTAAAACCCTTCACGACAGCCACATTCAGCCAAAAAATTCCATTAAAGTACATGGGTAGAGAACACAATCCATCTGACAGTATTGGGGATCTTCTGTGCATATATCAAATAATGTCGATCCTTACTTCAAAACTAAGACAGTAGGGTCTTGGATAAGAGACCCAATTTGATGCCTTCTAGTGATATAGAAGTAATTCCTCGTGGTGCTAAAAATGCGACTTTTGGCGATGAACGTTATTAGCCAATGCATCAGTGTACAAAGGACATCGTTTGTTTAGCGCAACACAATACCAACAAACTAACGAAATCATGCACATGGATAGTACAACCAATATAAGAGAGACAAAAAATGATGTAACAAATTCAGGATATATACTCATTGTATCTCTCTTTAGATCTCTCTTACCTCAGACAAATTATTCGTTAAGTATACGAGAACAAATTGTACTTTTTTTATGAAAATAGATATGCATAGAAATGTTTTAACTGCAGAACTTCACTTAATACAATTCTATTGGAAGATCCTCGTTGCAGAATTGCAATGGAATGGGTAAATAAAAGAGGACCAGGGGGCTAGAAAGGGTTGACCGGAACGTAGATTTCATAAATCAACTATCTTCAGCTGACTGAATTCCAAACTGATTATCAGCGTCTAGCACAAAATCTCAAAAGGATTTTCAGCTTCAGAACGTTGGATGTTAGCACCCCTACCAAAGCCAAGTTGATTGTATTATTTTCTATTCTGATAGTCTGGGTTGCACGCTTACGCAAAATAAAGATATTACCTTCTATCTCTTCTAGCTAATATCAGGTCTGTAATAGCCATGGTGAAGTGACGTTTGGAAGAATCCACATCCAAAAAAGTGTGCATGTGGTTTGTAGGGAGAAAAAATGTGGTCAGGCCCCAGACCTGGATGCTACGCCAAGCTTCAACATAGCATTAAAATTATAATGTATCATCAATGACGTCCCCAACTACTTACACCACATCCCCCTCGCTCAACTTCATCGCATTGAAAAAAAGATCAAGCACAAATGAAGGGTTTCTCCAAAAATCGATCACCAGTTCTTTTTGTCTTTGCATCGAGGTAACTTCCCCACCAGGTGGCAAAACATGAACACGGTCCAAAGTACACTTGGTTAGAATTTGAGAGATCTTGGGAGAGCAGAGTCATCGGAATATTTAAATGAGTGGCAGTAGTGTGTCCGTAACAGGCAGTCGTTTGTGGTACAGGGTTAAAGAGGACAGGTGAGAGGACAGTGCATTGGGGGAGAGCAGTGAAAGGTATTTCGATAGAAGAGAGAGCCTTCTTTTTCTTAAGCAAAAACAATAATTTAAAAAAACACCCAAAACACCATTAAACACCACGTGCAGATACGCAATTGTGTTGCACACATTCAGGCACGCACACACACACGCACACGCACACACACGCGCGCGCGAGCGCGATACCATTTGGTTATAGTAACAAACAACATACAAATATCGAGTAAGGATGGGATGGCTTGTGGAGGCGCAAAACAGAGAGGAAGAGAGCAGAGAGAGAGAGAGAGAGAGGGACCGAGAGGAGAGATAGAGAGAGAGAGGAAGAGAGAGAGGAGAGAGAACTCAAAACTCAAACCAAAATGTTTTAATGTCAGACCTCGGCCTATAACATTGAGGGATGCGCCTATACACACATAATGTAAAATGAAAACAGGCAAAAGTGAAAATAACGAGAGAGGAGAGAGAGTGTGTGTGTGTGTGGTGTGGTGTGTGTGTGTGGTGTGTGGTGTGTGTGTGCCTTGTGTGAGAGAGGAGAGAGAGAGAGAAGAGAGAGGAGGAGACGGAAGAGAGAGAGAGAGAGAGAGAAGATAGAGAGAATTGGACAATTGATTGATTACAATTGACAAATTGATAATTTAATGTCCCCAATAATATACATAGCCATCAGATGAGAGAGGGGGAAAGAGAGAAGAGAGAGAGAGAGAAAGAGAGAGAGAGAGAGAGAGGAGTAGCGATGAGAGACGTAGAGGACAGAGAGAGACAGAGAGAGAAAGAGAGAGAGAGAGAGAGAGAGAGAGAGAGAGAGAGAGAGGAGACAGACAGACAGACAGACAGCACAGACAGGACAGACAGACAGAGAGACAGAGGCAACAGGAGAGAAACTACACGAACCGTTTTGACAGTATGTGATACTTGTTCAGGTCCTCTAAACGAGACATAGCAATGACTAAAAGACTTGACCCAGTCCCTCTCGTTTAATGATGACTACCAGCTACGCCCGCGCACGCTACGCTTCGCGGCAGATCTTCCCGGAAAGAGGTCTTAGAATAGGGACCGTCCCTCCCTTTTAACTTGCCTGGGATTTTGTAAATAGCGCATTGAGCTTTAAGGTAATTGCGCTAAATAACATTCTGAATAATATATAATAAAATAATAAGATAATAATAAAATAATAATCATAATAATAAGCGGTGCCAGAATAGTTATTCGAACATTTCTACGCTTGCATTTTCCCGGCGTGTTAATCACGAAAGACATGGTCTTTTTGCTACATGTACAGGATTGTAAAATGGTCTCTAACCAAACGGTTTCAAACTACAATTGTTGTTTTATGAAATTGGCCCGGGTCTCAGAATAGCAGTCACCGCACGCACTTCAAAATGTCTTCCAATGTATCCTCCAGGGATGCGATTGCAAATATATATGCTAAAGGGTTTACAACCAATAGGTTTCGTACTACAACTGATTTGTTTTATGAAAAGTGCCCGGGTATTCATAATAGCCGTTCCAGAAAGCACTTCAAAAGTCTACCACTGTATCAGCGAAACGATGTGATCATGGAATATATATGGTTTTAAAGTGGTCTACAGCAACGTTTCTTCTTCTTCATCATCGATCGTTTCAGTACAGGAACCCAGGGGGCCCGGACAAGGCTGCCGTCGAACGAAGATCCTCCAAAGAGCCGAAGATCGTTTCTGAAACGGTGTGTCCGACAGACAAAGTTTCATCTTGTCAGGTTCTGGAAGATCGACAGTCCGAAGGATATGACCAAACAGGCCAACCTTACAGCGGCTCCACAGGGGAATAACAGGGGAGTCTACAATGTGGAACTTAGTAACATGTGTTGCCTGAGTCTGGAGTGTGCCAGGCTCAGTCTGTCAAGATTTACGGATCGTTGTCTGGAGAGCGGTGGTAGGCATCACTAGGCACGGTGTATGGAGTTGTTGCAGCCTCTCACTAAGCTTCTCCGTTATAATGGCTTTGCTTTGCCATAGGTGACTGTTGCTATCTGGCTGCTGTTGACCTCCTCATTGCAAGAATGTCTGCTTCATCGTTTCTTTTATGTTGCAAGAGGATACATGTATGACTGCTTTCTCTGTGGAGCTACAATGCGCAAAGACGAGGAGAGGCTGTTCACTCTGTGTTTATTGGGCTGTTTTAGCGCCTGCAGCAAAGACATGGCACGGAGAAGATGAACGCTTTCTTGTGGGGTTTCTCTTTGCATGATGATGTGGTCTAAGCGCCAACTTCAGCGCGTCCTGCCTTTCGCTTTTGACAGTGATGGAGAATTCCCTAATGGCTACAGACTGGCAATGGGCAGTAGTCATTTGATAGATCGACACTCCTCCTCACGCTGTTTATGGTAGCATTTCTGATGAGCGTCAGTGTATAGTGTGTCCACTCTTCAGCTGGTAGGCCTCACTGTATGGCGCTGGTGAAGTGCCCTCCTTACTATCTGGACTGTGATCTTTCTGTACATAATGCCTAGGAACGCTTTGTCGGATTTCAGGAAAGACTTTCTCAATGTTTTCAAGCTATGCTATTTGTGTTGGGTTACAGTCTCATTCATAATCATAACGGCTTCAATGCAAATGTAATGGTGGCAAACAAATGCCACGTGGCTTTAAAGTCTCTAACTGCAATCGTAGAGGTCCTGCTGACAAGAATATATTATAGGTTAGAGGGTGTTACCCAATGGTGTCCTGAACTACAGCCACAGGTATAAATATGAGAAGTTCAAAGTCAAGGTCTAAGGTCATAGGATAATCATACTTGGCACCACACGTGACTTGTCAGGGTAGTCTGCCTAATGCCACTTTGAGACCAGTAACTGAAAAAAAATGGGAAAATATAAAACACAATTGAATCCTTAAAGTCTATGGCCTTGACTTGACCTCTGAAAAAAAACCCCCTGATTAGATACCAATATTTCACATCACCAGTAGTCAATGCTGCCCATCCCAAGTTTGCAAATGTAAAGCAAATCATGTGAAAGAATGCCTCACGACAAAAATCGGTTTTCAAGTCAAAACTCAAGGTTCAAGTCAGCACGTTAATATTTTCTCTATGCGTGACCATTCCGTTCATGTTTCATGACATTACAGCTCAGACCAGAATATCATAGCACAAAGAAGGACTTTGGTTTTGCGAGTCTTCCTGGCGGAGGTTTGCACTGGAAAGTTCCCAAATTATCTTGGGACCATTCTAGGCACATAGCCAATGCCACACAAAATTAGAAATATTCCGGAAAGTGAGTCTTCTTCCAACGGCGGAGATTTGTCTACTGGCCCACAAAATTTTGTACGGGACATATCTGCAGAATGATAACCATCACACAACATTTGAAGCGATTCTGTGCAAAGTTCATGAGTTATGGGGTGAACAAACAATCTTACGGAAAAGTGGTCTTCCTCGGGCGGAAGTTGCACGGGAGGTTCAAATTATACGAGCACATCTAAGTACCATGGACACACATCGGAACAAAAATTTGAAGCGATTCTGTTTAAGGGTATATTTATATAGGATTTTGGTGATCTCTTCCGTAGCGGAGGTTTGCTCCCGGAAGTTTTAAATGTCTATGGGGACCATTGTGTGTACCAGATGACAGACATAAACATAACGATTATGTGCACCGGTTCATGAGTTAGAGGGCGAATACACACACGACATTACACACAAACAGACAGACGCCAAATGAATCTTACTATAATATTCGTCTGTCATGATTGCTTTCACTTGAAATGTCACTGCACGTTATCAATAATATAGTTCAGAAGGATCCGAATATTATAAATCTCTGTATATAATATATAACTGTCTCATACTATATCATTCTCTCCGGTTTCGTTTCTCTGTCTGTCTGTTGTCTGTCTCCCCCGCCCCCCTCTCTGTACGTGTGTATGGTGTGTGTGTGTGTGTGTGATTGTTGCTTACTGTTTTTATGATCGTTTTGACTCTGTGGGCGCCGCCGTCGTGAATAGAGTAGAGTTTGTTATACGGAGGCAGTGGACTGTGTCTTAGTTTCCCCCTCTCTCTCTCCTCTCTCTCCTCTCTCTCTCTCACTCTCCTCTCCTCTCTCTCTTCTCTGTCTCTCTCTCTCTCCCGCTTCTCTCTTTGACGTTTAAGTTGAAGCATGCATACTTAACTTGCTCTCAGATAGGCATCATATTCCAGATACGATTTTATTGTGAAAGAAACCAAAAGGATTTCGGGATTTTCCTTTGAACTCTTTCGCCCTTAGAATTTGCTCTCGCTCTCTCTCTCTCTCTCTCTCTCCTCTCTCTCTCTCTCTCTCTCTCTCTCTCTCTCTGTCAAGAGGGGGTTTACGTGGAAAGGAAAGGAAAGGGAGGTCACACAAAAACTACACAGACAGACACATCTTACAACCTTTTCAAACTTACATTCATTCACAAACAATAACCCCGCAATCTGACTCCATACTATACTGTTTACTTCAAACTGACGCGATACAATATTACTGTAAATATGCAAGCCTAATCACTTGACCATTCATACACATCTTGTTTTAATTTCTCTACAGTATAGTTATGCTCTGTAGTTTTACAAGTGGTCCCTGAAACAGAGATAAACAATTATTATTATTATAACACATATTTCACATAACTACAGTATCAGTAAATATCAATGATTCCTCCACAATGTGATTAAGCCCACACATACCTGTAGCTGGCTACGTTCTTGACACAACGTACAAACGTCTCCGAACATGCATTTCTTCTTCTTCTATTTCTTCTTCTTCTTCTTATTCTTCTTCTTCTTCTTCTCGTCTTCTTAACTTTTCTTGTCGGTTTCTTCTTGTTACACTTCCTCCCGATCTTTGCTTTTTTTCTCAGTCAGTCATCCTCTCTTCAACTGAGTCAAGCCGCTTTTTTGGCTTGTTCACCAAATCAGCTACTCTTATTGTTTTACCTTTTATTTTTTTTTTCGTTTTTTTTTTTTCGTTTTAAACCTTTCTTTTTAGTCCAATCCAAATCCTCGGCTTGAAACTGTCACTGTCACTCAACTCTTCTTTTACTTTTTAAATCCTACTAAGGTCAATTCGCCCCACACTGGTGCTACACTAGATATTACCCCCCAAGTAAAAACTATCCTATAACACTTTCATGCACCAAATAATTATTATATATCTTTATGCACTAGCCACTACAGGGACCACATGACAACCCCCCCTCTGAAGGAAAAAAAATTGGAACAATTATTTATTTTTTTTAATATAAAACTACAGTATATTATTTCATGAAAAAAAAGAATAAGTACAAAATCATCTCAAAACACATTTCAATATGCGTAGGCTCCCACACAAATTATTTTTAATACAAATAGAAAAATGTATAATTATATTCAATTCACAAAGGTCAATTTTTCTGATCCATTCCAAATCAAATAAACGTTTAGGCTTAAAAGCAATGCTCACAACTTGCAATGCAGATGCAAATAAGATAATGTGTCATCAAGCACGTCAGTAGAGTCAATATTACTTAGCACACAACTCAAAACTACCTGACTGACATCATTATGCATTGAACCTCCCTTAGTAAGGCCTACTGATTAAATTGATGCATCAGAAAGAAGATCTGCCCATGTATTCTGACGTCCAGCAACCGGTAAAATTTCGAAGCAGAATTCCTGCAGAATCAGCCCCAGCGTAAGAGACGACTGTTATCCGAGGTTCCCCCACCAAGAAGTTCTTCTGGCTAGGTGACAGCTGAGACCCGTACCCGGCAAACTGGACAGGGTGCAGAATGTCATCATGGTCCTGCAGCAAGACAGCACCCAGGCCCGTGAAGCTGATGCTAGTCTGGACCACCAAGGGAATTGACAGGTCCGGCAGTTTCAGCACTGAAGTTGATGATAACAACTCATGCACTCTCCTGAGTGCACCATTGCAGCTTGGTGTCCACTGGATGAGGCGACGTCCCTCCATGAGCAGATCACCGAGAGGGGCCAACAGAGTTGCATAGCTAGAAATAAGCCTACAGCCCCTTTCTTGCATATCTTCTAAGCTCACACGTTCCTCACACACTTGAACATGATGCATTTCAATATAATCAATTGAGGAAATCGTACAACATTCATTCATTCTCAGGAAATATATCATTCGACCACATGAATCTGGGGCCTCTTGCGATTCAAGTTGCACTGTAATCCATTGGGGACTTCCACGAGGGAATTGAATCATAGTTCTACAGCTCTCTGTAGAGTTCCAAGGGCATCCCGGGGTGAACGTAAACGACTTCACGACACAGAAAACAAAACATAATGAAAAGACAGATCAAAAGCCTTGAGATCACAGAAGGAACCCTACAGCACCCTTTTGCTGCTGTGAAACCTGGGGATGGAACAGAAGGAACATCATCATGTCTACTCTGAGCTCGAGTGGAACCCCTGGCCTCTTCAGTCATAGTTTCCTTTAACATTGAAGGAACAGGCTCATGATCAAAATCTGTCTGGGACTCAGTCAATTGAGCCCACCCATGACCACACTGACAGAAGGCTAACACCAGAAATCGCTAAAAATCACATCTGCCAAGGACTGTCCAGCACACAAGCCAAAACCTTCTGAAAAGTAAGGGGAACAAATGAAAACTTTTGCAAGGGAAAAGACCTCAACGTTCTTCATTAAAACATGGGACATTTTGCCTAGAAGCAGTGGTAGTGTGAATCCAACACCATAGTCTTGTTGACCCCCACTGTAGTACAACAAGTGTACTCTCAACAAGCGCTCATGTCCATGACAGTGCCACTCAATGAGGAACCTCTGAGGGATCTGAGGAAACTAACACTTGGGGATGCATTCAACAGCTCAATAAACACCTGAGGCCTCGGTACGATGGGGACAAGCCTCTCATCAAATGGAAAAGGGATCACCATGTCCAAAACACCTCTTTTCCTGTTCACCTTCATTCATACCACCTTATGCACTTCGTGCACCATACCCCGCCTGTGGAATCACACCACCCCGATTCTCATTAGACCGTGGGGAGGAGTGGAAGGATCATTCCAAGATGGAATACTGTTCCAACAGGCCGAGTATTGACCACGACCAAAACCTCGCTTTTGTGGGAGAAGCGACACGAAACATTCCTTCACGAGAGGGAAAGCTCTGCACCTGATCTTCCGACAAGTTTGCCTCATAAATATATTCGTGTCCAGTTTTAATGCGAAAAGTTTCTACTGGATGAGATTCTTACTGATCAGCTAAAAGCACATCTCTTCTGCCTCTCTAAACTTCGTTCTCGTAGAAAGAGGACAGCTCTTGAGATATTAACCCTCTGTAAAATCTGCTCCAGCAGATTCGGGATCTCTCAACCTCTTGAACGTCTGCCTTACTCTCTGTCAAACTCGACCCACTCTATCTTAAGTACAGACCAAACGCGTATAAAAAGCAAAAACAAACGATCTCCCGATTCTGGCCGGACAGACCGAAATCCTCTCCGAAACCACACATGTGTACTGAAACTTCTTTAAGAGTCACTTTTCAGATCGTCCCACGCAAACTGTTGTTGCAGCAAAGAGTGGAACAAATTCAGTGCACTCACCCTGAACAAACGCTCGAACTAAAGGCCACTGCTCACGAAGACCACCACATGGCTCGGAATGCTGTTCGAATCTGGAAAAGGAAACTGTCAATATCATCCTGCGTTTAATCAAATGCAGAAGCTTGGTAGTAAACTCCCTTTAGAACCATTATATGACAATAACCACATTTCCCTTGTCGATGATTACCAGCGCCCCTTTGTTCAATGTCTAGATTCCTACTTCTGCTGCATCCTGTTGTTCCTCCAGGTCCGCTGTCTCCTCTTCCTTCCAGTTCCAGTTTCCTTTACTCCATTAACAAGCTTCTTTCTTCCAACTCCTTATCTTGCTGCAGTTTGTCACTCTTTTCCTTTTCTGCCATAGATAGTGTCCTCTTCTACCTCTTAGACGGGTTTTAGCTTTTATTTCTTTCATTTCCTCTATTAATTCTTTCACGTTCTTTCCGCTCTTGAATGTCTTCGCATTGTCGGACCATAGTCTACACTTCTCCTTGTGAACCCTAAGTATGCTCTGTGCTACTAAAACGATCAAATTCTGAGTCATCCATGTTGTATTTTTTAATCATGTTGCGTGATACACGAGTTCCAAATAGCCTTTCAAAAGAAAGTACAACAAAACAAAATCCTCCTCAGTCAAGCAGTTGAAAAGCAATTACCAGGACCCATTTATACCGTTCTAATCTGCCATATCTTTGCAGAAGGGACACAAAAACCACAACAACAATAAAATACTGAACACACAGATAACGATGCGAAGTTGTCGATCTCAGAGAACACACAATACTAGTATTTTCCAAAATTTCCTTCAGCCCACACATTTGTGTGAGTCACGACAACAAATACTACCAAACTCAGACAGAAGGGCAAATCCAGAAAGTCGTGGTCACCAAGTCAAGAGGGGGTTTACGTGGAAAGAAAGGAAAGGGAGGTCCCACAAAAACTACACAGACAGACACATCTTACAACCTTTCAAACTTACATTCATTCTCAAATAATAACCCCGCAATCTGACTCCATACTATACTGTTTACTTCAAACAAACGCAACACAATATTACTGTAAACACGCAAGCCTAATCACCTTACCATTCATACACATCTTGTTTTCATTTATCTACAGTATAGTTATGCTCTGTGGCCCCTACTCAGTTCTACAAGTGGTCCCTGAAACAGAGATAAACAATTAGTATTATTATAACACATATCTCACATAACTACAGTATCAGTAAATATCAAATTCCTCCACAATGTTGGAGTTAGAGCCCCCACAGTACCTGCTTACTGCTACGTTATCTTGACACAACGTACAAATCTTCTCCAACAATGCATATTCTTCTTCTTCTATTTTCTTCTTCTTCTTCATTCTTCTTCTTCTTCTATCTTCTTCTTCTTCTTCTATTTTCTTCTTCGTCTTCTTCTTTCTTCTTTCTTCTTCTTTCTTCTTCTCTTCTTCTTCTTCTTCTTCTTCGAGTTGCTTATCTTTTCTTGTCGGTTCTGTCTTCGTTACACTTCTCTCTCTTTACTTTTTCTTGTTCAGTCTCTTCTCTCCAACTGATTCAAGCCGCTTTTAGCTTGTTCACAAATCAGCTACCCGTTTTACCTTTTCTTTTTTAATACAATCCAAAGTCTTGCTGAACTGTCCTCAACTCTTCTTTTACTTTTTTAAATCCTACTAAGGTCAATTCACCCCACACTGGTGCTACACTAGATATTACCCCCCAAGTAAAAACTATCCTATAACACTTTCATGCACCAAATAATTATTATATATCTTTATGCATTAGCCACTACAGGAACCACATGACACTCTTTCTCTCTCTCATCTCTCTCTCCTCTCTTCATCTCTCTCTCTCTCTCTCTTCTCTCTCTCTCTCTCTCTACCTCTCTCCTCTCATTCTCCTCCTCTCTCTCTCTCTCCTCTCTCCCTCCCCTTCCCTCTCCTTCTCTCTCTCACTCTCTTTCTCTCTCTCCTCTCTCCTCTCTCTCCTCTCTCTCCTCCTCTCTCTCTCGTAAACAGGCCTATCAATATGAGCATGAAAAAGGAAAGGAAAATTGGGTAAACTGTGTGAAAAGAATGGGTAACTACACATGCGTTTGGAATTGCATGTCTATGTCAGGTGGTGGGAAGTGTGAGAATGGATTTATTATTGAATTTAAAGACAGAATTATTGCTTCCTATCAGCAAAATTGGCACTCCTAAATTGAAAGTTCATATAAGTATGATTGGTACCATAGCCTTAAAGATGTATTTGAAGCTGAGAACTATCTAACAGTTGTAAACAATAGATGGCATAGAATATGTCTAGCAAGGTTTGGGTCCAGAACTAGATGCTTGAATGCACATAAACAATGGTTTCATGATGATTATATCTGTAATTTCTCCTTGTCCAATGTGTGGTTTTTATAAAGAAGAAGATATACATTTTTTATTTTGTTGTAGAAAATATGATGCGATTAGAAAGAAGTGTACATTTTTTGAAAGAAGTGTTGCAGTATATATGGATTTAGTTGGAGTGTTGAAAATGAACTATTATGATGAATCTATCAAATCCCTTGCTAAATATATATATATTGCAGAAGCTTTGAATATTAGAACAAAACTAAAGCGATTGCAAGAAGAACATGGACAAAACATTGGTTCTTAATTAAAAGTTTTGAATAACTTAGTTCACTTGTGTTATAAGAGTGTGATGTGCTTGACTTGATGTAGGATTGGATGATCAGATACACACTATTTTGCTTTTATTTACTTTGAACAACTTAGTTCACATATGGTAGAAGTATGTGATATGTTTGTTTTGATATATGATTGGATGGTCGAGATAGACAATATTTTGCTTTTGTTTATTTCCTTTTTTCATAGAATAATTTAACTCGCATAATGGTTGTGATATGCTTGATTGATATAATATTATGATTGGATAGTCGAGATAGACATTCATTTGTTTTTTGTTTTTATTTTATTTGTAACTCCTTAATTGATATTTTGTTCTATTCGCACCCCCATGTCATATAAGCTATGTAAGCCAATGACATTGAAACAGTTCAGTGTTCAGTGTTCCTCTCTCTCTCTCTCTCTCTCTCTCTCCTCTCTCTCTCTTCTCTTCTCTCTCTCTCTCTCTCTCTCTCTTCTCGGCTCTCTCTCTCTCTCTCTCTCTCTCTCTTCTAAAGCTATTCGAAAAAGACTAAATGTGTTAAATAATAATTCTCTTGCTTTATTTCTGAACATAATTATTTGACTCTAAATTTAAACCTATGCTACTATATGGGGCAGAAATTTTGGGGATTGATTGATTTTATTGGGGATTGATTTAATTTAAAGTCTGTTCACAACAATGGTGATATTAGAAATTTCGGGATTAGAGAATGCGGTTGTGCATTGTGAAGCAGTGCATTTATTTGCATTAAAAAGATTATTGGGGTTAGATAAACGGGTTTCAAATGACTTAGTCTATGGAGAAACTAATCGATACCTATTGTTTATTTGTTCAGCCATAAGATGATGTGTTAAGTACTGGCTTAAACTACTGTGTATGGACAATCATAGATTACCTCGTAAAGCATCCATGCTGCTGAATCTGGACTATAGAGGGAAGAAAAACTTGGTTTCAAAGGTACGTTTAGTTTTATGTGAGTATGGCTTTGGGGATGTGTGGCTGAACCAGGGAGTTGTATAATCCACATTTGTTTTTTGTTTGTGCTCAAGCCACAAACCTATAACTCACTTTGTCGGTCTGTCGGTCTGTCTGTGGGTCCAAAATTGTCGCACTTCAAATCGAGGCTTACACTTAAATTGAGGCCGCTCTTTAAAATGATGTATTTTAAAAGCGTACAAAATAATAAACATACGTAATACAGACACTACAACAGACACGACGAGGGTATGCGGTGCTTCTTTTGATGAGTATAAGTAGGATACATAGTTTTAAATGTTTTCCAAAAGATATAAAAAGTTACGAAATGGTGCAGAGATAACATTCTGGTTTACAAGATTAAAATTATTGAAAAGCCAGGGGAGGTGACTCATGATTGGAGTGGTAAAAATAGACCGCGTGCCACAAACTATTGCGATTTCGCGCTTGTTTTCGTATTTTCCCCTCACCCAAAGAGCTTATTGACTGTAGGTGGCAAATGTGAAAACATAGATTATAATGTTGGAGGAAAAATGTATTGGGGAGAGACAGAGAGAGAGAGAGAGAGAGAGAGAGAGAGAGAGAGAGAGAGAGAGAGAGAGAGAAGAGAGAGAGAGAGAGAGAGAGAGAGAAAACCAAAAGAGAATACGAACACGAATACGAATGTTTATTGAGGGTTAAATAGATAAGCAGAAGTTTTTTTCACTTTCTCTCCTCCAGATCCCTCGTTACCGCACCAAGACCCTTGGCGAACGCTCCTTCTCTTTCCAGACCCCCTCCTCTTGGAATAGACTCCCTTTACCTCTCCGTTCTGCCAACTCCCTTTCTTCATTGAAGTCTTCTTTCAAAACTACTCTTTTCAAATCATAGCCTGCTGTATTTCTTTTCAAAGTACTGTGCCCCTTCCATCCGCGTGTGTTTGTGTGCATGCGTGTTGTTTGTGCGTGTGTGTTTGCGTGTGTGTGTGTGTGCGGAGTGTTTGTGTGCGTCGTGCGTGTGTGTGGTGCGTTCGTGTGTTGTGTGTGTGTGGGTGTGTGTGTGTGTGTGTGTGTGTGTGTGTGTGTGTGTGTGTGTACGTGTGTGTGTGTGTGTGTGTATGTGTGTGTGTGTGTGTGTGTGTGTGCTTAGTGCGCGTGCGTGTGTCTGTGTTTAGTGCGTGCGTGCGCGCGTGCGTGCTTGCGTGCGTGCGTGCGTGCGTGCGTGCGCGCGTGCGTGCGCGCGCGTGCGTGTGTGTATAATATATTTTTTGTCGTTTGTTTATTTATCTTGCTTGCTGGTTTATTCAATTTATTATTGTAAGCGCTTCCGGCTTTTTTTAAGATTAGGCGCTATAAATGTTAATAATTATTATTATTATTATTATTATTATTATTATTTACACCATGCTCTCGAAACATAACAAAACAAAAGCTAAGCAGCAAGAAGAAAAAGGGAAAAAGAAAAAGTTTAAAAGGAAGAAGAAACAACACGAAGAGGTAACAACCACAACTTTATAAAGACATTCAAAATAAACATTCAAAAGAAAAGAAAAAAAAAAGGAAATATAAATCATACACCATGATGGCAGTCACCAGGGGCGGACCAAATGATTCGTAAGGGGGGGGGGGGGTTCCGCCGGGGGTCCAGGGGGATGCTACCTATGTTGTGTTGTTGTTTTTGGTTTTTGTGTGTTGTTTTTGCCTATGTTGTGAGTTAAGGGGTAGTGTCCTTTTGGGGGCCCTGTGGCGAAGCCCCCGGAACATTTTTAGCAATTTAGTGATTATTAACCTTTTCGCCGTCAGCTATGTTTCAGCCCAACAAAATATCATTCAACTTAACTGAGAATAGACAAAAAATATCTGCAATATTGGGAAATTCCTCTGTGACATGCTTGACATTAGGCCTATCTTTACCTCCCAAAATAAAGAAAACAGGGTCTTTGGATAACAGGCCCTGGTTTGATGCCTTTTAGTGACATGGGTGCTAAACCATTGTGGTGCATAAATGCTGCATTGGCGGTGAAAGGGTTAGGGCAAATCGAGTCATTTTCTTACTGTTCACCCTTGTATCAGGTACCTCTTAGGGTAGGTGGGAGGATGGGGGGTCCGGAAACCTAGGACCCCCCTCCCTCCCTCCCTCCCCTCCGATCCAGCCCTGGTCCCATTATTAGATAAATCTGTTGACGCATAACGTTGCACAATACACAGCATACACATAGCTATGCAGAGAAGCTACACATCTACACATCAATGCATACAAGTACAACAACTTGAGAGAAAGAGAGAGAGGAGAGAGAGAGAGGAGAGAGAGAGAGAGAGAGAGAGAGAGAGAGAGAGAGAGAGAGAGAGAGAGAGGGGGGGGAGAGAGAGAGAGAGGAAGAGAGAGAGAGAGAGAGAGAGAGAGAGAGAGAGAGAGAAAGAGACAGGGGGAGAGAGAGAGAGAGAGGAGAGAGAGAGAGAGAGAGAGAGAGGCGAAAGAGACGAGGATACGGAAAGAGAGAGAAAGAGAGAGAGAGAGAGAGAGAGAGAGGGACTGAGATGGAGAGAGAGCTTTACAGACGGAGAGAGAGAGAGAGAGAGAGAGAGAGAATACGAATACGAATACGAATTGTTTAATCAGATTTTAGGCCTAGGCCCCTATCTGATGGGGGCATTTACATCGTAAATACACAAATCTGACACATCCTTATCTACACAAAAAGAAAATAAGGCATGGAATAAACATAACAAACAGAGAAATAAGCATGATATGCATGTTAATTTATCTACAAACGATTACAAAAGTTATCATTATACTTCTTAAGTTGCAGCAGTTGTTAACCGTTTCAACGCTTCATGAACAAACAAAGCTGTATTAAACATTACGTTTTCGTTTCTACATGATATCAGCAAATTGAAACGAAATCGACATGGGTAATTATAATATTTGGACTGTATAAGTTTTGTTCTCAAGTCATGAAGAACAGGGCAACAAAACATAAAGTGAATGAGAGACTTAGTGGGATGTTTTTTACGCCAGAGGGCATGACGCTCGTAGTGTGCCGGGGCTAATCCTCTCTCTATTCTTAGTTGGGATAAAGAAAGAGAGAGAGAGAGAGGAGGTGTCCCACCATCTCTCTCTCTCTCTCTCTCTCTCTCTCTCTCTCTCTCTCTCTCTCTCTCTCTCTCTCTCTATCTCTCTCTCTCTCTCTCTCTCTCTCCTCTCTCTCTCTCTCTCTCTCTCACTACGCCCAACTAAGAAAATCGCGTGATAAGCCCCTAGTGCATTGACTGCCCTCTGGCGTGAAAAAATTCGCCATAAGTCGACCATTACATCTTCTTCTGCATCCTGACATAACCGACACACAACAACATTGGAACTTGTTTCATTGTATCTAAATTTATGACAAGCTATTTCAGAAACACCTAATCTAAGCTTAGTGAGGGCACTTCTTGTGCGTCTGTTCATGTCAATTTCAACATATGATTCAATACAATTCGTTGTTATTAAAGGCACTATATTCAACAAATCTTTCACTACTGTTTATATGGTCATGCCAGTCTTGCCATCGACAATCCATAATTCTCTGTTTGAAACATTTAATAAAAGCAGAAATATTTTCGACTCCCTGGTTAATCCAAACAAATGAAAAACCATATGAATGCAAGCACTTTCTAACATTTGTAGCCTAAGTTTTTCTTACCCTTTTTATCAAGATCATATAACATTTTATAAGCTTTTAAAGGTAATTTCTGGTTTTCCATCCTTGTCAGTTTAAGCCAGTAAGAAATACATTTAACGTAAGAATTCAAATAAATAGGATATCTCCCCAGTTCTCCATAAACTAACTCATTAGGAGTACGAGCATCTACATTGAATAATTTTTTCAAAGCATACTAGTGTCATTTTTTCAATTATGTCACATCGTTCAAAGACCCATATTTTAACTCCATACTGTACAATGGACTGAACTTGCGAATCAAATAACTTTTTAAATACATTAAACGAACTACAATCAAGCTTAGTACATGACATGAAGTATGCTCAAAACCGGAGAGAGAGAGAGAGAGAGAGAGAGAGAGAGAGAGAGAGAGAGAGAGAGAAGAGAGAGAGAGAGAGAGAGAGAGAGAGCAAAGAATATTGACATGCCATCAGAAGGATAATGTGAGAGTGAGAGACAGAGACAGAGAGACAGAGGCAGAGATACAGAGGTTGGCACAAAGAGCAAAGAATATTGGCATGCCATCAGAACTGAGAGTGAGAGACAGAGAAAGAGAGACAGAGACAGAGCAAAGAATGTTGGCATGCCATCAGAACTGAGAGTGAGAGACAGAGAAAGAGAGACAGAGACAGAGCAAAGAATGTTGACATGCCATCAGAACTGAGAGTGAGAGACAGAGAAAGAGAGACAGAGACAGAGCAAAGAATATTGACATGCCATCAGAAATGTGAGAGTGCACCCTTCCTGGTCTGAAAATAGGGAGAGATTAAAACCCTTTCAACGCCAGCCATTTTTCAGCCAAATCTTTCCATTCAACTCACCTGGGCAAAGAAAATATTTTGTCTGCAATATTGGGAATTCCTCTGTGACACGCGTAAAATCGAACCTATCCTTACCTCCCAAAATTAAGAACATTAAGGTCACTGAATACTAGACCCTCGTGTGATATCTTTCAGTGTTCAATCATTGTGGTACCAAGAGGCGACAGTGGCGGTGAAAGGGTTAAACTTTTTTTTTTAAAAAGGGAAGGTCACGTTGTACAAACAGTCTGGGTGGTCAAGTGTCTGGTTTGTTTAAAGTTACACACAAGGATCACAAAGATCAACAAAAAGAGTATTATCGTACGCTAAGGTAATCGACTAAAACTGTACACACACCATCGTGTCTTTGCGTCATTGGCTTTTATCATTGGTTGACATCAGCCTGTAGTAAAGGGCCAACAGTAGCATGAGACTGAGAGCTTAATGTTTTTGTCCAAAGTGTTGTACAGCCGGTGGAAGACTCAGGCATGGAATGGTCAGTCTTTTGGCTGATTTCAGCTTTTTTGATGGTCCTCTTCAGTCTTCTTTTTGCAAGTTTCAGCTTTTTTGATGGTCCAAGAGGACATTTGTGAGATACAAAAAGAATGAGTAAAACGTAAGTTATTGGTTATAAATGAATGCAAAATGAACTAAATATATCAGTCTTATCTCTAATACTGTTTTAAGGCTTAAATAACAGAAGAAGCTTCATTTTCTGTGGGCTGTATCCCAACACACACGGTTTTCAGGTTGTTTTTTTTTATTCCTTGTTCCTATGCCTGCTTCCAGACCCCAATTTTCAGTCTTTTTTGTCTTCTCTAATTCCCATGCCTGAAGACTCTCAAAAAATAAGGGGGCCTCGATCTGCACTGGCTCTTGTGCTGCAGCCAAAGGGATTTTGTTGGCCTTTGGGGACCTTCCCCAACGCCTTCTGTCCTCAAATCCCTTTGGTTGAGAGAGTAGGGATGCACCCCGGGCAAGACTTCTCTATGTCGAACTGCACAAGAAACGCGAACATTAATTGTGCGCCGCTGCTTTTAAGTAATAATTATGCATGCAGCTGAAGAAAACTCGAGTTTTTGTTCGTATGTTTTGAAGTATAAATCGGGCACACTCAAGGAAGTCTATATTATTATCTTGTCTTTCCTTATTGAAATCTTATTTTTGCCTTTTTTTTCGACGTTATAGAAAATCAACGATAATAACAACATACGTAATTTCCCCTTCTTGTAAGGGTTAAAATAGAGCATTTTGCTGCAAATACTGGTTACTAACTGAAGGCTGTTTTTGTAGGACAGCCATTACCAGTGACCCTATCCATTAATTGAAGGGGTGGGGGGTGAGGGGATGATGATTTGACGTGTGTACACAATTTGATGACATCTCTCAAAATGACGTATTCGAACGTTTCAATATATTATTAATGTTTTTAGCCTAATAAGTAGACTCTTAGTAAACAGCAAAACAGAAAAGCGTCTAAAATACTACTACTTGTATGTAGTCACCCTTTTTCCTCGTTTCCTCATTAGTCCTTTATTTCATGCCCAGATCGCACTATTTCGCTTATAAGATTTTTAAAAAATTCCGGAGGAACACGCTCCTGGACCCCCCTCTTGGTGCTTCGCACCTTCGATGAATTAGCCCCCACCCCTTAAAAACTTAGGTCCGGCCCTGCAGTTTGTCTGCCCCTTAATTTAGCCTTTCAACGCTAGCCATTCCTCAGCCAAAAATTTACCATTAAGCTTACCCGGGTAGATAAAAAGATTTTGTTTGCAATATTGGGGATTCCGCTGTGACGTGCATAAAATAGGGCCTATCCTTACCTCCCAAAATTAAAAACATATTAAGGTCACTGGATACCAGACCCTCGTTGAATGCCTTTCAGTGCCATTGTGGTGCCGAGAGGCGACAGTGGCGATGAAAAGGTTTAATGAATTCTGTTGCATACGTTGCGCGTCACAGAGAAGCATTACAAATGAACGCTGGCGGTGATTTACAGTGCTGTCTCTACTTGGCATTAACATTAATCCGGGGGACACAGAGCACCCCATTCACGGCCTTCTGACATAAAACATAAAAGTGAAGCCAACCTGGCAGAGTGAGTGATTCGGCTGTTTAGGTGGAGTTAAGCCGGCGACAGACTATGTGACTGCCTCATGTGACTCGATCAGGTCGTGACGTTTCACCTCATTTGCATACCATCCTGCTCGATCAGTCTGACTCAGTCGGGCCCAGTCAGGTGACAGGGCCGAATAGGGCGGGTTCTAAATTTCACTGATCGAGTCAGATCGAGTCAGATGGCTTGTGTGACCTCCTCTGTGCGGGGAAACAAAATTTGATCTACGTCACGACCTGATCGAGTCATATGAGGCAGTCGCATAGTCTGTCGCCGGCTTTAAGGGGCATGGCATCACACACACTGCATACGATTCGATCCCCAATGCGATCCGATTGAGACATTTGTGAGACATGATTCTCGTAACAATTCTACTGTCTACACGAATCTGATGAAATCCTACTATAACTAGTCTAGTTATGTTCACTAGTATTGGTAGGTGATTGGTATCGTAATCAACTTTGGTGAAGGACAGAGTGTAATTAGAAAAGAGAGTATTCACCCTTTGTTCATTTTTTCGTTATCTCCTCTCTTGGCCTCACTATTTCATTATATGTTTACTATGTTTGTAGTCTCCCCCCCCCTCCCTCTCTCCTCTCCTCCCCTGACACAAATCTGATGAATTATCTGTATATTTTTTTTTTCCCCTTGCCAAGAAGGTTCTCTTCTTCCATAATGTATGTTACAACAAGACAATATTCTTTTAGAGAACTAAATAACACAATGATTAATTCAATCATACTGAATAGCCATCATTGTCAAATAAAAAACAACAAATCAGCATGTGCATTAGCAGCAATTGAAAAAAAAAATCAGCATATACATTAGCAGCAATTGAAAAAACAAATCAGCATATGCATTAGCAGCAAATTGAAAAAACAAATCAGCATATACATTAGCAGCAATTGAAAAAACAAATCAGCATATGCATTAGCAGCAATTGAAAAAGCAAATCAGCATATACATTAGCAGCAATTGAAAAAACAAATCAGCATATGCATTAGCAGCAATTGAAAAAGCAAATCAGCATATACATTAGCAGCAATTGAAAAAACAAATCAGCATATGCATTAGCAGCAATTGAAAAAACAAATCAGCATATACATTAGCAGCAATTGAAAAAACAAATCAGCATATACATTAGCAGCAATTGAAAAAACAAATCAGCATATTCATTAGCAGCAATTGAAAAAGCAAATCAGCATATACATTAGCAGCAATTGAAAAAACAAATCAGCATATACATTAGCAGCAATTGAAAAAACAAATCAGCATATACATTAGCAGCAATGAAAAAACAAATCAGCATATACATTAGCAGCAATTGAAAAAGCAAATCAGCATATACATTAGCAGCAATTGAAAAAACAAATCAGCATATACATTAGCAGCAATTGAAAAAGCAAATCAGCATATACATTAGCAGCAATTGAAAAAACAAATCAGCATATACATTAGCAGCAATTGAAAAAGCAAATCAGCATATACATTAGCAGCAATTGAAAAAACAAATCAGCATATACATTAGCAGCAATTGAAAAAGCAAATCAGCATATACATTAGCAGCAATTGAAAAAACAAATCAGCATATACATTAGCAGCAATTGAAAAAACAAACAGCATATACATTAGCAGAAAAAATCAATCTCCTCTAGAATCTACTACTAGTTTATCCTGAAACCAGCTTCACAAGTGTTTTTTTTAATATATGTAATGTAAGAATCACAAAGGAAAGACAAGAAAAAGAAAACACAAAAATAGAACCTACATGGAGCATAAAAAAGGGGGCGTGTGTGATTATGATCAACATGAACATTTCGAAACTAGAATGACAAAGGTGTGACAAAGGAAAGCGAATATCCCAATGTAAGTATTAACCCTTTCGCTGCCAGCCATATTTCAGCCAAAAAATGTCCATTAAATTTACCTGGGTAGAGAACAAAATCCGTCTGCAGTATTGGGGATTCTTCTGTGGACATATATCAAATAAGGTCTATCCTTACTTCCCAAAACTAAGACAATAGGGTCTTTGGATAATAGGCCCCAATTTGATGCCTTTTAGTGACATAGGTGTTAAATCACTGTGGTGCTAAAAATGCGACTTTGGCGGTGAAAGGGTTAAAAAGCAGTGCACTAAACACTAATATATTAATATGCTAAATCATACACAGACAAAAGACGTTATCTGTGGTAGTCTGGCGGTACCATAGCCGATGAGGTTTAACCGAGGCGTGGTTACCGCTACACCTATCTGTATTGTTACAAAAATCGGGACTTTACTGGTGTGGCACTGCCTCTGAGCATGGCCTCTATGTTAACACACACACACACGTACGTACAGAGAGGGGTAGGAGACAGACAGACAGACAGACAGAAGAAACAGAAACAGAGAGAATGAGACAGAGACAACGACAGAGTTTATACATTATATACAGAGTTGATATATTATGGGCCTCCATATTTTGTTAATAGTGTTAACGTGTACACATACCTTTAATGTGAGTTGCCTACTCACTGTGTTGCCACGGGCTACAAATAGTGATATTTTGTGAATAACGTTAACGTGTACACAGACCTTAATATGATTTACTACTCACTGCGTGGCCATGGGGAAATAGTGATATTTTGTAAATAATGTTAACCTGTACAGAGACCTTAATCAGTGATGTCTCTTCTCATAGCTAGTGTGTGTGTGTGTTTGTGTGTGTGTGTGTGTGTGTGTGTGTGTGTGTGTGTGTGTGTGTGTGTGTAGGTGTGTGTGTGTTTGTAGGTGTGTGTGTGTGTGTGTGTTGTGTGTTGTGTGTGGTGTGTGCGCGTACGCGCGCGCGCGCGCGTGCGTGTGTGTAAAGTCAAATCAAGTCAAAATGATATTTATGGAAAGATTAATACTACTTGATACTACTTTGTTGGCGGTGCCATTAGCCGATGAGGAGTTAACTGAGGCGTGGTCACCGCTACAGCTATCTGTATAATTTTTAAAAAATCGGGACTTTACTGGTTTCGTACTGCCTCCGGGCATTGCCTCCAGTATTGTTCCAACCATATTTGTATTTACAAATGTCCCATATATGTGTCTGATTCAGACCAAGGGAGGACGTAAAACACCATTTTCGCTCGATGAAAGATTAAGCTTGAACATGTTTTTTTAATTTTTTTACAGTGTCTGCGTGTGTGTGCGTGCGTACATGCGCGCACGCGCGCATGTACATATAAAATTATATGTGTGTATGTATGGGTCGTGCACCTGTCTAATTTGATGTGCGTGTTAGGCATGCATATGCGCGCAGCGCTCGAACACATGTTTGCGTTTGTTAGCCCTAAGAACGTGGTGTGTTGTCAGGCAGTAGCCTTGATATTCAAAGGACGGCCATGAAAAAAACATTTTAAAAGTCTGCTGTAGGACGCCTCTCTCTCCTCTATCGGATCCTTGAGAATAGGAACAGTGGGTTTTTTTTGGTGGGGTTTTTTAGTTCCCGAGCCGGAAGTTTCGGGAAAGCTATTGTTAGTTGTTGTTTTTTGTCCGTCCTTCCGGCGTGTCCGTCCGGCGTGCCTCCGTACGTCCGGCTATTCGTCCGTTTTTTCTCAAAAGCTATTCAGTCTATCGTCATCAAATTTGGTATACTAGTTTGTCTAAGATGCACTATCCACTGATGTATTTAGTTTTGCATTAAGGTCTATGGTCGCGCCAGTTACGGGGTTTAAACTCCGAAACCCATAATCGGCTAATTTCTCGCGAAGTTTTGCATGTATGTCAATGCAGTGTTCTTTCACAACATTTCCTGATGAATGGTCAATAACACAGTTGTCACGAATTTGTTCTGTGCGCTCGTGTGCGCATGATCGCGCGCGCTAAAATCACGGGTCCGAACCCCAATGCTATATATAAAAAAAAACTATTCAGTTTACGTGCTGTTTTGATGCGTTTTTTATGTAGTTACGTGCTGCTTTGATGCGTCAGTTTTTATGTATGTGTGTACAGCCGACACATTCCAATTTCGGAGTAGCTCGGCGATACTGCGAGGGGACTTTGCAGCCGCCCGACGTGTTGCACTGTTGTTTATTGCTTTCCTTCTTGTTTGTTTTGTTTTTAATCATTTTATTTTAGTTTGTTCTTTCCTGTCCTCCCTGTAAACTAAGACTTATACCAGTCAAGTAGTCTTATCTTATCCTGGTAAAAAGAGTTTCATTTTATTAACGCTCTATTGTCACACAGTCTCTCGGTCTCTGGTCTCTGTTTGTCGTCGCTCCTCTCTGTCACTGTCTCTCACTCTATCTCTCTCTCCTCTCTCTAGTTGCTCTCTGTCTCTCGCTCTTCTCTGTGTACTCGCTCTCTCCTCTCTCTCTCTGCTCTCTCTCTCCTCTCTCATATCTTCTCTCTCTCTCTCTCTTTCTCTCTCTCTCTCTCTCGTCTCTCTCTCTTCTCTCTCTCTCTCACTCTCTCTCCACTCCTCTCTTCTCCTCTCCTCTCTCTCTCTCTCTCTCTCTCTCTCGGGGGGCGTTGTACCATAGATGGCAACATATGGAGCACGCCCTGAAGTGAGGCTGCTACTCGAAAACCGTTGTACTCTCGAAGGCTAAGTGTAAAGTGGCAAAGTGGTATCGCGTTTCGCTTCGTGTCAAGTTAACCAGAGTTCGAACCTGGGTACAGGGTGATCTTTTTCTCTCACTTTGCACTAGGCCTAATGGTCTGATCAACGTGGAGTCTTCCCAAGGATGAAACGATAAACCGAGGTCCGGTGTGCCCACGCACTTAGCACACGTTAATCCCAGCGACAACGAAAAAGTTTGTCATTTGCTCAAAATTTAACACCCACACACACACACACTTCCTTTCTCATCAGTCACATCAAAAAACGCATACCAAAAAAAACTTGGGTCTGCGACGGCGCTCTCAGGGGGGTATTGGGGGGGGGAAAGCAACCCGAATTTTCACAGAGACGCCTCTAGTGGCCATAAAGTACCTAATACCTAATACAACAGATGACCTACCATGGAAAAGAACCCATACATGGAACTTTATTTCTCAAAGTCAAGGCAAGGTGACCTGTTGAATACCGTTGTCTCGCCAACATGATAAGTGTGGGAGCATTGGAGAGCCAGTTGTCATGAGTAGCTCCCATGAAATAAGTACGCCTTCGCGTGCGAACTATAACCATTCTAACCCTAACCCATAACCACGTAAATAACCGAGAAATTGAGCGGGAGGGTGTAAATCAACATATTTGCCGACACATCGATGTACAAAAATCCATGTCACTTAAGTTTCGTAAAAATCAAAATGGCAGACGAAGCAAACACTTCCGAATGAGGAATGACTACTTATTTCATGAGGTAGAATATTCTCTTCACACCAGAATCGGATCATTTTGCATGTCCATTCGGAAGTAGGTCAAAACACGGCTAAATCAACAGTAGTCACTAGATCAAGATCAAACACAGCAACTGCCGGCGATGTGCTCAGGCTTTTAACCCTTTCACCGCCAAAATCTCACATGTATGCACCACAATGGTTTAAACCCTTACTACTTCAGCGACTGTGTCACATTTATTGCACCACAATGGTTTAAACCCTTGTCAACGCCCACAATGTCACATTTATGCACACAATGTTTAACCCTTTGTCCCGCCAATTTTGCATTTATGCACCACAATGGTTTAAGCCCTTTCACTGCCAATGTTGCATTTTTTGCACCACAATGGTTTAACCCTTTCACCGCCAATGTCACATTTTAGCACCACAATGGTTTAACTCTTTCACCGTCAAGGTCGCATTTATGTACCACAATGGTTTAACTCTTTCACCGCCAATGTCGCATTCATGCACCACAAAGGTCTACCTTTTCACCGTCAATGTCACATTTTTGCACCACATGACGGTTTAACCCTTTCACCGCGCAATGTCACCATTCATGCCACCACAATGGTTTAACCCTTTGTCACCCCGCCAATGTAACAGTCATGCCACCACAATGGGTTTAACCCTTTCCACGCGCTTCAATTGTTCACATTCTATGCACCACCAACGGTTTAAATCTTTCACGCCAATGGTCAAATTCATGCACCACAATTGGTTTAGAATACCCTTTGCACCGCGCAATATCGCACATTTATGCACCACAATGTGTGGTTTAACCCTTTCAGCCGCCAATGTTCACATTCATGCACCACAATGGTATTGACCCCTTCACCGCCAATGTCATATTTATGCACCACAATGGTTTTAACCATTTCACCGCCAGTGTTGCATTTTTGCACCATAATGATTTATACCAATTTCATAAAAAGCCTTAAAATCTGGATCTGTTATCCAATCAATCTTGTGTTCTTAATTTTAAGAGGTAAGGAAGGATAGGCCCTATTTTAAATGTGTCACAGAGAAATCTCACAATATTGCTGACGAAATATTTTCTCTGACCCAGATAAGTTTAATCGAAAAGTTTTGGCTGAAAAATGGCTGGCGGCGAAAGGGTTAAACGCCCATTGTCGCTAAAAGGCATCAAATCAGGGTCTGTTATCTGAAGACCGTGCCATATTTTTTATTAATTTTGGGAGGTAAGGATCGATAGGCCTAATGTTATGCATGTCACACAGGAATTCCCAATATAGCGGATACTTTTTTTTTTCTACCCAGTTAAGCTTAATGGTATACTTTGGCTGAAAATGGCTGGCGGCGAAGGTTAAGCAAGTGTGTGCATTCTTGCAATGTTCTTTATGTGCGGAAAAGAACCTTCTCAAAAGTGCTTTCGTGGTACCTGACCTCCATAACTTTTCGGTAAACGAGCAAGTACAAGGGACTATGTTTTGGGCGGCAGAAAATGTGTCAGTGTTAGGTCAGTATTCTAGTCTCCTTGGATAGATCAAAGATATTCTAAAAGGGTAAGATGGACTACTTAAGAGCTCGGCGAACGCTGATAGAGTTATCGTTAGTGCGGACGTGTACACTAATTCACAGTGGAGGCTATCCAAAAACTCGGACTGGCAACTTGAACGGATTAATTCAATGCCTTATGGATGTGTAAAATGTGTCACGTTTCAAAGGGACATAACCATGTTTTTCTGTCCTCACTACTCATATAGGGAAAATGCCGGATGTTTCTCTTCCCCTGTACAGACGTTTGGTTAGATGCCAGTCTCGCAGTGGAGCCCACAAGTCGGTGATTGAGCCCGTATCTAGGTTCAAGGCGCGCCCTGTTACTTCGCGATGTTTACAATGTGTTGCACAAGGGTAGTCCACTCGTGACTTGTGTTGTGGTCGTTCTCCGTGGCTGTGGAACTGTTTCCAACCTTGTTGTTTCGGGATCCTTCAAGAGTAGCGATGTAAAAAATTCAACCGGCTCAATTAGGGGATGCAACATCACAACAGAAAATCGAGAGAGGAGTCGATAAGATTACAGAAGAAGAGGGTGAAGAACATAGACAAGGAGTGAAGATGTGGAGAGGAGAATTAGGTGTTAGTAGAGGGTTTAGATACAGATTGTAAGGAATGTGTAAAAGAGGCGAAGAACTGGACAAGGAGGTCCAATAAATGTGGAGAGGGAGATTAAGGATGTTGAAGAGGGGATTAGATGTGTGGAGAGGGAGATTAAGGATGGTGGAAAAGATGTGAATATGAAAAACATAGTACCCTTATGTAAAGAATGTGGCGAGGGAGATTAAGGGCTGTGGAGAGGAGATTACGGGATGTGAGAGGGAGGCTTAAGTCTGTGGAGAAAGTAGGTGGAGAAACATCGACAAGGAGGTAAAGAATGTGAGAGTGAGAATTAACGTGGCTGTTGAGATGAAGATTAGGATGTTGGGAGAGGGAGATTAGGATTTGGAAGGGAGATTAAGGATGTTGAGAAAGAATTAGTAAGAACATAGACAAGGTAGGGTAAGAATGTTGGAGAGTGAGATTTAAGATGTGGAGAGGGAGATTAAGGATGTGGAGAGGGAGATTAAGGATGTGGAGAAAGAGGTGAAAACATAGACACGAGGTAAAGAATGTGGAGAGGAGATTAAGGATGTGAAGAGGGAGAGTTAAGGATGTGGAGAAAGAGGTGACGAAACATATACACGGAGGTACAGAATGTGGAGAGTGAGATTACTGGAATTGTGGAGCGGAGATTAAGGATGTGGCGAGGGAGATTAAGGATTGGAGCGAAAGGGTTAAGAACATGTACACAGGAGGTAAAGAATGATGGAGAAGGGAGATTAAGCGTCACATCCCTTGCCTGACTGGTCACTGTTCTGGCTGTGGTGTGCCTCGTGCCTCGGATGTGTGATCGGTACTCGTACTCGTTTACAGAAACTGGACAAGGAGGTAAAGATGTGGAGAGGGAGATTAAGGTATCTCGAGAGGGAGAGTTAAGGATGTGGAGAAAGAGCCGAAGAACATAGAACAAGGAGGTAAAGAATGTTGAGAGGGAGATTAAGGATGTGGAGAGGGAGAATTAGGATGTGGAGAAAGAGGCGAAGAACATGGACAAGGAGGTAAAGAAATGTGGAGAGGGAGATAAGGTGTGGAGAGGGAGATTAAGGATGTGGAGAAAGAGGTAACATGGATAAGGAGGTAAGATGTGGAAGGGAGATTAGGATGTGAGAAAGAGGTTGAAGAACACGGATAAGGAGTGAAGAATTGGAGAGGGAATTAAGGATGTGGAGATGGAGATTAGGATGTGGAGAAAGAGGTGAAGAACATGGACAAGAGGTAAAGAATTTGGCGAGGGAGATTAAGGATGTGGAGAGGGAAGATTAAGATGTGGGAAGAGGTGAATGAACACGGATAAGGAGGTGAAGAATGTGGAGAGGGAGATTAAGATGTGGAGAAAGAGGTGAAGAACACGGATAAGGAAGTGAAGAATGTGGAGATGGAGATTAAGGATGTGGAGAAATCGTGAAAACCGGACAAGGGAGTTAAGAATGTGGATAGGGAGATTAAGGATGTGAGAAGATGAGATTAAGGATGTGCTGAAAGGAGGTAAGACATGGATAAGGAGTAAAGAATGTGGAGATGAGATTAAGTATGTGGGAAAGAGGTGAATAATGTCGGAAAAAGCTGTCAGACAAATTTGATGGTGTTTGAATCGAAGTCCAGAAGTACTACAAGCTGTACAAACACCATCTGAACAACTAAACTGAAGCCATCCACCGAACTGGAATCCAAGACTCTAATTCCCGGCCCTGGGCTCGCTATCTGCTCTGCAGGTGGGTGATGGCATCACAAGTGGGTTGTGTACAACCTTGTGTAGAAGGTAGGTAGGCAGTACACGGCAGTAAAAACTGTGGACGGCTGATCAAAATCGCGTCAGACGTGAGACAGTTGGTCGAAGCAGGACGAGATGACGGACATAGAAACCGTGAAGATGAAATCACCGCCTTTCAATAAGGCTTCTCTGCGTCCACAACGTCATGATACTCGGTATTCCAGATCCAGGGGAAGGTACTGTGCCAGAGGACTGCTCTAGGAAGTGAAACATGTGCTGATACACCACGCTCCTCCTGACAGGGAGAATCCCGCTGTCTGGGATGGCCAAATTGATATCGAGGTTTTTCCAGTGTGCCCCACACCCTCCTCCCCTGTGCCCCCACCCCCTCCATTTTTTAATTGGGTAGGCCGCTGTCAATGTGCGACGCGCTCTCCGGAGAGAGCAGCCGAATTTCACTAGATGATCTCTCTGTGACTAGAATATACAAATAAGTGGGAAGACGATACGATCGAGAGGGCGCACGGCCTGGGAAAACGTAACCCCGCCCATATTAACCCCAGACCTAAGCCATAATGGCAAAATTTCAGAATGGGAGACGCGATGGTGACGTCTGAAAAGACATCAATCTAGATTGACAGTTTATCGAATGTAGCATTCGCGAATCACCCGCGAGCCCAGCCAACATTCCCACCTGTTTCATCTTGGGAACTCCATTTTTCGGACCCCTCGATTTTCAGGGTCCAGACGATCTCCTTTGACCTTGACCTTTACCTTGATTATTGCACAATATTCGGAGGAGCATAACCAAACACCTTCATGCCTAATTGTCAACATCCTAGTTACTGGTGCCTGAGATTGGCTAAAATATGTTTTTCTGTTTTCAAGGTAAATAGGTCGAGTTTT
>CM065700.1:33893819-33903794 GCA_017654935.2 Phymorhynchus buccinoides | reverse complement strand
AACAAAACAAAAAAAAACCAGTTCCTAAAATACAGCTGTAGTATGGCAAAGAAAGTCAATAACGAAAATACAATTAACCGAGATAGGTAGGGGGGGTGGCACATCGTGACCTTTACCGAAAACCGTTCTTGTGTCCTTTTTTGTTGCAGAGCTATGAGCATATAAATTTGGTAAGGTGACTGTCCAGACAATTTTAAGAAATCACAGTCTAAAGTCTAGCCTAACCTGAAGAAAATGCATCAACCTACTAAATTTAAAGCACTTTTTGGAATATTGTAGAGACCTCATGGAAGATTGTTCTTTATAAATATGAAAGATGAGATGTTATAGAGCACGAAAATACCCATAACTCCAACATTGATTTTTTTTAAATTGTTTTAAATGAGATTTTGGACTTTGCAAGCCTGTTATGAGAAACTAGCCCAGCGGACTTAATGTCCCCCTTTTCGTGGTGCTGGGTCACACATATGCAGTAATTGTCCCCATGTTGGGTAATGAAAAACCCCTATTTTTGTTTGAGGGGATCTAACTGGTGAACTAACTCACGTGGCAATCTGAGAGCATTTCTCGGCGCCAGTCGCCACAGCAGCGAACCGGTAAGAGCCGTGTCGGGACAGGGGCTGTTCCCCTCCGCCCATGGTAGGCGTCTCTGTGACACCCCCCACCTCATCCGGGCAATCATCGTCGTCACGTGACCTCAGCCCGATGGCTAGACCAATGGCCAGGCCGATAGCGACGACGACGGCGGCCGCTAGGATGACTATGAGGAGAGCTCGGTTGCTGGACCTGTGAGAGATCAACAACAGAAAGAGGAGGAGGAGGAGGTTGGTGATGATGGTCGTGATGATGGTGGTGGTGGTGGTAGAGGTGGTGATGATGGTCGTGATGATGGTGGTGGTGGTGGTAGAGGTGGTGATGATGGTCGTGATGATGGTGGTGGTGGTGGTAGAGGTGGTGATGATGGTCGTGATGATGGTGGTGGTGGTGGTAGAGGTGGTGATGATGGTCGTGATGATGGTGGTGGTGGTGGTAGAGGTGGTGATGATGGTCGTGATGATGGTGGTGGTGGTGGTAGAGGTGGTGATGATGGTCGTGATGATGGTGGTGGTGGTGGTGGTAGAGGTGGTGATGATGGTCGTGATGATGGTGGTGGTGGTGGTAGAGGTGGTGATGATGGTGATAATGATGATGGTGTGGATGATGATGGTGATGATGATGATGATGATGAGGATGATGATGATGATGATGATGATGATGATGACGACCCCTAAGATGACTAGACTTGTGATGAGAAAACGGACTGCTGGAACTGGTGGGGGGGGAGAGAGATCAACCACGAAATGATGATGATGATGATGATGATGATGATGATTTTGATGATAATGATGATGATGATAATGCAATCTAAGTGTGCATATGTGTGCATTTTGGCAGTACGAAAGATTAGCAGCGAAGAAGACATGTGCTGAAACATCTACGTATTCTATTTCAATGACTAGACTAAAATACCCCCACTAAGTGTTGTTGCTACGTTGGTTCTTCAACACACACGCACACTCAAAATATACACGCACACGCACACGCACACGCACACACACACACAACAGCACACGCACACGCGCACACACACACACACACGCACGCACGCACGCACACGCACACGCACACACACACGCACGCACGCACGCACGCACAGACGGCACATACACCACACACACACACACACACACACATTCAAGGCAGATAGGTTCATAATGTTGCACGCAGACAAGCATACAAAATTAAAGATTATAAAGAATCAAACAGAAAGAAAGAAAGAGAGATGGGAGAGAGATGGAAAGAACAAGAGAGAGAGGGGGACAAAGACAGAGTTAGAGAGACGGAGACAGAAAAGGAGACAGGGAGAGAGAGAGAGAGAGAGTAGAGAGAGAGAGAGAGAGAGAGAGAGAGAGAGAGAGAGAGAGAGAGAGAGAGAGAGAGAGAGACGGAGACACAGAAGACAGACAGACAGACGGAAAGAAAGAAAAGACACACACACACAGAGAGAGAGAGAGAGAGAGAGAAAAGAGAAATAAGAAAGAAAGAGGAGAGAGAGAGAGAGCGAGAGACAGACAGAGGGAGACACAACAGCAGCAGACAGACAGCAGAGAGACAAGAGAGACAAAGAGAGAGAGAGAGAGAGTGGGAGAAGGAGAGGTTTAACCCTTTCACCGCCAGCCAACTTTTAGCCCCAAATTACCATTAAATTTACCTGGGTAGAGAACAAAATCCATCTGCAGTATTGTTGGATTCTTCTGTGACAGATATAAAATAAGGTCTAACCTTACATCGCAAAACTAAGACAATAGGGTATTTGGATAACAGACCCTAATTGACGCCTTTTAGTGACATAGGTGTTAAATCACTGTGGTGCTAAATGGTGCGACATTGGCGGTGAAACAGGTTAAATGACTATGGGCCTACAGCCCCTTTCAGTGTGGGGGGACCACCTAAGACAAGCAACCATGAGCAATGTAACGATACGTAAAGGTCAAATATCCATGATAACAATACCTGAAATTCGAAAGGAACATAAATCATTTGCAACAATAAGCATAGACTGACATACAAACAGAAACGTCTAATTAAATCATCATACACTGTATATATAACCACACAAAAACAGCTCATACTTTAAGACGGGGTAAAAAGCTCTTGGGCCGGGTAAGAAGCCCACCCCATTATCTCATGAAATGAAGAAAAATTCAGTCTCATTTTGGAAGAGAAAAAAATGGAGATACGGCGCTTAACTTGTTCTGCACTCGTCTCATGGGCAAATTTTGAAATGAAATTAATTTGCTTTATATCCAATGAGATAATTGGGGTGGGCTTCTGACCCCCGCCCATGCGCTTTTAACCCCGTCTTCCCTTACGATAAAGATTATGTTCTGTTTCTCAATTAGAACACACACTACCATTTTTTCTTCTTTTTTTTCATGAGCCTTTCAAAGACTGAACTACACGGTTCTTTTCTTCAGGAATAAAAGGAAATAACTTTGCACAACACTTTTGGAGGTACAGGTGAACATTGATCACAAAAATCGAGTGAGTGAGAAACACAATATGCACGAACTCAGGTAACTGAACAGAAGTCGTTAACTAAAAAGAGGGAGAACCTTGCACACACAAAACTCATATATGAACGTTCACACACGCACGCACGCACGCACGCACGCACGCACGCCACGCGCACACGCGCACACACACACACATACACACACACACGTAAAGATATGTCACGCTACTATTTGCATAGTTGTCAGTGAAGTTTCCTGATCTTAATAAAGACTGCGTGTAAATAATTTGTAACAGCAAGTCTAGCCAAATTTCTGTTTTTGCAGCGTTTGACAACACATGAACCAATCTACTTCATAATTTGAGTCAACATTTGCATTCACATTTACAAGGGAAGTGATTTCTGATTGGGTCAACCAAAGGGCGCTGGGGGAAAAAAGCTAATTCATTTTCTGTTGAATTTGGGCAGCATGGACATGACGTATGTCTGACGCTGAGAGAAGAGAGAGAGACGAGACGACGAGAGAGAGAGAGAGAGAGAAGAGAGAGAGAGAGCAGAGAGACGAGAGAGAGAGAGAGAGAGAGAGAGAGAGAGTATTGCGCGTTTGGACACGATATACTGTTTTCAGTGAAAAGGGGGGTGGGACTATGAGAGAGGGAGAGAGAGAGAGAGAGAGAAGAGGAGAGAGAGAGAGAGGAGAGAGAGAGAGAGAGAGAGAGAGATCCAATAAAACTATCTCTTCTCTTTCAGTTTTGCCACAGATTGTGCACATATTTGCGTTATATGCTGTCAGCAACGAACTTTAACTTTCTCAACCTAAATCGATTTTGGCGCCATTTCCATGCAGCAAGGCTTATTACCAAATGTTCAATCCTTCTTGTTCATTATTGTGAGCTACACCACCGTGTTTGGAGTGGTTTTTGACCAGGATGGCTTCTCCAAATGCCCCTTAAATACTGAGTCACTTTGAGACCTGTAGATCGTGCTGGCTTGTATTACAGACAATAATGCTCGCGTTTTTTTCATACCATCTCTATATTGCAGTGTATGGACTGTTGAGCACTTGAAAGACCTGTCTCACAGGCATGACTGACTTTCTCGCGTTGGCGAGATAGGTGACCATAAAACTGCCTTTGCGAACATAACCACGACCTGCCCCTCTGTATCACTTTTTCATGCTCTGAATATGTAGATGTGATGAGGGAACAGCCTTGAAACATGTGCATCAAACTGACTTTTTACAAGGATACCCCACATGGTGTGGCGTTACCCAAACGTAATTTGCATCAAACCAAAGTGAAATTATGCATGCAGGTCGCTACTGTTAAAAGGGCAAATTTGTATGATTCCAAAAGTGTGCCAATCACCCAAAGAATATTTTACCCTCATTTGCAAGAGGTGTTTAACTTTTTTGCTCCAGTACTTCTTAAAATGATTCCGAAAGGATGAATAATTTTATTTCTTTTCGACATGTTGGAAAGAGTTCCAAAGAGAACATCCGAACAGTGTAGACTCCTTTCCTTTCCTTTAGTTCCTTGACCTCCGTGGTGGTTGGGGGGACTGACGGGCAGCAGCAGCTGACAGGGCCCTCCATTTCTCTGTGTGGTGTGCAAGAGGGATCAGGTTGTTCATGTTCGTGTTTGTCCATTCTTTGATGTTATCAGCCCGGCTCTTCTTTTGTCGGCCACGACGACGCCCCCTGGTCTTAGACAAGGAATCGTGACGAGTGACGTGGCCAAACCAGACAAGCTTGCGACGCTTCACTGCGGATAACAGTGAATCCTGTGGCCCAACCAGGTCCTTCATCTTGTTGCGGACATAACCATTTGTCTTTCGTTCTAGGAATGAGATGCCCAGCAGTTTTCTCAGGCACTTTGACCCAAAAGCTTGGATTCTCTTCTCGGAGTCAGCCAACAATGTCCAAGTTTCACACCCGTACAGAAAGATGGTGACTACGAGTTACTGGTAGAGTCTGTACTTGGTAGTGAAGCTGATGCTGCTTTGGGATTTCGTCCAAAAAAGATTTCGAGTTCATTAATGTAGGGCACTTAGTTAATGGTAGAATGTACACACCTGAACAGCACGGTTAGTTGCGGGTTAGGTTTTAGCAGAATACATTGCAGTGTACACAAATTATTGTGCCTTTTGGTGTCAAACTTGACGTATTACCTTGAAAACTGAAAATCATATTTTTAGTCATATCTCAGGCACCAGTCGACATAGTATGTTGAAATTTGGTATGAAGGTGGTTTGGCTTATGCTCCTTCCGAATATTGTTGACCAATCAAGGTCAAGGTCAAGGTCAAGGAGATCGCTGGACCCTGAAAATCGGGGGGGGGGGGTCCGAAAAATGGAGTTCCCAAGATGAAAAATCAGGTGGGAATGTTGGCTGGGCTCCGCGGGTGATTCTCGAATGCTACATTCGATAACTGTTCAATCTAGATTGCTTTCTTGTTCGACGTCACCATCGCGTCTCCCCATCTCTGAAATTTTGCAATTATTGGCTTAGGTCTGGGGTTATTATGAGGTTAACGTTTTCCCAGCCTCGTGTGCCATCTCGATCGTATCGTCTTCCCACTTTATTTGGTATATTCTAGTCACAGAAAATGATATCTTTGTGAAATTCGGGGCTGCTCTCACCTGGAGAACGCGTCTCGCCGCAAGCGCAGCACCTACCCAATTTTTTAAAAAATGCAGGGGGTGGGGGCCACAGGTTAGTATGGTGTGTGGCCCACTTTGGGAAAACCGAGCTATCAATTTGGTCATGACAGGCAGCGGGATTTCTCCCTGCTCAGGAGGAGCGTGGGTGTTCAGCACCATGTTTCACTTTCCTAGAGCAGTCCTCTGGCACAGTACCTTCCCCTGACTCTGGAATACCGAGTATCTTGACGTTGTTGCGACGAGAGAAGCCTTTGAAAGGCGGTTGATTTCATCTTCAAGGTTTTCTATGGTCCGTTTCATCTCGTCCTGCTTCTGATCCAACTGTCTCACGGCTGACTGGTTTTCTCGCGCAGTTTGTTTGGTGTCTGCTACCTACCCTTCTACACAAGGTTGTAATAGTGGCGCCCATCTCGTTGTGCTTGGATTCCAGTCGGTGGATGGCTTCAGTTTGGTTGTTCAGGGATGGTGTTTGTACAGCTTGTAGTACTTCTGAGACTTTCGATTCAACACCATCAAATTTGTCTGACAGCTTTTTCTCGACATTCTTCACCTCTTTCTCCACATCCTTAATCTCCCTCTCCACATTCTTTACCTCCTTATCCATGTTCTTCACCTCTTTCTCCACATCCTTAATCTCACTCTCCACATCCTTAATCTCACTCTCCACATTCTTTACCTCCTTGTCTATGTTCTTCGCCTCTTTCTCCTCATCTCTCCACATCCTTAATCTCACCTCTCCACTTAATTCTTCCTTGTCTATGTCTTCACTCCTTGTCCCACATCCTTAATTCACTTCCACATTCTTATCCTTGTTCTTCACCTCTTTCTCCACATCCTTAATCTCCCTCTCCACATCCTTAATCTCCTTGTCCACATCCTTAATCTCCCTCTCCACATCTTAATCTCCATCTCCACATTAATACTCCTTGTCTACATTCTTAATCTCTTTCTCCACATCCTTAATCTCCCTCTCCACATTCTTTACCTCCTTGTCTATGTTCTTCACCTCTTTCTCCACATCCTTAATCTCCCTCTCCACATTCTTAACCTCCTTGTCTATGTTCTTCACCTCTTTCTCCACATCCTTAATCTCCCTCTCCACATTCTTTACCTCCTTGTCTATGTTCTTCACCTCTTTCTCCACATCCTTAATCTCCCTCTCCACATTCTTTACCTCCTTGTCCATGTTCTTCACCTCTTTCTCCACATCCTTAATCTCCCTCTCCACATCCTTAATCTCACTCTCCACATCCTTAATCTCACTCTCCACATTCTTAATCTTCTCCTCTTAACTCTCCATCCTTAATCTCCTCTCCACATCTCCTTAATCTCTTTCTCCACATCCTTAATCTCCCTCTCCACATTCTTTACCTCCTTGTCTATGTTCTTCGCCTCTTTCTCCACATCCTTAATCTCCCTCTCCACTTAATCTCACTCTCCACATCCTTAATCTCACTCTCCACATTCTTTACCTCCTTGTCTATTTTCTTCACCTTCTTCACCTCTTTCTCCACATCCTTAATCTCACTTTCCACATTCTTTACCTCCTTGTCTATGTTCTTCACCTCTTTCTCCACATCCTTAATCTCCCTCTCCACATCCTTAATCTCCCTCTCCACATCCTTAATCTCACTCTCCACATTCTTTACCTCCTTGTCTATGTTCTTCACCTCTTTCTCCTTAATCCCACATCCTTAATCTCCCTCTCCACATCCTTAATCTCCCTCTCCACATTCTTTACCTCCTTGTCTATGTTCTTCACCTCTTTCTCCACATCCTTAATCTCCCTCTCCACATCCTTAATCTCCCTCTCCACATCCTTAATCTCACTCTCCACATTCTTTACCTCCTTGTCTATGTTCTTCACCTCTTTCTCCACATCCTTAATCTCACTCTCCACATCTCCACATCTCTTCCTTAATCTCCTTCCACATCCTTAATCTCACTCTCCACATCTTCAATCTCTTTCTCCACATCCTTAATCTCACTCCTCCACATTCTTTACCTCCTTGTCTATGTTCTTCACCTCTTTCTCCACATCCTTAATCTCACTCTCCACATTCTTTACCTCCTTGTCTATGTTCTTCGCCTCTTTCTCCACATCCTTAATCTCCCTCTCCACATTCTTTACCTCCTTGTCTATGTTCTTCACCTCTTTCTCCACATCCTTAATCTCCCTCTCCACATTCTTTACCTCCTTAATCTCTTTCTCCACATCCTTAATCTCACTCTCCACATTCTTAACCTCCTTGTCTATGTTCTTCACCTCTTTCTCCACATCCTTAATCTCACTCTCCACATTCTTAACCTCCTTGTCTCTTCACCTCTTTCTCCACATCCTTAATCTCTCTCCACATTCTTTACCTCCTTGTCTATGTTCTTCACCTCTTTCTCTGTATTCTTCGCCACCTCCTCGACTTTCTGTTGTGATGTTTCATCCCCTAATGGATCCGGTTGAATTTGTACATCGCTACTCTTGAAGGATCCGAAACAACAGGTGGAAACAGTTCACAGCCACGGAGAACACCACAACACAGTCAGCGAGTGGCCTACCTTGCTGCAACACATTGTAAACCATCGGCGAAGTACACAGGCGCGCCTTGACCTAGATACGGGGCTCCACTCACCGACTTGTGGCTCCACTGCGAGACCTGCATCTAACCAAAGTCTGTACAAGGGAAGATAAACATCCGGTCTCTTTTCCCTATATGAGTAGTGAGGACAGAAACACTGGTTATGTCCCTTTTAAACGTGACACATTTTACACATCGATAGGCCAGTTGAATTCTCCGTTCAAGTTCCAGTCCGAGTTTTTGGATAGCCTCCACTGTGAATAGTGTACTGTCCGCACTAACGATAACTCTATCAGCCCGGTTCGCCGACATCTTTAAGTAATCCATCTTACCCTTTTCGAATATCTTTGATCTATCCAAGGAGACTAGAATACTGACCTAACACTGACACATTTTCTGCCGCCCAAAACATAGTCTCTTGTACTTGCTCGTTTACCGAAAAGTTATGGAGGTCAGGTACCACGAAAGCACTTTTGAGAAGGTTCTTTTGCGCACATAAAGAACATTGCAAGAATGCACACACTTGCTTAACCCTTTCGCCGCCAGCCATTTTTTCAGCCAAAGTATACCATTAAACTTAACTGGGTAGAGAAAAATTATCTGCAATATTGTGAATTCCTCTGTGACATATATAACATTAGGACTATCCTTACCTCCCAAAATTAATAAAATATTCTTCGCACGGTCCTTCAGATAACAGACCCTGATTTCATGCCTTTTAGTGACATGGGCGTTACAGCCACGGAGAACACTTTCGCCGCCAGCCATTTTTATCCCAAATTTTCGATTAAACTTACATGGATCAGAAAAAAGATTTCGTCAGCAATATTGTGAGGGATTCCTGTGTGACATGTTTAAAATAAGGCCTATCCTTCCTTCCCTCTTAATATCCGCCAAGAACCAACGATTGTTGGATAACAGACCCAGATTTTAAGGCTTTTTTGAATGATAATCTATCATTATGGGTCCAAACACTGTGACATTGGCTGTGCCCAAAACAGAGTTAAATAACCATTGTGGTGCATAAATGTGACATTGGTCGGTGAAAGACTTAAACCATTGTTTGGTGACATTGGAGGAATGAACAGGTTTAAACCATTGTGGTGCATTTTGGAGGGTGAAGGGTTAAATCCATTGGTGCATTAATGTGACATTGGCCGTAAAAAGGGTTAACGATCCATTATGGTCCAAAATGTGACATATAGGCGGTGAAAGGGGTTAAACCATTGTGGTGCAAATGTGGACATTGGCGGTGAAAGGTTAAACCATTGTGGTGCATGAAATGTGACTATGGCGGTGATTAAACCATTGTGGTGCATAAATTAAGGTGAAAGCGATGAAAGTTAAACCATTGTGGTGCAATGAATGTGACATTGGCGGTGAAAGGGTTAAACCATTGTGGTGCATAAATGTGACATTGGCGGTGAAAGGGTTAAACCATTGTGGTGCGGTGAAAGGGTTAAACCATTGTGGTGCATGAATGTGACATTGGCGGTGAAAGGGTTAAACCATTGTGGTGCATAAATGTGACATTGGCGGTGAAAGGGTTAAACCATTGTGGTGCATAAATGTGACATTGGCGGTGAAAGGGTTAAACCATTGTGGTGCATAAATGATGACATTGGCCGGTGAAATGGTGTTAAACCATTGTGGTGCATAAATGTGACATTGGCGGTGAAAGGGTTA
>CM065700.1:33873819-33891319 GCA_017654935.2 Phymorhynchus buccinoides | reverse complement strand
CACACACACACACACACACACACACACACACACAAACAACAACACACACGTACACACACATACACACACACACACACACACACACACCACACACACACAACACACACAACACACACACACACTAGCTATGAGAAGAGACATCACTGATTAAGGTCTCTGTACATGTAAACATTATTTACCAAATATCACTATTTCCCCATGGCAACACAGTGAGTAGTAAGTCATATTAAGGTCTGTGTACACGTTAACACTATTCACAAAATATCTCTATTTCCCCATAGCAACACAGTGAGTTGCAAAGTCATATTAAGGTATGTGTACACGTTAACACTATTAACAAAATATGGAGGCCCATAATATATCAACTCTGTATATAATGTATAAACTCTGTCGTTGTCTCTGTCTCATTCTCTCTGTTTCTGTTTCTCTGTCTGTCTGTCTGTCTGTCTCCTACCCCTCTCTGTACGTACGTGTGTGTGTGTGTTAACATAGAGGCCATGCTCAGAGGCAGTGCCACACCAGTAAAGTCCCGATTTTTTGGTAACAATACAGATAGGTGTAGCGGTAACCACGCCTCGGTTAAACCTTCATCGGCTATGGTACCGCCAGACTACCACAGATAACGTCTTTTGTCTGTGTATGATTTAGCATATTAATATATTAGTGTTTAGTGCACCTGCTTTTAACCCTTTCACCGCCAAAGTCGCATTTTAGCACCACAGTGATTTAACACCTATGTCACTAAAAGGCATCAAATTGGGGGTCTATTATCCAAAGACCCTATTGTCTTAGTTTTGGGAAGTAAGGATAGACCTTATTTGATATATGTCACAGAAGAATCCCCAATACTGCAGATGGATTTTGTTCTCTACCCAGTTAAATTTAATGGACATTTTTTGCTGAAAAAAATGGCTGGCGGCGAAAGGGTTAATACTTACATTGGGATATTCGCTTTCCTTTGTCACACCTTTGTAATTCTAGTTTCGAAATGTTCATGTTGATCATAATCACACACGCCCCCCTTTTTTATGCTCCATGTAGGTTCTATTTTTGTGTTTTCTTTTTCTTGTCTTTCCTTTGTGATTCTTACATTACATATATTAAAAAAAACACTTGTGAAGCTGGTTTCAGGATAAACTAGTAGTAGATTCTAGAGGAGATTGATTTTTTCATTGCTGGTGCTAATGTATATGCTGATTTGTTTTTTCAATTGCTGCTAATGTATATGGGCTTTTTCAATTGCTGCTAAGATATGCTGGGCTGCTAAAAAGCGCATGGCTGCTAATGTATATGCTGGGTAAGAATGCCCAATTGCCTAATTATCTCATGAAATAAAGAAAATTTCAGTCAATTTGCCCATGAGACGATTTGTTTTTTCAATGCTAATGCATATGCTGACATTAACGCTCGTCTCATGGGCAAATATGATTTGTTTTTTCACTGAAATATTGATTTGCTTCATTTGCATGAGATAATTGCTGGTGGGCTTCTTACCCGCCCATGCGCTTTTTACCCCGTCTTCCCCTAATGTATATGCTGATTTGTTTTTTTTTTTAATTGATTTGACAATGATGGCTATTCAGTATGATTGAATTAATCATTGTGTTATTTAGTTCTCTAAAAGAATATTGACTTGCTGTAACATACATTATGGAAGAAGAGAACCTTCTTGGCAAGGAAAAAAAAAATACAGATAATTCATCAGATTCTGTGTCAGGGGAGGAGAGGAGAGAGGAGGGGGGGGGAGACTACAAACATAGTAAACATATAATGAAATAGTGAGGCCAAGAGAGGAGATAACGAAAAATGAACAAAGGGTGAATACTCTCTTTCTAATTACCTCTCCTTCACCAAAGTTGATTACGATACCAATCACCTACCAATACTAGTGAACATAACTAGACTAGTTATAGTAGGATTTCATCAGATTCGTGTAGACAGTAGAATTGTTACGAGAATCATGTCTCACAAATGTCTCAATCGGATCGCATTGGGGATCGAATCGTATGCAGTGTGTGTGATGCCATGCCCCTTAAAGCCGGCGACAGACTATGCGACTGCCTCATATGACTCGATCAGGTCGTGACGTAGATCAAATTTTGTTTCCCCGCACAGAGGAGGTCACAAGCCATCTGACTCGATCTGACTCGATCAGTGAAATTTAGAACCCGCCCTATTCGGCCCTGTCACCTGACTGGGCCCGACTGAGTCAGACTGATCGAGAAGGATGGTATGCAAATGAGGTGAAACGTCACGACCTGATCGAGTCACATGAGGCAGTCACATAGTCTGTCGCCGGCTTAACTCCACCTAAACAGCCGAATCACTCACTCTGCCAGGTTGGCTTCACTTTTTTTTTATGTCAGAAGGCCGTGAATGGGGTGCTCTGCGTGCTATACGCCACGGTCCCCCGGATTAATGTTAATGCCAAGTAGAGACAGCACTGTAAATCACCGCCAGCGTTCATTTGTAATGCTTCTCTGTGACGCGCAACTTATGCAACAGAATTCATTAAACCTTTTCATCGCCACTGTCGCCTCTCGGCACCACAATGGCACTGAAAGGCATTCAACGAGGGTCTGGTATCCAGTGACCTTAATATGTTTTTAATTTTGGGAGGTAAGGATAGGCCCTATTTTATGCACGTCACAGCGGAATCCCCAATATTGCAAACAAAATCTTTTTATCTACCCGGGTAAGCTTAATGGTAAATTTTGGCTGAGGAATGGCTAGCGTTGAAAGGCTAAATTAAGGGGCAGACAAACTGCAGGGCCGGACCTAAGTTTTTAAGGGGTGGGGGCTAATTCATCGAAGGTGCGAAGCACCAAGAGGGGGGTCCAGGAGCGTGTTCCTCCGGAATTTTTTAAAAATCTTATAAGCGAAATAGTGCGATCTGGGCATGAAATAAAGGACTAATGAGGAAACGAGGAAAAAGGGTGACTACATACAAGTAGTAGTATTTTAGACGCTTTTCTGTTTTGCTGTTTACTAAGAGTCTACTTATTAGGCTAAAAACATTAATAATATATTGAAACGTTCGAATACGTCATTTTGAGAGATGTCATCAAATTGTGTACACACGTCAAATCATCATCCCCTCACCCCCCACCCCTTCAATTAATGGATAGGGTCACTGGTAATGGCTGTCCTACAAAAACAGCCTTCAGTTAGTAACCAGTATTTGCAGCAAAATGCTCTATTTTAACCCTTACAAGAAGGGGAAATTACGTATGTTGTTATTATCGTTGATTTTCTATAACGTCGAAAAAAAAGGCAAAAATAAGATTTCAATAAGGAAAGACAAGATAATAATATAGACTTCCTTGAGTGTGCCCGATTTATACTTCAAAACATACGAACAAAAACTCGAGTTTTCTTCAGCTGCATGCATAATTATTACTTAAAAGCAGCGGCGCACAATTAATGTTCGCGTTTCTTGTGCAGTTCGACATAGAGAAGTCTTGCCCGGGGTGCATCCCTACTCTCTCAACCAAAAGGGATTTGAGGACAGAAGGCGTTGGGGAAGGTCCCCAAAGGCTAACCAACCCCTTTGGCTGCAGCACAAGAGCCGGTGCAGATCGAGGCCCCCTTATTTTTTGAGAGTCTTCAGGCATGGGAATTAGAGAAGACAAAAAAGACTGAAAATTGGGGTCTGGAAGCAGGCATAGGAACAAGGAATAAAAAAAACCCTGAAAACCGTGTGTGTTGGGATACAGCCCCCAGAAAATGAAGCTTCTTCTGTTATCTAAGCCTTAAAAACAGTATTAGAGATAAGACTGATATATTTAGTTCATTTTGCATTCATTTATAACCAATAACTTACGTTTTACTCATTCTTTTTGTATCTCACAAATGTCCTCTTGGACCATCAAAAAAGCTGAAACTTGCAAAAAGAAGACTGAAGAGGACCATCAAAAAAGCTGAAATCAGCCAAAAGACTGACCATTCCATGCCTGAGTCTTCCACCGGCTGTACAACACTTTGGACAAAAACATTAAGCTCTCAGTCTCATGCTACTGTTGGCCCTTTACTACAGGCTGATGTCAACCAATGATAAAAGCCAATGACGCAAAGACACGATGGTGTGTGTACAGTTTTAGTCGATTACCTTAGCGTACGATAATACTCTTTTTGTTGATCTTTGTGATCCTTGTGTGTAACTTTAAACAAACCAGACACTTGACCACCCAGACTGTTTGTACAACGTGACCTTCCCTTTTTTTTTTAAAAAGTTTAACCCTTTCACCGCCACTGTCGCCTCTTGGTACCACAATGATTGAACACTGAAAGATATCACACGAGGGTCTAGTATTCAGTGACCTTAATGTTCTTAATTTTGGGAGGTAAGGATAGGTTCGATTTTACGCGTGTCACAGAGGAATTCCCAATATTGCAGACAAAATATTTTCTTTGCCCAGGTGAAGTTTAATGGAAAGATTTTGCTGAAAAATGGCTGGCGTTGAAAGGGTTTTAATCTCTCCCTATTTTCAGACCAGGAAGGGTGCACTCTCACATTTCTGATGGCATGTCAATATTCTTTGCTCTGTCTCTGTCTCTCTTTCTCTGTCTCTCACTCTCAGTTCTGATGGCATGTCAACATTCTTTGCTCTGTCTCTGTCTCTCTTTCTCTGTCTCTCACTCTCAGTTCTGATGGCATGCCAACATTCTTTGCTCTGTCTCTGTCTCTCTTTCTCTGTCTCTCACTCTCAGTTCTGATGGCATGCCAATATTCTTTGCTCTTTGTCTCTGTATCTCTGCCTCTGTCTCTCTGTCTCTGTCTCTCACTCTCACATTTCTGATGGCATGTCAATATTCTTTGCTCTCTCTCTCTCTCTCTCTCTCTCTCTCTCTCTCTCTCTCTCTCTCTCTCTCTCTCTCTCTCTCTCTCTCTCTCCGGTTTTGAGCATACTTCATGTCATGTACTAAGCTTGATTGTAGTTCGTTTAATGTATTTAAAAAGTTATTTGATTCGCAAGTTCAGTCCATTGTACAGTATGGAGTTAAAATATGGGTCTTTGAACGATGTGACATAATTGAAAAAATGACACTAGTATGCTTTGAAAAAATTATTCAATGTAGATGCTCGTACTCCTAATGAGTTAGTTTATGGAGAGCTGGGGAGATATCCTATTTATTTGAATTCTTACGTTAAATGTATTTCTTACTGGCTTAAACTGACAAGGATGGAAAACCAGAAATTACCTTTAAAAGCTTATAAAATGTTATATGATCTTGATAAAAAGGGTAAGAAAAACTTAGGCTACAAATGTTAGAAAGTGCTTGCATTCATATGGTTTTTCATGTGTTTGGAATAACCAGGGAGTCACAAATATTTCTGCTTTTATTAAATGTTTCAAACAGAGAATTATAGATTGTCGATGGCAAGACTGGCATGACCATATAAACAGTAGTGAAAGATTTGTTGAATATAGTGCCTTTAATAACAACGAATTGTATTGAATCATATGTTGAAATTGACATGAACAGACGCACAAGAAGTGCCCTCACTAAGCTTAGATTAGGTGTTTCTGAAATAGCTTGTCATAAATTTAGATACAATGAAACAAGTTCCAATGTTGTTGTGTGTCGGTTATGTCAGGATGCAGAAGAAGATGTAATGGTCGACTTATGGCGAATTTTTTCACGCCAGAGGGCAGTCAATGCACTAGGGGCTTATCACGCGATTTTCTTAGTTGGGCGTAGTGAGAGAGAGAGAGAGAGAGAGAGAGAGAGAGAGAGAGAGAGAGAGAGAGAGAGAGAGAGAGAGAGAGAGAGAGAGAGAGAGAGAGAGAGAGAGAGAGAGAGAGAGATGGTGGGACACCTCCCTCTCTCTCTCTCTTTCTTTATCCCCAACTAAGAATAGAGAGAGGATTAGCCCCACACGAGCGTCATGCCCTCTGGCGTAAAAAACATCCCACTAAGTCTCTCATTCACTTTATGTTTTGTTGCCCTGTTCTTCATGACTTGAGAACAAAACTTATACAGTCCAAATATTATAATTACCCATGTCGATTTCGTTTCAATTTGCTGATATCATGTAGAAACGAAAACGTAATGTTTATTACAGTTTTGTTTGTTCATGAAGCGTTGAAACGGTTAACAATTGCTGCAACTTAAGAAGTATAATGATAACTTTTGTAATCGTTTGTAGATAAATTAACATGCATATCATGCTTATTTCTCTGTTTGTTATGTTTATTCCATGCCTTATTTTCTTTTTGTGTAGATAAGGATGTGTCAGATTTGTGTATTTACGATGTAAATGCCCCCATCAGATAGGGGCCTAGGCCTAAAATCTGATTAAACAATTCGTATTCGTATTCGTATTCTCTCTCTCTCTCTCTCTCTCTCTCTCTCTCTCTCTCTCTCTCTCTCTCTCTCTCTCTCTCTCTCTTTCTCCTCTCTCTCTCTCTCTCTCTCTCTCTCTCTCTCTCATTCTCTCTCTCTCTCTCTCTCTCTCTCTCTCTCTCTCTCTCTCTCTCTCTCTCTCTCTCTCTCTCTCTCTCTCTCTCTCTCTCTCTCTCTCTCCTCTCTCTCTCTCTCTCTCTCCCTCTCTCTCTCTCTCTCTCTCTCTCTCTCTCTCTCTCTCTCTCTCTCTCTCTCTCTCTCTCTCTCTCTCTCTCTCTCTCTCTCTCTCTCTCTCTCTTTCTCTCAAGTTGTTGTACTTGTATGCATTGATGTGTAGATGTGTAGCTTCTCTGCATAGCTATGTGTATGCTGTGTATTGTGCAACGTTATGCGTCAACAGATTTATCTAATAATGGGACCAGGGCTGGATCGGAGGGGAGGGAGGGAGGGAGGGGGGTCCTAGGTTTCCGGACCCCCCATCCTCCCACCTACCCTAAGAGGTACCTGATACAAGGGTGAACAGTAAGAAAATGACTCGATTTGCCCTAACCCTTTCACCGCCAATGCAGCATTTATGCACCACAATGGTTTTAAGAACCCATGTCACTGAAAGGCATCAACCCAGGGCCTGTTATCCAAAGACCCTGTTTTCTTTATTTTGGGAGGTAAAGATAGGCCTAATGTCAAGCATGTCACAGAGGAATTTCCCAATATTGCAGATAGTTTTTGTCTATTCTCAGTTAAGTTGAATGATATTTTGTTGGGCTGAAACATAGCTGACGGCGAAAAGGTTAATAATCACTAAATTGCTAAAAATGTTCCGGGGGCTTCGCCACAGGGCCCCCAAAAGGACACTACCCCTTAACTCACAACATAGGCAAAAACAACACACAAAAACCAACAACAACAACACAACATAGTAGTAGCTCCCTGGACCCCCGGCGGAACCCCCCCCCCCCCCCCTTACGAATCATTTGGTCCGCCCCTGGTGACTGCCATCATGGTGTATGATTTATATTTCCTTTTTTTTTTCTTTTCTTTTGAATGTTTATTTTGAATGTCTTTATAAAGTTGTGGTTGTTACCTCTTCGTGTTGTTTCTTCTTCCTTTTAAACTTTTTCTTTTTCCCTTTTTCTTCTTGCTGCTTAGCTTTTGTTTGTTATGTTTCGAGAGCATGGTGTAAATAATAATAATAATAATAATAATAATAATAATTATTAACATTTATAGCGCCTAATCTTAAAAAAGCCGGAAGCGCTTACAATAATAATTGAATAAACCAGCAAGCAAGATAAATAAACAAACGACAAAAAATATATTATACACACACGCACGCGCGCGCACGCACGCGCGCACGCACGCGCGCACGCACGCACGCACGCACGCGCGCACGCACGCACTAAACACAGACACACGCACGCACTAAGCACACACACACACACACACACACACATACACACACACACACACACGTACACACACACACACACACACACACACACACACACACACACACACACACACACACACACACACGAACGCACCACACGCACGTACACGCACACAAACACTCGCACACACACACACGCAACACACACGCACAAACAACACGCATGCACACAAACCCACGCGGATGGAAGGGGGCACAGTACTTTGAAAAGAAATACAGCAGGCTATGATTTGAAAAGAGTAGTTTTGAAAGAAGACTTCAATGAAGAAAGGGAGTTGGCAGAACGGAGAGGTAAAGGGAGTCTATTCCAAGAGGAGGGGGTCTGGAAAGAGAAAGCGTTCGCCAAGGGTCTTGGTGCGGTAACGAGGGATCTGGAGGAGAGAAAGTGAAAAAAACTTCTGCTTATCTATTAACCCTCAATAAACATTCGTATTCGTGTTCGTATTCTCTTTTGGTTTTCTCTCTCTCTCTCTCTCTCTCTCTCTCTCTCTCTCTCTCTCTCTCTCTCTCTCTCTCTCTCTCTCTCTGTGACTCTGTGACCTCCAACATTATAATCTATGTTTTCACATTTGCCACCTACAGTCAATAAGCCTTTGGCGGAAAATACGAAAACAAGCGCGAAATCGCAATAGTTTGTGGCACGCGGTCTATTTTTACCACTCCAATCATGAGTCACCTCCCCTGGCTTTTCAATAATTTTAATCTGTAAACCAGAATGTTATCTCTGCACCATTTCGTAACTTTTTATATCTTTTGGAAAACATTTAAAACTATGTATCCTACTTATACTCATCAAAAGAAGCACCGCATACTCGTCGTGTCTGTTGTAGTGTCTGTATTACGTATGTTTATTATTTTGTACGCTTTTAAAATACATCATTTTAAAGAGCGGCCTCAATTTGAAGTGTAGCCTCGATTTGAAGTGCGACAATTTTGGACCGACAGACAGACCGACCGACCGACAAAGTGAGTTATAGGTTTGTGGCTTGAGCCACAAACAAAAACAAATGTTGATTATCAACTCCCTGGTTCAGCCACACATCCCCAAAGCCATACTCACATAAAACTAAACGTACCTTTGAAACCAAGTTTTTCTTCCCTCTATAGTCCAGATTCAGCAGCATGGATGCTTTACGAGGTAATCTATGATTGTCCATACACAGTAGTTTAAGCCAGTACTTAACACATCATCTTATGGCTGAACAAATAAACAATAGGTATCGATTAGTTTCTCCATAGACTAAGTCATTTGAAACCCGTTTATCTAACCCCAATAATCTTTTTAATGCAAATAAATGCACTGCTTCACAATGCACAACCGCATTCTCTAATCCCGAAATTTCTAATATCACCATTGTGTGAACAGACTTTAAATTAAATCAATCAATAAATCAATCAATCCCCAAATTTCTGCCCCATATAGTAGCATAGGTTTAAATTTAGAGTCAAATAATTATGTTCAGAAATAAAGCAAGAGAATTATTATTTAACACATTTAGTCTTTTTCGAATAGCTTTAGAAGAGAGAGAGAGAGAGAGAGAGAGAGAGAGAGAGAGAGAGAGAGAGAGAGAGAGAGAGAGAGAGAGAGAGAGAGAGAGAGAGAGAGAGAGAGAGAGAGAGAGAGAGAACACTGAACACTGAACTGTTTCAATGTCATTGGCTTACATAGCTTATATGACATGGGGGTTGCGCATAGAACAAAATATCAATTAAGGAGTTACAAATAAAATAAAAACAAAACAAATGAATGTCTATCTCGACTATCCAATCATAATATTATATCAATCAAGCATATCACAACCATTATGCGAGTTAAATTATTCTATGAAAAAAGGAAATAAACAAAAGCAAAATATTGTCTATCTCGACCATCCAATCATATATCAAAACAAACATATCACATACTTCTACCATATGTGAACGAAGTTGTTCAAAGGAAATAAAAGCAAAATAGTGTTTATCTGATCATCCAATCCTACATCAAGTCAAGCACATCACACTCTTATAACACAAGTGAACTAAGTTATTCAAAACTTTTAATTAAGAACCAATGTTTTGTCCATGTTCTTCTTGCAATTGCTTTTGTTTTGTTCTAATATTCAAAGCTTCTGTAATATATTTGGCAAGGGATTTGATAGATTCGTCATCATAGTTCATTTTTGACACTCCAACAAAATCCCTATATATACTGCAACACTTCTTTCAAAAAATGTACACTTCTTTCTAATCGCATCATATTTTCTACAACAAAATAAAAAATGTATATCTTCTTCTTTATAAAAACCACACATTGGACAAGGAGAAATTACAGATATAATCATCATGAAACCATTGTTTATGTGCATTCAAGCCTGTGGTTCTAGACCTCAACCTGGCTAGACATATTCTATGCCATCTATTGTTTACAACTGTTAGATAGTTCCCAGCTTCAAATACATCTTTAAATCCATGGTACCAATCATACTTATATGAACTTTCAATTTTGGAGTGCCAATTTTGCTGATAGGAAGCAATAATTCTGTCTTTAAATTCAATAATAAATCCATTCTCACTTCCCACCACCTGACATAGACATGCAATTCCAAACGCATGTGTAGTTACAATTCTTTTCACACAGTTTACCCAATTTTCCTTTCCTTTTTCATGTTCATTTGATAGGCCTGTTTACGAGAGAGAGAGAGAGAGAGAGAGAGAGAGAGAGAGAGAGAGAGAGAGAGAGAGAGAGAGAGAGAGAGAGAGAGAGAGAGAGAGTGTCATGTGGTCCCTGTAGTGGCTAGTGCATAAAGATATATAATAATTATTTGGTGCATGAAAGTGTTATAGGATAGTTTTTACTTGGGGGGTAATATCTAGTGTAGCACCAGTGTGGGGTGAATTGACCTTAGTAGGATTTAAAAAGTAAAAGAAGAGTTGAGTGACAGTTCAGCGAGACTTTGGATTGTATTAAAAAGAAAAGGTAAAACGGGTAGCTGTTGGGTGAACAAGCAAAAAGCGGTTTGAATCAGTTGGAGAGAAGAGACTGAATGAGAAAAAGTAAAGAGAGAGAAGTGTAACAAGAAGAACCGACAAGAAAAGATAAGCAACTCGAAGAAGAAGAAGAAGAAGAAGAAGAAGAAGAAGAAGAAGAAGAAGAAGAAGAAGAAGAAGAAGAAGAAGAATAGAAGAAGAAGAAGAAGAAGAAGAAGAAGAAGAAGAAGAAGAAGAAGAAGAAATAGAAGAAGAAGAAATGCATGTTGGAGAAGTTTGTACGTTGTGTCAAGAACGTAGCCAGCTACAGGTACGTGTGGGCTTAATCACATTGTGGAGGAATCTTTGATATTTACTGATACTGTAGTTATGTGAGATATGTGTTATAATAATAATAATTGTTTATCTCTGTTTCAGGGACCACTTGTAAAACTGAGTAGGCGCCACAGAGCATAACTATACTGTAGAGAAATGAAAACAAGATGTGTATGAATGGTAACGTGATTAGGCTTGCGTGTTTACAGTAATATTGTGTTGCGTTAGTTTGAAGTAAACAGTATAGCATGGAGTCAGATTGCGGGGTTATTGTTTGTGAATGAATGTAAGTTTGAAAGGTTGTAAGATGTGTCTGTCTGTGTAGTTTTTGTGGGACCTCCCTTTCCTTTCCTTTCCACGTAAACCCCCTCTTGACATTGGTGACCCCGACTTTCGGATTTGCCTTCTGGATGAGTTTGGTAGTATTTGTTGTCTGCTCAACAACAAATGGTGGGGGCTGAAAGGAAATTTTGGAAATAACTAGTATTGTGTTCTCTGAAGATCGACAACTTCGCATCGTTATCTTTGTGTTCAGTAATTTTATTGTTGTTGTGGTTTTGTGTCCCTTCTGCAAAGAATATGGCCGATTAGAACGGTTAAATGGTCCTGGTAACTTATCTTTTCAATGCTGTGATCTGAGGAGGATTTTGTTGTTGGTTGTACTTTCTTTTGAAAGGCTATTTGGAACTCGGATGATTAAAAAATAAAACATGGATGACTCAGAATTTGATCGTTTAGTAGCACAAGCAATAAAATTAGGGTTCACAGGGGAGAAAGTGGTAGACTATGTCCGACAATGCGAAGAACATGCAGAGAGGCGGAAAGAACGGGAAAAGAAATTAAATAGAGGAAATGAAAGAAAGAGAAAAGCTAAAACAGGCTAAGGAGGTAGAAGAAAGGACACTAGCTATGGCAGAAAAGGAAAAGAGTGACAAACTGCAGCAAGATAAGGAGTTGGAAGAAAAGAAGCTTGGAATGGAGGAAAGGAAACTGGAACTGGAAGGAAGAAGGATAGCAGCGGACCTGGAGGAAAAAAGGATAGCAGCAGAAGTTAGGAAGCTAGAAATTGAACAAAGGGGCGCTAGTAATACAGCGACAAGGGGCAATGTGGATAGTGCATATAATGGTTCTAAAGGGAGTTACATACCCAAGCTTCCTGCATTTGATGAAACGCAGGATGATATTGACAGTTTCATTTTCAGATTCGAACAGCATGCCAGAGCATGTGGGTGGTCTCGTGATCAGTGGCCTTTATTTGCGAGCAGTTTGTTCAGGGGGAGTGCACTGAATTTGTTCCACTCTTTGTCTGCAAAACAAGCAGTTTCTTGGGACGATCTGAAAAGTGAACTCTTAAAGAAGTTTCAGTACACATGTGAGGGTTTCAGGGAGAGGTTTCGGTCTGTCCGGCCAGAATCGGGAGAATCGTTTGTTGCTTTTTTAATACGCGTTGGTCATTACTTTGATAGGTGGGTCGAGTTGACAGAGAGTAAGGCAGACGTTCAAGGGTTGAGAGATCTAATCTTGCGGGAGCAGATTTTACAGAGTATATCTCAAGATCTGTCCATCTTTCTACGAGAACGAAGTTTTAAGAGTGCAGAAGAGATGTGCATTTTAGCTGATCAGTATAAGGAAGCTCATCCAGGAAGAAACGTTTCGCGTAAAACTGGACACAATATTTTTGAGGCAAACGTGTCGGAAAATCAGGTGCAGAGCTTTCCCTCTCGTGAAGGAATGTTTCGTGGTCGCTTCTCCCCACAAAAGCGAGGTTTTGGTCGTGGTCAATACTCGCCTGTGGAACAGTTCCCATCTTGGAATGATCCTTCCACTCCTCCCAACTGGTCGAATGAGAATGGACGGGGTGGTGTGATTCCAAACAGGCGGGGATGGGGCACGAGAGGCAGAGGTGGTATGACTGAAGGTGAACGGAAAAGGAGGTGTTGGACATGTGATTCCCTTTTCCATTTGATGAGAGGCTGTCCCCATGCAAGTACCGAGGCATCAGGTGTTTATGGAGCTGTTGATGCATCAGCCCAAGTGTTAGTTTCCTCAGATCCCTCAGGGTTACTCATTGAAAGTGGCACTGTCAATGGACATGAAGCGACATTGTTGAGAGACACTGGTTGTACTACAGTGGGGGTCAACAAGACTATGGTGTTGGATTCACACTACACTGGCTCTAGGCAAAGATGTCGCATGTTTAATGGAAGAGTTGAGTCTTTTCCCTTGGCAAAAGTTTTCATTTGTTCCCCTTACTTTTCAGGAGAGGTTTTGGCTTGTGTGCTGGACAGTCCGGTGGCAGATGTGATTTTAGGCAATGTTTCTGGTGTTGCCTTCTGTCAGGGTGGTCATGGTGGCTCAATTGACTGAGTCCCAGACAGATTTTGATCATGAGCCTGTTCCTTCAATGTTAAAGGAAACTATGACTGAAGAGGCCAGGGGTTCCACTCGAGCTCAGAGTAGACATGATGATGTTCCTTCTGTTCCATCCCCAGGTTTCACAGCAGCAAAAGGGTGCTGTAGGGTTCCTTCTGTGATCTCAAGGCTTTTGATCTGTCTTTTCATTATGTTTTGTTTTCTGTGTCGTGAAGTCGTTTACGTTCACCCCGGGATGCCCTTGGAACTCTACAGAGAGCTGTAGAACTATGATTCAATTCCCTCGTGGAAGTCCCCAATGGATTACAGTGCAACTTGAATCGCAAGAGGCCCCAGATTCATGTGGTCGAATGATGTATTTCCTGAGAATGAATGAATGTTGTTCGATTAACTCAATTGATTATATTGAAATGCATCATGTTCAAGTGTGTGAGGAACGTGTGAGCTTAGAAGATATGCAAGAAAGGGTCTGTCAGCTTATTTCTAGCTATGCAACTCTGTTGGCCCCTCTTGGTGATCTGCTCATGGAGGGACGTCGCCTCATCCAGTGGATACCAAGCTGCAATGGTGCACTCAGGAGGGTGCATGAGTTGTTGTCATCAACTTCAGTGCTGAAACTGCCGGACCTGTCAACTCCCTTGGTGGTCCACACTAGCATCAGCTCCACGGGCCTGGGTGCTGTCTTGCTGCAGGACCATGATGGCATTCTGCACCCTGTCCAGTTTGCCGGGTACGAGTCTCAGCTGTCACCTAGCCAGAAGAACTTCTTGGTGGGGGAACCTCGGATATCAGTCGTCTCTTACGCTGGGGCTGATTCTGCAGGAATTCTGCTTCGAAATGTTACCGGTTGCTGGACGTCAGAATACATGGGCAGATCTTCTTTCTGGTGCATCAATTTAATCAGTAGGCCTTAGTAAAGGAGGTGCAATGCATACTGATGTCAGTCAGGTAGTTTTGAGTTGTGTGCTAAGTAATATTACTCTACTGACGTGCTTGATGACACATTATCTTATTTGCATCTGCATTGCAAGTTGTGAGCATTGTTTTTAGTAAACGTTTATTTGATTTGGAATGGATCAGAAAAATTGACCTTTGTGAATTGAATATAATTATACATTTTTCTATTTGTATTAAAAATAATTTGTGTGGGAGCCTACGCATATTGAAATGTGTTTTGAGATGATTTTGTACTTATTCTTTTTTTTCATGAAATAATATACTGTAGTTTTATATTAAAAAAAATAAATAATTGTTCCAATTTTTTTTCCTTCAGAGGGGGGGTTGTCATGTGGTCCCTGTAGTGGCTAGTGCATAAAGATATATAATAATTATTTGGTGCATGAAAGTGTTATAGGATAGTTTTTACTTGGGGGGTAATATCTAGTGTAGCACCAGTGTGGGGCGAATTGACCTTAGTAGGATTTAAAAAGTAAAAGAAGAGTTGAGTGACAGTTCAGCGAGACTTTGGATTGGATTAAAAAGAAAAGGTAAAACGGGTAGCTGTTGGGTGAACAAGCAAAAAGCGGTTTGAATCAGTTGGAGAGAAGAGACTGAATGAGAAAAAGTAAAGAGAGAGAAGTGTAACAAGAAGAACCGACAAGAAAAGTTAAGCAACTCGAAGAAGAAGAAGAAGAAGAAGAAGAAGAAGAAGAAATAGAAGAAGAAGAAATGCATGTTGGAGAAGTTTGTACGTTGTGTCAAGAACGTAGCCAGCTACAGGTACGTGTGGGCTTAATCACATTGTGGAGGAATCTTTGATATTTACTGATACTGTAGTTATGTGAAATATGTGTTATAATAATACTAATTGTTTATCTCTGTTTCAGGGACCACTTGTAAAACTACAGAGCATAACTATACTGTAGAGAAATGAAAACAAGATGTGTATGAATGGTCAAGTGATTAGGCTTGCGTGTTTACAGTAATATTGTGTTGCGTTAGTTTGAAGTAAACAGTATAGCATGGAGTCAGATTGCGGGGTTATTGTTTGTGAATGAATGTAAGTTTGAAAGGTTGTAAGATGTGTCTGTCTGTGTAGTTTTTGTGTGACCTCCCTTTCCTTTCCTTTCCACGTAAACCCCCTCTTGACAGAGAGAGAGAGAGAGAGAGAGAGAGAGAGAGAGAGAGAGAGAGAGAGAGAGAGAGAGAGAGAGAGCAAATTCTAAGGGCGAAAGAGTTCAAAGGAAAATCCCGAAATCCTTTTGGTTTCTTTCACAATAAAATCGTATCTGGAATATGATGCCTATCTGAGAGCAAGTTAAGTATGCATGCTCAACTTAAACGTTCAGAGAGAGAGAGAGAGAGAGAGAGAGAGAGAGAGAGAGAGAGAGAGAGAGAGACAAACTAAAGACACAGTCCACTGCCCTCCGTATACAAACTATACTCTATTCACGACGGCGGCGCACAGAGTCAAAACGACATAAAAACAGTAGCACAATCACACACACACACACACACATACACACGTACAGAGAGGGGGGCGGGGGAGACAGACAGACAGACAGACAGAGAAACAGAAACGGAGAGAATGAGATAGTATGAGACAGAGTTAATATATTATATACAGAGTTTATATATTACGGGAATCCTTCTGAACAATATTATTGATACGTGCAGTGACAATTTCAAAGTGAAAGCAAATCATGACAGACAGAATAATTATAGTAAGATTCATTTGGCGTCTGTCTGTGTGTGTGTATGTGTGTGTGTATTCGCCCTCTAACTCATGAACCGGTGCACATAATCGCTTAAATGTTTATGTAATGGTGCATCATGGTACACAGATGGTCCCATAGACATTTAAAACTTCCGGTGCAAACCTCCGCTAAGGAAGACTCACAAAATCCTGATATAAATATACCATTAGACAGAATCGCTTCAAATTTTGTGTCGATGTGTGTCATGGTACTTAGATGGTCTCGTATAAATTTGGAACCTCCAGTGCAAACTTCCGCCCAGGAAGACTCACTTTTCCGTAAGATGTTTGTTCACCCCATAACTCATGAACTGGTGCACAGAATCGCTTCAAATTTTGTGTGATGGTTATCATTCTGCAGATATGGTCCCGTACAAAATTTTCCAGTACAAATCTCCGCCAAAGAAGACTCACTTTCCTGTAAATCATTTCTAATTTTGTGTTGGGCAGTGGCATGGTGCCTAGATGGTCCCATAGAAATGTTGAACTTCCAGTGCAAACCTCCGCCAAGGAAGACTCGCAAAACCAAAATGTCCTTCTTTGTGCTATATATTTCATGGCTGAGCTGTATGTCATGAACCAATGAACGGAATGGTCGCATAGAGAAAATATATACGTGCTGAACTTGACCTTGAAGTTTGATCTTGAAAACCGAATTTTGTTCTTGAGGCCATATCTTTCACATGATTGGACTTACAATTTGCAAACTTGGGATGGGCGAGCATTGCCTAATGGTGATTTAGAATATTGGGTACTAATCAAGGTCAAGGTCAAGGTCAAGGACATAGACCTTGAAGGAGTCAAATTGGTGTTTTATATTTCCCATTTTTTTCAGTTACTGGTCTCAAAGTTGGCAGGTAGGCAGACTACCTGAAAGTCACGTGTGGTGCAAAGTAATGATTATCCTAATGACCTTGACCTTGACTTTTGAACTTCTCTATTTTACCTGTGGCTGTAGTTCGGACACCATTGGGTATACACCCCTAAACCATATAATATATTCTTGATCAGCATGACCTACGGATTGCAGTTAGAGACATTTAAAAGCCACGTGCATTTGCCACCATTACATTTGACATTGAAGCCGTTATGATTATGAATAGAGACTGTAACCCAAGCACAAATAGCCATAGCTTGAAAACAGTTGAGAAAGTGCTTTCCTGAAATCCGACAAAGCGTTCCTGGCATTATGCAGAAAGATCAACAGTCAGAGATAGTAAGGAGGGCACTTACACTCAGCCACATCAGTGAGGCCTACCCAGCTGAAGAGTGGACACACGAATACACTGACGGCTCATCAGAAGATGCTACCAGAAACAGCGGAGGAGGAGTGTCGATCTATCAAAAGGACG
>CM065700.1:33861319-33868819 GCA_017654935.2 Phymorhynchus buccinoides | reverse complement strand
CCCGGTGTAACAGGCCAGAATATACTTCGTCTTAAATATACCCGGTGTAACAGGCCAGAATATACCTCGTCCGAAATATACCCGGTGTAACAGGCCAGAATATACTTCGTCCGAAAAATACCCGGTGCAACAGGCCAGAATATACTTCGTCCGAAATATACCCGGTGTAACAGGCCAGAATATACTTCGTCTGAAATATACCTGGTGTAACAGGCCAGAATATACCTCTTCTGAAATATACCCGGTGTAACAGGCCAGAATATACTTCGTCTTAAATATACCCGGTGTAACAGGCCAGAATATACTTCGTCTGAAATATACCCGGTGCAACAGGCCAGAATATACTTCGTCCGAAATATACCCGGGTATAAAATGGCCCAGGCCAGAATATACCAGGGTAAAAAGTAGCCTAGGCCAGAATATACCCCCAGGGTTTATTATGGCATGGGACAGATTATACCCTCCTGGCCCAAAATGCCCCCCACCCCGTCCCACCCCCGTGTCCGCCACAATGGTAGCGAGTTCGTCTCGTGTCAAGTAAACCCGAGTTCGAACCTGGGTACAGAGGATTTTTTCCTCTCACTCTGCACTAGGCCTTACGGTCGGAACGTGGAGTCTTTCGGATTAAACGATAAACCGAGGTCCCCATGTGCCCATGCACATAGCACACGCTAAACCCAGTGGCAACGAAAAAGGTTGTCATGTGGTCAAAAGTTACCCCCTCCATTTCCTTCCTCGTCAGTCTAAAAAAAATCGCATGCAAAAAAAATTGGGTGGGGCGCCTCTGGCTGCTACGCGCTCTCCAGGTGGGAGCAACCCGAATTTCACAGAGACATCTCTATGTATGCCCCTATATATATAGACATCCACATTAACTCAAGCACACAATATTCACACGATGCAGTCAGGCGCGAGTGCATATACACTGACACACGCGCGCCAGCGCGCATGCGCGTGCGTGCATATACACACATGCGCGCACGTGCGCGCTCATGCACACATACTACATGCATACCTATAGACAGACACATACTTCAAAACATGCGTGCTCACTTACACACCCGCGAAAAAACACATTTGTACACTCTCTCTTTCACATCACGCGCGTACGCATGCATGCGTGCTCAGACACACAAACGCGCGAACACACACATACAGGCACGTCACACACATCTAACATACAAACACCAACATACGCACTCTCATGCGCGGGTTTGTTTCTATGTCATTGATAATTAATTATTGTACGCTATTATTCATTCATACTCACCACCCTCACCCCGACACACACACACACACACACACACACACACACACACACACTCACACACACACACACACACACACACACACACACGCATACACACACACACACACACACACACACACACACACACACACACACACACACACACACACACACACACACACACACACACACACACACACACACACGCACACATATACACACACACACACACACACACAGACACACACAGACACACACACATACACACACACACACACACACACGCGCACACACGCACGCACACACACACACACACACACACACATGCACACACACACACACACACACACACACACACACACACACACACACACACACACACAAACACGCACACAGACACACACACACACACACACACACACACACACACACACACACACACACACACACACACACACACACACACACACACACACAATAATCACCTTATCATTCTCTATTACTCTCTCATTATCTGTACGCACGCATGCGGGGTTTTGTGTGTGTGTGTGTGTGTGCTCATATTTATCTCTGCTTCTGTCTGTCTGTCTGTCTGACTGCCGGCATGTTTTCCTGCCTGCCTGCATGCATGCCTTTCTGTCTGTCTGTGTATGTGTCTGTCTCTCTCTCTCTCTCTCTCTCTCTCTCTCTCTCTCTCTCTCTCTCTCTCTCTCTCTCTCTCTCTCTGAGTGTCTCTCTCTTGTTATATTTTTATGATCGGCCTGCATTATAATAAAGTGATTTGTTTCGTTACGTTGTGTGTCACAACCATAAAGGTTTGAGTGGGTGCGTGCTCTTAACCTCGTTTGATTGTGCGCGAGCGCATACGCACGCACGCACGCACACCCACACACAAACACACACGTAAATACATAATGCAAAACGATAATACGCACAAGCCCTCGTGCGCCCGCACCAATACGACAGTGCACATAAACCTAGCCCCTCCCCCCCCCCCCCCCCCCCCCCCCTCCGACGCGCACAAAGACGCCCTAGCATATATATGTTTAAAAAAACAGATTGTGTTTTAAAATACGCAGTCAAGGGAGGAAGGTTTGACAAAGAATGTTGGCCCCTAAACTAGAACGAATAGGAAAGGGAACAGATTTACATAACCCTTCTTTGGACAAACCTGATCGTGTTACGTTCTGAGTTTGGCAAGGAGAGAGTACAAACACATGACAAGCAGAAAGAAAAAAAGAGCACACTAAGTCCTTGTTAGACGATCTTTTAAATTCTGTGAACCCTTTCACCGCCAAAGTCGCATTTTAGCAGCACAGTGATTTGTGACCTATGTCACTAAAAGGCATCAAATTGGGGTCTATTATCCAAAGACCCTATTGTCTTAGTTTTGGGAAGCAAGGATAGACCTTATTTTATATATGTCACAGAAGAATCCCCAATTCTGCAGATGGATTTTGTTCTCTACCTGGGCAGGCAAATTTAATGGCAATTTTTGACTGAAATATGGCTGGCGGTGAAAGGGTTAATTGTCAAAAGACGTTTTGGGAAAATATAAAGAAAGTCTCACAGAAAAAGACACAACCAAGAAATTTTGCATACGTACTATAGTAGTTGCATTGAGTCTGTGCTTACTGTTTCCTTTATGTGTTGGTTTGGAAGTCTGTGTTTGAAGAACAAGCTTGTGTTGGATGATGTGGTGAATGTGTGTAGTAAAGTTGTTGGAAAGAGAGAGATGGGTTTGAATGAGATGTACGAAAGACGAACCAAGCATAAAGCCAGGAAGATTGTAAATGACACCTCCCATGCTTTGAACAAACATTACGAACTATTACCTTCTGGACGTCGCTACAAAACTTTTAAAGTCAACTCCAGGGCACATAAATCCTTCATCCCCAGATCCATCCACCTCCTAAACTCATGATCCTTTTAGGTTTAAATGTGTGTTCATCGTGTTAAAAGAAACTGTGCATGCTTATCCTTAGACGTGTATGTATTCACATATAATGTGTATCTTTAAGCGTGTATTATGTGTAACTTTTGCTCCTATTCATGCATGCTGAATGTCGATGTCTTTGTTATTCTGGCACCTGAACAAAATTTCTCCTTGGGAGATAATAAAGTGAATTTGATTTGATTTGATAATATATCTCCTGATCAGTGGTTTGATCATTATAAGAAGTTATTGGAGAAAGAACCTGATGATTTACTGGAAGAAAATATAGTACAATAGACTGACGAATGTTTTGATAGACCCATATCTAAAGAGGAAGTAAAATTAGCAATTCGAAAGTTGAAAAATAATAAATCAGCTGGCCCCGCTGGAATGTTTCAAACACTCTGGTGAACCTGTCTTACATTTTTTGGTGAGATTATTTATTTATTTATTTGATAACGGTGTGTATCCTGACGAGTGGACAGAATCTATTATTCTACCACTTTTTAAGAAGGGGGAAGTTAATAATACAAATAATTATAGGGGGATATCGTTGTGTAATATTAGTAGTAAGTTGCATAGCTCTGTGATAAATGATAGGCTACAAGAATGTGTGTGTGTGTGTGTGTGTGTGCATGGAGTGATAAAGAGAAATATACCGATGTACAAGTAGTGCAAAGAGGCCTGCCAGCCGTGAGATATAAAACAATATCCAGAGATATCATTTGCATATATTAATCCATAGGCTTAGTGTCAACGCACGTGAGAAAAGGTGTAAGAATACACCGTTGCTATTAGAAACTTGACGTCACAGTTATATATCTCACGGCTTGTACACTCGCACGCGACTATCTGCAGTACTCAAACCATATTTTCTTTATTTGCATCAAGTGATGTTTAGTAAAACAAAAAGCCCAAACATACTCATAACCCTGTGCCTTAACCCGATAAATGCAAAAGGTTGTTTCTGATGAACATTTTACATTGAAATGTTTTGTGTGAATAGTAACTTTTAGTGAAATTGCAAATGATAAAAATAGCGGCCAGCAACCTTAACTCAAGTTAGTGTCACTGCAAATAGCGCCTTCTGAGCAGGACACCAAAAAACGTCATCTTAGTGAACTTACGCAATCACTGAAATTACGTCATCATTGAAAGTTCGTCATTGGCGAAATGACAATAACTATGGCCTGTGATTGCAGTGTAAAACGAATATGTCATTGTAAAGGCTATTTTTTTATACAGCAAATTCCAGTAGGTTCATGTTTCGATTAATAATCAGTTTCCTTTCATAATGTATCAATGAGCAAGATCAAAATAGCTCACGACTTTCTAACTTGGAGAACTATATTATTTGTGGATGAGTGGGATTTTCTTGCTACGGTGAAGTGGTTAGTATTATTTTAGATCTGCATGCATGGCCGTCTCGCTTCTTCGTTGCGTGTTTGATTTATCATCTGAAAGAGGTAAAATATCGGTATATATCCGTTATTAGGATTTGTGAGTGAGATATTGCTTTTATCCTATCTCTCGTGGCTTGCTGTTTATCACCCTCGGTCTCCGACCTCGTGTGATAAACAGCAAGCCACTTGAGATAGGATAAAAGCAATATCTCACTCACAAATCCTAATAACGGATATTATGAAGCTTAGTGGACTGGCATTGTGAAGGTGCTGGGGAGGGGGAGGGACGCAAAAGATTAGATAGAGATAGCGAGAGAGAGAGAGAGATTGAGTAAGAGAGAGAGACAGAGAGAGAGAGAGAGAGAGAGAGACAGAGAGAGATAGAGAGACAGAGAGAGAGAGAGAGAGAGAGGGAGAGAGAGAGACAGACAGAAAGACTTCAAACTTCAAATACTTTATTTTACAAGGATAATAATTTAGGCTGGGCCTAGTCTTCCATTCTGTCCTTGGTTCTAAGCATGCACTGCATAACTAATACTGTAAATGAACATCGAGACACAGTAACATCGCCAACAGAAAGAACAACAGTAATATAGCAACGACATGGTAGGCAGAGCATCAACATCAACAGTAAAACAAAAGACAAGCAGAACAGAAAACCAACCGACCGAATAAAGTAGCAAACAAATAAACAGATGAAAAACACTTCTTTCACTACAATTTACTTCTTCTACTACCATTACTACTCCTACTATTATTGCTACTACCACCACCACCACCACCACCACCACCACCACTACTACTACCACTACCTCTACTACTACTACTACTATTACGACTACTACTACGACTACTACTACTACTACTACTACTACTACTACTACTACTACTACTACTACTACTACTACTACTACTACTACTACAGTGCCACAGTAATATAACAATGGCATGGTAAAAGTGAGGCTATGAGAGAGGATATAGTGAAACGAATAAGGGGAAGAAACTTCTCGTAATTAACTCCCTTTAAAAAGGTTATTTATGGCACCTATTCGCCTAGCAAAGTGAAGGTAGCAGCCACAACAATACAGACCCAAGTTCATCCTAAAAAGAAGGATGACGCAGATCTGCTTATTATGACAACCACCCACACAAAAAAGGAAGCCCCAGGTTTGTTCATGTACCCTTCACCTGACACCAAACACAGCACCCCCCCCCAAGGTAGAAAGACTATAGAGGGATCCGGGATAGCTTCATAATGTCACGTGATTTTGTTGGTAACGAAAGTCGGACGCCATTTTGGCTGGAGCGCCGTTTTGGTTCAGATTACAGAGGTGAGCATCAGTGAGTTTCGACAAATCGTCACAATGGTAATAAACTGTGCAGTAGTTAAATGTTCAGGACTAAAAGCAAACATCAGAATTCAATGCGTTCCACCGCCAAGTATCTTAGCAACCCGAATAATCCAGCCACCATGGCCGACAGAGGTGACATTCTCATTTGCATACATGAACCCGGATCCCTCTATATGGCTCCAACCCACCTGCGTGCGCATCTCGACCATTCCAACGGAAGTGTCGCCATCTTAGTCCTTATTTGTGTGTAAACAAAGTGAAAATGTTATCTAAATGTGTAAAGAAAACATCCAGATGTTATAAATACAGTTTAGATAAGTTTCGAATTGGAACAGCCAAATATGCAGCATCGATCTGGCATTTTTCAAAAAAAGGTAAGGACTAAGATGGCGGTCTCCCATAATATGGCGCTCCTTGTGGCCGGATATGACGACACGTGGGTACCAGCAATTCCGCGCACCCCTTCACTGCCACAGGAAAAACTGAGAAATTATCGATTTTCTTATTATAAAATCTGTTCGACTCAATCTGAGAAAATGGTCTAGAGATAGATCTTTCCTGGCTTATCTAAACCAAAAACCATCATCCCAGGACTATGACATCAAAAGTTGTGACATCATCAATGACATCATTCAGTAGGAGACTATGTCGTAGCCAGGCAGGGAAGGGGTTTTAAAGACCTTCTCTAGCAGAGCACCAAATTCGGCTGAACGACCTCTTATCATACACCCGACCCCTGCCCTAACCATAATTTTATAAAAATCGACACAGCTTCTTAATAAAACGGTAAAAACTGACTTTGACGCAGTTTGACACACCTGGATTGACCCCGATTGACCCCTCACATCGGAAGCAATTAAAAGACGTCCATGTTTGTTGGGAGTCCCAAACCATAATATCAAGCACTGCCATTGTTTGGCAGTCAGTGCAGCAGTGTATCCCTTTGTCGCATTTGTTTTCTTTTGGAGATGCAGACAACGGAATGTTGTGTTTTTTTTATTTTGACAAAGCAATCAGCCACAGGCTATGAGAGCATGAGGATAAGATCTGCAAGTAAGTAAACTCTTTCGATGACGATGTGCGAAATTTAGATCTAGTCATGATAATTCTACCAAAGTAGTGTTTGCAAACGTCGAAACAATTTTCTTCTCTGGTCTAGTATCAGTAGTATGTCTGATTGAAATAGATCAAATTGACTACAAATAGTTATGTAATGAGTAACAACAGCTTAGCGCATTTCACTGCAGTGTGAGCACTCTTGATGTGTTAAAAAAAAAAAGGATAGATTCCGTTCGAATATCAGTGCGTTTTTTTAATGGCTAAACTTTGTGTCTGATCAGTGAAGACCGTGAACAGTTTAGAGCTGCTACAGACGGTCTACGCAGTATAATATAGAGCATTTCAGTCTAGACTTGTTATATAGGAAGGTTTAACCCAATTATATCTAGAAAAGTGTCGTTCTAACACTGTAACAGTGCCTTAGTTATCTAGACTAGTCTAGATCTAATGCATGCGCAAGACTGGAAGGAATACTAAACACTAACAGTAACAGCAGCCACT
>CM065700.1:33833082-33860819 GCA_017654935.2 Phymorhynchus buccinoides | reverse complement strand
TTAGTATGGGTTGCACGCTTACGACACATAGCTATTACCTCTACTCTTTCTAGCTAATATCAGGCGTTATGCCATGGTGAAGTGGGGGGGGGGGGGGACGTTTGGAAGAGAATCCACATCCAAAAAAGTGTGCATGTGGTTTTTTAGGGAGAAAAACTGTGGTAAGGCCCTGACCTGGATGCTACGCCAACGCTTCAACTTAGCATTCAAATCAATGTACTCATCAATGATCGTTCCCAAAACTCTTACACACATCCCCCTTCGCTCAACTTTATCGCATTGAAAAAAAGATCAAGCACAAATGGAAGGGTTTTTCCAAAATCGATCACATTTCTTTTGTTTGCATCGAGGTAATTCTTTCTCACACCAGGTGGCAAAATCCTTGAAATGGTACAAAGTACACTTGGTTAGAATTTGGAGAGATCTTGGAGAGCAGAGTCATCGGAAATTTAATGAGTGGAGTAGAGGGTCAGTACCAGTGCAGGTCGTTTGTGTACAGGGTAAAGAGGACAGGTGGAAGGACAGTGCCTTGGGGGAGACAGTGAAGTGTATTGATAGAAGAGAGAGCTTCTTTTTTTAGCAAACAATAATTTAAAAAACACCCAAAAAAATAACACAAACGTGCAGATACTGACAATTGTGTTGACACAATTCAGGCACGCACACACCACACGCACACGACACACACGCCGGGCGCGAGCGCGACATACTCATTTGCGTATAGAACACACAACAACAATATTCCGAAGTAAGGAGGGATGGATTCGTGGGGGCAAACAAGAGAGAGAAGAGATAGAGAGAGAGAGGAGAGAGCGAGAGAAGAGAGAATGAGAGAGAGAGAGCGAGAGAGAGATCGAGAGATACGAGAATCAAAACTCAAACTCAAAAAAGTTTTAATGTCAGAACCTTCCGGCTATAAATGAGGGTGCGCCTAATACAACATATGTAATATGAAAAAAAAAAACCCAAGGACAAAAGTGAAAAATTAAGAGGAGAGAGAGAGGAGGATGAGAGATGAGAGAGAGAGAGAGAGAGAGAGTGTGTGTGTGTGGTGTGCGTGTGTGTGTGTGTGTGTGTGTGTGTGTGTGTGTGGTGTGTGAGAAGAGATAGAGAGAGAGAGAAGGCAAGAGAGAGAGAGAGATCAGAGGAGAGAATTGACAAAGTGATGATTTACAATTGACAAAGTGTAATTTAATGTCAATATTACATAGCCATCAGTAGTGAGGAGGGCGGAAAGAGAGAGAGAGAGGAGAGAGAGGGAGAGAGAGAGAGAGAAGAGAGAGGACGAGAGAGAGAGAGACAGAGAGAGATGGAGAGGAGATGGAGAGAAGGACGAGGAGGGAGAGGAGAGACGAGAAGAGGTGAGAGAGAGCGATGAGAGAGAAGCGAGACAGACAGACAGACAGACAGACAGTACCGAGGCAACAGAGAGAAAACTACACGAACCGTTTTGACAGTATGTTGACTACTTAGTTCAGGTCTCTAAAACGAGACATAGCAATGACTAAAAGATCTTGACCAGATCCCTCTCTCGTTTATGATGACTAGCAGCTAAGCCCGCGCACGCTAGCTTCGCGGCAGCTCTTCCCCGGAAGAGGTCTTTAGAATAGACCTGCCCTCCCTTTTTAACTTCCTGGATTTTGGTAAAGCGCATGAGCTTTAAGGTAATGCGCTAAATACATTCGACTAATAATAATAATAATAATAAGAATAATAATAATAATAAACATAATAATAGCAGTTGCCAGACTAGTATTCGAACATTCTACCGATGCATTTCCCGGCGATGTTAATCACGAATGCACGATAGGTTTTGTACACATGTAAATGATGTAAAATGGTCTCAACCAACGGTTTCAAACTACAATTGTTTTTTTAGGAAATCGGCCGGGTCTTCAGAATACAGTTACAGCACGGCACTTCAAAATGTCTCCCACTGTATTCCTCCGTGATGCTGATGCAAATATATATGGCCTAAAGGGGTTTACAACCATAGGTTTCGTACTACAAATGTTTGTTTTATGAAATGGCCCAGGGTCTTCAGATAGCGTTACCAGAATAGCACTTCAAAAGTCTCCCCTGTATCAGCCGAACAGATGTGATCATGACGATGAATGGTTTAAAGTGGTCTACCAAGCAACCGTTTCTTCGTCTTCATCATCGATCGTTCAGACAAGGAAACCCCAGTGGCCCGGACGAAGGCTGCCGTCCGCCGAAGATCCCAAAGAAGCCGAAGATCTTTTCCTGAACCGGTTCTGTGTTCCGGGAACAGCCAAGTTTCATCTTGAAGGTTCTGGAATGCTCGACAGTCCTGAAAGGATATGACAACAGGCATAGTCACAGCGGCTCCACAGGGGAAAACAGGGGAGTCTCCAATGGGGAACTTAGATACATTGATTGCCTGAGTCTGGAGGTCAGTCCTCAGTCTTGTCAAGATTTACGATCTTGTCTGGAGACTGGCGGTGGTAGCACATGGCACGGTGGTTGGATGTTGTGGCAGCCATATTCTCTCAGCTTCTCCTTATAATGGCTTTGGCTTTGCCATAGGTGACTTGTTGTATCTGGCGCTGTTTTCCCTCCCTCATTTGCAACATGTCTGCTTCCTCGTTTCTTTTATGTTGCAAGAGATACCTGATGACTGCGTTCTCGTGGATTGCTAAATGTCTGCAAAGACGAGGAGGAGACTGTCCACTCTGGTTCTTGGGCTGTCTAGCGCCTGCAGCACAAGACATGGCATCGAGAAGATGACCGCTTTCTTGTGGGCGTTCTCCTTTGCCTGTTTGATGTGGTCAGCTTGCACCTCAGAGCTTTGCGGTGACTCGCTTGGCAGTTGATGGAGAACTTCCCTGTGGCTACAGACTGGCAATGGGTAGTACCGTCCTTTGATAGATCGAACTCTCTCCGCTGTTTGTAGCATCTCTGAGAGCCGTCAGTGTATCGTGTGGACACTCTTCAGCTGGGTAGGCCTCAATGATGTGGCTGGAGTGTAAGTGCCCTCCTTACCTCATCTCGACTGTGATCTTTCTGCATAATGCCAGGAAACGCTTTGTCGGATTTTTAAGGCAAAGACTTCTCAACTGTTTTTCAAGTATGGCTATTTGTGCTTGGGTTACAAGCTCTTATTATAATCATAACGGCTCAATCGTCAAATGTAATGGTGGCAACGACGTGCTTTAAAGTCTCTAACTGCAATCCGTAGGTCATGATGATCAAGAATATATATATGGTTAGGGGTGTATACCCAATGGTGTCCGAAAAACTACAGCCACAGGTAAAATAGAGAAGTTCAAAAAGTCAAGGTCAAGGTCATTAGGATAAATCATTACTTTGCACCACACGTGACTTTCAGGTAGTCTGCCTACTGCCAAACTTTGAGACCAGTAACTGAAAAAAATGGGGAACTATAAAAACACCAATTTGACTCTTAAAGGTGATGTCTTGACCTTGACTTGACCTGATAGTACCCAATATCTAAATACCATTAGGCAATGCTCGCCCATCCCAAGTTGCAAATTGTATTCCTCATGTCGAAAGATATTGCCCTCAGAACAAAATTCGGTTTTCACGATCAAACTTCAAGGTGCAGTTCAGCACGTATATATTTTCTCTCTGCGACCATCCTTTCAGTGGTTCATGACCATACAGCTCAGCATGAACTATATAGCACAAAGAAGGCATTTGCGTTTTGCGAGTTCTCCTGTGGCGGAGGTTTGACCCTGGAAGCTCAAAGTCCTATGGGGACCATCTAGGCCACCATGCAACGCCAACACAAAATTAGAAATGATTTACAGGAAAGTGAGTCTTACTTTGGCGGAGATTGTATGGAAAATTTTTGTCGGGACCATATCTGCAGAATGATAACCATCACACAAAAATTTGACAGCGATTCTGTGCACCAGTCAAGAGTTATGGGGGAACAAACATCTTACGGAAAAAAGTGAGTCTTCCTGGGCGAAGGTTGCACTGGAGGTTCCAAATTTATACGAGGGACATCTAGTACATATGAACAACATCGACACAAAATTGAAGGATTCTGGTCTAATGGTATATTTAATATCGGATTGTGAGTCCTGCCTTAGCAGGAGTTTGCACCGGAAGTTTTACTGTATGGGACCATCTGTGTACCCATGTGAACCATTACATAACATTTAAGCGATTATGTGCACGGTTCATGAGTTAAGAGGGCGAATACACACACACATACACACACACAGACAGACCGCCAAAGAATCTTAACTATAAGTATTCTGTCTGTCATGATTTGCTTTCACTTTGAAATTGTCACTGCAAGTATCAATAATTTGTTCAGAAGGATTCCCGTAAAATAAACTCTGTATATAATAATTAACTCTGCTCATACCATTCATTCTCTCCGTTTCTGTTCTTCTGTTGTCTGTCTGTTGTCTACCCGCCCCCCTCTCTGTACGTGTGTATGTGTGTTGTGTGTGTGTGCGATTGTGCTACTGTTTTTATGTCTTTTGACTCTTGGCGCCGCCGTCGTGAATAGAGTATAGTTTGTATACGGAGGGCAGTGGACTGTGTATTTAGTTGTCCCCCTCTCCTCTCTCTACTCTCCTCCTCTCTCTCTCTCTGAAACGTTAAGTGAGCAGCATACTAACTTGCTATCAGATAGGCATCAGCATTCCAGTACGATTGTATTGTTGAAAGAACACCAAACGGATTTCGGGATTTTGCCTTTGACTCTTTCGCCCTTAGAATTGCCCTCTCTTTTCTCTCTCTCTCTCTCTCTCTCTCTCTCTTCGCTCTCTCTCTCTCTCTCTTGTCAAGAGGGGGTTTACGTGGAAAGGAAAGGAAAAGGGACCGGTCACACAAAAATACACAGACAGACACATCTTACAACCTTTCAAACTACATTCATTTCAAAACAAATAACCCGCAATCTGACTTCCATGCTATACTGTTACTTCAAACTAACGCAACACAAATATTACTGTAAAACGCAAGCTAATCACTAACCATTCATACACATCTCGGTTCATTCTCTACAGAAGTTATGCTCTGTAGTTTTACAAGTGGTCCTGAAACAGAGATAAAACAATTAGTATTAATTATAACACATATTTCACATAACTACAGATCGAAATATCAAGATTCCTCCACAATGTGATTAAGCCCACACGTACCTGTAGCGGCTACGTTCTTGAAACAACGTACAAAATCTTCCAACATGCATTCTTCTCTTCTAGTTCTCTTCTTCGTATCTTCGTCTTCTTCTCGAGTTGTTAACTTTTGCTTGGTGGTTCTTCTTGGACACTTCTCTCTCTTTACTTGTCGCATCAGTCTTTCTCTCACAACTGATTCAACCGCTTTTTGAGTGTTCACCCAACAGCTACCCGTTTACCTTTTTTTTAATCCAATCAAAGTCTCGCTTGAACGTCACTCAACTCTTCTTTTACTTTAAATCAGACTAAGGTCAATTCGCCCCAACACTGGTGATACACTGATATTACCCCCCAAGAAAAACTATCTATAACACTTTCATGCACCAAAATAAATTATATATCTTTCTGCACTAGCCCACTACATGGACCACATGGACAACCCACCCCTGAAGGAAAAAAAAAATTGGAAACAATTATTTAGCTTTTTTTAATATAAAATACAGTATAGTATTCATGAAAAAAAAGAATAAGTACAAAACATCTCAAAACACATTGCAATATGCGGAGTCTTCCCACACAAAATATTTTAATACAAATAGAAAAATGTATAATTATATTCAATTCACAAAGGGCAATTTGTCTGATCCAGTCCCAAATCAAATAAACGTTTACTAAAAACAATGTCACACTTGCAATGCAGAGCAAATAAGATATGTGTCATCAAGCACGTCAGTAGAGTAATATTACTGAGCACACAACTCAAAAACTACCTGACTGACATCAGTATGCATTGTGCACCTCCTTTAATAAGGCCTACTGATTAAATGTGCACCGAAAGAGATCGCACATGTATTCTGACGTCCGAACCGGTAACATTTCGAAGCAGAATTCTGCAGAACAGCCCCATCGTAAGAGGACGACGATATCCGAGGTTCCCAACCAAAGAAGTTCTATGGCTAGGGACAGCTGAGACTCGTACCCGGGCAACTGGAGGGTGCAGATGCCATCATGGTCGCAGCAAGACAGCACCAGGCCCGTGGAGCTGATGCTAGTGTGGACCACCAAGGGAGTTGACAGGTCGGCAGTTTCAGCAGCTGAAGTGATGACAACAACTCATTGACACCGCTGCGGGCACCATGCAATCTTGGTAGCCACGGATTGAGGCGGACGTCCCTCATGAGGCAGATCACAAGAAGGGTCCCGAGTTTGATATAGCTAGAAACTAGCTGACAGACCCTTCTTGATATTTCTACGCTCACAACGTTTCCTCACACCTTGAAACATCTGCATTTCAATATAATCAAATGAGTGTAATCGAACACATTCAATTCATTCTCAGGAAAACATCATCGACCACAGAATCTGGGGCCTCTTGCGATCAAGTTGCACTGAATCCATTGGGGACTTCCACGAGGAATTGACTCATAGTTCTACACTCTCTGTAGGTTCCAGGGCATACCGGGCGTGAACGTAACGACTTCACGACACAGAAAACAAAAACATAATGAAAGACAGATCAAAAGCTCTTGAGACACAGAAAGGAACCTACAGCACCCTTTGTGTTGTGTGAAACCTGGATGGAAAACAGAAGGGAACATAATAATGTCTACTCTGAGCTCGAGTGGAAACCGGCCTCTTCAGTAATAGTTTCCTTAACATCGAAGGAAAACAGCTCATGATCAAAATCTGTCGGGACTCAGGTCAATGAGCCACCCATGACCACCCTGACAGAAGGGCAAACACCAGAAACATTGCCTAAAATCACATCTGCCAACGGAATGTCCAGCACACAGCCAAAACCTTTCTCTGAAAAGTAAGGGGAACAAATGAAAACTTTGTGCAAAAGGAAAAAGACTCAACTCTTCCATTAAACAGCGACATCTGCTAGCAGCCAGTGTAGGTGAATCCAACACCATAGTCTTGTTGACCCCCACTGTAGTACAATTCCAGTGTCTGTGGCTGCACAATGTCGCTTAATGTCCATTGACATGCCACTTCATGAGTAACCTGAGGGATCTGAGGAAACTTAACACTTGGCTGAGCATGCACAGCTCCAAAACACCTGGATGCCTCGGTACTTGCATGTGGGCAGCTTCTCATCAAATGGAAAAGGAATCACATGTCCAACACCTCTTTCCGTTCACCTTCAGTCATACCCACCTCTGACTCTCGGCCATCCCCGCCTGTTTGGAATCACACCACCCCGCCATCCATTCGACAGTTGGGAGGAGTGGAAGTACATTCCAAGATGGGAAACTGTTCCACAGGCGATATTGACACGACCAAAACCTCGATTTTGGGGGAGAAGCGGACCACGAAACATTCTTCACGAGAGGAGCTCTGCACATGATTTTCCGACACGTTTGCCTCAAAAAATTATGTGTCCAGTTTTACCGCGAAAACGTTTCTCCTGATGAGTTCCTTATACTGATCAGCTAAATGACATTCTTCTGCACTCTTAAAACTTCGTCTCGTAGAAGATGGACAGATGTAAGAGATACTCTGTAAAATCTCGCTCCGCAGATTAGATTCTCAACCTGGAACGTCTGCCGTATCTCGTGTCAACTCGACCCAACCTATCAAAGTTAAGACCCAACGGTATTCAAAAAGCAACAAAACGATCTCTCCGATTCTGGCCGGACAGACCCGAAAACTCTCCTGGAAACCTCACATTTTTTTTTTTGTACGAAACTCTTAAGAGTTACACTTTCAGATCGTCCCAAGAAAACTGCTGTTTTGCAGACAAAGAAGTGGAACAATTCAGTGGCACTCCGCTGATACAAACTGCTCGCAAATAAAGGCACTGATACGCGACCCACCCACATGCCTCTGGCAGCTGTTAGAATCTGAAAATGAAACTGTCAATCTCACATGGTTTCATCAGAGCAGGAAGCTTGGTTTATGTAACTCCTTTAGAAAACCTTAATGCAACTATCCACATGCCCCTTGTGCTGTCTACTTGCTGCCCCTTTGCTTCAATTTCTAGCTTCCTAACTTCGCTGCTATCCTTTTTCCCTCCAGGTCCGCTGCTATCATTCTTCCTTCCAGTTCCAGTTTCCTTTCTCCATTCGAAGATTCTTTTCTTCAAACTCCTTATCTCTGCAGTTTGTCACTCTTTCCTTTCTGCCATAGTAGTGTCCGTTCGTCTACATCCTAGCAGTTTAGCTTTTCTCGTTCCTTCATTTACTCTAGTTAATCTTTCCGTTCTTCAGCCTCTCTGCATGTTCTTCGCATTGTCGGGACATAGTCTGACACGTCTCCCTGTGAACCTATTTTATTGCTTGTGCTCTAAACGATCAAATTCTGAGTCATCCATGTTATTTTTAATCATCCGGTTCCAAATAGCTTTCAAAGAAAGTACAACCACAAACAAAATCCTCCTAGGATCACGCATGAAAAGATAAGTACCCGGGACCATTTAACCGTTCTAATCGGCATATTCCTTTTGCAGAAGGACACAAAACAAAACAACACTAAAATTACTGAACACAAAGATTAACGATGCGAAGTTTTCGATCTTCAGAGAACACAATACTAGTTATCCAAAATTTCCTTCAGCCCCCACCATTTGTTGTGAGCATGCACACAAATATACAAACTCATCCAGAAGGGCAAATCCGAAAGTCGGGGTCACCAATGTCAAGAGGTGGGTTTACGTGGAAAGGAAGGAAAGGGAGGTCCCCACAAAACTACACGACAGACAATCTACACCTTCAAATTACAATTCATTCACAAACAATAACCCGCAACTTGACTCCTGCTATACTGTTTTACCTCAAAAACTAACGCCACACAATATACTGTAAACCGCAAAAGCCTAATCACGTTACATTCATACAAATCTGGTTTGCATGATCTCTACAGTATAGTTATTCTCTGTGGAGCGCCTACTCAGTTTTTTACAAGTGGTCTGAAACAGAGATAAACAATTATATTATTAACACGATATCTCACATAATACAGTACAGTAAATATCAAAGATTTCCTCCACAAGTGATTAAGCCACAGACCTGTAGCTGGCTTACGTTACTTGAAACAACGTACAAACTTCTCAACATGCATTTCTTCTTATTCATTTCTTATTCTTCTTCTTCCTGTCTTCTTCTTCTCTTCTTCTTCTTCAGTTGCTATCTTTCTTGTCGGTTATTCTTGTTCACTTCTATCTCTTTACTTTTTTGCTATTCAGTCTTTCTCTCCAACTGATCAAAAACCGCTTTTTGCTTGTTCCCAAAGTACCCGTGTTTACTTCTTTTTAGACAATTCCAAAGTCTCGCGGAACTGTCCACTCAAACTTCTTTATTTTTAAAGCCCTACTAAGGGCAATTCACCCACACTGGGCTACACTAGATATTACCCCCCCAAGAAAAAACTATCTATAACACTATTCATGTCACACAAATAATTTTAATAGTTTAATGCACTAGCCACTTACAGGGACACAGACACTCTCCTCTTCTCTATCTATCTCTCTCTCTCTACTCTCTCTCTCTCTCTCTCTTCTCTCTCTCTCTCTCTCTCTCGTAAACAGGGGGGGCCTCTTCAATATGAACATGAAAAAAGGAAAGGAAAATGGGTAAACTGTGTAGAAAAGAATGTAACTACCACATGCGTTGGAATTGTAGTTCTATGTCAGGTGGTGGGAAGTGAGAATGGATTATTATTGGAATTAAAAGACAGAATAGTGCTCCATCAGCAAAATTGGCACTCCAAAATTGAAAGTTCATATAAGATGATTAGTACCATGGATTAAATGTATGTATTGAAGCGGGAACTATCTAACGGTTGTAAACAATAGAGGCACTAGGACTATGTCTAGCCAGGTTGAGGCTAGAACCACAGGCTTGAATGCACATAAACAAGGTGTCAAGATGATGGTATGTCTGTAATTGCTCCCTGCCCAATGTGTTGTTTTCATAAAGAAGATGATATACACCTTTTATTTAGTTGTAAAAAATATGATGTGATTAGAAAGAAGTGTACATTTTTTGAAAGAAGTGTTGCAGTATATATAGGGATTTTGTTGGAGTGTCAAAAATGAACTATGATGACGAATCTATCAAATCCCTTATCAAATATATTGCTTTGAATATTAGAACAAAACAAAAGCAATTGCAAGAAGAACATGGACAAAACATTGGTTCTTAATTAAAAGTTTTGAATAACTTACTTCTCATGTCTTATAAGAGTGTGATATGCTTGACTTAATGTAGGATTGGATGATCAGATAAACACTATTTTGCTTTTATTTCCTTTGAACAACTTCGTTCACATATGGTAGAAGTATGTGATATGTTTGTTTTGATATATGATTGGATGGTCGAGATAGACAATATTTTGCTTTTGTTTATTTCCTTTTTTCATAGAATAATTTAACTCGCATAATGGTTGTGATATGCTTGATTGATATTAATAATTATGATTGGCTAGTCGAGATAGACATTAATTTGTTTTGTTTTGTTTTCATTTTATTTTTAACTCCTTAATTGATATTTTGTTCTATGCGCAACCCCCATGTCATATAAGCTATGTAAGCCAATGACATTGAAACAGTTCCCCCCCATGTGTTCAGTGTTCTCTCTCTCTCTACTCTCCTCTCCTCAAAACCTCTCTCTCTCTCTCTCATCTCTCTCTTCTCATCTCTCTCTCTCTCTTCTCTCTCTCTCTCTCTCTCTTTCTAAAGATATTCGAAAAAGACTAAATGTGTTAAATAATAATTCTCTTGCTTTATTTCTGAACATAATTATTTGACTCTAAATTTAAACCTATGCTACTATATGGGGCAGAAATTTGGGGATTGATTGATTTATTGATTGATTTAATTTAAAGTCTGTCCACACAATTGGTTATATTAGAAATTTCGGGATTAGAGAATGCGGTTGTGCATTGTGAAGCAGTGCATTTATTTGCATTAAAAAGATTATTGGGGTTAGATAAACGGGTTTCAAATGACTTAGTCTATGGAGAAACTAATCGATACCTATTGTTTATTTGTTCAGCCATAAGATGATGTGTTAAGTACTGGCTTAAACTACTGTGTATGGAAAATCATAGTCGTAAATCATACGACATGCTGCTGAATCTAGACAATAGAAGGAAGAAAAACTGGGTTTCAAAGGTACGTTTAGTTTTATGTGAGTATGGCTTTGGGGATGTGTGGCTGAACCAGGGAGTTGATAATCAACATTTGTTTTTGTTTGTGGCTCAAGCCACAAACCTATAACTCACTTTGTCGGTCGGTCGGTCTGTCTGTCGGTCCAAAAATTGTCGCACTTCAAATCGAGACAACACTTCAAAATTAATTGAGGCCGCTCTTTAAAATGATGTATTTTAAAAGCGTACAAACTAATAAACATACGTAATACAGACACTACAACAGACACGACGATTATGCGGTGCTTCTTTTCATGAGTATATAAGTAGGATACATAGTTTTAAAAATGTTTTCCAAAAGATATAAAAAGTTACGAAATGGTGCAAGAGATAACATTCTGGTTTACAGATTAAAATATTGAAAAGCCAGGGGAGAGGTGACTCATGATTGGAGTGGTTAAAAATAGACCGCGTGCCACAAACTAGTATTGCGATTTCGCGCTTGTTTTCGTATTTTCCGCCAAAGGCTTATTGACTGTAGCTGGCAAATGTGGAAACATAGATTATACTGTTGGAGGAAAAAGGATAGTGGGGACCGTCACAGAGAGAGAGAGAGAGAGGAGAGATGAAGAGAGACAGAGGAGAGAGAGAGAGATGAGAGAGAGCGGGAGGAAGAGAGAGAGAGAGAGAGAGGAGAGGAGAGAAAAACAAAAGGAGAATACGAATACGAATACGAATGTTTCTTGAGGGTTAATAGATAAGCAGAGTTTTTTTCACTTTCTCTCCTCCAGATCCCTCGTTACCGCACCAAGACCCTTGGCGAACGCTCCTTCTCTTTCCATGCCCCCTCCTCTTGGAATAGACTCCCTTTACCTCTCCGTTCTGCCAACTCCCTTTCTTCATTGAAGTCTTCTTTCAAAACTACTCTTTTCAAATCATAGCCTGCTATATTTCTTTTCAAAGTACTGTGCCCCCTTCCATCCGCGTGTGTTTGTGTGCATGCGTGTTGTTTGTGCGTATGTGTTGCGTGCTGTGTGGGGCTGTGTGATGCGAGTGTTTGTGTGCGTGTAACGTGCGTGTGGTGTCGTTAGTGTGTGTGTGTGTAGTGTGTGTGTGTGTCTGTGTGTGTGTGTGTGTTCTGTGTGTGTGTGTGTACGTGTGTGTGTGTGTGTGTGTATGTGTGTGTGTGTGTGTGTTGTGTGTGCTTAGTGCGCTGCGTGTGTCTGTGTTTAGTGCGTGCGTGCGCGCGTGTGCGTGCTTGCGTGCGTGCTGCGCGTGCGTGCGCGCGTGCGTGCGCGCGTGCGTGCGCGCTTGCGTGCGTGTGTGTATAATATATTTTTGTCGTTTGTTTATTTATATTGCTTGCTGGTTTATTCAATTATTATTGTAAGCGCTTCCGGCTTTTTTAAGATTAGGCGCTATAAATGTTAATAATTATTATTTATTATTATTATTATTATTATTATTTACACCATGCTCTCGAAACATAACAAACAAAAGCTAAGCAGCAAGAAGAAAAAGGGAAAAAGAAAAAGTTTAAAAGGAAGAAGAAACAACACGAAGAGGTAACAACCACAACTTTATAAAGACATTCAAAATAAACATTCAAAAGAAAAGAAAAAAAAAAGGAAATATAAATCATACACCATGATGGCAGTCACCAGGGGCGGACCAAATGATTCGTAAGGGGGGGGGGGGGGGGTTTCCGCCGGGGTGTCCAGGGAGCTACCTATGTTGTGTTGTTGTTGTTTGGTTTTTTGTGTGTTTTTTTGCCTATGTTGTGAGTTAAGGGGGTAGTGTCCTTTTGGGGGCCCTGTGGCGAAGCCCCCGGAACATTTTTAGCAATTTAGTGATTATTAACCTTTTCGCCGTCAGCTATGTTTCAGCCCAACAAAATATCATTCAACTTAACTGAGAATAGACAAAAACTTATCTGCAATATTGGGAAATTCCTCTGTGACATGCTTGACATTAGGCCTATCCTTTACCTCCCAAAATAAAGAAAACAGGGTCTTTGGATAACAGGCCCTGGGTTGAATGCCTTTCAGTGACATGGGTTCTTAACCATTGTGGTGCATAAATGCTGCATTGGCGGTGAAAGGGTTAGGGCAAATCGAGTCATTTTCTTACTGTTCACCCTTGTATCAGGTACCTCTTAGGGTAGGTGGGAGGATGGGGGGTCCGGAAACCTAGGACCCCCCTCCCTCCCTCCCTCCCCTCCGATCCAGCCCTGGTCCCATTATTAGATAAATCTGTTGACGCATAACGTTGCACAATACACAGCATACACATAGCTATGCAGAGAAGCTACACATCTACACATCAATGCATACAAGTACAACCAACTGAGAGAAAGAGAGAGAGAGAGAGAGAGAGAGACGAGAGAGAGAGAGAGAGAGAGAGGAGAGAGAGAGGAGAGAGGGGGGGAGAGAGAGAGAGAGGAAGAGAGAGGAGAGAGAGAGAGAGAGAGAGAGAGAGCGAGGACAGGGGGAGAGAGAGAGAGAGAGAGAGAGAGAGAGAGAGAGAGAGGAAAAGAGAGGAGAAAGAGAGAGAGAGGAGAGAGAGAAGAGAGACAGACACAGAGAGAGGAAGAGAGAGAGAAGGAAAGAGGAGAGAGAGAGGAGAGAATACGAATACGAATACGAATTGTTTTAATCAGATTTTAGGCCTAGGCCCCTATCTGATGGGGGCATTTACATAGTAAATACACACAATCTGACACATCCTTATCCACACAAAAAAGAAAATAAGGCATGGAATAAACATAACAAACAGAGAAATAAGCATGATATGCATGTTAATTTATCTACAAACGATTACAAAAGTTATCATTATACTTCTTAAGTTGCAGCAGTTTTTAACCGTTTCAGCGCTTCATGAACAAACAAAGCTGTAATAAACATTACGTTTTCGTTTCTACATGATATCAGCAAATTGAAACGAAATCGACATGGGTAATTATAATATTTGGACTGTATAAGTTTTGTTCTCAAGTCATGAAGAAAAGGGCAACAAAACATAAAGTGAATGAGAGACTTAGTGGGATGTTTTTCTCACGCCAGAGGGCATGACGCTCGTGTGGGGCTGAATTCTCTATCTATTCTTAGGTGGGGATAAAGGAAAGAGAGAGGAGAGAGTGAGGTGTCCCCACCCTCTCTCTCTCTCCTCTTCTCGTCTCTCTCTCTCTCTCTCTCCTCGCATCCTCTCTCTCTCTCTCTCTCTTCTCTCTCTACCTCTCATTCGTCTCTCTCTTCCTCTCTCTCTCTTCTCTCTCTTTCCTCTCACTACGCCCCACTAAGAAACTCGCGTGATAAGCCCCTAGCTAGTGCATTGACGGCCCTCTGGCGTGAAAAAATTCGCCATAAGTCGACCATTACATCTTCTTCTGCATCCTGACATAACCGACACACAACAACATTGGAACTTGTTTCATTGTATCTAAATTTATGACAAGCTATTTCAGAAACACCTAATCTAAGCTTAGTGAGGGCACTTCTTGTGTGTCTGTTCATGTCAATTTCAACATATGATTCAATACAATTCGTTGTTATTAAAGGCACTATATTCAACAAATCTTTCACTACTGTTTATATGGTCATGCCAGTCTTGCCATCGACAATCTATAATTATCTGTTTGAAACATTTAATAAAAGCAGAAATATTTGTGACTCCCTGGTTATTCCAAACAAATGAAAAACCATATGAATGCAAGCACTTTCTAACATTTATAGCCCAAGGTTTTTTTACCCTTAGTATCAAGATCATATAACATTTTATAAGCTTTAAAAGGTAATTTCTGGTTTTCCATCCTTGTCAGTTTAAGCCAGTAAGAAATACATTTAACGTAAGAATTCAAATAAATAGGATATCTCCCCAGTTCTCCATAAACTAACTCATTAGGAGTACGAGCATCTACATTGAATAATTTTTTCAAAGCATACTAGTGTCATTTTTTCAATTATGTCACATCGTTCAAAGACCCATATTTTAACTCCATACTGTACAATGGACTGAACTTGCGAATCAAATAACTTTTTAAATACATTAAACGAACTACAATCAAGCTTAGTACATGACATGAAGTATGCTCAAAACCGGAGAGAGAGGAGAAGAGAGAGGAGAGGGAGAAGTGAGAGAGAGAGAGAGAGGGAGAGAGAGAGAGAGAGATGAGAGAGAGGGGGCGGAGATGGTGGAGGAGGAGAGAGAGAGAGGTGGATTGAGGGGGTGGGGGGGAGCGAGAGAGAGCAAGGGGGGAGAATATTGACATGCCATCAGAAATGTGAGAGTGAGAGACAGAGGGGACAGAGAGAGGGAGGGAGAGGCAGAGAGGACAGAGACAAAGAAAGAAAGAATATTGGCATGCCATCAGAACGGGGGACCGAGGGGAGATGGAGAGAGTGAGAGAGAGAGAGAGAAGAGAGAGAGCAAAGAATATTGAACATGCCAGAGACAGAGACCAGGAGACAGAGGCAGAGACAGAGACAGAGCAAAGAATGTTGGCATGCCATCAGAACTGATGAGAGTGAGAGACAGAGAAGAGAGAGACAGAGACAGAGCAAAGAATGTTGACATGCCATCAGAACTGAGAGAGAGATACAGAGAAAGAGAGACAGAGACAGAGCAAAGAATATTGACATGCCATCAGAAATGTGAGAGTGCACCCTTCCTGGTCTGAAAATAGGGAGAGATTAAAACCCTTTCAACGCCAGCCATTTTTTCAGCCAAAACTTTCCATTAAACTCACCTGGGCAAAGAAAATATTTTGTCTGCAATATTGGGGATTCCTCTGTGACATGCATAAAATCGAACCTGAATAACCTATCCTTACCTCCCAAAATTAAGAACATTAAGGTCACTGAGATACTAGACCCTCGTGTGATATCTTTCAGTGTTCAATCATTGTGGTACCAAGAGGCGACAGTGGCGGTGAAAGGGTTAAACTTTTTTTTTTAAAAAGGGAAGGTCACGTTGTACAAACAGTCTGGGTGGTCAAGTGTCTGGTTTGTTTAAAGTTACACACAAGGATCACAAAGATCAACAAAAAGAGTATTATCGTACGCTAAGGTAATCGACTAAAACTGTACACACACCATCGTGTCTTTGCGTCATTGGCTTTTATCATTGGTTGACATTAGCCTGTAGTAAAGGGCCAACAGTAGCATGAGACTGAGAGCTTAATGTTTTTGTCCAAAGTGTTGTACAGCCGGTGGAAGACTCAGGCATGGAATGGTCAGTCTTTTGGCTGATTTCATACTTTTTTGATGGTCCTCTTCAGTCTTTTTTTTTTTTGCAAGTTTCAGCTTTTTTGATGGTCTCAAGAGGACATTTGTGAGATACAAAAAAGATGAGTGAGTAAAACGTAAAGAGTTATTGGTTATAAATGAATGCAAAATGAACTAAATATATCAGTCTTATCTCTAATACTGTTTTTTAAGGCTTAAATAACAGAAGAAGCCTTCATTTTCTGGGGGGCTGTATCCCAACACACACGGTTTTCAGGGTTTTTTTTAATATTCTTGTTCGCCTATTCCTTGTTCCTATGCCTGCTTCCAGACCCCAATTTTCAGTCTTTTTTGTCTTCTCTAATTCCCATGCCTGAAGACTCTCAAAAAATAAGGGGGCCTCGATCTGCACCGGCTCTTGTGCTGCAGCCAAAGGGGTTTGTTTAGCCTTTGGGGACCTTCCCCAACGCCTTCTGTCCTCAAATCCCTTTTGGTTGAGAGAGTAGGGATGCACCCCGGGCAAGACTTCTCTATGTCGAACTGCACAAGAAACGCGAACATTAATTGTGCGCCGCTGCTTTTAAGTAATAATTATGCATGCAGCTGAAGAAAACTCGAGTTTTTGTTCGTATGTTTTGAAGTATAAATCGGGCACACTCAAGGAAGTCTATATTATTATCTTGTCTTTCCTTATTGAAATCTTATTTTTGCCTTTTTTTTCGACGTTATAGAAAATCAACGATAATAACAACATACGTAATTTCCCCTTCTTGTAAGGGTTAAAATAGAGCATTTTGCTGCAAATACTGGTTACTAACTGAAGGCTGTTTTTGTAGGACAGCCATTACCAGTGACCCTATCCATTAATTGAAGGGGTGGGGGGTGAGGGGATGATGATTTGACGTGTGTACACAATTTGATGACATCTCTCAAAATGACGTATTCGAACGTTTCAATATATTATTAATGTTTTTAGCCTAATAAGTAGACTCTTAGTAAACAGCAAAACAGAAAAGCGTCTAAAATACTACTACTTGTATGTAGTCACCCTTTTTCCTCGTTTCCTCATTAGTCCTTTATTTCATGCCCAGATCGCACTATTTCGCTTATAAGATTTTTAAAAAATTCCGGAGGAACACGCTCCTGGACCCCCCTCTTGGTGCTTCGCACCTTCGATGAATTAGCCCCCACCCCTTAAAAACTTAGGTCCGGCCCTGCAGTTTGTCTGCCCCTTAATTTAGCCTTTCAACGCTAGCCATTCCTCAGCCAAAATTTACCATTAAGCTTACCCGGGTAGAGATAAAAAGATTTTGTTTGCAATATTGGGGATTCCGCTGTGACGTGCATAAAATAGGGCCTATCCTTACCTCCCAAAATTAAAAACATATTAAGGTCACTGGATACCAGACCCTCGTTGAATGCCTTTCAGTGCCATTGTGGTGCCGAGAGGCGACAGTGGCGATGAAAAGGTTTAATGAATTCTGTTGCATACGTTGCGCGTCACAGAGAAGCATTACAAATGAACGCTGGCGGTGATTTACAGTGCTGTCTCTACTTGGCATTAACATTAATCCGGGGGACACACAGCACCCCATTCACGGCCTTCTGACATAAAACATAAAAGTGAAGCCAACCTGGCAGAGTGAGTGATTCGGCTGTTTAGGTGGAGTTAAGCCGGCGACAGACTATGTGACTGCCTCATGTGACTCGATCAGGTCGTGACGTTTCACCTCATTTGCATACCACCCTTCTCGATCAGTCTGACTCAGTCGGGCCCAGTCAGGTGACAGGGCCGAATAGGGCGGGTTCTAAATTTCACTGATCGAGTCAGATCGAGTCAGATGGCTTGTGACCTCCTCTGTGCGGGGAAACAAAATTTGATCTACGTCACGACCTGATCGAGTCATATGAGGCAGTCGCATAGTCTGTCGCCGGCTTTAAGGGTGCATGGCATCACACACACTGCATACGATTCGATCCCCAATGCGATCCGATTGAGACATTTGTGAGACATGATTCTCGTAACAATTCTACTGTCTACACGAATCTGATGAAATCCTACTATAACTAGTCTAGTTATGTTCACTAGTATTGGTAGGTGATTGGTATCGTAATCAACTTTGGTGAAGGAGAGGTAATTAGAAAGAGAGTATTCACCCTTTGTTCATTTTTCGTTATCTCCTCTCTTGGCCTCACTATTTCATTATATGTTTACTATGTTTGTAGTCTCCCCCCCCCCCTCTCTCCTCTCCTCCCCTGACACAAATCTGATGAATTATCTGTATTTTTTTTTTTCCTTGCCAAGAAGGTTCTCTTCTTCCATAATGTATGTTACAGCAAGTCAATATTCTTTTAGAGAACTAAATAACACAATGATTAATTCAATCATACTGAATAGCCATCATTGTCAAATAAAAAACAACAAATCAGCATGTGCATTAGCAGCAATTGAAAAAACAAATCAGCATATACATTAGCAGCAATTGAAAAAACAAATCAGCATATGCATTAGCAGCAATTGAAAAAACAAATCAGCATATACATTAGCAGCAATTGAAAAAACAAATCAGCATATGCATTAGCAGCAATTGAAAAAGCAAATCAGCATATACATTAGCAGCAATTGAAAAAACAAATCAGCATATGCATTAGCAGCAATTGAAAAAGCAAATCAGCATATACATTAGCAGCAATTGAAAAAACAAATCAGCATATACATTAGCAGCAATTGAAAAAGCAAATCAGCATATACATTAGCAGCAATTGAAAAAACAAATCAGCATATACATTAGCAGCAATTGAAAAAACAAATCAGCATATGCATTAGCAGCAATTGAAAAAAGCAAATCAGCATATACATTAGCAGCAATTGAAAAAACAAATCAGCATATACATTAGCAGCAATTGAAAAAGCAAATCAGCATATACATTAGCAGCAATTGAAAAAACAAATCAGCATATACATTAGCAGCAATTGAAAAAGCAAATCAGCATATACATTAGCAGCAATTGAAAAAACAAATCAGCATATACATTAGCAGCAACTGAAAAAAGCAAATCAGCATATACATTAGCAGCAATTGAAAAAACAAATCAGCATATACATTAGCAGCAATTGAAAAAGCAAATCAGCATATACATTAGCAGCAATTGAAAAAACAAATCAGCATATACATTAGCAGCAATTGAAAAAGCAAATCAGCATATACATTAGCAGCAATTGAAAAAACAAATCAGCATATACATTAGCAGCAATTGAAAAAACAAATCAGCATATATACATTAGCACCAAATGAAAAAATCAATCTCCTCTAGAATCTACTACTAGTTTATCCTGAAACCAGCTTCACAAGTGTTTTTTTTAATATATGTAATGTAAGAATCACAAAGGAAAGACAAGAAAAAGAAAACACAAAAATAGAACCTACATGGAGCATAAAAAAGGGGGCGTGTGTGATTATGATCAACATGAACATTTCGAAACTAGAATTACAAAGGTGTGACAAAGGAAAGCGAATATCCCAATGTAAGTATTAACCCTTTCGCCGCCAGCCATTTTTCAGCAAAAAATGTCCATTAAATTTAACTGGGTAGAGAACAAAATCCGTCTGCAGTATTGGGGATTCTTCTGTGACATATATCAAATAAGGTCTATCCTTACTTCCCAAAACTAAGACAATAGGGTCTTTGGATAATAGGCCCCAATTTGATGCCTTTTAGTGACATAGGTGTTAAATCACTGTGGTGCTAAAATGCGACTTTGGCGGTGAAAGGGTAAAAGCAGTGCACTAAACACTAATATATTAATATGCTAAATCATACACAGACAAAAGACGTTATCTGTGGTAGTCTGGCGGTACCATAGCCGATGAAGTTTAACCGAGGCGTGGTTACCGCTACACCTATCTGTATTGTTACAAAAATCGGGACTTTACTGGTGTGGCACTGCCTCTGAGCATGGCCTCTATGTTAACACACACACACACGTACGTACAGAGAGGGGTAGGAGACAGACAGACAGACAGACAGAGAAACAGAAACAGAGAGAATGAGACAGAGACAACGACAGAGTTTATACATTATATACAGAGTTGATATATTATGGGCCTCCATATTTTGTTAATAGTGTTAACGTGTACACATACTTTAATGTGATTTGCTACTCACTGTGTTGCCATGGGGAAATAGTGATATTTTGTGAAAAGTGTTAACGTGTACACAGACCTTAATATGATTTACAACTCACTGCGTTGGCCATGGGGAAATAGTGATATTTTTGTAAATAATGTTTACATGTACAGAGACCTTAATCAGTGATGTCTCTTCTCATAGCTAGTGTGTGTGTGTGTTTGTGTGTGTGTGTGTGTGTGTGTGTGTGTGTGTGTGTGTGTGTGTGTGTGTGTGTGTGTGTGTTGTGTGTGTGTGTGTGTGTGTGTGTGTGTGTGTGTGTGTGTGTGTGCGCGTACGCGCGCGCGCGCGTGCGTGTGTGTGTAAAGTCAAATCAAGTCAAAATGATATTTATGAAAGATTAATACTACTTGATACTACTTGTGGCGGTGCCATAGCCGATGAGATTTAACCGAGGCGTGGTCACCGCTACAGCTATCTGTATTAATTTTAAAAATCGGGACTTTACTGGTTTCGTACTGCCTCCGGGCATTGACTCCAGTATTGTTCCAACCATATTTGTATTTACAAATGTCCCATATGTGTCTGATTCAGACCAAGAGGACGTAAAACACCATTTTCGCTCGATGAAAGATTAAGCTTGAACATGTTTTTTTAATTTTTTTACAGTGTCTGCGTGTGTGTGCGTGCGTACGCGCGCGCGCGTGTGAATCAATGTATGTGTGTGTATGTATGTGTGTGCACCTGTATAATTTGATGTGTGTTAGCATGCATATGCGCGCGCGCTCGCACACATGTGCGTTTGTAGCCCTAAGAACGTGCGTGTCAGTCAGTGCCTTGATATTCAAAGGACGGCCATGAAAACACCTTTAAAGTCTGTAGTGCGCCTCTCTCTCCTCTCTCGGATCCTTGAGAATAGGAGTGGTTTTTTGGTGGGGTTTTTAGTCCCCGAGCCGAAGGTTCGGGAACTATTGTTTTTGATCTGGTCCATCCGGCGTGCCTCCGTCCGTCCGTCCGTCCGGCTATTCGTCCGTTTTTCTCAAAAACTATTCAGTCTATCATCATCAAATTTGCTATACTAGTTGGCCAAGATGCAAGCTATCCACTGATGTATTTAGTTCTACACATTAAGGTCAAGGTCGCGCCAGTTACGGGGTTCAAACCCCGAAACACATAATCGCTAATATCTCGCGAAGTTTTGCATGTATTTCAATGCAGTGTTTTTTGACAACATTTCTTGATGAATGGTCTATAACACAGTTGTCGTGAATTTTTCTGTGCGCTCGTGTGCGCATGATCGCGCGCGCTCAAATCACGGGTCCGAACCCCAAGGCTATATATAAACAAAACTATTCAGTTACGTGCTGTTTTGATGCGTTTTTATGTAGTTACGTGCTGTTTTGATGCGTTTTTATGTATGTGTACAGCCGACACATTCCGATTTCGGAGTAGCTCGGCGATGCTGCGAGGGGACTTTGCAGCCGCTTGGCGTTGCACTTGTTTTTATTGCTTTTTCTTGTTTGTTTGTTTTTTCATTTTATTTAGTTTGTTCTTTCCTGTCCTCCCTGTAAACTCAGACTATACCAGTCAAGTCGTCTTATCTTATCCTGGTAAAAAGAGTTTCATTTTATTAACGTCTATTGTCACACAGTCTCTCTGTCTCTGTCTCTCTTGTTTGTCTCTCTCTCTGTCTGTCTCTCTCTCTCTCTCTCTCTCTCTCTCTCTCTCTCTGTCTCTCTCTCTCTCTCTGTCTCTCTCTCTCTCTCTCTCTCTCTCTCTCTCTAATCTCTCTCTCTCTCTCTCTCTCTCTCTCTCTCTCTCTCTCTCTCTCTCTCTCTCTCTCTCTCTCTCTCTCTCTCTCTCTCTCTCTCTCTCTCTCTCTCTCTCTCTCTCTCTCTCTCTCTCTCTCTCTCTCTCTCTCTCGGGGGGCGTGTACCAAGATGGCAACATAGGAGCACGCCTGAAGTGAGCTGCTACTGAAAACCGTGTACTCTGAAGGCTAGTGTAAAGTGGCACAGAGGTAACGCGTTCGCCTTGTGTCAAGTAAACCCGAGTTCGAACCTGGGTACAGGGGATGTTTTCTCTCACTTTGCACTAGGCATTACGGTCTGATCATCGTGGAGTCTTCCCAAGGATGAGACGATAAACCGAGGTCCGGTGTGCCCATGCACTTAGCACACGTTAATCCCAGTGGCAACGAAAAAGTTGTCATTTGGTCAAAATTTAACCACCCCCCCACACACACACTTCCTTCTCTCATCAGTCACATCAAAAATCGCATACCAAAAAAAAGTGGGTCTGCGACGCGCTCTCAGGGTGGGAGCAACCCGAATTTCACAGAGACGCCTCTGTGACTATAAAGTACCTAATACCTAATACAACAGAACCTACATGGAAACAGACCCTACATGGAACTTTATTTCTCAAAGTCAAGGCAAGTGACTGTTGATACCGTTGTCTCGCCAACATGATAAGTGTGGAGCATTGGAGAGCCAGTGTCATGAGTAGCTCCCATGAAATAAGTACCCTTCGCGTGCGAACTATAACCATTCTAACCCTAACCCTAACCACGGAAAGAACCCAGAAATAGAGCAGGAGGGTGTAAATCTACATCTTTGCCGAGAAATCGATGTACAAAGCCATGCCACTTAGTTTCGTAAAATTCACAATGGCGGACAAGCAAACACTTCGAATGAGGAATGCCTACTTATTTCATGAGGTAGAATATTCTCTTCACACCAGAATTGGATCATTTTGCTTGTCAGTCGGAAGTAGGTCAAACACCGGCTAAAACTCAACAGTAGTACTAGATCAAGATCCAACACAGCAACTGCCGGCGATGTTCTTCAGGCTTTTAACCCTTTCACCGCCAATGTCACATTTATGCACCACAATGGTTTAACCCTTTCACCGCCAATGTCACATTTATGCACCACAATGGTTTAACCCTTTCACCGCCAATGTCACATTTATGCACCACAATGGTTTAACCCTTTCACCGCCAATGTCACATTTATGCACCACAATGGTTTAGCCCTTTCACCGCCAATGTCACATTCATGCACCACAATGGTTTTAACCCTTTCACCGCCAATGTCACATTCATGCACCACAATGGTTTAACCCTTTCACCGCCAATGTCACATTCATGCACCACAATGGTTTAACCCTTTCACCGCCAATGTCACATTCATGCACCACAATGGTTTAACTCTTTCACCGCCAATGCCACATTTATGCACCACAATGGTTTAACTCTTTCACCGCCAATGTCACATTCATGCACCACAATGGTTTAAAATAACCCTTTCACCGCCAATGTCACATTTATGCACCACAATGGTTTAACCCTTTCACCGCCAATGTCACATTCATGCACCACAATGGTTTAACCTCTTTCACCGCCAATGTCGACATTCATGCACCACAATGGTTTAACCCTTTCACCGCCAAAGTCACATTTCATGCACCACAATGGTTTAACCCTTTCACCGCCAATGTCACATTCATGCACCACAATGGTTTTAACTCTTTCACCGCCAATGTCACATTTATGCACCACAATGGTTTAACTCCTTTCACCGCCAATGTCACATGTTTGGACCATAATGATTTATACCCATGTCATAAAAAGCCTTGAAATCTGGGTCTGTTATCCAACAATCTTGTGTTCTTGATATTAAGAGGTAAGGAAGGATAGGCCTTATTTTAAACATGTCACACAGGAATCCCCAATATTGCTGACGAAATCTTTTTTCTGATCCATGTAAGTTTAATCGAAAATTTGGGATAAAAATGGCTGGCGGCGAAAGGGTTAACGCCCATGTCGCTAAAAGGCATGAAATCAGGGTCTGTTATCTGAAGACCGTGCCATATTTTATTAATTTTGGGAGGTAAGGATCGATAGGCCTAATGTTATATATGTCACAGAGGAATTCACAATATTGCAGAGAATTAGTTTTTCTCTACCCAGTTAAGCTTAATGGTATACTTTGGCTGAAAAATGGCTGGCGGCGAAAGGGTTAAGCAAGTGTGTGCATTCTTGCAATGTTCTTTATGTGCGGAAAAGAACCTTCTCAAAAGTGCTTTCGTGGTACCTGACCTCCATAACTTTTCGGTAAACGAGCAAGTACAAGGGACTATGTTTTGGGCGGCAGAAAATGTGTCAGTGTTAGGTCAGTATTCTAGTCTCCTTGGATAGATCAAAGATATTCTAAAAGGGTAAGATGGATTACTTAAAAGCTCGGCGAACCGGGCTGATAGAGTTATCGTTAGTGCGGACGTGTACACTATTCACAGTGGAGGCTATCCAAAAACTCGGACTGGAACTTGAACGGATAATTCAACTGGCCTATCGATGTGTAAAATGTGTCACGTTTCAAAGGGACATAACCAGTGTTTCTGTCCTCACTACTCATATAGGGAAAAGAGACCGGATGTTTATCTTCCCCTGTACAGACTTTGGTTAGATGCAGGTCTCGCAGTGGAGCCACAAGTCGGTGAGTGGAGCCCCGTATCTAGGTCAAGGCGCGCCTGTGTACTTCGCCGATGGTTTACAATGTGTTGCAGCAAGGTAGGCCACTCGCTGACTGTGTTGTGGTGTTCTCCGTGGCTGTGAACTGTTTCCACCTGTTGTTTCGGATCCTTCAAGAGTAGCGATGTACAAATTCAACCGGATCCATTAGGGGATGAAACATCACAACAGAAAGTCGAGGAGGTGGCGAAGAATACAGAGAAAGAGGTGAAGAACATAGACAAGGAGGTGAAGAATGTGGAGAGGGAGATTAAGGATGTGGAGAGGGAGATTAAGGATGTGGAGAAAGAGGCGAAGAACATGGACAAGGAGGTAAAGAATGTGGAGAGGGAGATTAAGGATGTGGAGAGGGAGATTAAGGATGTGGAGAGGGAGATTAAGGATGTGGAGAAAGAGGTGAAGAACATAGACAAGGAGGTAAAGAATGTGGAGAGGGAGATTAAGGATGTGGAGAGGGAGATTAAGGATGTGGAGAGGGAGATTAAGGATGTGGAGAAAGAGGTGAAGAACATAGACAAGGAGGTAAAGAATGTGGAGAGTGAGATTAAGGATGTGGAGAGGGAGATTAAGGATGTGGAGAGGGAGATTAAGGATGTGGAGAGGGAGATTAAGGATGTGGAGAAAGAGGTGAAGAACATAGACAAGGAGGTAAAGAATGTGGAGAGTGAGATTAAGGATGTGGAGAGGGAGATTAAGGATGTGGAGAGGGAGATTAAGGATGTGGAGAAAGAGGTGAAGAACATAGACAAGGAGGTAAAGAATGTGGAGAGGGAGATTAAGGATGTGGAGAGGGAGATTAAGGATGTGGAGAAAGAGGTGAAGAACATAGACAAGGAGGTAAAGAATGTGGAGAGTGAGATTAAGGATGTGGAGAGGGAGATTAAGGATGTGGAGAGGGAGATTAAGGATGTGGAGAAAGAGGTGAAGAACATAGACAAGGAGGTAAAGAATGTGGAGAGGGAGATTAAGGATGTGGAGAGGGAGATTAAGGATGTGGAGAAAGAGGTGAAGAACATGGACAAGGAGGTTAAGAATGTGGAGAGGGAGATTAAGGATGTGGAGAGGGAGATTAAGGATGTGGAGAAAGAGGCGAAGAACATAGACAAGGAGGTAAAGAATGTGGAGAGGGAGATTAAGGATGTGGAGAGGGAGATTAAGGATGTGGAGAAAGAGGCGAAGAACATGGACAAGGAGGTTAAGAATGTGGAGAGGGAGATTAAGGATGTGGAGAGTGAGATTAAGGATGTGGAGAAAGAGGTGAAGAACATGGATAAGGAGGTAAAGAATGTGGAGAGGGAGATTAAGGATGTGGAGAAAGAGGTGAAGAACACGGATAAGGAGGTGAAGAATGTGGAGAGGGAGATTAAGGATGTGGAGAGGGAGATTAAGGATGTGGAGAAAGAGGTGAAGAACATGGACAAGGAGGTAAAGAATGTGGAGAGGGAGATTAAGGATGTGGAGAGGGAGATTAAGGATGTGGAGAAAGAGGTGAAGAACACGGATAAGGAGGTGAAGAATGTGGAGAGGGAGATTAAGGATGTGGAGAAAGAGGTGAAGAACACGGATAAGGAGGTGAAGAATGTGGAGAGGGAGATTAAGGATGTGGAGAAAGAGGTGAAGAACACGGACAAGGAGGTAAAGAATGTGGAGAGGGAGATTAAGGATGTGGAGAGTGAGATTAAGGATGTGGAGAAAGAGGTGAAGAACATGGATAAGGAGGTAAAGAATGTGGAGAGGGAGATTAAGGATGTGGAGAAAGAGGTGAAGAATGTCGAGAAAAAGCTGTCAGACAAATTTGATGGTGTTGAATCGAAAGTCTCAGAAGTACTACAAGCTGTACAAACACCATCCCTGAACAACTAAACTGAAGCCATCCACCGACTGGAATCCAAGCACAACGAGATGGGCGCCACTATTACAACCTTGTGTAGAAGGGTAGGTAGCAGACACCAAACAAACTGCGCGAGAAAACCAGTCAGCCGTGAGACAGTTGGATCAGAAGCAGGACGAGATGAAACGGACCATAGAAAACCTTGAAGATGAAATCAACCGCCTTTCAAAGGCTTCTCTCGTCGCAACAACGTCAAGATACTCGGTATTCCAGAGTCAGGGGAAGGTACTGTGCCAGAGGACTGCTCTAGGAAAGTGAAACATGTGCTGAACACCCACGCTCCTCCTGAGCAGGGAGAAATCCCGCTGCCTGGTATGGCCAAATTGATAGCTAGGTTTTCCAAGTGTGCCCACACACCCTCCTCACCTGTGCCCCCACCCCCCGCCATTTTTTAAATTGGGTAGGCGCTGCACTTGTGGCGACGCGCTCTCCGGGAGAGAGCAGCCCGAATTTCACAGATATCAGTCTCTGTGACTAGAATATACCAAATAAAGTGGGAAGACGATACGATCGAGAGGGCACACAGGCTGGGAAAACGTAACCCATATAACCCCAGACCTAAGCCAATAATTGCAAAATTTCAGAGATGGGGAGACGCGATGGTGACGTCGAACAAGAAAGCAATCTAGATTGAACAGTTATCGAATGTAGCATTCGAGAATCACCCGCGGAGCCCAGCCAACATTCCCACCTGATTTCATCTTGGGAACTCCATTTTTCGGACCCCTCGATTTTCAGGGTCCAGCGAT
>CM065700.1:33823082-33828082 GCA_017654935.2 Phymorhynchus buccinoides | reverse complement strand
ACCCTAGCCCTAAACCTAACCCTACCCCCCACCCTATAAGACGGAAAAACGCAACGAACCACAACTGTGACAAATCGCGGTGTACTGCAGTACATAGTGGGGGGTAGGGTTAGGTTTAGGGCTAGGGTTAGGGTTAGGGTTAGTATTCCAAAAAGGTAATTAGCTAAAAATGTTCCTAAAATACAGCTTTATGTATGGTCAGAAAGGCAAAAACGGAAAAATACAATTAACCGAGAAATGCATGGGGGGTGGCGCCTGAAGTTTCCAACTGTGCCATTTTCTCAGAATGGTCATTTTGACACTTAATGTCCCTTTCGTGGTGCTGGGTCACATTTTTTAGATACTATGTACGGCCCCCACCACCCACCCCCACCCCCCTTACCAAAAATGCATGATAGCATTCTGACAGAGGTAGCTTTTTCTTCCTCACGTTAACCCCTTCACTGCCAGAGGGAAGACTAAGAACATTAGGTAGCTAATTATCGATGTTGTGGTGTAGAGTGGCACAGTGGCATCGCGTTCGCTTCGTGTCAAGTAAACCCGAGTTCGAACCTGGGTACAGGGGATTTTTTTCCCCCTCTCATTCTGCACTAGGCCTTAACGATCTGAACGTGGAGTCTTTCGGATGAGACGATAAACCGAGGTCCCGTGTGCCCATGCACTTAGCATACGTTAAACCCTGTGGCAACGAAAAAGTTGTCATTTGGTCAAAATTTACCCCCCCCCCCCCCCCATTCATCAGTGGCAAAAATCGCATGTAAAAAAAATAAATAAAAAAAAATGTGGGAGCAACCCGAATTTCACAGAGGTGCCCCTGTGACTATAAAGTACCTAATACCTAATACCAAAATCTTCTTATTATAAAAAAATTATAAGCGACCTGCTATGGTCAATCTGGGAAAATAGTCTAAGAATAGTTGCTATCTTTCCTGACTTGTCTAAGCGGAAAACTATCATTCCAGGGCATAATTATGACATCAAAAGTTATGACATCATCAATGACATCACGCACAACCGGTAGTAGTAGACACGGAGCAGGCAGTGAAGGGGTTAATGTTTCTAATAGACAATCGTGACATGCTTCGTAGCGAGGGGTACGGTTGTACACCACGTGATAACAGACAGAAAGTTACCACTGTCGCATGGCTATCATACAAAGCATCAAAACGGGGGGATAATGCCGTTTCCAAAAAAATCACCACGAGAAATTGCCCCCCAGGTGGTAATGAAACATCCCCCAACCTGAGATCATCTCACAGGCGTGTTGACCGAGTTCCAAGTTCTAAAGACCCACCACGTCACGTGTCAATATCACGGTTTTCACGTGTTTTCCCTCTTATAGCTGGTACCTTCCAATCATAAGCATAAGAGGGAATGTGACACGTGACGTGGCGGGTCTTTCTAAGAAATCTTCCTAGCATAAGAGGGAATGTGACACGTGACGTGGGGGGTCTTTCTAAGAAATCTTCCTAGCATAAGAGGGAATGTGACACGTGACGTGGGGGGTCTTTAAGAAATCTTCCTAGCATAAGAGGGAATGTGACACGTGACGTGGGGGGTCTTTAAGAAATCTTCCAAGCATAAGAGGGAATGTGACACGTGACGTGGGGTGTCTTTAACACTCAGTGTGCAAGGGCTGACGCGCAGCCAGACGGACGTCTAGTGAAATCTACGTGTGAGTAGTAAATATAAAGGTTGAGAGAAAAAAAAGTTAAAAATCTTCTACATTAGAGTACTGTGGGGGTTGCGTACCCCTTAAGGCATTGGAAAATAATACGCAAGCATGACGTAATTTCTATATGATCTCCATCATTTCAAGGGGGGGGGGGGGGGGGGGGGGGGGGGGGGGGGGGGGGGGGGGGGGGGGGGGGGGGGGGGGGGGGGGGGGGGGGGGGGGGGGGGGGGTGGGGGGGGGGGGGAGGGGGGGGGGGGGGGGGTCGCACGGACCCAACCAACGCGCAGACCTGTTAGTACTCTATACCCCCAACCCTGGTTGCCACGTGAGTAGTAGCACAGACCCTTGAGAAATATAAGCTCTAGTAGTCAGTGACGCACCACGAAAGGGACATTAAGTGTCAAACTGACCATTCTGAAAAAGCCAATACATTTGAAAACGTGAGACAATTCACTTTCTAATGATACAAGAACCATTCTTGTATCTTTTTTCCGTTCCCGAGTTATGAGCATTTAAAGTTAGTAGGGTGAGCGTTGGTCATTTTGATGTTTTTTTTAAACAGTCTAATGTCCAGCCTAGCTTTAGAAAATGCATTGACCTACTCGTTTTAACCCTTTCACCGCCAAAGTCGCATTTTAGCACCACAGTGATGTAACACCTATGTCACTAAAAGGCATCAAATTGGGGTCTATTATCCAAAGACCCTATTGTCTTAGTTTTGGGAAGTAAGGATAGACCTTATTTTATATATGTCACAGAAGAATCCCCAATACAAATCAAATCAAATCAAAACATCTTTATTATCTCTGAAAAGAGAAATTGCGTCCAGGTGCCACGATTATAACATAGACATTGACATTAAACATACAATAAAATACATTGAACGGTTATAATATGGCATAGAAGATTAAAGGTAAAGAGCACACATGCATTATCATATTTACAAGCACAATTTAAAATGCAAAGAAATGTATGATATATAATTGAACAAAGACCAAAATCACAGTCATAAACGTATTGCACACCTTCAGGGTACACACTCTATTTCGTCCCCCCCCCCCCTCCCCTCCCATACACTCACACTTTACTTAAACACACATGCTGGCGATCAGTAAGAGGCAACAATTAGAAAAATTCATGATGGGTTTAAGAAATGGATAGAGGAAGGGATAAAAGATTTCTGGGCCCTGGATTTCAGTTTAAAAGTTCTGTAGGGGCGTCCTGATGGTAAAAGATCATAGTGTTTGTTTAAAACATGAGAAGTATCAATTGCAATCTGCCTGGCCTTTTGCTTTGCGCGTCTTTCATACAACTCTTGCATTCCAGTCTCTCTCATCCCAACAACCTTGCTGCACACATTCACTACATCCTTCAACACTTTCTTGCTCCCCACACTCAAACTCCCGAACCAACAAATAAAAGACACCGTGAGCAAGGACTCAATGCAAGAGCGATAATATGTGTGTCAAATACCAGAATCAATGCCAATATTCCTAAGTCTCTGTAAAAGAAACATTCTTGATTGGCATTTCTACTGCAGATGGATTTTGTTCTCTACCCAGGGAATTTCGGGGACATTTTTGGCTGAAATATGGCTGGCGGTGAAAGAGTTAAGACACTTATAAAACCATTTAGAGACCATAGTAATGATTGTCCTTCATACATATGAAAGATAAGATGTTAGGGAACACATAAATAACAATGCGGACTTTCCAGGGTTGGCGCAGGGCTGCGTTCGTGTTGATAGGGCATGTCTGGCTGGTGGCTGGTCCCATCAGCACCTTCGGGTGTTTCGTTTCCATTCTGATTCTGGTTGTCCATTTGCATGGTCCAAGGGAGGTGATGGCCAGACATCAGGGCAACGCCGTGGACGCTACGGTCGCCGCGGTCATCTGTGGTGGACTGTACAACGCTCATAGCGCGGGCATCGGAGGAGGGGCCTTGTTTGTCCTCTACAACAGGTAAGATTAAAGAGCCACCCGATCACGTGTCAAAATCACGGGATTCACGTGTTTTTCCTCTTATAACTGGAAAGAAATCTTGTTTTGACCAAGTCTGACTCCCATATAAATTACCCCAAATTGAAAGCAACACATCAGTTTAAAAAGCAGCCTCAATTTGAATATGGGGAAATTCAAAAGTGGGTCACAACAACCCAGAAAAAAACAAGGGACGTAACCGTGGCGCGTCACGGGGTCTTTAAGATTGAAATGAAAATTATAGCCCCGTCGACAACTAAGGCCTTGTCAGGGCTGTCACCACGTTAAATCTTACCACGTATTAAAAAGGGATAAAAACACAAGGTAAAAACAAAATCAAAGTGTTTTTTTGGGCTAAAATAATTTTGTTAAAAAAACATTAATTAATCACAAACTTAGCAAGTAAAAACATGACACGTCTAGAATTAAAAAAACATCACAGTAGCTTACATCAAGTGAAATATATTAATGTCTGGTTGGCTAAGGCGACAGAAAGAGAGAGAGAGAGAGAGAGAGAGAGAGAGAGAGAGAGAGAGAGAGAGAGAGAGAGAGAGAGAGAGAGAGAGAGAGAGAAACATTTGAAACATTTGTTTATTGAGGAAAAAGAATAAGCACACAATGGGCTTGTTTACATCTTGCCCTCGAAACAAAAGAAGAAAAGCATGATTAAACTTCAATTAATGAACAAAAGCAACAAGGGAAAAAACAAACAAAAAACAACAACAACTACACATTCATACACCCATCCACCCTCCCCCCACCCACCACCAACCTCGCACACAGCACAGTAATCATATGAACTAATATAAATTGAATTCACAAGAATCAGGAAATACATTGTGGAGGAAGAAAAAAAAATCAATCTAAACAAATGTATTATGAGAGAGAGAGAGAGAGAGAGAGAGAGAGAGAGAGAGAGAGAGAGAGAGAGAGAGAGAGAGAGAGAGAGAGAGAGAGAGAGAGAGAGAGAGCGAGAGAGAGAGAGAGAGAGAGAGAGAGATAGACGTTTTACTTCAGAAAGGCCACAAACCCCATTAGAAGGGGTGAGAATACAAAAGCACATGAAATAAAATATGCATCAAAAATAAATCTAATGAACTGAAACTAATTAATAACATGGCAAAGCGCTTATAATAATTCACTACGAGAGAGTGAGAGAGAAGGAGAGAGAGAGAGAGAGAGAGAGAGAGAGAGAGAGAGAGAGAGAGAGAGAGAGAGAGAGAGAGAGAGTGAGAGAGAGAGAGAGAGAGAGAGAGTTACAGAGAAACAGAAAGACAGAGAGAGAGAGACAGGGGAGACACAGGAGAGAGAGACAGACAGAAACAGAGAGAGAGAGAAGAGAGAGA
>CM065700.1:33808082-33815582 GCA_017654935.2 Phymorhynchus buccinoides | reverse complement strand
CGTGCGTGCGTGTGCATATGAGTACGTATTTGTGTATGTATTATTATTATGTATGCAAGCATGTGCATGTGCGCGCTCTCGCGCATGCGTTTTATATGACTACGTGCGTGTATGTAGGTATTTGCATGTATGTGTTTATGCATGTGTGTGTATATGTATGTATGTATGTATGTATTTGTTTTTAAAGAAAATACGTATGCATATTTTGGGTGGCCGTTATAATAAAATTCCTCCTTAAGTCTCGGCCCCGCTGGTAGCTGACCTCGATACAAAGAAGTGAGAAGTGACAAGGAGTGACAAGACCCGAGTTTGAATCCCAGCAGGGCACTGAAATACAAACATTGTATTGTGCTCCTATGTTCTACTTTCCTTCCTTGTCACTTTTGTTATGTTTTGTTTTGTTTGTCTGTGTACATTTTGTTATTGCACCCGTCAAGATATACACGTGTACTGTAAATTCTAATAAGCCCACTGTAAGCTTTAAGCTTGTTGTTGCTCTTCTTTCTTCTTGTGTTACATATTGTTACAAAAATTGCCGTTCAATAAATTTGTGTAATAGACCTAATACAAACAAGATGAATGAAAACAAGAAAGAAACAATGAAAGAATAAATAAATTAATTAATTAATTAATGATCCATATCCTAAAACATACAAATGAATGATTGAATAGATAAATACATTACCAAATGAATAACATCTGGAATGAAATAATGGGAGAGAAAAAATAATACCTGTAAAAGAAGAAATAAAACAAGGGCGTTTACCCAGTTAAGTTTAATGGTATTTTTTGGCTGGAAATGACTGGCGGCGAAAGGGTTAATGTCTCTTGGGGACATAGAGGATGAACAGTCAGTACAAAACAGGAGGCCACATACAAAGTAGACATTACGCACAGTCATAACACAAGCTTAACTTACTGACAATGTATTGTCAAATTTGGTCTGATTTAATACATTTTGCTATTTGCAATTGGAATTTTTTAACTTAAAACGAGAAAGAGAACAACAACCCTCACACACACACACACACACACACACACACACACACACACACACACACACACACACACACACACACACACACACACACACACACACACATTCACACACAATTTAGACTGCGACGCACACGCACGCACACACGCTTGTCTTACACACACACACTGGATACACACGCAGGGGGGGGGGGGGTAAGACACACACGCACACACACACACACGCGCACACGCACACACGCACACACACACACACACACACACACACACACACACACACAAACAAACACACACATGCGATCGCACGCACGCATGCACACACACACACACACACACACTGGATTCTAAATTTATTACTAAAACGAGCACAAACAGTTAGATACCAAAATACTCTCTCCTTCACAATGTGTGTATCAATTGGTTGCCCCCAAGATACTGTCCTATACCCGGTCTCCTTCACCATGTATACTAATGATTGTAAAGTCCACACCAGTTGTCAAATATTATTCAGATCATACAACTTTAGCTGATCTTTCCAACTCGGACAATACATATTTTGACCAGGTTGACAAATGTGTGTCTTGGTGTGAGGAGAACTATCTAGACCTTAATGTCACAAAAACAAAGGAATTGATTGTTGATTTTAGGAAATCTCCACCACTATGTCAGACCTTACTATTAACGGGGAGAAAGCCTGTGATACAATAAATCCGAGTTTGAGTCTGGGTACAGGGGATTGTTCCTCTCACTCTGCACTAGGCCTTACGGTCTGAACAAGGAGCCTTTCGGATCAGACGATAAACGGAGGTCCCGTGTGCCCAGGCACTTAGCAAACATTAATCCCAGTGGCAATTAAAAAGTTGTGATTTGGTCAAAATTTACCCCCCCCCCCCCCCCCCCCCTTTCATTCCTAACCAGTCACACAAAAATCACATGCAAATTAAAACACGTTCAAGTAATTTTCCCGTGTCAGTGGGTAATATATCACAACAAAACTACATGTAAATTTCATTTGACTTATACATATATTTATCAGGCACACATGTACACTCATGCGCACACATGTAGGCTACGAAACGCGCATGTGTGTGTGTGTGTGTGTGTGTGTGTGTGTGTGTGTGTGTGTGTGTGTGTGTGTGTGTGTGTGTGTGTGTGTGTGTGTGTGTGTGTGTGTGTGTGTGTGTGTGTGTGTGTGTGTGTGTGTGTGTGTGTGTGTGTGTGTGTGTGTGTTGTGTGTGTGTTGTTGTGTTGTTGTTGTTGTTGTTGTTGTGTGTGTGTGTTTTTGTGTCAAAGTCAAAGTCAAAGTCAAAAATACTTTATTGTCACGTTAGGTGAAATTACAGTGTGGTCTCGTACAAGCACAATACAATCAAAGAAACACATTTGCATGCATGAAAAATGGAAACAAAACTAAGGAAAAATGAATGACAAATCATGCTTCGCAAAAACATTGAACATAGTTAGGGTCGATACAAGCGACTATCAAAACATTAAGAACTGCCCTCTTTCCCCACCATTTCTATTATCGCATTCATTTGTTCACCCCACCCTACCCCAAACCCCCACCCTCTCCAAGTCACCCCAAGCTTTCACATATTTTGGGTCCCTTCCCGTTCCCAACATGTCATGCACCTCCCTCTTCTCTCTCTCTCTGTCTCTTATCTGTCTCTCTCTCTCTCTCTCTCTCTCTCTCACACATACACACACAGGCATTGAGACATACGGACACATACACACACGCACGCACGCACGTACACACGCACGCACGCTCACACACTCACATACACACACATACAGATGCACACACTACTGTACAGATTGACCAAATATACCTCTAGGCCTAAGCTAATATATCATTCCTAATTATTTGGTCTTAGCAGAGATCTTGTTCAGAAGTTCGACTGACTTAGGAACAAAACTAGCTGAATTTCTAATTGTTCTACAACAATTAGAAATTCAGCTAGTTTTGTGTGTGTGTGTGTGTGTGTGTGCGTGTGCGTGTGCGTGTGTGTGTGCGTGTGTGCGTGTGTGTGTGTGTGTGTGTGTGTGCAGCGTCCGTGCGTGTGCATATGAGTACGTATTTGTGTATGTATTATTATTATGTATGCAAGCATGTGCATGTGCGCGCTCTCGCGCATGCGTTTTATATGACTACGTGCGTGTATGTAGGTATTTGCATGTATGTGTTTATGCATGTGTGTGTATATGTATGTATGTATGTATGTATTTCTTTTTAAAGAAAATACGTATGCATATTTTGGGTGGCCGTTATAATAAAATTCCTCCTTAAGTCTCGGCCCCGCTGGTAGCTGACCTCGATACAAAGAAGTGAGAAGTGACAAGGAGTGACAAGACCCGAGTTTGAATCCCAGCAGGGCACTGAAATACAAACATTGTATTGTGCTCCTATGTTCTACTTTCCTTCCTTGTCACTTTTGTTATGTTTTGTTTTGTTTGTCTGTGTACATTTTGTTATTGCACCCGTCAAGATATACACGTGTACTGTAAATTCTAATAAGCCCACTGTAAGCTTTAAGCTTGTTGTTGCTCTTCTTTCTTCTTGTGTTACATATTGTTACAAAAATTGCCGTTCAATAAATTTGTGTAATAGACCTAATGCAAACAAGATGAATGAAAACAAGAAAGAAACAATGAAAGAATAAATAAAATTAATTAATTAATGATCCATATCCTAAAAAATACAAATGAATGATTGAATAGATAAATACATTACCAAATGAATAACATCTGGAATGAAATAATGGGAGAAAAAAAATAATACCTGTAAAAGAAGACATAAAACAAGGGCGTTTACCCAGTTAAGTTTAATGGTATTTTTTTGGCTGGAAATGACTGGCGGCGAAAGGGTTAATGTCTCTTGGGGACATAGAGGATGAACAGTCAGTACAAAACAGGAGGCCACATACAAAGTAGACATTACGCACAGTCATAACACAAGCTTAACTTACTGACAATGTATTGTCAAATTTGGTCTGATTTAATACATTTTGCTATTTGCAATTGGAATTTTTTAACTTAAAACGAGAAAGAGAACAACAACCCTCACACACACACACACACACACACACACACACACACACACACACACACACACACACACACACACACAAACTCACACACACACACAGCACGTAAGCACGCACACGCACGCACGCACACGCGCACACACACACACACACACACACACATACACGCACGCACGCACACACACACGCACGCGCACACGCACACACACGCACACACACAACACACACACACACACAACAAACAAACACACACATGCGATCGCACACACGCATGCACACACACACACACACACTGGATTCTAAATTTAGTACTAAAACGAGCACAAACAGTTAGATACCAAAATACTCTCTCCTTCACAATGTGTGTATCAATTGGTTGCCCCCAAGATACTGTCCTATACCCGGTCTCCTTCACCATGTATACTAATGATTGTAAAGTCCACACCAGTTGTCAAATATTATTCAGATCATACAACTTTAGCTGATCTTTCCAACTCGGACAATACATATTTTGACCAGGTTGACAAATGTGTGTCTTGGTGTGAGGAGAACTATCTAGACCTTAATGTCACAAAAACAAAGGAATTGATTGTTGATTTTAGGAAATCTCCACCACTATGTCAGACCTTACTATTAACGGGGAGAAAGCCTGTGATACAATAAATCCGAGTTTGAGTCTGGGTACAGGGGATTGTTCCTCTCACTCTGCACTAGGCCTTACGGTCTGAACGTGGAGTCTTTCGGATGAGACGATAAACGGAGGTCCCGTGTGCCCAGGCACTTAGCAAACATTAATCCCAGTGGCAATTAAAAAGTTGTGATTTGGTCAAAATTGACCCCCCCCCCCCCCCCCCCCCGGCCCCCCCCCACCCCCCTCCCCCACCCCCCCCCCCCCCCCCCCCCCATTCCTTCATTCCTAACCAGTCACACAAAAATCACATGCAAATTAAAACACGTTCAAGTAATTTTCCCGTGTCGGTGGGTAATATATCACAACAAAACTACATGTAAATTTCATTTGACTTATACATATATTTATCAGGCACACATGTACACTCATGCGCACACATGTAGGCTACGAAACGCGCATGTGTGTGTGTGTGTGTGTGTGTGTGTGTGTGTGTGTGTGTGTGTGTGTGTGTGCTGTGTGTGTGTGTGTGTGTGGTGTGTGTGTGTGTGTGTGTACTGTATGTGTGTGTGTGTGTGTGTGTGTGGTGTGTGTGTGTGTGTGTGTGTGTTGTTGTTGTTGTTGTTGTTTGTTGTTGTGTGTGTGTTTTGTCAAAGTCAAAGTCAAAGTCAAAAATACTTTATTATCACGTTAGGTGAAATTACAGTGTGGTCTCGTACAAGCACAATACAATCAAAGAAACACATTTGCATGCATGAAAAATGGAAACAAAACTAAGGAAAAATGAATGACAAATCATGCTTCGCAAAAAATCCATTGAACATAAGTAGGGTCGATACAAGCGACTATCAAAACATTAAGAACTGCCCTCTTTCCCACCATTTTGTCTATTATCGCATTCATTTGTTCACCCCCACCCTACCCCCAAACCCCCACCCTCTCCAAGTCACCCCAAGCTTTCACATATTTTGGGTCCCTTCCCGTTCCCAACATGTCATGCACCTCCCTCTTCTCTCTCTCTCTGTCTCTTTATCTGTCTCTCTCTCTCTCTCTCACACATACACACACAGGCATTGAGACATACGGACACACATACACACACGCACGCACGCACGTACACACACACGCACGCACGCTCACACACTCACACTCACACACACATACAGATGCACACACTACTGTACAGATTGACCAAATATACCTCTAGGCCTAAGCTAATATATCATTCCTAATTATTTGGTCTTAGCAGAGATCTTGTTCAGAAGTTCGACTGACTTAGGGACAAAACTAGCTGAATTTCTAATTGTTCTACAACAATTAGAAATTCAGCTAGTTTTGGTGTGTGTGTGTGTGTGTGTGTGTGTGCGTGTGTGTGTGTGTGTGCGTGTGTGTGTGTGTGTGTGTGTGTGTGTGTGTGTGTGCAGCGTGCGTGCGTGTGCATATGAGTACGTATTTGTGTATGTATTATTATTATGTATGCAAGCATGTGCATGTGCGCGCTCTCGCGCATGCGTTTTATATGACTACGTGCGTGTATGTAGGTATTTGCATGTATGTGTTTATGCATGTGTGTGTATATGTATGTATGTATGTATGTATTTCTTTTTAAAGAAAATACGTATGCATATTTTGGGTGGCCGTTATAATAAAATTCCTCCTTAAGTCTCGGCCCCGCTGTTAGCTGACCTCGATACAAAGAAGTGAGAAGTGACAAGGAGTGACAAGACCCGAGTTTGAATCCCAGCAGGGCACTGAAATACAAACATTGTATTGTGCTCCTATGTTCTACTTTCCTTCCTTGTCACTTTTGTTATGTTTTGTTTTGTTTGTCTGTGTACATTTTGTTATTGCACCCGTCAAGATATACACGTGTAATGTAAATTCTAATAAGCCCACTGTAAGCTTTAAGCTTGTTATTGCTCTTCTTTCTTCTTGTGTTACATATTGTTGCAAAAATTGCCGTTCAATAAATTTGTGTAATAGACCTAATACAAACAAGATGAATGAAAACAAGAAAGAAACAATGAAAGAATGAATGAATGAATTAATTAATTAATGATCCATATCCTAAAACATACAAATGAATGATTGAATAGATAAATACATTACCAAATGAATAACATCTGGAATGAAATAATGGGAGAAAAAAAATAATACCTGTAAGAGAAGACATAAAACAAGGGCGTTTACCCAGTTAAGTTTAATGGTATTTTTTGGCTGGAAAAATGGCTGGCGGCGAAAGGGTTAATGTCTCTTGGGGACATAGATGATGAACAGTCAGTACAAAACAGGAGGCCACATACAAAGTAGACATTACGCACAGTCATAACACAAGCTTAACTTACTGACAATGTATTGTCAAATTTGGTCTGATTTAATACATTTTGCTATTTGCAATTGGAATTTTTAACTTAAAACGAGAAAGAGAACACACAACCTCACACACCACACACACACACACACACACACACACACACACACACACACACACACCACACAATACAACACACACACTACGCACGCACACGCACGCACACGCGCGCACGACACACCTTATACACACACACACACATACACGCACGCACTGCACGCACACACGCACGCACACGCACACACGCACACACACACGCACACACACACACACACACACACACACACACACAACAAACACACACATGCGATCGCACGCACGCATGCACACACACACACACACACTGGATTCTAAATTTATTACTAAAACGAGCACAAACAGTTAGATACCAAAATAATCTCTCCTTCACAATGTGTGTATCAATTGGTTGCCCCAAAGATACTGTCCTATACCCGGTC
>CM065700.1:33804175-33807582 GCA_017654935.2 Phymorhynchus buccinoides | reverse complement strand
CATTCCCCATCTCCCCTTTGCTGGTTATGTATATAATAATGTAAATAATGTACGTGATTTTTTTTATGATTTTTTTTAAATATTTTTTTTTTTTTATGATTGTTGCTTTTGTGTAGTAGGCCCACTATGCGCATCCCCCCCCACCCCCCCCCCCCCTTCTTGTTTCTTACATTTATTTGTTTGTGTGCTTTCTTGTTGTTTGCCTCAGGGCTGAGTGAAAAAAAGCTGTAATTAATTAGCTTATCTCATTACCTTGAATAAAAAACATTTCGTTCGTTCGTTCGTTCGTTCGTTCGTTCTCTCTTCCTCTCTCTCTCTCTCTTCTCTCTCTCTCTCTCTCTCTCGAGATCTGTCGCCTTAGCCTACCAGACATTAATATTTTTCACTTGATGTAAGCTACTGCGATGTTTTTTTAATTCTAGACGTGTCATGTTTTTACTTGCTAAGTTTGTGATTAATTAATGTTTTTTTAACAAAATTATTTTAGCCCCAAAAAACACTGATTTTGTTTTTTCCTTGTTTTTATCCCTTTTTAATACGTGGTAAGATTTAACGTGGTGACAGCCCTGACATGGCCTTAGTTGTCGACGGGGCTATAATTTTCATTTCAATCTTTAAAGACCCCGTGACGCGCCACGGTTACGTCCCTTGTTTTTTTTCTGGGTTGTTGTGACCCACAGTTTGAATTTCCCCATATTCAAATTGAGGATGCTCTTTAAACTGATGTGTTGCTTTTCGCAATTTGGGGTAATTTATATGGGAGTCAGACTTGGTCAAAACAAAGATTTCTTTCCAGTTATAAGAGGGAAAAACACGTGAATCCCGTGATTTTGACACGTGATCGGGTGGCTCTTTAATCTTACCTGTTGTAGAGGACAAACAAGGCCCCTCCTCCGATGCCCGCGCTATGAGCGTTGTACAGTCCACCACAGATGACCGCGGCGACCGTAGCGTCCACGGCGTTGCCCTGATGTCTGGCCATCACCTCCCTTGGACCATGCAAATGGACAACCAGAATCAGAATGGAAACTAAACACCCGAAGGTGCTGATGGGACACAGATTCACCAGCCAGACATGCCCTATCAACACGAACGCAGCCCTGCGCCAACCCTGGAAAGTCCGCATTGTTATTTATGTGTTCCCTAACATCTTATCTTTCATATGTATGAAGGACAATCATTACTATGGTCTCTAAATGGTTTTATAAGTGTTCTTAACCCTTTCACCGCCAGCCATATTTCAGCCAAAAATGTCCCCGAAATTCCCTGGGTAGAGAACAAAATCCATCTGCAGTAGAAATGCCAATCAAGAATGTTTCTTTTACAGAGACTTAGGAATATTGGCATTTGATTCTGGTATTTTGACACACATATTATCGCTCTTGCATTGAGTCCTTGCTCACTGTGTCTTTTATTTGTTGGTTCGGGAGTTTGAGTGTGGGGAGCAAGAAAGTGTTGAACGATGTAGTGAATGTGTGCAGCAAGGTTGTTGGGATTAGAGAGACTGGAATGCAAGAGTTGTATGAAAGACGCGCAAAGCAGAAGGCCAGGCAGATTGCAATTGATACTTCTCATGTTTTAAACAAACACTATGATCTTTTACCATCAGGACGCCGCTACAGAACTTTTAAACTGAAATCCAGGGCCCAGAAATCTTTTATCCCTTCCTCTATCCATTTCTTAAACCCATCATGAATCTTTTAAAATGTTTGTCTCTTACTGATCGCCAGCATGTGTGCCTAAGTAAAGTGTGAGTGTATGGGAGGAGAGGGGGGTGGACGAAATAGAGTGTGTACCCTGAAGGTGTGCAATACGTTTATGACTGTGATTTTGGTCTTTGTTCAATTATATATCATACATTTCTTTGCATTTTAAATTTTGCTTGTAAATATGATAATGCATGTGTGCTCTATACCTTTAATCTTCTATGCCATATTATAACCGTTCAATGTATTTTATTGTATGTTTAATGTCAATGTCTATGTTATAATCGTGGCACCTGGACGCAATTTCTCTTTTCAGAGATAATAAAGATGTTTTGATTTGATTTGATTTGTATTGGGGATTCTTCTGTGACATATATAAAATACGGTCTATCCTTACTTCCCAAAACTAAGACAATAGGGTCTTTGGATAATAGACCCCAATTTGATGCCTTTTAGTGACATAGGTGTTACATCACTGTGGTGCTAAAATGCGACTTTGGCGGTGAAAGGGTTAAAAACGAGTAGGTCAATGCATTTTCTAAAGCTAGGCTGGACATTAGACTGTTTAAAAAAAACATCAAAATGACCAACGCTCACCCTACTAACTTTAAATGCTCATAACTCGGGAACGGAAAAAGATACAAGAATTGTTCTTGTATCATTAGAAAGAGAATTGTCTCACGTTTTCAAATGTATTGGCTTCTTCAGAATGGTCAGTTTGACACTTAATGTCCCTTTCGTGGTGCGTCACTGACTACTAGAGCTTATATTTCTCAAGGGTCTGTGCTACTACTCACGTGGCAACCAGGGTTGGGGGTATAGAGTACTAACAGGTCTGCGCGTTGGTTGGGTCCGTGCGTACCCCCCCCCCCCCCCCCCCCCCTTGAAATGATGGAGATCATATAGAAATTACGTCATGCTTGCGTATTATTTTCCAATGCCTTAAGGGGTACGCAACCCCCACAGTACTCTAATGTAGAAGATTTTTAACTTTTTTTTCTCTCAACCTTCATATTTACTACTCACACGTAGATTTCACTAGACGTCTGTCAAGCTACTATCTGATGAAAACCTTACTAATACTACTAACCCATGAAAAGACTACTATTATTTTCAGCAGTTAGTAGTATTACTACTAACTGATGAAAATAATAGTAGTCTTTTCATGGGTTAGTAGTAATACTAAGGTTTTCATCATATAGTAGCTTGGCTTTACGACTATCTAGTGAAATGATTCCTGTGGGAAATTATGTCCTCTCTCTCTCTCTCTCTCTCTCTCTCTCTCTCTCTCTCTCTCTCTCTCTCTCTCTCTCTCTCTCTCTCTCTCCCTCTCTCTCCGCTCTCTCTCTCTCTCTCTCTCTCTCTCTTCTCTCTCTCTCTCTCTCCCCCCCCTCTCTCTCTGTCTAACCTCTGACACTGGTCACTTTGGCCTAATTTTACCGTTTGAATGCTAATTAGTGTATTAGGAGCTCATTTGAACAATTGTTGATGTGGTTGACCAGTGGTCAGTGTCACTGACCAGTGGTCACTTTGGCCTATTTTCACTGTTTGACTGCAAATTAGTGTATTAGGAGTTCAAATGAACAATTTTTGATGTGGCTGACCAGTGGTCAGTGTCACTGTCCAGTGGTCAATTTGGCCTATTTTCACTGTTTGACTGCAAATTAGTGCATTAGGAGTTCAAATGAACAAAGTTTGATG
>CM065700.1:33769175-33796675 GCA_017654935.2 Phymorhynchus buccinoides | reverse complement strand
TAACTTAAAAGAGAGGGAGAACATTGCACACACAAACTCATATATGAACGTTCACACACGCACGCACGCACGCACGCACGCACGCACGCACACGCGCACACGCGCACACACACACACATACACACACACACGTAAAGATTATGTCACGCTACTATTTGCATAGTTGTCAGTGAAATGTTCCCTTATCTTAATAAAGACTGCGTGTAAATAATTTGCTACACAGCAAGTCTAGCAAATTTCTGTTTTTGCAGCGTTTGACAACACATGAACCAATCTACTGTCATAATTTTTATCAACATTTGCATTCACATTTACAAGGAAGTGATTTCGGATTTGGTCATACAAAGGGCGATGGGGGAAAAAAGCGAATCTCATTTTCTGTTGAATTTGGACAGCATGGACATGACGTATTGTCTGACGCTGAGAGAGAGAGAGAGAGAGAGAGAGAGAGAGAGAGAGAGAGAGAGAGAGAGAGAGAGAGAGAGAGAGAGAGAGAGAGAGAGAGAGAGAGAGAGAGAGAGTATATGAGCATTTGACACGATAACTGTTTTCAGTGAAAAGGGGGGTGGGACTATGAGAGAGAGAGAGAGAGAGAGAGAGAGAGAGAGAGAGAGAGAGAGAGAGAGAGAGAGAGAGAGAGAGAGAGAGAGATCAATAAAACTATCTCTTCTCTTTCAGTTTTGCACAGATTGTGTCACATATGTTGCGTTATATGCTGTCAGCAACGAACTTAACTTTCTCAAACCTAAATCGCATTTTGGCGCCATTTTACATGCAGCAAGGCTTTTATTACTCCAAATTGTTCCATCCTTCTTGTACATTATTTGTGAGCTACACCACCTTGTTTGGAGTGGTTATTTGACCAGGATGGCTCTCTACAACATGCCCCTTAAATACTGAGTCACTTTGAGACCTGTAGATCGTGCTGGCTTGTATTTACAGACAATAATGCTCGCGTTTTTTTAATACCAGCTCTATACTTGCAGTGTATTGGACTGTTGAGCACTTGAAAGAACCTGTCTCACAGTGTCATTGACTGACTTTCTCGCGTTGTCGAGATAGGTGACCATAACTGCCTTGCCTGAACATAAACCACGACCTGCCACCTCTGTATCACTTTTTCCTGGCTCTGATATGTCTGATGTGATGAGGGAACAGCCTTGAACATGTGCATCAAACTTGACTTTTTACAAAGGATACCCTAACATTGGTGTGGGCGTTACCCACAACGTAATTTGCATCTAAACAAAGTGAAATTATGCATGCAGGTCGCTACGTAAAAGGGCTAAATTTGTATTGATTCACAAAAGCTGTGCCAATCACCCAAAGGAATATTTTACCTCATTTCGCAAGAGGTTGTTTAACTTTTTTGCTCCAGTTTACTTCTTAAAATGATTCCGAAAGGATGAATAACTTGTTATTTCTTTTCGACATGTTGGTAAAGAGTTCCAAAGAGAACCTCCGGAATAGTGTAGACTTCCTTTCCTTTCCTTTAGTTCCTTGACCTCCGTGGTGGTTGGGGGGACTGACGGGCAGCAGCAGCTGACAGGGTCCTCCATTTCTCTCTGTGCTGTGCAAGAGTGATCAGGTCGTTCATGTTCGTGTTTGTCCATTCTTTGATGTTATCAGCCCGGCTCTTCTTTTGTCGGCCACGACGACGCCCCCTGGTCTTAGACAAGGAATCGTGACGAGTGACGTGGCCAAACCAGACAAGCTTGCGACGCTTCAATGTGGATAATAGTGAATCCTGCGGTCCGACCAGGTCCTTGATCTTGTTGCAGACATAATCTTTTGTCTTTCGTTCTAGGAATGAGAAGCCCAGCAGTTTTCTCAGGCACTTTGACCCAAAAGCTTGGATTCTCTTCTCGGAGTCAGCCAACAATGTCCAAGTTTCACACCCGTACAGAAAGATGGTGACTACGAGTGACTGGTAGAGTCTGTACTTGGTAGTGAAGCTGATGTTGCTTTGGGATTTCGTCCAAACGATTTTTGAGTTCATTAATGTTAGGTGCATTCTTTATGTTAATTGGTAGATTGTTCCACATCTGAACAGCACGGTTAGTTTGCGGGTGTTAGTTTATTAGCATAATACATTGCAGTGTACACAAATTATTGTGCCTTTTGGTGTCAAACTTGACGTATTACCTTGAAAACAGAAAAACATATTTTTAGCCATATCTCAGGCACCAGTCAACATAGGATGTTGAAACTTGGTATGAAGGTGGTTTGGCTTATGCTCCTTCCGAATATTGTTGACTAATCAAGGTCAAGGTCAAGGTCAAGGAGATCGCTGGACCCTGAAAATCGAGGGGTCCGAAAAATGGAGTTCCCAAGATGAAATCAGGTGGGAATGTTGGCTGGGCTCCGCGGGTGATTCTCGAATGCTACATTCGATAACTGTTCAATCTAGATTGCTTTCTTGTTCGACGTCACCATCGCGTCTCCCCATCTCTGAAATTTTGCAATTATTGGCTTAGGTCTGGGGTTATATGGGTTACGTTTTCCCAGCCTGTGTGCCCTCTCGATCGTATCGTCTTCCCACTTTATTTGGTATATTCTAGTCACAGAGACTGATATCTGTGAAATTCGGGCTGCTCTCTCCCGGAGAGCGCGTCGCCACAAGTGCAGCGCCTACCCAATTTAAAAAAATGGCGGGGGGTGGGGGCACAGGTGAGGAGGGTGTGTGGGCACACTTGGAAAACCTAGCTATCAATTTGGCCATACCAGGCAGCGGGATTTCTCCCTGCTCAGGAGGAGCGTGGGTGTTCAGCACATGTTTCACTTTCCTAGAGCAGTCCTCTGGCACAGTACCTTCCCCTGACTCTGGAATACCGAGTATCTTGACGTTGTTGCGACGAGAGAAGCCTTTGAAAGGCGGTTGATTTCATCTTCAAGGTTTTCTATGGTCCGTTTCATCTCGTCCTGCTTCTGATCCAACTGTCTCACGGCTGACTGGTTTTCTCGCGCAGTTTGTTTGGTGTCTGCTACCTACCCTTCTACACAAGGTTGTAATAGTGGCGCCCATCTCGTTGTGCTTGGATTCCAGTCGGTGGATGGCTTCAGTTTGGTTGTTCAGGGATGGTGTTTGTACAGCTTGTAGTACTTCTGAGACTTTCGATTCAACACCATCAAATTTGTCTGACAGCTTTTTCTCGACATTCTTCACCTCTTTCTCCACATCCTTAATCTCACTCTCCACATTCTTTACCTCCTTATCCATGTTCTTCACCTCTTTCTCCACATCCTTAATCTCACTCTCCACATCCTTAATCTCCCTCTCCACATTCTTTACCTCCTTGTCTATGTTCTTCACCTCTTTCTCCACATCCTTAATCTCACTCTCCACATTCTTAACCTCCTTGTCTATGTTCTTCACCTCTTTCTCCACATCCTTAATCTCCCTCTCCACATTCTTCACCTCCTTGTCTATGTTCTTCACCTCTTTCTCCACATCCTTAATCTCCCTCTCCACATTCTTCACCTCCTTGTCTATGTTCTTCACCTCTTTCTCCACATCCTTAATCTCCCTCTCCACATTCTTCACCTCCTTGTCTATGTTCTTCACCTCTTTCTCCACATCCTTAATCTCCCTCTCCACATTCTTCACCTCCTTGTCTATGTTCTTCACCTCTTTCTCCACATCCTTAATCTCCCTCTCCACATTCTTTACCTCCTTGTCTATGTTCTTCACCTCTTTCTCCACATCCTTAATCTCCCTCTCCACATTCTTCACCTCCTTGTCCGTGTTCTTCACCTCTTTCTCCACATCCTTAATCTCCCTCTCCACATTCTTAATCTCCTTGTCCGTGTTCTTCACCTCTTTCTCCACATCCTTAATCTCCCTCTCCACATTCTTAATCTCCTTGTCCGTGTTCTTCACCTCTTTCTCCACATCCTTAATCTCCCTCTCCACATCCTTAATCTCCCTCTCCACATCCTTAATCTCACTCTCCACATTCTTTACCTCCTTGTCCGTGTTCTTCACCTCTTTCTCCACATCCTTAATCTCCCTCTCCACATTCTTAATCTCCTTGTCCGTGTTCTTCACCTCTTTCTCCACATCCTTAATCTCCCTCTCCACATCCTTAATCTCCCTCTCCACATCCTTAATCTCACTCTCCACATTCTTTACCTCCTTGTCTATGTTCTTCACCTCTTTCTCCACATCCTTAATCTCCCTCTCCACATTCTTAATCTCCTTGTCCGTGTTCTTCACCTCTTTCTCCACATCCTTAATCTCCCTCTCCACATTCTTCACCTCCTTGTCCGTGTTCTTCACCTCTTTCTCCACATCCTTAATCTCCCTCTCCACATCCTTAATCTCCCTCTCCACATCCTTCACCTCTTTCTCCACATCCTTAATCTCCCTCTCCACATTCTTCACCTCCTTGTCTATGTTCTTCACCTCTTTCTCCACATCCTTAATCTCCCTCTCCACATTCTTTACCTCCTTGTCTATGTTCTTCACCTCTTTCTCCACATCCTTAATCTCCCTCTCCACATCCTTAATCTCCCTCTCCACATTCTTCACCTCCTTATCTATGTTCTTCACCTCTTTCTCCACATCCTTAATCTCCCTCTCCACATCCTTAATCTCCCTCTCCACATTCTTTACCTCCTTGTCTATGTTCTTCACCTCTTTCTCCACATCCTTAATCTCCCTCTCCACATCCTTAATCTCCCTCTCCACATTCTTCACCTCCTTATCTATGTTCTTCACCTCTTTCTCCACATCCTTAATCTCCCTCTCCACATTCTTCACCTCCTTATCCGTGTTCTTCACCTCTTTCTCCACATCCTTAATCTCCCTCTCCACATCCTTAATCTCCCTCTCCACATCCTTAATCTCCCTCTCCACATCCTTAATCTCCCTCTCCACATTCTTTACCTCCTTATCCATGTTCTTCACCTCTTTCTCCACATCCTTAATCTCCCTCTCCACATTCTTCACCTCCTTATCCGTGTTCTTCACCTCTTTCTCCACATCCTTAATCTCCCTCTCCACATCCTTAATCTCCCTCTCCACATCCTTAATCTCCCTCTCCACATTCTTCACCTCCTTATCCGTGTTCTTCACCTCTTTCTCCACATCCTTAATCTCCCTCTCCACATCCTTAATCTCCCTCTCCACATCCTTAATCTCCCTCTCCACATTCTTTACCTCCTTGTCCATGTTCTTCGCCTCTTTCTCCACATCCTTAATCTCCCTCTCCACATTCTTAATCTCCTTGTCCATGTTCTTCACCTCTTTCTCCACATCCTTAATCTCCCTCTCCACATCCTTAATCTCCCTCTCCACATCCTTAATCTCACTCTCCACATTCTTTACCTCCTTGTCCATGTTCTTCACCTCTTTCTCCACATCCTTAATCTCCCTCTCCACATTCTTAATCTCCTTGTCCATGTTCTTCGCCTCTTTCTCCACATCCTTAATCTCCCTCTCCACATCCTTAATCTCCCTCTCCACATCCTTAATCTCCCTCTCCACATTCTTTACCTCCTTGTCCATGTTCTTCACCTCTTTCTCCACATCCTTAATCTCACTCTCCACATCCTTAATCTCCCTCTCCACATCCTTAATCTCACTCTCCACATCCTTAATCTCACTCTCCACATCCTTAATCTCCTTCTCCACATTCTTCACCTCTTTCTCCACATCCTTAATCTCCCTCTCCACATCCTTAATCTCCCTCTCCACATCCTTAATCTCCCTCTCCACATCCTTAATCTCACTCTCCACATTCTTTACCTCCTTGTCTATGTTCTTCACCTCTTTCTCCACATCCTTAATCTCCCTCTCCACATCCTTAATCTCACTCTCCACATCCTTAATCTCCCTCTCCACATCCTTAATCTCACTCTCCACATTCTTTACCTCCTTGTCTATGTTCTTCACCTCTTTCTCCACATCCTTAATCTCACTTTCCACATTCTTTACCTCCTTCTCCATGTTCTTCACCTCTTTCTCCACATCCTTAATCTCCCTCTCCACATCCTTAATCTCCCTCTCCACATTCTTTACCTCCTTGTCTATGTTCTTCACCTCTTTCTCCACATCCTTAATCTCCCTCTCCACATCCTTAATCTCCCTCTCCACATCCTTAATCTCACTCTCCACATCCTTAATCTCACTCTCCACATTCTTTACCTCCTTGTCTATGTTCTTCACCTCTTTCTCCACATCCTTAATCTCCCTCTCCACATTCTTTACCTCCTTGTCTATGTTCTTCACCTCTTTCTCCACATCCTTAATCTCCCTCTCCACATTCTTCACCTCCTTGTCTATGTTCTTCACCTCTTTCTCCACATCCTTAATCTCCCTCTCCACATCCTTAATCTCCCTCTCCACATCCTTAATCTCACTCTCCACATTCTTTACCTCCTTGTCTATGTTCTTCACCTCTTTCTCCACATCCTTAATCTCCCTCTCCACATCCTTAATCTCCCTCTCCACATCCTTAATCTCCCTCTCCACATCCTTAATCTCCCTCTCCACATTCTTTACCTCCTTGTCTATGTTCTTCACCTCTTTCTCCACATCCTTAATCTCCCTCTCCACATTCTTCACCTCCTTGTCCGTGTTCTTCACCTCTTTCTCCACATCCTTAATCTCCCTCTCCACATCCTTAATCTCCCTCTCCACATCCTTCACCTCTTTCTCCACATCCTTAATCTCCCTCTCCACATTCTTCACCTCCTTGTCTATGTTCTTCACCTCTTTCTCCACATCCTTAATCTCCCTCTCCACATTCTTTACCTCCTTGTCTATGTTCTTCACCTCTTTCTCCACATCCTTAATCTCCCTCTCCACATCCTTAATCTCCCTCTCCACATTCTTCACCTCCTTATCTATGTTCTTCACCTCTTTCTCCACATCCTTAATCTCCCTCTCCACATCCTTAATCTCCCTCTCCACATTCTTTACCTCCTTGTCTATGTTCTTCACCTCTTTCTCCACATCCTTAATCTCCCTCTCCACATCCTTAATCTCCCTCTCCACATTCTTCACCTCCTTATCTATGTTCTTCACCTCTTTCTCCACATCCTTAATCTCCCTCTCCACATTCTTCACCTCCTTATCCGTGTTCTTCACCTCTTTCTCCACATCCTTAATCTCCCTCTCCACATCCTTAATCTCCCTCTCCACATCCTTAATCTCCCTCTCCACATTCTTCACCTCCTTATCCGTGTTCTTCACCTCTTTCTCCACATCCTTAATCTCCCTCTCCACATCCTTAATCTCCCTCTCCACATCCTTAATCTCCCTCTCCACATTCTTTACCTCCTTGTCCATGTTCTTCGCCTCTTTCTCCACATCCTTAATCTCCCTCTCCACATTCTTAATCTCCTTGTCCATGTTCTTCACCTCTTTCTCCACATCCTTAATCTCCCTCTCCACATCCTTAATCTCCCTCTCCACATCCTTAATCTCCCTCTCCACATTCTTTACCTCCTTGTCCATGTTCTTCACCTCTTTCTCCACATCCTTAATCTCCCTCTCCACATCCTTAATCTCCTTGTCCATGTTCTTCGCCTCTTTCTCCACATCCTTAATCTCCCTCTCCACATCCTTAATCTCCCTCTCCACATCCTTAATCTCACTCTCCACATTCTTAACCTCCTTGTCTATGTTCTTCACCTCTTTCTCCACATCCTTAATCTCACTCTCCACATCCTTAATCTCACTCTCCACATTCTTTACCTCCTTGTCCATGTTCTTCACCTCTTTCTCCACATCCTTAATCTCCCTCTCCACATCCTTAATCTCCCTCTCCACATCCTTAATCTCCCTCTCCACATCCTTAATCTCACTCTCCACATTCTTAATCTCCTTGTCTACATCCTTCACCTCTTTCTCCACATCCTTAATCTCCCTCTCCACATCCTTAATCTCCCTCTCCACATCCTTAATCTCACTCTCCACATCCTTAATCTCACTCTCCACATTCTTTACCTCCTTGTCTATGTTCTTCACCTCTTTCTCCACATCCTTAATCTCCCTCTCCACATCCTTAATCTCCCTCTCCACATCCTTAATCTCCCTCTCCACATCCTTAATCTCCCTCTCCACATTCTTTACCTCCTTGTCTATGTTCTTCACCTCTTTCTCCACATCCTTAATCTCCCTCTCCACATCCTTAATCTCCCTCTCCACATTCTTTACCTCCTTGTCTATGTTCTTCACCTCTTTCTCCACATCCTTAATCTCCCTCTCCACATCCTTAATCTCCCTCTCCACATCCTTAATCTCACTCTCCACATCCTTAATCTCACTCTCCACATTCTTAACCTCCTTGTCCATGTTCTTCACCTCTTTCTCCACATCCTTAATCTCCCTCTCCACATTCTTTACCTCCTTGTCTATGTTCTTCACCTCTTTCTCCACATCCTTAATCTCCCTCTCCACATTCTTCACCTCCTTGTCTATGTTCTTCACCTCTTTCTCCACATCCTTAATCTCCCTCTCCACATCCTTAATCTCCCTCTCCACATCCTTAATCTCACTCTCCACATTCTTTACCTCCTTGTCTATGTTCTTCACCTCTTTCTCCACATCCTTAATCTCCCTCTCCACATCCTTAATCTCCCTCTCCACATCCTTAATCTCCCTCTCCACATCCTTAATCTCACTCTCCACATTCTTTACCTCCTTGTCTATGTTCTTCACCTCTTTCTCCACATCCTTAATCTCCCTCTCCACATTCTTAATCTCCTTGTCCGTGTTCTTCACCTCTTTCTCCACATCCTTAATCTCACTCTCCACATTCTTTACCTCCTTGTCTATGTTCTTCACCTCTTTCTCCACATCCTTAATCTCCCTCTCCACATTCTTCACCTCCTTGTCTATGTTCTTCACCTCTTTCTCCACATCCTTAATCTCACTCTCCACATCCTTAATCTCCCTCTCCACATTCTTTACCTCCTTGTCTATGTTCTTCACCTCTTTCTCCACATCCTTAATCTCCCTCTCCACATTCTTTACCTCCTTGTCTATGTTCTTCACCTCTTTCTCCACATCCTTAATCTCCCTCTCCACATCCTTAATCTCACTCTCCACATTCTTTACCTCCTTGTCTATGTTCTTCACCTCTTTCTCCACATCCTTAATCTCCCTCTCCACATCCTTAATCTCCCTCTCCACATCCTTAATCTCACTCTCCACATTCTTTACCTCCTTGTCTATGTTCTTCGCCTCTTTCTCCACATCCTTAATCTCCCTCTCCACATCCTTAATCTCCCTCTCCACATCCTTAATCTCACTCTCCACATCCTTAATCTCACTCTCCACATTCTTTACCTCCTTGTCTATGTTCTTCACCTCTTTCTCCACATCCTTAATCTCCCTCTCCACATCCTTAATCTCCCTCTCCACATCCTTAATCTCACTCTCCACATCCTTAATCTCACTCTCCACATTCTTTACCTCCTTGTCTATGTTCTTCACCTCTTTCTCCACATCCTTAATCTCCCTCTCCACATCCTTAATCTCCCTCTCCACATCCTTAATCTCACTCTCCACATCCTTAATCTCACTCTCCACATTCTTTACCTCCTTGTCTATGTTCTTCACCTCTTTCTCCACATCCTTAATCTCCCTCTCCACATCCTTAATCTCACTCTCCACATTCTTTACCTCCTTGTCTATGTTCTTCACCTCTTTCTCCACATCCTTAATCTCCCTCTCCACATCCTTAATCTCCCTCTCCACATCCTTAATCTCACTCTCCACATCCTTAATCTCACTCTCCACATTCTTTACCTCCTTGTCTATGTTCTTCACCTCTTTCTCCACATCCTTAATCTCCCTCTCCACATTCTTCACCTCCTTGTCTATGTTCTTCACCTCTTTCTCCACATCCTTAATCTCCCTCTCCACATCCTTAATCTCCCTCTCCACATCCTTAATCTCCCTCTCCACATTCTTTACCTCCTTGTCTATGTTCTTCACCTCTTTCTCCACATCCTTAATCTCCCTCTCCACATCCTTAATCTCCCTCTCCACATCCTTAATCTCCCTCTCCACATCCTTAATCTCACTCTCCACATTCTTTACCTCCTTGTCTATGTTCTTCACCTCTTTCTCCACATCCTTAATCTCCCTCTCCACATTCTTTACCTCCTTGTCTATGTTCTTCACCTCTTTCTCCACATCCTTAATCTCCCTCTCCACATTCTTTACCTCCTTGTCTATGTTCTTCACCTCTTTCTCCACATCCTTAATCTCACTCTCCACATTCTTTACCTCCTTGTCTATGTTCTTCACCTCTTTCTCCACATCCTTAATCTCCCTCTCCACATTCTTCACCTCCTTGTCTATGTTCTTCACCTCTTTCTCCACATCCTTAATCTCCCTCTCCACATTCTTTACCTCCTTGTCTATGTTCTTCACCTCTTTCTCCACATCCTTAATCTCCCTCTCCACATTCTTTACCTCCTTGTCTATGTTCTTCACCTCTTTCTCCACATCCTTAATCTCCCTCTCCACATTCTTTACCTCCTTGTCTATGTTCTTCACCTCTTTCTCCACATCCTTAATCTCCCTCTCCACATTCTTTACCTCCTTGTCTATGTTCTTCACCTCTTTCTCCACATCCTTAATCTCACTCTCCACATTCTTTACCTCCTTGTCTATGTTCTTCACCTCTTTCTCCACATCCTTAATCTCCCTCTCCACATCCTTAATCTCCCTCTCCACATCCTTAATCTCACTCTCCACATTCTTTACCTCCTTGTCTATGTTCTTCGCCTCTTTCTCCACATCCTTAATCTCCCTCTCCACATCCTTAATCTCCCTCTCCACATCCTTAATCTCACTCTCCACATCCTTAATCTCACTCTCCACATTCTTTACCTCCTTGTCTATGTTCTTCACCTCTTTCTCCACATCCTTAATCTCCCTCTCCACATCCTTAATCTCCCTCTCCACATCCTTAATCTCCCTCTCCACATCCTTAATCTCCCTCTCCACATCCTTAATCTCACTCTCCACATCCTTAATCTCACTCTCCACATTCTTTACCTCCTTGTCTATGTTCTTCACCTCTTTCTCCACATCCTTAATCTCCCTCTCCACATCCTTAATCTCCCTCTCCACATTCTTTACCTCCTTGTCTATGTTCTTCACCTCTTTCTCCACATCCTTAATCTCCCTCTCCACATTCTTTACCTCCTTGTCTATGTTCTTCACCTCTTTCTCCACATCCTTAATCTCCCTCTCCACATCCTTAATCTCCCTCTCCACATTCTTTACCTCCTTGTCTATGTTCTTCACCTCTTTCTCCACATCCTTAATCTCCCTCTCCACATTCTTTACCTCCTTGTCTATGTTCTTCACCTCTTTCTCCACATCCTTAATCTCACTTTCCACATTCTTTACCTCCTTGTCTATGTTCTTCGCCTCTTTCTCCACATCCTTAATCTCCCTCTCCACATTCTTCACCTCCTTGTCTATGTTCTTCACCTCTTTCTCCACATCCTTAATCTCCCTCTCCACATTCTTTACCTCCTTGTCTATGTTCTTCACCTCTTTCTCCACATCCTTAATCTCCCTCTCCACATTCTTTACCTCCTTGTCTATGTTCTTCACCTCTTTCTCCACATCCTTAATCTCACTCTCCACATTCTTTACCTCCTTGTCTATGTTCTTCACCTCTTTCTCTGTATTCTTCGCCACCTCCTCGACTTTCTGTTGTGATGTTTCATCCCCTAATGGATCCGGTTGAATTTGTACATCGCTACTCTTGAAGGATCCGAAACAACAGGTGGAAACAGTTCACAGCCACGGAGAACACCACAACACAGTCAGCGAGTGGCCTACCTTGCTGCAACACATTGTAAACCATCGGCGAAGTACACAGGCGCGCCTTGACCTAGATACGGGGCTCCACTCACCGACTTGTGGCTCCACTGCGAGACCTGCATCTAACCAAAGTCTGTACAAGGGAAGATAAACATCCGGTCTCTTTTCCCTATATGAGTAGTGAGGACAGAAACACTGGTTATGTCCCTTTGAAACGTGACACATTTTACACATCGATAGGCCAGTTGAATTATCCGTTCAAGTTCCAGTCCGAGTTTTTGGATAGCCTCCACTGTGAATAGTGTGCACGTCCGCACTAACGATAACTCTATCAGCCCGGTTCGCCGAGCTTTTAAGTAATCCATCTTACCCTTTTAGAATATCTTTGATCTATCCAAGGAGACTAGAATACTGACCTAACACTGACACATTTTCTGCCGCCCAAAACATAGTCCCTTGTACTTGCTCGTTTACCGAAAAGTTATGGAGGTCAGGTACCACGAAAGCACTTTTGAGAAGGTTCTTTTGCGCACATAAAGAACATTGCAAGAATGCACACACTTGCTTAACCCTTTCGCCGCCAGCCATTTTTCAGCCAAAGTATACCATTAAGCTTAACTGGGTAGAAAAACTAATTCTCTGCAATATTGTGAATTCCTCTGTGACATATATAACATTAGGCCTATCGATCCTTACCTCCCAAAATTAATAAAATATGGCACGGTCTTCAGATAACAGACCCTGATTTCATGCCTTTTAGCGACATGGGCGTTAACCCTTTCGCCGCCAGCCATTTTTATCCCAAAATTTTCGATTAAACTTACATGGATCAGAAAAAAGATTTCGTCAGCAATATTGGGGATTCCTGTGTGACATGTTTAAAATAAGGCCTATCCTTCCTTACCTCTTAATATCAAGAACACAAGATTGTTGGATAACAGACCCAGATTTCAAGGCTTTTTATGACATGGGTATAAATCATTATGGTCCAAACATGTGACATTGGCGGTGAAAGAGTTAAACCATTGTGGTGCATAAATGTGACATTGGCGGTGAAAGAGTTAAACCATTGTGGTGCATGAATGTGACATTGGCGGTGAAAGGGTTAAACCATTGTGGTGCATGAATGTGACATTGGCGGTGAAAGGGTTAAACCATTGTGGTGCATGAATGTGACATTGGCGGTGAAAGGGTTAAACCATTGTGGTGCATGAATGTGACATTGGCGGTGAAAGGGTTAAACCATTGTGGTGCATAAATGTGACATTGGCGGTGAAAGGGTTAAAAGCCTGAAGAACATCGCCGGCAGTTGCTGTGTTGGATCTTGATCTAGTACTACTGTTGAGTTTTAGCCGGTGTTTGACCTACTTCCGACTGACAAGCAAAATGATCCAATTCTGGTGTGAAGAGAATATTCTACCTCATGAAATAAGTAGGCATTCCTCATTCGAAGTGTTTGCTTGTCCGCCATTGAGAATTTTGCGAAACTAAGTGGCATGGCTTTGTACATCGATTTCTCGGCAAAGATGTAGATTTACACCCTCCTGCTCTATTTCTTGGTTCTTTCCGTGGTTAGGGTTAGGGTTAGAATGGTTATAGTTCGCACGCGAAGGGTACTTATTTCATGGGAGCTACTCATGACACTGGCTCTCCAATGCTCCACACTTATCATGTTGGCGAGACAACGGTATCAACAGTCACTTGCCTTGACTTTGAGAAATAAAGTTCCATGTAGGGTCTGTTTCCATGTAGGTTCTGTTGTATTAGGTATTAGGTACTTTATAGTCACAGAGGCGTCTCTGTGAAATTCGGGTTGCTCCCACCCTGAGAGCGCGTCGCAGACCCACTTTTTTTTTTATGCGATTTTTGATGTGACTGATGAGAAAGGAAGTGTGTGTGTGGGGGGGTGTAAATTTTGACCAAATGACAACTTTTTCGTTGCCACTGGGTTTAACGTGTGCTAAGTGCGTGGGCACACCGGACCTCGGTTTATCGTCTCATCCGAAAGACTCCACGATTCAGACCGTAATGCCTAGTGCAAAGTGAGAGGAAAACATCCCCCTGTACCCAGGTTCGAACTCGGGTTTACTTGACACAAGGCGAACGCGTTACCTCTGTGCCACTTTACACTAGCCTTCAGAGTACACGTTTTCAGTAGCAGCTCACTTCAGGGCGTGCTCCTATGTTGCCATCTTGGTACACGCCCCGAGAGAGAGAGAGAGAGAGAGAGAGAGAGAGAGAGAGAGAGAGAGAGAGAGAGACGAGAGAGAGAGAGAGAGAGAGAGAGAGAGAGAGAGAGAGAGAGAGAGAGAGAGAGAGAGAGAGAGAGAGACAGAGAGAGAGAGAGAGAGAGAGAGAGACAGAGAGAGAGAGAGAGAGAGAGAGAGAGAGAGAGAGAGAGAGAGAGACTGTGTGACAATAGACGTTAATAAAATGAAACTCTTTTTACCAGGATAAGATAAGACGACTTGACTGATATAGTCTGAGTTTACAGGGAGGACGGGAAAGAACAAACTAAATAAAATGAAAAAACAAACAAACAAGAAAAAGCAATAAAAACAAGTGCAACGCCAAGTGGCTGCAAAGTCCCCTCGCAGCATCGCCGAGCTACTCCGAAATCGGAATGTGTCGGCTGTACACATACATAAAAACGCATCAAAACAGCACGTAACTACATAAAAACGCATCAAAACAGCACGTAACTGAATAGTTTTGTTTATATATAGCCTTGGGGTTCGGACCCGTGATTTGAGCGCGCGCGATCATGCGCACACGAGCGCACAGAAAAATTCACGACAACTGTGTTATAGACCATTCATCAAGAAATGTTGTGTGAAAAAAACTGCATTGAAATACATGCAAAACTTCGCGAGATATTAGCGATTATGTGTTTCGGGGTTTGAACCCCGTAACTGGCGCGACCTTGACCTTAATATGTAAAACTAAATACATCAGTGGATAGCTTGCATCTTGGCAAACTAGTATACCAAATTTGATGATGATAGACTGAATAGTTTTTGAGAAAAACGGACGAATAGCCGGACGGACGGACGGACGGACGGACGCACGCCGGACGGACCAGACAAAAACAATAGTTCCCGAACCTTCGGCTCGGGGACTAAAAACCCCACCAAAAAACCACTCCTATTCTCAAGGATCCGAGAGAGGAGAGAGAGGCGCACTACAGACTTTAAAGGTGTTTTCATGGCCGTCCTTTGAATATCAAGGCACTGACTGACACGCACGTTCTTAGGGCTACAAACGCACATGTGTGCGAGCGCGCGCGCATATGCATGCTAACACACATCAAATTATACAGGTGCACACACATACATACACACACATACATTGATTCACACGCGCGCGCGCGTACGCACGCACACACACGCAGACACTGTAAAAAAATTAAAAAAACATGTTCAAGCTTAATCTTTCATCGAGCGAAAATGGTGTTTTACGTCCTCTTGGTCTGAATCAGACACATATGGGACATTTGTAAATACAAATATGGTTGGAACAATACTGGAGTCAATGCCCGGAGGCAGTACGAAACCAGTAAAGTCCCGATTTTTAAAATTAATACAGATAGCTGTAGCGGTGACCACGCCTCAGTTAAACCTCATCGGCTATGGCACCGCCACAAGTAGTATCAAGTAGTATTAATCTTTCATAAATATCATTTTGACTTGATTTGACTTTACACACACGCACGCGCGCGCGCGCGTACGCGCACACACCACACACACACACACACACACACACACACACACACACACACACACACACACACACACACACATACACACACACACACACACACACACACACACACACACACACACACACACAAACACACACACACACTAGCTATGAGAAGAGACATCACTGATTAAGGTCTCTGTACATGTAAACATTATTTACCAAATATCACTATTTCCCCATGGCCACGCAGTGAGTAGTAAATCATATTAAGGTCTGTGTACACGTTAACACTTTTCACAAAATATCACTATTTCCCCATGGCAACACAGTGAGTAGCAAATCACATTAAAAGTATGTGTACACGTTAACACTATTAACAAAATATGGAGGCCCATAATATATCAACTCTGTATATAATGTATAAACTCTGTCGTTGTCTCTGTCTCATTCTCTCTGTTTCTGTTTCTCTGTCTGTCTGTCTGTCTGTCTCCTACCCCTCTCTGTACGTACGTGTGTGTGTGTGTTAACATAGAGGCCATGCTCAGAGGCAGTGCCACACCAGTAAAGTCCCGATTTTTGTAACAATACAGATAGGTGTAGCGGTAACCACGCCTCGGTTAAACTTCATCGGCTATGGTACCGCCAGACTACCACAGATAACGTCTTTTGTCTGTGTATGATTTAGCATATTAATATATTAGTGTTTAGTGCACTGCTTTACCCTTTCACCGCCAAAGTCGCATTTTAGCACCACAGTGATTTAACACCTATGTCACTAAAAGGCATCAAATTGGGGCCTATTATCCAAAGACCCTATTGTCTTAGTTTTGGGAAGTAAGGATAGACCTTATTTGATATATGTCACAGAAGAATCCCCAATACTGCAGACGGATTTTGTTCTCTACCCAGTTAAATTTAATGGACATTTTTTGCTGAAAAATGGCTGGCGGCGAAAGGGTTAATACTTACATTGGGATATTCGCTTTCCTTTGTCACACCTTTGTCATTCTAGTTTCGAAATGTTCATGTTGATCATAATCACACACGCCCCCTTTTTTATGCTCCATGTAGGTTCTATTTTTGTGTTTTTCTTTTTCTTGTCTTTCCTTTGTGATTCTTACATTACATATATTAAAAAAAACACTTGTGAAGCTGGTTTCAGGATAAACTAGTAGTAGATTCTAGAGGAGATTGATTTTTTCATTTGGTGCTAATGTATATGCTGATTTGTTTTTTCAATTGCTGCTAATGTATAGGGGAAGACGGGGTAAAAAGCGCATGGGCGGGTAAGAAGCCCACCCCAATTATCTCATGAAATAAAGAAAATTTCAGTCAAATTTGCCCATGAGACGAATGCTAGACATTAACGCTCGACTCATGGGCAAAATGAGACTGAAATTTGCTTCATTTCATGAGATAATTGGGGTGGGCTTCTTACCCGCCCATGCGCTTTTTACCCCGTCTTCCCTATGCTGATTTTTTTTTTTTTAATTGACAATGATGGCTATTCAGTATGATTGAATTAATCATTGTGTTATTTAGTTCTCTAAAAGAATATTGACTTGCTTGTAACATACATTATGGAAGAAGAGAACCTTCTTGGCAAGGAAAAAAAAAAAATACAGATAATTCATCAAGATCTGTGTCAGGGGAGGAGAGGAGAGAGGAGGGGGGGGGGGGGGAACTACAAACATAGTAAACATATAATGAAATAGTGAGGCCAAGAGAGGAGATAACGAAAAATGAACAAAGGGTGAATACTCTCTTTCTAATTAACTCTCCTTCACCAAAGTTGATTACGATACCAATCACCTACCAATACTAGTGAACATAACTAGACTAGTTATAGTAGGATTTCATCAGATTCGTGTAGACAGTAGAATTGTTACGAGAATCATGTCTCACAAATGTCTCAATCGGATCGCATTGGGGATCGAATCGTATGCAAGTGTGTGTGATGCCATGCCCTTTAAGGCCGGCGACAGACTATGTGGCTGCCTCATATGACTCGATCAAGGTCGTGACGTAGACCAAATTTTGTTTCCCCGCACAGAAGACGTCACACAAGCCATCTGACTCGATCTGACTCGATCAGTGAAATTTAGAACCCGCCCTATTCGGCCCTGTCACCTGAACTGGGCCCGACTGAGTCAGACTGATCGAGAAGGATGGTATGCAAATGAGGTGAAACGTCACGACCTGATCGAGTCACATGAGGCAGTCACATAGTCTGTCGCCGGCTTAACTCCACCTAAACAGCCCAATCACTCACTCTGCCAGGTTGGCTTCACTTTTTTTTTATGTCAGAAGGCCGTGAATGGGGTGCTCTGCGTGCTATACGCCACGGTCCCCCGGATTAATGTTAATGCCAAGTAGAGACAGCACTGTAAATCACCGCCAGCGTTCATTTTGAATGCTTCTCTGTGACGCGCAACTTATGCAACAGAATTCATTAAACCTTTTCATCGCCACTGTCGCCTCTCGGCACCACAATGGCACTGAAAGGCATTCAACGAGGGTCTGGTATCCAGTGACCTTAATATGTTTTAATTTTGGGAGGTAAGGATAGGCCCTATTTTATGCATGTCACAGAGAAGAATCCCCAATATTGCAGACACAATTTTTTCTCTACCCGGGTAAGCTTAATGGTAAATTTTGGCTGAGGAATGGCTAGCGTTGAAAGGCTAAATTAAGGGGCAGACAAACTGCAGGGCCGGACCTAAGTTTTTAAGGGGTGGGGGCTAATTCATCGAAGGTGCGAAGCACCAAGAGGGGGGTCCAGGAGCGTGTTCCTCCGGAATTTTTTAAAAATCTTATAAGCGAAATAGTGCGATCTGGGCATGAAATAAAGGACTAATGAGGAAACGAGGAAAAAGGGTGACTACATACAAGTAGTAGTATTTTAGACGCTTTTCTTTTTTGCCGTTTACTAAGAGTCTACTTATTAGGCTAAAAACATTAATAATATATTGAAACGTTCGAATACGTCATTTTGAGAGATGTCATCAAATTGTGTACACACGTCAAATCATCATCCCCTCACCCCCCACCCCTTCAATTAATGGATAGGGTCACTGGTAATGGCTGTCCTACAAAAACAGCCTTCAGTTAGTAACCAGTATTTGCAGCAAAATGCTCTATTTTAACCCTTACAAGAAGGGGAAATTACGTATGTTGTTATTATCGTTGATTTTCTATAACGTCGAAAAAAAAGGCAAAAATAAGATTTCAATAAGGAAAGACAAGATAATAATATAGACTTCCTTGAGTGTGCCCGATTTATACTTCAAAACATACGAACAAAAACTCGAGTTTTCTTCAGCTGCATGCATAATTATTACTTAAAAGCAGCGGCGCACAATTAATGTTCGCGTTTCTTGTGCAGTTCGACATAGAGAAGTCTTGCCCGGGGTGCATCCCTACTCTCTCAACAGAAAGGGATTCTCGAGGACAGAAGGCGTTGGAAAGTCCCCAAAGAGCTAACCAACCCCTTTGGCTGCAGCACAAGAGCCAGGTGCAGATCGAGGCCCACTTATTTTTTGAGGGGTCTTCAGGCATGGGAATTAGAGAAGACAAAAAAGACTGAAAATTGGGGTCTGGAAGCAGGCATAGGAACAAGGAATAAAAAACACACCTGAAAACCGTGTGTGTTGGGATTACAGCCCCCAGAAAATGAAGCTTCTTCTGTTATTTAAGCCTTAAAAACAGTATTAGAGATAAGACTGATATATTTAGTTCATTTTGCATTCAATTATAACCAATAACTTCAGTTTTACTCATTGGGCTTCTTTTTGTTTATCTCATAAATGTCCTCTTGGACCATAAAAAAAGCTGAAACTTGCAAAAAAAAGAAGACTGAAGAGGACCATCAAAAAAGCTGAAAAAATCAGCCAAAAGACTGACCACTTATTTACTTCTCTGTTGGTTTAGAGTCACCATTGGGGGGGGGCTCCATAGCCGCTGAGTCTTCCAGCCCGGTCTGTATACAACACTTTTGGACGTAAAAAGGGTTGACAGTTAAGCTCTTCAGTCTCATGTGCTACTTTGTGCGATACGGATGACGCTCAAATAGTAACCCCATAGTGGCGTGTTGTTCGACACTTTTACTAGTTTATTTGTATTCCGTATATGTATACCTTGGCGTACGATAATACTCTTTTGTTGATCCTTTGTGATCCTTAGTAGTGTAACTTTAAACAAACCAGACCACTTGACACCAGACTGTTTGTACAAACGTGACCTTCCCTTTTTTTTAAAAAGTTTAAACCTTTCAAACGCACTGTAGCCTCTTCGGTACCCCATGATGAACAACTGAAAGATATACACGAGGGGTTAGTATTCAGTGACCTTAATGTTCTTAATTTTGGGAGGTAAGGATAGGTTCGATTTACGCGTGTCACAGAGGAATTCCCAATAATTGGCAGACAAAATATTTTCTTTGCCCAGGTGAGTTGAATGAGAAAGATTTGGCTGAAAAAGGAGGGCGATTGAAAGGTTTTCATCTTCCCATTGTCAGACCAGGAAGGGTGAACATCTCACATTTCTGATGGCATGTCAATATTCTTTGCTCTGTCTCTGTCTCTATTTCTCTGTCTCTCATCTCATTTCTGATGAATGTTCAACATTCTTTGCCTGTCTTGTCTCTTCTTTCTCTGTCTCTACACTCTCAGTTCTGATGGCATGCCAACATTCTTTGCTCTGTCTCTGTCTCTATTTCTCTGCCTTATCAATCTCAGTTCTGATGGCATAGCATGCCAATATTCTTTGCTCTGTGGTCTCTGTATCTCTGACTCTGTCTCTCTGTCTCTGTCTCTCACTCTCACATTTCGATACGCATGTCAATATTCTTTGCTCTCTCTCTCTCTCTCTCTCTCTCTCTCTCTCTCTCTCTCTCTCTCTATCTCTCCTCTCTCCCGGTTTTTTGAGCATACTTCATGTCATTACTAAGCTGATCGTAGTTCGTTTAAATGTATTTAAAAAGTTATTGATTCGAAGTTCAGTCCATTGCTACTAGTATGGAGTTAAAATATGGGTCTTTGAAACGATGTTGACATATGAAAAAGGACATAGTATGCTTTGAAAAAATATTCAATGTAGATGCTCGTACTCCTACTGAAGTTAGTTATGGAGAAACTGGGGAGATATCTATTTATTTGAATTCTACGTAAGTATTTCTTACTGGCTTAAAACTGACACAAGGATGGAAACAGAAATACCTTAAAAAGCTTATAAATGTTATATGATTGATAAAACGGGTAAGGAAAAAACTTAGGCTACAAATGTTAGAAAGTGCTTGCATTCATATGGGTTCATGTGTTGATAACCAGGGGAGTCACAAATATTTTGCTTTTATAAATGTTTCAACAGATAATTACGATGTCGATGGCAAGACTGGCATGACCATAAAAACAGTAGTGAAAGATTTGTGTAATTATAGTGCCTTTAATAACAAACGAATTGTATTGAATCATCTGTGAAATTGACATGAACAGAGCACAAGAAGTGCCAACTAAGCTTAGATTAGGTGTTTCTGAAATAGCTTGTCATAAATTTAGATACAATGAAACAAGTTCCAAATGTTGTTGTGTGTCGGTTATGTCAGGATGCAGACGAAGAGGTAATGGTCGACGTATGGCGAATTTTTTTCACGCAGAGGGCAGTCAATGCACTAGTGGCTATCACGCGATTTTTCTTAGTTGGCGTAGTGAGAGAGAGAGAGGAGAGAGAGAGAGAGAGATAGAGACGGAGAGAGAGATGATGGAGAGAGAGAGATCGGGGGGGAGGGACGGGAGAAGAGAGAGAAGATGAGAGAGAGAGAGATGAGAGAGAGGAGAGAGATGGTGGGACACCTCCCTTCTCTCTCTCTTTCTTTATACCCAAATAAGAATAGGAGAGAGGATTAGCACCACACGGAGCGTTCATGCCTCTGGCGTAAAAAACATCCCACTAAGTCTCTCATTCACTTAGTTTTGTTGCCCTGTTCTTCATGACTTGAGAACAAAAATTAACAGTCCAAATATTATAATACCCATGTCGATTCGTTTCAATTTGCTGATATCAGTAGAAACCCCCCCCCCCCCCCCCCCCCCGCAAAGATGTTTATTACAGTTTTGTTGTTCATGAAGCGTTGCAACGGTTAACCAATTGCTGCAAACTTAAGAAGTATAATGATAACTTTTGAATGTTTGTAGATCAATTAACATGCATATCATGCTTATTTCTCTGTTTGTTATTGTTTTTCCATGGCATTATTTTCTTTTTGTGTAGATAAGGATGTGTCAGAGTTGGTATTTACGATGTAAATGCCCCCATAGATAGGGCCCTAGGCCTAAAAATTGATAACAATTCGTATTGTATTCGTATTCTCTCTCTCTCTCTCTCTCTATCTCTCTCTCTTACTCTCTCTCTATCTCTCTCTCTTCTCTCTTTGTCCTCTCTCTCTCTCTCTCTCTCTCTCTTCTCTCTCTCTCTCTTCCTCTCTCATCTCTCTCTCCCCCTGTTCTCTCTCTCTCTATCTCTCTCTCTCTCTCTCTCTCTCTCTCTCTTCCTTCTCTCTCTCTCCCCCCTCTCTCTCTCTCTCTCTCTCTCGCTCTCTCTCTCTCTCTCTACTCTGCTCTCTCTCTCCTCTCTATCTCTCTTCTTCTCTCTCTTTTCTCTCAGGTTGTTGTACTTGTATGCATGATGTGTAGATGTGTCGCTTCTCTGCATAGCTATGTGTATGCTGTGTATGTGCAACGTTATGCGTCAACAGATTATCTAAATAATGGAACCGGGCTGATCGGAGGGGAGGGAGGGAGGGAGGGGGGTCAGGTTTACGGACCCCCATCTCCCACCTACCTAAGAGGACCGATACAAGGAGGAGTTGAACAGTAAAAAATGACTCGATTGCCCTACCCTTTCACCGCCAATGCAGCATTTATGCCACAATGGTTAAGAACCCATGTCACTGAAGGCATCAACCCAGGGGCCTGTTATCCAAAGACACTCGTTTCTTTATTTTGGGAGGTTAAAAGATATGTCTAATGTCAAGGCAGGTCACAGAGGAATTTCCCAAGATTGCAGATAGGTTTTTGTCTATCGCAGTAAGTGAATGATATTCGTTGGGCTGAAACATAGCTGACGGGCGAAAAAGGTAATAATCAACTAAATTGCTAAAAATGTTTCCGGGGGCTTAGCCACAGGGCCCAAAAGGACATACCCTAACTCACAACATAGCAAAAACAACACAACAAAAAACCAACAACAACAACACAACATAGGTAGCTCATGGAGACCCGGCGAACCCCCCCCCCCCCCCCCCCCCCCCCTTACGAATCATTTGGTCCGCCCCTGGTGACTGCCATCCTGGTGTATGATTTAATTTCCTTTTTTTTTCTTTCTTTTTGAATGTTTATTTGAAGTCTTGATCAAAGTGTGTGTTGTTACCTCTTCGTGTTGTGTCTTCTTCCTTTTAAACTTTTCTTTTCCCTTTTTCTTCTTTGCTGCTTAGCTTTTGTTGTTTATGTTGAGAGCATGGTGTTATAATAATAATCATAATAATAATAAGAATAATTATTAACATTTATAGCGCCTAATCTAAAAAAGACGGAGGGAGCGCTTACAATAATAATTGCATAAACCAGCAAGCAAGATAAAATAAACAAACGACAAAAAATATATTATACACACCACGCACGCGCGCGCACGCACCGCGCGCACGCCCGCGCGCACGCACCGCACGCACGCACGCGCCAAGCAAGTCACAAACACAGGAACACGCACGCACTAAGCACACACACACACACACACACCAAATCCCACACCACACACACACGTACACAACACACACACACACACACACACAACACACCACACACACACACCCGAACGCACCACACGCAGTACACGCAACAAACACTCGCAACACACACACGCAACACACACGCACAAACAACACGCATGCACATAAACCCACGCGGATGGAAGGGGGCACTAGTACTTGAAAAGAAATACAGCAGGCTCTGATTTGAAAAAGTAGTTTGAAAGAAGACTTCAATGAAGAAAGGGAGTTGGCAGAACGAGAGGTAAAGGGAGTTCTATCCACGAGGAGGGGGTCTGGAAAGAGAAAGCGTTCGCAAGGGTCTTGTGCGGTAACGAGGGATCTGGAGGAGAGAAAGTGAAACAAACTTTGCTTATCTATTCTAACCCTCAATAAACATTCGTATTCGTGTTAAGTATTCTTTTTGGTTTTTCTCTCTCTCTCTCCTCTCTCTCTACCTCTCATCTCTACTCTCTCTCTCTCTCTCTCTCTCTCTGTGACTCTGTGACCTCCAAACATTATAATCTATGTTTCACATTTGACCCACCTACCGTCAATAAGCCTTTGGCGGAAAAATACGAAAAACAATCTCGAAATCGCAATAGTTGTGGCACGCGGTCTATTTTACCACTCCATCATGAGTCACCCTTCCCCGGCTTTTTCAATAATTTTAATCTGTTTAAACCAGAATGTTATCTCTGCACCCATTTCGTAATTTTCTATTATCTTTGTGGAAAACAATTTACAAACTATGTAATCCTACTTACACTCATCAAAGAAGCACCGCATACTCTCGTGTCTGTTGTAGTGTCGTATTACGTATGTTTATTATTTTGCACGCTTTAAAAATACATCATTTTAAAAGAGCTGGCCCTCAATTGAAGGTTGTAGCCCTCGATTTGAAGTGCGACAATTTGGCCGACAGACAGACCGATCCGCCGACCAAAGTGAGTTATAGGTTTGTGTCTTGAGCACAAACAAAAAAACAAATGTTGGATTATCAACTCCCTGGTTCAGCCACACATCCCCAAAGCCTACTCACATAAAACTAAACGTACTTTGAAACCCGTTTTTCTTCCCTCTATAGTCCAGATTCAGCAGCATGAATGCTTTACGAGGTAATCTATGATTGTCCATACACAGTAGTTTAAGACAGTACTTAACACATCATCTTATGGCTGAACAAAACAATAGGTATCGATTAGTTTCTCCATAGACTAACGTCATTTGAAAAAAAACCCGTTTACTAACCCCAATAATCTTGTTAATGCAAATAAATGCACTGCTTCCCCAATGCAACCGCCTTCTTCAATCCGAAATTCTAATATCACCATTGTGTGAACAGACTTAAATTAAATCAATCAATCAAATCAAACATCCCCACATTTCTGCCCCATATAGTAGCATAGGTTTAAATTTAGAGTCAAATAATTATGTTCAGAAATAAAGCAAGAGAATTATTATTTAACACATTTAGTCTTTTTCGAATAGCTTTAGAAGAGAGAGAGAGAGAGAGAGAGCGAGAGAGAGAGAGAGAGAAGAGAGAGAGAAGAGAGAGAGAGAGAGAGAGAGAGAGAGAAGAGAGAGAGAAACTGAACACATGAACTGTTCAATGTCATTGGCTTACATATCTTATATGACATGGGGGTTGCGGCCTAGAACAAAAATATCAATTAAGGATTTAAAATTAAATAAAAACAATAATAATAATGTCTATCTGGACTATCCAATCATAATATTTATATCAATCAAGCATATCACAACCATTATGCGAGTTAAATTATTCTATGAAAAAGGGAAATAAACAAAAGCAAAATATTGTCTATCTGGACCATCCAATCATATATCAAAACAAAACATATCGCATACTTCTACCATATGTGAACTAAGTTGTTCAAAGTAAATAAAAGCAAAATAGTGTTTATCTCGATCATCCAATCCTACATCAAGTCAAGTATGTCACACTCTGTGAACACAAGTGAACTAAGTTATTCAAGACTTTTAATTAAGAACTAATGCTTTGTCCATGTTCTTCTTGCAATTGCTTTTGTTTTGTTCCAATATTCAAAGCTTCTGCAATATATTTGGCAAGGGAGTTGATAGATTCGTCATCATAGTTCATTTTCAAAACTCCAACTAAATCCAAATATACAGCAACACTTTTTAGAAATATTTTTGCCTTCTGTCATTTCGGCCCCGCTTTTTTTGGTCGTTTTGGCCTCGCCCAATGAGTCAAGTCGGCCTCGTGTCCGACCAAGTCGGCTTCGTTTGCGACCAACCCAACTCTATGGGTTGTTTATTGTTTTTTTGGTTTTTTTGAGGACATAAGAAAAGCAGAAAGAGAGAGAGAGAGGAGAGAGATAAGAGAGAAAGAGAGAGAGAGAAAGAAAAAAAAAAAAGAGAGAGAGAGAGAGAGAGAGTGTATCTGTGTGTCTGCAGATTATTGTTCAAACATGACTCCATACAATTCATAAAATGAGAGGGAGAACAATGAACAACAACAATGAACAACTGTTTAATGACCAGGCCATCTGCCCATGTCATGACGGAAGGGGTAGAGAGACTGTGTGGTTTGTGTGTGTGTGTGTTGTGTGTGTTGTTTCCATTCATACAGCAGTATAAAATGCCATCTCAACATCACATTGACCAAGTGTCATGTGGTCCCTGTAGTGGCTAGTGCATAAAGATATATAATAATTATTTGGTGCATGAAAGAGTTATAGGATAGTTTTACTTGGGGCGTGTAGCACCGGTGTGGGGCGAATTGGCCTTATTAGGATTTAAAAAGTAAAAGAAGAGTTGAGTAACAGTTCAGCAAGACTTTGGATTGTATTAAAAAGAAAAGGAAAACGGGTAGCGGATTTGTGAACAAGCCAAGAGCGGTTTGAATGAGTTGGAGAGAAGAGACTGAATGAGAAAGAGTAAAGAGAGAGAAGTGTAACAAGAAGAACCGACAAGAAAAGATAAGCAACAAGTAGACTCTTAGAAGAAGAAGAAGAAGAAGAAGAAGAAGAAGAAGATGTGAACTATCAAATATATATCAAATATATGTTGGAGAAGTTTACACGTTGTGTCAAGAACTTAGGGACCACTTGTAGAACTGAGTAGGGGCCATATGTAGAGAAATGAAAACAAGATGTGTATGAATTGTAAAGTGATTAGGCTTGCGTGTTTACAGTAATATTGTGTTGCGTTAGTTTGAAGTAAACAGTAGAGTATGGAGTCAGATAGCGGGGTTATTGTTTGTGAATGAATGTAAGTTTGAAAGGTTGTAAGCTGTATCTGTTTGTGTAGCTTTTGTGTGACTTCCCTTTCCTTTCCTGTCCACGTAAACCCCCTCTTGACATTGGTGACCCCGACTTTCGGATTTGCCTTCTGGATGAGTTTGGTAGTATTTGTTGTCTGCTCAACAACAAATGGTGGGGGCTGAAAGGAAATTTTGGAAATAACTATTATTGTGTTCTGTGAAGATCGACAACTTCGCATCGTTATCTTTATGTTCAGTAATTTTATTGTTGTTGTTGTTTTGTGTCCCTTCTGCAAAGAATATGGCCGATTAGAACGGTTAAATGGTCCTGGTAGCTTATCTTTTCAATGCTGTGATCTGAGGAGGATTTTGTTGTTGATTGTACTATCTTTTGAAAGGCTATTTGGAACTCGGATGATTGAAAAATAAAGCATGGATGACTCAGAATTTGATCGTTTAGTAGCACAAGCAATAAAATTAGGGTTCACAGGGAAGAAAGTGGTAGACTATGTCCGACAATGCGAAGAACGTGCAGAGAGGCGGAAAGAACGGGAAAATAAATTGGAAATAGAGGAAATGGAAGAAAGAGAAAAGCTAAAACAGGCTAAGGAGGTAGAAGAAAGGAAACTAGCAATGGTAGAAAAGGAAAAGAGTGAAAAACTGAAGCAAGATAAGGGGTTGGAAGAAAGGAAACTAGCAATGGTAGAAAAGGAAAAGAGTGACAAACTGAAGCAAGATAAGGGGTTGGAAGAAAGGAAACTAGCAATGGTAGAAAAGGAAAAGAGTGACAAACTGAAGCAAGATAAGGAGTTGCAAGAAAGGAAACTAGCAATGGTAGAAAAGGAAAAGAGTGAAAAACTGAAGCAAGATAAGGGGTTGGAAGAAAGGAAACTAGCAATGGTAGAAAAGGAAAAGAGTGAAAAACTGAAGCAAGATAAGGAGTTGGAAGAAAA
>CM065700.1:33766007-33768675 GCA_017654935.2 Phymorhynchus buccinoides | reverse complement strand
CCCCGGGTGGAGACTGAGAGTGAGATTGAGGAGCCACGTTGAAGGTTTGTGACGAAGGGGAAGAAGACGAAGTAGAAGAAGAAGTGGAGGAGGAGGAGCAAGAAGTAGTAGACGAAGAAGACGAAGCCACGGCGGTCGTAGTTGTTGAATGAAGAGCGGACCGCTCTGTGTACGTATTGTCAAAAGCAAACCATTGAGAGTAGGGTATGTGTGTTAGTGCGAGAAGGAGAGAGAGAGATTGCTAACCTGCATGCAATGAGTGAGTGAGTGAGTGAGGAAGTGATAGCGAGAGAGAGAGCGACTGACAGCAGTGTTTTTCTCAATACACTGCTCAAAATGTGCTAAGGATAGACTTTTATAACCTCGATTACTAAAGCTGGAGACAGACTATGCGACTGCCTCATATGACTCGATCAGGTCGTGACGTTGACCAAATTTTGTTTCCCGCGCAGAAGAGGTCGCAAGCCATCTGACTCGATCAGTCTCGATCAGTGAAATTTAGAACCCGTCCTCTTCGGCCCTGTCACCTGACTGGGCCCGACTGCGTCAGACTGATCGAGCAGCATGGTATGCAAATGAGGTGAAACGTCACGACCTGATCGAGCCACATGAGGCAGTCACATAGTCTGTCGCCGGCTTAAGAGGTGGGGTGTGTATTACATAACCGGAAAGAACAATCATCGGTGAACACAAGTTCACTCAAATGTGTTTCACCCAACCTTCTGTTCTCGTGCATCACGTGAATTTCGAGCATCCCGCCCCCCCTCCCCCCCTCCCTCCCCCCTCCCCTCCCCCCCACCCCCCCTCCCCTCCCCCCCCCATCGCCCCATCAAAGTTTAATTTTGCTGAAATGGAGCAAAAAAATAAAATGAGTAAAATTGTCAGAAAACAGACTGCAACGTCACTGGAACATGCAACAAACAAACAACTACACGACCAGTGTAAAGTGACGTTATTTTATTCACAAGAGACAAAACAAAACTACTGGATATTTCGGTGAATGCGCCTTTATCAACATAAACAAACAAGAAAACAGCAAACAGCAAATAAGCGTTGTATTTTAGGAACATTTTTAGCTAATAACCTTTTTGGAATACTAACCCTATCCCTAACCCTAGCCCTAAACCTAACCCTACCCCCCACTATGTACTGCAGTACACCGCGATTTGTCACAGTTGTGGTTCGTTGCGTTTTTCCGTCTTATAGGGTGGGGGGTAGGGTTAGGTTTAGGGCTAGGGTTAGGGCTAGGGTTAGTATTCCAAAAAGGTTATTAGCTAAAAATGTTCCTAAAATACAGCTTTATGTATGGTAAGAAAGGCAATAACGGAAAAAGGGGGTGGCACATCTTGACTGTATGGGTTTATGTTTATCTTCGATAATTTCGCATGTTTAACATACTATCCTTAGCAAATTGTGAGCTGTATATAAATTATTACACCCAGCACGAGTGTCGCATAGTAAGTAGGCACAATCAATAGAGACACGCCGCGGGGGAGATTTGAAGTGTGAACTAGCAGCAAATTGAGTTTTGGAAGAAGAAAAAAAAACCCACCTAAAATCGGGTGTAGGCCTATGTGTGCAACAGCATTAACATAACGTTGTACAGCTAGGCCTAGCATTCCGTTGAGATTTAAAAAGTTTTGAAAGTTTGTCAAGCCACGTTTAGCAAACTTGTTTTCTTTTCGTCACATAATTATCATCAGCATGCAGTTATGAAAGTTTGTCAAGCCACGTTTAGCAAACTTCTTTTCTTTTCGTCACATAATTATCATCAGCATGCAGTTATGAAAGTTTGTCAAGCCACGTTTCAGGGCCGGATCTAGGGGGGGGGGGTGCTTTGGGTGCTGCAGCACCCCCCCTCGGCTGTCAAAAACACACAAAAAACCGCAATGCAACTGAGGACAAAGGAGATGCTCTTGCAATAAGGTGATAATGTTTGATTGTCTTTTGTGTGTTATGACTGCAAGCTAAGCAAGGTGCAAAACTGATAAAACGCTCTTAAGAAGTTCTGTTCTGAGCTCACAGGAGATGCCACAAAACAGTTTTAAAATGTTGAAAACTCATTTTCGGCCGGGGGGCTTCGCCCACCCGGACCCCCCACCCCCCCACCAGGGCTTTGCCCCTGGACCCCATCGGGGCCTAGGCGGCCCCTGGACCCCGGCCTAAAAAAAGTTTCAAGCACCACCCCTTCAAAAATCTGTGATCCGGCCCTGCGTTTAGCAAACTTGTCTTCTTTTCGTCACATATTGTCAGCATGCAGCTATGAAAGTTTGTCAAGCCACGTTTATAACAAACTTTTTCTTGTCCGTCACATATCATCAGCATGCAGCTATAAAAGTTTGTCAAGCCACGTTTATAGCAAACTTTTTCTTGTCCGTCACATATCATCAGCATGCAGCTATGAAAGTTTGTCAAGCCACGTTTATAGCAAACTTTTTCTTGTCCGTCACATATCATCAGCATGCAGCTATGAAAGTTTGTCAAGCCACGTTTATAACAAACGTTTTCTTGTCCGTCGCATATCATCAGCATGCAGCTATGAAAGTTTGTCAAGCCACGTTTATAGCAAACTTTTTCTTGTCCGTCACATATCATCAGCATGCAGCTATGAAAGTTTGTCAAGCCACGTTTATAACAAACTTTTTCTTGTCCGTCGCATATCATCAGC
>CM065700.1:33753507-33756007 GCA_017654935.2 Phymorhynchus buccinoides | reverse complement strand
GCCCCTGCAGTGCCCTGTGGCTGACAGAGTGGGCATGCTTCTTGGGCAAGGCTCGGCAGGAAAGTGTGTTCAACGTCCTTGTCGACCTGGTACAGTTGGTGGTACGCACATTATGCACATTAATGATATGGGACATTTATGAAATGGGAAGATTGTGGGTCGATCGTGGAGATACTGCAATTATGCCAGGAATGAGACCAGATTTATAAAAGAAAAAGAAAAGAAAAACCGTCTCCTCCGTTTGAAATGCATTGTTTTAGATAAGGTTTTTGAAATAGAATTTATTTCTTCTTTTTTTTGCTTTGTTTCTGTGGATGTCATAGATGTGTCTAACAAAAAACACACACGCGCGCGCGCGCGCGCTTTCACACATGCGCACACGCACGCACACACACACACACACACACACACACACACACACAAGCACACGCACACACACGCGCGCACGCACGCAGCGCGCGCACGCACACGCGCACGCACGCACACACACACCACACACACACACACACACACACACACACACAACACACACACACACACACACTGTATAAAAAGAAAAGGAAAACAAGGGCGTCGCCGAGCGGCAGACATGTCCGTCACCAGCAATGCCACGCACTTGCGACACCCCGTAGAGTGTCACATCCTGACACAAAATTGGAAGGGATTCTGTCTTCTAGTTCACGAGATACAGCTTGAAGAAGAAACATATAGCGCAAAGAAGGAAATTTCGGTTTTCAAGGTCACACTTCAAGGTCAAGGTCAGCATGGTGATAATTTATGCTCGGATGTTTTCTTCTCTAGGGTATACAGTACCACACACAATCTGAAGCGCTTCTGTCAAGTACCAATGTGGAAAATATGGCTTAAAACCCAATGTGTAGACCCCTACCACTTTCAAGGCCTACGGATCGCCCGGACCGTGACCTTGACCTTGATCGGTATGCCACCATCAGAACGGGCATAAGCCAAAGTACCTACATGCCAAATTTGAAGACTCTAACACTAACGGTGTGGGAGTTATGGCCCCTTAAAGATTTTCGGTTTTCAAGGTCGTACGCCAAGGTCAAGGTCACGACGGCAATATGGTTTGCGCGGATGCCTTCCTCTCATGGTGACACACCAGCACACAAAATTTGACGTGATTCTGTCAACCCGTTCGAAAGATATCCTTGGGACAGACAGAAGGAGAAAAAAAATGACCCTCCGATTTTCAGGCTCCAGCGATCTTTTTGACCTTGACCTTGACCTTGATCGGTATGCCATCATCAGAACGGGCATAAGCCAAACCACCTTCATACCAAGTTTCAACATCCTATGTTGATCGGTGCCCGAGATATGGCTAAAAATAGATTTTCGGTTTTCAAGGTCGTACGTCAAGGTCAAGGTCACGAAGGCAAAATGGTTTGCGCCGATCTCTTCCTATTAAGGAGGCACACCTTCACACAAAATTTGACGCGATTCGGTCAAGCGGTTCGGGAGATATCCTTGGGACAGACAGAAAAACAAAAAAAAAAACCCCCAAAACAAACAAACAAACAAACAAAAATACAAACCAGCCCATCGCAATAGTCCGTCTTGGTGACGGACTAAAAAGGCTTGTATTGTGAAAAGTTCGTGCAAACGATGAATTTTGGTCTAGACGCAGGCGGCCATTAGAAAAGAGACGGCACACGCCTTCTCTTTGGGTGAAATAATTTGACTTCCAGCACCTCCGCCAAGGAGGAATCGCCGATTTGACGAGTTACTAGTAAACCAGAGCAAAATGAGTGTTGCGATCTCTGTAAAGGGTGTTTTCCTGGTGATCTCGACGTGTTTCTTGCAAAGCCTCATCCTCAGCTGTTTAAGCGAAATCTTTGGAAAGACCACAATTCTAGTCGAAACTAAGACTGAAACGATCCTGTTCCCATGTCTCTGGAAGCTAGCTATACTTAATGGCAAATTGAGTAGGCCCTACCGTCGAGATGAGGTCAATTCCTACCCAATAAGCTTTCACCCTCGGGAATAATTTTTGTTTAAAGCTGCGTTGGAAAGTGGCAAAGCTCCTTTCGGGAATCACATGGATGACGTGAATGTGCACGCAGTACGAGAGAATGTGGGATGTCAAGTCAAGTCAAGTCAACATTTTATTTCCAGATGGGAACATATTGTATAAGCAAATTATATGCTTTTTTTCTTTCAACAAGCCATCCATAAAAAAATGATGTAAAGAAAAATAAAGAACTAAACATTCCAAAGTAGCGAACAAAAAAAGGAGAATAAATATGTGTGTGTGTGTGTGTGTGTGTGTGTGTGTGTGTGTGTGTGTGTGTGTGTGTGTGTGTGTGTGTGTGTGTGTGTGTGTGAGAGTGAGTGTGTGTGTGTGTGACTGTGTGACTGATACTTTGTTTTAGAGAGAGAGAGAGAGAGAGGGCCTATTCTTCCATTCTGTCCTTGAAGAGCAATAGAGACAGAGAGAAAGAGAGAGAGAGAGACAGAGAGAGACAAAGAGAGAGAGAAGAGA
>CM065700.1:33726007-33743507 GCA_017654935.2 Phymorhynchus buccinoides | reverse complement strand
CAGCACGTAACTACATATAAACGCATCGAAACAGCACGTAACTGAATAGCTTTTTATATATAGCCTTGGGGTTCGGACCCGTGATTTGAGCGCGCGCGATCATGCGCACACGCGCGCACAGAAACATTCATGACAACTGTGTTATAGACCATACATCAAGAAATGTTGTGAAAAAAACTGCATTCAAATACATGCAAAACTTCGCGAGATATTAGCGATTATGTGTTTCGGGGGTTGAACCCCGTAACTGGCGCGACCTTGATCTTATTGTAAAACTAAATACATCAGTGGATAGCTTGCATCTTGGCAACCTAGTATACCAAATTTGATGATGATAGACTGAATAGTTTTTGAGAAAAACGAACGAATAGCCAGACGGACGGAGGCACGGACGGACCAGACAAAAACAATAGCTCCCCGAACCTTCGGCTCGGGGACTAACAACTGGCATGTCATAAATTGTAAATGAGGATGGAGAGAATGAAACATGGGGATGATGAGGGGCTACTCTTAGTTTAAAGCTCCCCCACCACGACATGGTGGAATCCCGCGGGGGAGGTGTGGATGACTGTCTTTATACATAATTATTTGGATCGTTGAAAAACAAACGCTGTTTCCCGTTTATTTGAGCCACCCGATGTTGTTATTAATGAAAAAGTTTAACAGTAGGCCTATTCGAAGAAATCTGATGCTGGGCATTAAAGACACAGTGACGCACCACGATTAAGTCCCTTGGTTTTTTTCTGTAGGTAGTTATGACCCACATACAAATGTCCCCAACTTCAAATTGAGGCTGCTCTTAAAATGATGTTTCGTTTTTCAATTTGGGGGGCATTTGTATGGGAGCCAAACCTGGTCAAAACAAGATTTCTTACCAGCTATGAGAGGGAAAGCACGTGAAACCCGTGATTTTGACACGTGACCTAGTGGGACTTTAATGGGTTTTTAATTAAACTCAGCACCTCGATCTTTTTGTTGACTTCCTACCACACACATCGATGCATCCTCGATTAATGTTTGCTTTAATTAAGCAAAAGGCGGGAAGTTAATGAGTTTTAAAGGCAAAGGCAACCCTCCTCATGTTTACGACTCTCAATCTCAAGATCTGATTCTCTAATTTTCATGACAATATGCCTAATATAAGCTGATCCTATCACTATCCCATTCCTGAAAATGTCAGAATGTTACTTATTAGTGAAAAGTTTTCAATGAAAAAACAACTCGAGTGTGTGTGTGTGTGTGTGTGTGTGTGTGTGTGTGTGTGTGTGTGTGTGCGTGCGTGCGCGCGCGTATGTGCTTAGCTGCAACTTTGCCTTAATGTTATATCAAACAGTTTTCAGTTAAGGGCCAGCCACACACATACGAATCGTATCTGAATGCGATGCGATTTTGACAATGTGAGTCCTGAATCACGCGAAATTCATGTATTGGGTCTTTCGGATGAGACGATAAACCGAGGTCCCGTGTGCCCATGCACTTAGCACACGTTAAACCCATTGGCAACGAAAAAGTTCTCATTTGGTCAAAATGTACCCCCCCTCCCTGCCTTCCTCATCAGTCACACACAAAAATCGCATGCACAAAATAAAATAAAAAAAATGGGTGGCGCTCGCCTCTGGCTGCGACGCGCTCTCCAGGTGGGAGCAACCAGAATTTCACAGAGACGCCCCTGTGACTATAATGTACCTAACCTAACATAACTTGAGTATAGCAGACCTGTTTACCCCTTGTAGTCTGGATAGCTGAATGAGTACTGGTAGTTTTGGCTGAAAATGTGTAGTTTTATTCATTAAACCATCAAACAATGTTCACTGAAAATGAGTAATTAGAGCATTATTTTCAATTGTGAAGAGTAGTAGAGGTCCAAATCGAGTAGAATACTACTCGCAAATAGTAGAGTTAACAGGTCTGCAGTAGTAATCAAGAATTAAAGAGCATTATTTTCAATTTTGAAGAGTAGTAGAGGTCCAAATTGAGTAGAATAATACTCGAAAAGAGTAGAGTAAACAGGTCTGGTAATAGTGAGCGAAAAAATAGCAGTATTATTTTTAGACAGAAGTATAGGGCCTATTTCACGTGGTTCATGACTCGCATCGTCAAAATCGCATCGCATTCAGATACGATTCGTCTCTGTGTGGCTGCCCCTTTGCTGAGAAAGCCCCAGAAAAACTGCAACCCCATCACAAGACAAATGATTTTGCACCTGACTGACCTTGAAGGGTTGCACAGAATCAAAAATCCGAGTTGCACGTGCATAATGCATCACACACACACACACACACACACACACACGTGACGTGCCAAACACAAACTATGTATGCGCACGTGCGATAGAAAAACACGTCACGGCTTTTTTTTAAATGTTACATGACTTTTGTATTATATTGTAGACAGAAGAAAAATGGTGTTTTACGTCCTCTCGGTCTGAAACAGACACATAAGGGACATTTTGTATATACAAAGATGGTGGGAACGATCTTGGAGGCAATGCCCGGAGGCAGTGCGACACCAGTAAAGTCCAGAACTTTTAACAATACAGATACAATTGCGTCGCCGACTATATATTGTAGACATTTGTAATTAGTATGTTTTAGCCTTCGTGATTATATTATGCAATGGTGTGTTTTTTTTTGGTGTTTTTTTTTTTTTTAAAGACACGCATAGGCCTTTATTCTCGTCGCTATATACTCCCGTTGGTATGGAACTGGGAACACAAAAAACGATCTCGTTTTCAATTAGAATGCCTGGTTGCATCTTCATTTTCGAATTGCTGGTACTTCAAGCGTTTCTGCGCTTTTCATCTATCGATGTCCATCTCCATAAATTATGACAAATATTATGTAATATTATGCAATGTTTTGTATTGAGCAAGGTATGGGTGATTTTATGTGCAGGCGCACAGATCCTGGCACAGTGCCTTCTCTATAATCTTTGTATCTACAGTGTATCATTTGCATAATGCTTTATAATGTTGTCTTTTTAATGTACAAATTGCAGTCGTTCCCACTTGCAATGTCTCTTATCAGAGATAATAAAGTTGTGTTTGAGTTTTTGAGTTGAAGTGAGTAGTAGCAAAGACTGTATAGGGGAAGATAAGCATCCGGTCTCTTTTCCCTATATGAGTAGTGAGGACAGAAACACTGGTTATGTCCCTTTTTTTAAACGTGACACATTTTACACGTCGATAGGCCAGTTGAATTCTCCGTTCAAGTTCCAGTCTGAGTTTTTGGATAGCCTCCACTGTGAATAGTGTACTGTCGCCACTAGCGATAACTCTATCAGCCCGGTTCGCCGAGCTCTTAAGTTGTCCATCTTACCCTTTTAGAATATATTTGGTAGTAGTGCATAGTAGCTTAAAATTATAGCTATGCAAAGAGGAGAAGAAAAGGTATTGGAACAGCAGTGGTGGTGGTGGTGGTGGTGGTGGTGTAGAACTGAAGAAGAAGAAAAAGAAAGATGGTGAGGATGGAAGGACAAAAATGGAAGGGGGAAAAAGAACAACGGAGGAGGAAGAGGAAGAGGGGGGGGGGGGGGGGGAAAAGAAGATACGAGCAGATAAGAAAGAAAGAGAGGAGGAGCAAAAGGAAGAAGAAAGACAAAGAACCCTAACCAGATCCGACAGATCCTGGCACAGTGCCTTTTTTCACCCTTTGATGATGTTTCCCCTCTTTACTCGGCTATAATAAGCAAACCCAGGGCCGGATCTAGGGGAGGTTTCCTGGTTTCCGGAACCCCCCCCCCCCCCCGCCCCAACTCTCTACCCCAAGCATGTACAATATTTTATATTGTATTGGGGCGATTTTATGTGCAGGCGGGTAGACCAAGGTTGAAAATGTGTAAGTCTTTCTTTCTATTTTCTCGATTTTTGCCATAATAATCCCCTAATTTTTGCAAACTGTTCCGGAGGCTTCGGCCCCCTGCGCCCCCAAATGGACACTGCCCCCCCTCAACCCGGAACCGATGCAGCTCCCTGGATCCCCGGCGGAACCCCCACCCACCCACCCACCCCCACCCTATGAATAAACTTGGTCCGGCCCTGAAACCTGTCGAGTTTGACAAGCAGGTTGAAAGTTTGGTTGTGAGTGTTGGTAGCTTGCTATTTTAAACTCGGAAGTAACATTTCGGAAGGGATATCAAAGATATTCTAAAAGGGTAAAATGAACTACTTAAGAGCTTGGCAAACCGGGCTGATAGAGTTATCGTTAGTGGGGACCAGTACACTACTTTTAACAGTGGAGGGCTATCCCAAAAACTCAGACTGGAACTTGAACGGAGAATTTAACTGGCCTATCGACGTGTAAAATGTGTCACTGTTTTCAAAGGGGCATAACCAGTGTTTCTGTCCTCACTACTCATAATATAGGGAAAAGAGACCGGATGTTTATCTTCCCCTGTACAGTCTTTGATGATATGCGCTTTGCAACTTGCTTGTCTAGAACTTGAAAAAATCTCCGTGACAAGCCAAGCCAAGACAGAAAATAAATTCTTGTAGGCCTACTCGCGGGAAATAACTTGTCTGAGCGATTTATCTCTTGCTTGACAGAGTAAGCTCCCTTGTGCGTTACGAACTCAAGAAGTTGACATTTCTCATTTTACCGGCTGACTGAAAATCTGTGAAAGACATCTGTCAAAGATCGTCTTGATTTTCTTTTCCGTTTAGTGCTCTTTGTTTTGTTTCTTTCTTTCTTCCAAAGCTGACTCGACGGCGCCAGAGTTCTTGACGGGATCATTCTTATCAAGACAAAACGTCCCGCACAAAAATGGAAAGCCTACAAATTCTGGCAGACGACTTTTACGGATTCGGTGTAGCACCTCAGTTAGCAACTCCCCCATCCAGAAATACCCCCGACGTTGTAGGGAAGCGTTTCAAAAATACTCCAAAAAGTATCCCAAAGTAATATTACCTTTTTGTGTTCTTCTTACTTCCGATTGTTTTATGTATTGATATTAATATATAAAACATATTTGAAAATTAAGATAGCGCTTCATTACTCTGCTTGGCCGTCCGTCACTGTTATTGTCTGTGCACTTTTTTCTTTAAGATAGGGCTTTATGTAAGTTTTCTTGTTGCCCTATCTAATGATCATTGTTGACTTTCAGAAATGAAATGCTATTTAAAACCCTTTCAACGCTAGCCATACAGCCAAATTTTACCATTAAACTTACCCGGGCAGAGAAAATATTTACCTGTCTGCAATATTGGGGATTCCTCTGTGACATGCATAAAATAGGGTATATCCTTACCTCCCAATATTGAAAACAAAAGGTCACTGGTTACCAGACCCTCATTTGATGCCTTTCAGTAATCATTGTGGTGCCAAGAGGAGACAGTGGCGATGAAAGGGTTAAAAAACATTAATTAAACCATCCCAAAGTGTCCCTGGGCCTGTATTCACGTTGAGAATAGCATGAGACTTAGCATGATGCTAACTAACTTAGAAGCTCTTCCAATGTCCTATAGGATCCTGTATTCACGTTGAAATAGCATGAGACTTAGCATCATGCTAACGTAGAAGCTCTTCCAAAAGTTCCTATAGGATCCTATAGGAGTTTTGTAAGAGCTTCTAAGTTAGCATGATGCTACAACGTCGGCATGCTAGTTCTCAACGTGAAATACAGACCCTAGGTTTGCTTCCAGGGGACTATTTTTAAAAAAAAAAATCCCATTTTTGATAGTCTCGGTTCGTATAAGAACGGAACTACGTTGGAAGGCCAGTATACGTGGTGTGTGTGGTGTGTGTGTGGTGTGTGTGGTGTGTGACCGAAATGTGTTTCCATCGTTCATAGGCCGCCTACAACCACTGCACCATCTGAATTAAACTTGGTCTGAGCTGTTCCTTAGTGTACGCTAGAGTGCATCAGCGTGCATAACATTATTGCTGTCGTGACCTTAGACCGTTGACGTATGAACCTTGAAACCCCAAGCTCTATTAGATGGGCCATTCATCTTTTACTGACTCTCCGTTGGACTTAGAGTCTTCAAACTTTGCATGTAGGTACATTTGGTTGTGGCCATTCTCGTCATCGGTAGAACTTGTCAAAGTGGTTGGGGTCCACAAATGGTGTGTTTTAGTAATATTTTCCACATGTTTCTGGACAGAAGCACTTACATATTTTGTGTGGCAGTATATCACCTAGAGTATAAAGCACATGAGCCATAAACTATTGATGTGCTGAGCCTTTACATTAAAATTTGACATTAAAAACCGAAATGTCCTTCTTTGCGAGGTAATATTTCATGTCCAAGTACTATATCTCGTGAACTAGAAGAAAACATCCCTTCAAATTTTTTGTGCGATTGGGTGCAATTACTTAGAGTACAATAAAATACATGTTAAATAAATTAGTCCCTCGGAAATATAATGTCGCCGAGCTGCAGACATGTTTCCGTATTTCTTCACCCTCCTACTATGTCGTGAAATATTGTATGGACTCACTTCAAATTTTGTGTGTTGGTGTAATATTAAGAGTAAAATATATTGCAGCGCAAAATTATGCCGCACGGGGTTTAAATGTCGCCGATTGGCAGCTGAGACAAGTCTCCGTGTTAAGGGTGTGCACCCCACCAATTATGGTGGTGCACCCCACAGATTAATGGTGTGCACCGACCTTCATCAGTAATGAAGCAAGTGTGTAGTGATGTGTGTGTCTATGTCATGTGTGTTGTGTGTCTATGTCTCTGTGTCTGTCTGTGTGTCGGTGTGCGTGTGCGTGCGCGCTCGCGCGCGCGCGTTTGTCCATAGCCTAAATAACAACATTTATTTACCTGGGGGAGGGAGGGCCGGAAGGGGAATGAATGGAGGGAGGGAGAGGGGAGGTCAAGAAACTCAACGTCTTGGTTCATTGCGATGTTTTTTTTCAGTCGCGTCTTTATGTTCTACTATTAGCAACGATGGGTATTTCTAATCGCTTAAATTAAAAGGATTAAAACATGTGCAACTTTAAATACAGAAAAGGAATTGCGGAGGTATTACGGGCTCAGGGGGAGTACTTATTTGTGTGTGTGTGTGTGGGGGTGGTGTTGGGCAAGTGGGGGGGTGGGGGGTGGGGGTGGGGGGGGAATGTACTGAGGGACGATCTTCTTCTTCTTCGTTCGCTGTGTAGACAGTTTCCATTCATAGATGCGTCATGCACTCCCAGGGCTACTCCCAATCGTCGCACAAAACTACAGGGGGTCACAGGGACTCCTTCACTAACACTTGTAACAGTATAGAGGGTCCTAGAGGCGGGGTAGAGGTTCCCAGTGGCATTGCGAATGCTAAAACGAAAAAAATTCTAGTGCATCCCTGGGACCCCCCCGCACATTCTTTTAGAGGGTCCTTCAGAATTTTAGTGCTCTTCATAGACCCCCCCAAATGGGGGTCCACTGGGAAGCCCTGGCTGCCGTATTGCGCCTAACTAAGAAATAGTTAGGCCCAGCCAGCATGTCCTGACTTCGGCTGAAGAATCAATCTTTGTGAGAATGCAAAGAAAAAAAGGCAGGAGAATCGATGGACAAGTAAAATAGAAAGATAGCAGATGACAGTAAGCAAAGGGAAAAGGCAGAGTCAAAGAGAGTGATGGATTAGAGGAAGTTACAAAGCACAGAGTTTTCAGAAGGTGGGGGAACTATTTGTGCGCGAAAGCTCCCCCGGTATCCCCACGGGGAGGGGAGGGGATTAAATGGGACATAACTTTTATATGGCGTTTTTGTCAGTCACTTGTTGTCCCTTTCTCTCTCCACCCTGAAGCCCGACACCACCCCATCCCCATACCCACCTTAATTCAGAATAATTCCCTAATTATGCGTAATGTTGCCGTATACACCGTGCTGCTGTGAATAGGTCGCGGTGCGAGTGTGAGTGATGTGTGTGTGTGTGTGTGTGTGGTGTGGCGTGTGCATGTGTGCGTGTGTGCGCGCACGCGCGCGTGTGTGTCTGTGTGTGTGTGTGTTGTGTGTGTGTGTGTTGGTGTGGTGTGGTGTGTTGTGTTGTGTGTGTGTTGTGTGTGTGTGTGTGTGTGTTGTTGTGTGTGTGTGTGTGTTGGTGGTGCGTGCGCGCGGCGCGGCGCTGTGTGTCAAGTCAAAGTCTAAAATACTTTATTATCACGTTAGGTGGAATCGTCTATTACAGTGTGGTCTCGTACAAGCACAATACAAGCAAAGAAACACATTTGCATGCATGAAAAATGGAAACAAAACTAAGGAAAAATGAACAACAAATCATGCTTCGCAACAAAACATTTGAACATAATTAGGATCGATACAAGCTACTATCAAAACAATAAGAACTGCCCTGTTTCTCCACCATTTATATTATCGCATTCGTTTGTTCACCCCCACCTTACCCCAAACCCCCACCCTCTCCAAGTAACCCCGAGCTTTTACATATTTTGGGTCCCTTCCCGTTCCCAACATTTTCATGCACCTCCCTCTTCTTCTCTCTCTCTCTCTCGTCTCTCTCTCTCTCACATCTCTACTCTTCTCGGCGCGTGCTCTCTTCTCTCTCTCTCTGCTGTGTCTCTGTCTCTCTCTCTCATCTCCTTCTCTCTCTCTCTCTCAATCGATTCTCTCTCTCGTCTCCTCCTGTGTGTCTCTGTCTCTCTCTCTCATATCCTACTCTCTCTCTCTCTCTCTCTCTCGACCACTCAATATTCTCCCACTCAGAGCAGAGTGAGACATACGTCAGACATACCACAACTCTCTCTCGCACGCTCTCACACACGCGCGCGCGCTCACACACGCACATACACACACATACAGCCACACAGGCTACTGTACAGATTGACCAAATATACCTATAGGACTAAGCTAATATATAATTCCTATTTATTTGGTCTTAGCAGCCGATCTTGTTTAGAAGTTCAACTGACTTAGGGACAAAACCGGCTGAATTTCTAATTGTTCTACAACAAATAGTGCGGATCCGTCTATCAGATGACAATGGTTCATAGCAATGCGACAGAATGTGTGCGTGTGGCGTGTGTATGTGTTTATATATAATATATACTGATATATATAATATCTATATTATATATATATATTATATAAGATATATTAATATATCTATAAATATTGAGTGTATTTCTAATTGTTCTGAACAACGAATAGTGCGGATACCGTCTATAGGTGATGGCAATGGTTCTAGCAATGCGACAGAATGTGTGCGTGTGCGTGTGTATGTGTTTTTTATATATATATATATATATATATATATATATACGTGTATATATATATATACTAGATAATTTATATATATATGTATATATATATATATATATATAATATATGTGTGTGTGTGTGTGTGTGTGTTAGTGGCATGTGACGTTTTTAAACACATTTTCTATTCGAAAATCTCCCCACCTTCTTTGCGCTATATTTCACATGCGAGCCGCATCATGAACCAGTGGACATATTAATCTCTTCAAATGTTTTTGTGGTGGTGTGTAGAAGCATTATACCCATGGTGACCTTGACCTTGGAGTTTGACATTGAATTTGTTTGAATTTGTTTGGGTCATATCTTTTGTATCGTTATATTTACTATGTTCAGACTTAGTACGTAAGTGCATTGGCTTATAAGTAAATACTAATATTAACTTAAGTACCCATGGAGGTCAAGATCAAGGTCAAGGACGTTGGCCTTGGTGTTTTAGCTTTCACATTTGTGCAGTTACAGGCTTTAAAATCGGCAAGTTAGTAGACTGGCTCAGGGTCATGCGTGGTGGAAAGTATTGATTACCTTGATGACCTTGCCCTTGACTTTTGACATCGTCTCTTTTAGTAGTGGCTATAGTTCGAACACCAGTGGGCGTACATCCATATAACCTTATGTATTAATATTCTTGATCAGCATCACCCGAGGAATCCAAAAGTCAAGGTCAAAGAGTGGTGGCCGTAGGTCACAGACTGTAATGTGAACGTCCATAACTATACTCAAATAAATTATATGTCACGGTAGAGATCGTGATCTGGTAGAATCGGCGATTCTGCTAGTAGAAACTCCGATCAGAGTTTCTGCTAGTACTGAGAAACCATGATCGCCGTTTCTCACCACCAGTGCGTTGGTAGAGACTACGATCAGAGTTTCTACTAGTAGAAAGTCCGATTGTGGTTTCTACCAGCCCGGTGCCGGTAGAGAGTGCAATTTGGTAGAAACCACGATCGTGGTGGGAGTTGTACAGTGATGGCGTTAATCTGGTAACTAGCGAGTAAAAATGCTGATGTTGCAAGACCAAAATACTGAAAACTAATTTGACCTAGTCCCAGGGACAGATACAGTTTTTGCTAGGGAGTCTGATAAATTTTTTTGTAAAGGTCAAGATGTAACCACCCCCCTCCATTTTCTCGGGTAATTGTATTTTTCCGTTTTTGCCTTTCTTAATACCTGTATTTTAGGAAACATTTTTCAGCTAATAACCTTTTTGGAATACTAACCCTATCCCTAACCCTAAGCCCTAACACTGTATAAGACGGGAACACCGCAACAAACCACAACTGTGACAAATCGCGGTGTACTGCAGTACAGAGTGGGGGGTTAGGGTTAGCTTTTAGGGTTAGGGATAGGGTTAGGGATGGGTTAATTCCAAAAAGGTTTTAGCTAAAAATGTTCCTAAAATACAGCTTCATGTTTGGTAAGAAATTCAAAAACGGAAAAAAATGGAATTAACCGTGAAATTGGCACATCTTTGTGGTTGGACACAATTTTTTGTTTTCCTGAGACTGGTGGTTCCGACACCGGTTGTTGGGGGACATTGTCGCTGATGGGACTGGTTTTCAAAATTCCTAGCGTGATCGCTGGTTAGATTTCACAAGCTGCAGTTTAAAGAGTGTGCGGGTTTTCTGACGTGGGGTGTGTAGATGTGAGTTGCCTTTTTTTGGGGTTGCTTTTTTATTTTTTAAAAATCCCATGAGTTAAGCTCATCTATCTGTCTATCTTTCAGTCTGTCAATATGTCAGTCAATCAGTCTGTCTTTTTTGTCCGCCTGTCTCTGTCTGCCTTTGTCTATCTTTCAGTCAGTCAGTCAGTCTCTCTCTCTCTCTCTCTCTCTCTTCCTCTCTCTCTCTCTCTCTTCTCTCTTCTCTCTCTCTCTCTCTCTCTCTCTCTCTCTCTCTCTCTCTCTCTCTCTCTGTGTCTGTGTGTTGTCTATGTGTGTGTGTCTAATCTCATCTCTCTCTCTCTCTCTGGGTCTCTCTCTCTTCTCTCTCTCTGATCTCTCTCTGTCTCTCTCTCTCTCTCTCTCTCTCTCTCTCTCTCTCTCTCTCTCTCTCTCTCTTCTCTCTCTCCGTCTCTCTTTGTATGTGTGTGTGTGTGTGTGTGTGTGTGTGTTTGGTGTGTATGTTGTGTGTTGTGTGTGTGTCTGTGTGTGTGTACGTGTGTGTGTGTGTGTGTGTGTGTGTGTGGTGTGTGTGTGTGTGTGTGTACGTGTGTGTGTGTGTGTGTGTGTGTGTGTGGTGTGTGTGTGTGTGTGTGTGTGTGTGTACGTGTGTGTGTGTTGTGTGTGTGTGTGTGTGTGTGTGTGTGTGTGTGTGTGTGTTTGTTGTGTGGTGTGTGTGTGTGTTTGTGTGTGTGTGGTGTGTGTGTGTGTGTGTGTTGTGTGTGTTTCACGTCTGCACCCGGAGAGTATGACTCCCACGTCACTCAATAATTATGGCATCTGTAGACAGTACCAGAAAACGAGTGTATGACATGCATCATGTGCATAATCCAAAGGATGCAAGGATGTAGAGCATAAGGGGGAGGAACGGGCAAAGGACATATCTGCCGCTCAGCGACACACTTGTTGCTAACTGGGCATAAACCCAATCCATCCGGGGAAGTTTTTTCAGGAAGGGTGCACGATACGATACGCGGCACCGGGTCACACAGCGCGCGCGGTAATGGCAGACAGAATACATTGACCTTCATGTGTGTGAGAGTGTGCCAGTCGTTTAGTTTGTTGTGAATGAATAGCATGGTGGTAGGCCTATGTTTCTCTCTCTCTACTCTCTGTGTGGAATCGACGCTTGCAGTGTTGTGGACTAGACTACTAGTCTGTAAAAAGATGCTTCGTAAAATGTGATGGCTTTGCATTTTTCTGCTGCATACAAGGTCAGTATAACTATGATAAACGGGTTTTTATTTCGTTTAGTGTTCCGATTTAAAGATCCCACCACTGCTTATTTTGTATAGTATCCTACCGGCTTGCATAACAACCGTAGTGTAGTAGTAGTAGTAGTAGTAGTCTAGCGTCTGGCATTGGCGTCGTAGTGTGTTGGAATAGAATAACCACATGATTATTGATCGTCCGCTCTATCAGTATCACTATGTTTGTACGGATTGACCTTTTTATACGCTCGATTCCATAATAGAGATTCATAGCATAACGCAACCTGATTCTCAACGAACCTACAGTTAATGATTATATAGACTACAGAGACTAATCCTGAATAGTTTATCACTCGCACACAACTGATATGCACGTGATACGGACACGAACGTGTTTGCACGCGCCCACGCACGCATATCATACACAGCAACATCAGACACATCACACACACACACACACACACACACACACACACACACACACACACACACACACACACACACACACACATAGATAGACAGACAGATAGGACAGACAGACAGACAGACAGACAGCCTCGGACAGACAGACAGACAGACAGACGACACACACAGACACACACACATACACACACACACACACACACGCACACACGCGCGCGCGCGCGCGCTCACCACATTCACACATGCACTCTGACACGCGTCACAGACGGTGAGAGAGAGTTAGAGACTCAGAGAGAGAGAGAGAGAGAGAGAGAGAGAGGTAGAGAGAGAGAGAGAGTACGAATACGAATGATTAATGAGGGTAAACGGATAATTTACACCATGCCCTCGGGGTGGGGTGGGGGGGGGGGGGGTGTGGGTGGTGGTGGGGGGGGGGGGGGGGTTGGGTGGGGGGGGGGGGTTGGTGGGGGTGAGGGGTGAGGGGTGGGGGGGGGGGGGGGGGGGGTGGGGGTGAGGGGTGGGGGGGGGGGGGGGGGGGGGGCGGGTGAGTAGTTGGTTTGGGGGGAAAGGTGGTTTTGGGTTGGGGGGTGATAACATTACAAAAATAGAAAATAACAACAGGCATGTTCACAGATAAGATAGAGAGAGGGGCGAGAGAGAGAGAGAGAGAGAGAGAGAGAGAGAGTGAGAGGGAGAGAGAGAGAGAAGAGAGAGAGAGAGAGAGAGAGTGAGTGAGAGTGTGTGTAGTCGTTAACACTGATGTCATAGACGACAATAATGAACTGTGATAATACAACACCGGTTGCCGTCTGTCGTATTTCATAATAATTATATTTAATCGATTCAGACAATTAGTCTTTTAAGCCAAATTTACGATACGAACTGTCTACGCGAAATCAGAGCTCCAACTCACAGAATAATCATTACTGTTGCCTCTTTTTTATTTTTTTTTTACCTTGGCCTAACCATTTTGGCTGTAAAAAAAAAAGGTCTAATAACTTAGCTTGTCTAGTCGTTTTCGGATCAATACTAAAAACAACTTCAAGCAAATAATTTAGCAGGCTTGTCGTGGGTAGGCTATCCGAAAAGCCTGTAGTTACACCGGTCGATCGTAGACTACAATATCTTTGGTGTTTCATCCTCAGTATCGATCGGTTAAATCCAAAGCGGTTTGGATCGAGCTTCGTGCGGATGCGTGTGTATATATGTGTGTTGTGTGTGACTGTCACTCTCTGTGTGTATTAGTATTATGTATTAGGTACTTTATTGCCACAGAGGCGTCTCTGTGAAATTCGGGCTGCTCCCACCTGGAGTGCGTGTCACAGCCACAGGCGCGCCACCCATATTATTATTTTTGCATGCAATTTTTGTGTGACTGATGAGGAAGGAAAGGGGGGGGGGGTGGTGAGGAATGTTGTCTAAATCAAATGACACCTTTTCGTTGCCGCACTGACTTGGTGCTAAGTGCATGGGCACACGGGTCCTCGCATGTTTATCGTCTCATCCGAAAGACTCCAACGTTCGTCAGACCGTTGTAAGGTCTAGTGCAGAGTGAGAGGGAAAATCCTCCTGTTACCCAGGTTCGAAGTCGGGTTTATTTTATACTAGGTGAACGCGTTAACCTCTGTGCCACTCTACCCCCTGTGTGTTGTGTGTGTGTGTGTGCGTGTGCGTGTGCGTTGCGTGTACGTGCGTGCGGGCGTGCGTGCGGGTGACGAGTGCGCGCGCGTGAGTGTCTCGTGCGTTTCTGTCCTCGTGTTTAAGGGGGGGTGGGGGGGGGTGGGGGGGGGGGGGTGATGTCTCCTTAAGTTCCATCACTGTCTCTTTTCTGGATGGATGATGGATAAGGTGCGAGATAACACCCCCTTTCACAGTCTTGTGCACTGCGTTCTCGTTTCCGTTCTTGCCTTAATCTGTAGGGTAAGACAGGTAAAAGCCCATGTGCGGTATAGCCCGTGCCATTATCTCATGCAATAAAGCCATTTCGTCACACTAGCCCATAGACGAGTGTTAAAGCATTTCAGTCGCACATGTTGCCCTATGATACGAGTGTTGTTAAACACGCGTCTCATGGGCAATATGTGACTGAAATTTGGCTTTTGACACTCGTCCATGCTATTGTGACTGAATTGGCGGTATTTCATGAGATAATTGGCATGGCTTATTACCCGCAACATGGGCTTTTTACCCTGTCTTACCCTAGAGATAAAGGGCAAGACGAAACGAGAACGCAGTGCACAAGACTGTGGACAGGTGGTTTTGATCCTGCACCTTTATCCCCTCATCCATCCGAAAGGACCAGATGCTGAGTAAGGAGAACACCCCCCCCCCCACACGCCCCCACCCCCCCATTAAAACACGAGTACACGAAAACGCACGAGACACTCACGCGCGCCGCACTCGCACACGCACGCACGCACGCACGCACGCACACGCACACGCACACCATACTCCCCAACACGCACCACACACACACACACTCAGAGGTGTAGAGTGGCGACAGAGGGAACGGTTCGCCTTGTGTCAGTAACCCGAGTTCGAACCTGGTACAGGGTTTTTCCTCTAACTTTGCAACTAGGCTTACAGTGGTCTGAAAACGTGGAGGCTTTCGGATGAGACGATAAAACGAGGACCCGTGTGCCCATGCACTTAGCACACGTCATTGGCAACGAAAAAAGGTTGTCATTTGGACAACATTCCTTTTCCTCCCCCCCCCCCCCCCCCCCTTTCCTTCCTCTCAGTACACACAAAAATTGCATGCAAAATAATAATATGGGTGCGCGCCTGTGGCTGTGACCGCACTCAGGTGGGAGCACCCAATTTCACAGAGACGGCCTCTGTGGCAATAAATACCTAATACATAATACTAATACACACGAGAGTGACAGTCACACACAACACACATATATAACCAGCACGCACGAAGCTCGATCCAAACCACCCCCACCCCCCCCCCTTGGATTACCGATCGATACTGAGGATGAAACACCAAGATATTGGAGTCTACGATCGGACCGCTTTTTCCGATAGCCCCTACCCCGACAGCCTGCTAAATTATTTCTTGAGTTGTTTTTTTTTAATTGGATCCGAAACGACTGACAAGCTAATTATTAGACCCTTTTTTTTACAGCCAAATGGTTTAGGCAAAGGTAAAAAAAAAAATAAAAAGAGGCAACAGTAATGATTATTCTGTGAGTTGAGCTCTGATTTCGCATAGACGTTCGTATCGTAAAATTTGGCTTAAAGCCTAATTGTCTGAATCGATTAAATATAATTATTATGAAATACGACAGACGCAACCTTGTTGTATTATCACAGTTCATTATTGTCGACTATGACAAATCGAGTGTTAACAGACTACATCACACCTCACTCTCTCTCTCTCTCTCTCTCTTCTCTCTCCAATCTCTCTTCTCGTCTCTCTCTCTCTCTCTTATCTGTGAACATGCCTGTATGTATTATTTCTATTTTGTAATGTATTTTGTACTTCCCCCCCCCCCCCCCCCTCACCCCCGGAGGGCATGGGTGTAATTATCCGTTTACCCGTCATTAATCATTCGTATTCGTACATCTCTCTCTCTCTCTCTCATCTCGTCATCTCTCTCTCTCTCTCTCTCTGAGTCCATCTCTCTCACCGCTGTGACGCGTGTCATGCTATGTGTGAGTGGTGAGCGACGCGCGCGCGCGCGATGTGCTGTGGTGTGTGTGTGTGTGTATGTGGTGTGTGGTCTGTCTGTCTGTCTGTCTGTCCTGTCTGCCTGTCCGAGGCTGTCTGTCTGTCTGTCTGCTTCTGTCTGTCTGTCCGATCTATCTGTGTGTGTGTGTGTGTGTGTGTGTGTGTGTGTTGTGTGGTAGTGTGTTTGTGTGGTGTGTTTTGTGTCTGTGTGTGCTGGTGTATGTATGCGTAGCGTGGGCGCGGGCAAACACGTTCGTGTCCGTATCACGTGCATATCAGTTGTGTGCAGTGATAAACTATTCAGGCTTAGTCTCTGTAGTCTATTAATCATTAACTGTAGGTTCGTTGAGGATCGGTTGCGCGTTAGCTATGAATCGCTATTAGGGATCGAGCGTATAAAAAGGTCAATCGTACAAACATAGTGATATGCATAGAGCGACGATCAATAATCATGTGGTTATTCTATTTCCACACACTCGACGCCAATCAAGACGCTAGACTAATACTCTCCTACTACTACTACTACTACGTTGTGTAGCCGCGTTAGGAACTATACAAATAAGCAGTGGTTGGGAATCTTTAAATCGGAACACTAACGAAATAAACCCGTTTATCAATAGTTATACTGACCTTTGTATGCAGCATAAAAAGGCAAAGCCATCACATTTACGAAGCATCTTTTTACAGAATAGTAGTCTAGTCCTACAACACTGCAGCGTCGATTCCACACAGAGAGTAAGAGAGACCAACACGGCCTACCACCATGCTATCATTCACCCCAACTAAACGACTGGCACACCTCTCACACCCACGAAGGTCAATGTATATCTGTCTCATTACCGCGCGCCGACTGTTTGACCCGGTGCGGCGTATCGTCTCGTGCACCCTTCCTGACAAAACTTCCCCGGATGGATTGGGTTTATGCCCGGTTAGCAACAGTGTGTCGCCTGCGCGGCAGATTGTCCTTTGCCCGTTCCTCCCTTATGCTCTACATCCTTGCATCCTTTGGATTATCACATGATGCATGTCCATACACTCGTTTTCTGGGGGGGAGGGAGGGGGGGGGGTACTGGTCTACAGATTCCATAATTATTAAAAGTCGACGTGGGGTCCATACTCTCCGGGTGAGACGTGAAACACACACACGACACCACACACACACACACACACACACCACACACACACACACACGTGCGCGCACGCCGCACACACACAACATACACACACACACACAAACCCCACACACACACACACACACACACAACCACACACGTACACACACACACACACACACACACACACACGTACACACACCACACACAACACACACACACACC
>CM065700.1:33700668-33708168 GCA_017654935.2 Phymorhynchus buccinoides | reverse complement strand
GAGTCATGTTCTTCCACAAAAGACTAAACTCACCCCACATACTCTTAACGCATGATATTACCTCCAATACGATTATCATGGACATGACTGCAAGAAGAAGCAGAAGCAGAAGAGGAGGAGGAAGAGTAAGAAGAAGCAAAAAACAAAGAAGAAGAAGAAGAAGAAGGAGATGAAGATAAAGATGAAGGAGAAGAATGAGAAATGCAATGATCATTCAAGAAAGAAAACCTTTGTTTTCATTTGCCCAAATAGCTCTTGAACTTGGGTTTCAAACACATATAAAATTCAGTTGGGTAGTCATGGTCGAGACGGAATGATGCTTCTAAATGCACGGACGTAGCAAGCAGTCAGGCTGGCCCTGGCCGGCGTTACGGTGAAAAGCACCCCCCCCCCCACACCCCCCCCCCCCCCCCCCCCCCCCCCCCCCCCCGTAGGAAAGCAGCCCCAGGGTCTGTATTATACAGCGAATACAAACCCGGATCAATATTCTACACCTCGATGGGTACTGTTTTCTACGGAGGGTCACACGGCGAAAAGCAACCCTCGTGGAAAACTGACCATCACATTTTCCCAGAGAGAGAGAGAGAGAGAGAGAGAGAGAGAGAGAGAGAGAGAGAGAGAGAGAGAGAGAGAGAGAGAGAGAGAGAGAGAGAGAGAGAGAGAGAGAGAGAGAGAGAGAGAGAGAGAGAGAGAGAGAGAGAGAGAGAGAGAGAGAGAGAGAGAGAGAGAGAGAGAGAGAGAGGAGAGAGAGAGAGAGAGAGAGAGAGAGAGAGACACAGAGAGAGGCAGAGACAGAGAGACAGAGAGAATGAGAGACAGACAGGCAGACAGACAGATAGACAGGCAAACAGAAACAGTCAGACCGAAACAGAGGAAGACAGAGAGACAGACAGTCTGGTGCACAGAGACAGATAGACAAACAGACAAAACAGAGAAAGAGAGACAAAGAGAGAGAGACAAACAGACAGACAGGGACATATAGAGAATGAGAGAGAGAGAGAGAGAGAGAGAGAGAGAGAGAGAGAGAGAGAGAGAGAGAGAGAGAGAGAGAGAGAGAGAGAGAGAGAGAGAGAGAGAGAGAGAGAGAGAGAGAGAGAGAGAGAGAGAGAGAGAGAGAGAGAGAGAGAGAGAGAGAGAGAGAGAGAGAGAGAGAGAGAGAGACAGATCTACACAGAAACAGAGAAAGGCAGAGACAGACAGACAGAAACAAATGGAGAGAAAGAAACAGTAAGACGAACAGTCAATCAGTGTGTGTGTGTGTGTGTGTGTGTGTGTGTGTGTGTGTGTGTGTGTGTGTGTGTGTGTGTGTGTGTGTGTGTGTGTGTGTGTGTGTGTGTGTGTGTGAAGCGTGCGTGCGTATGCGTCTGTGTATGTGTGTGCGAGCGTGCGTGTGCATGTACATGCTCTTGCGCACGCGTGTGTATATGAGTACGTGTCTGTGTATGCATGCGAGCATGTGCATGTGCGCGCTCTCGCACGCGCGTTTGTATATGGGTACGTGCGTATGTGTTTGGGTACGTGCGTAGATGTTTGTACGTATGTGTGTATGTATGTGTTTATGCATGGGTGTGCATATATGTATGTATGTATGTATGGTTGTTTTTAAAATAATAAAATACTTTGGTTGGTATAATCAAATTCCTCCTCAAGTCTCGGCCCCCCTGGTAGCTGACCCTGATACAAAGAAGTGAAAAGCACGTGATAGGGAGAGACCCCACATTTCACCGTCTGGGTCTGACCCGAGTGTGAATCCCAGCAGGGCTCTCGAGGGAATCAGTACTAAGGTCGAAAATACATTTCGTCCTAAGGTCGAATATGCATTTCGTCCTAAGGTAGAATATACATTTCGTCCTAAGATCGAAAGTGCTCAGTTCGTCCTAAGGTCGAATGTACATTTCGGCCTAAGGTCGACTGCAACATTTCGTCCTAAGGTCGAAAGTGCTCAGTTCGTCCTAAGGTCGAATCTACATTTCGTCCTAAGGTCGAATCTACATTTCGGCCTAAGGTCGAATGTATATTTTGTCCTAAGGTCGAAAGTGCTCAGTTCGTCCTAAGGTCGAATCTACATTTCGTCCTAAGGTCAAATCTACATTTCGTCCTAAGGTCGAATCTACTTTTCAGTCAGTCTTTCGTTTCGTTCAAAAGATCTGGCAAACGAGCAGAGGGAGGGAGAGAGAGAGAGAGAGAGAGGGGGGGGGGAGAGAGAGAGAGAGAGAGGCAGAGACAGAAAGACAGACAGACAGAATGAGAGAGAGACACACACGCACGCACACACGCACACGCACACACACACACACACACACACACACACACACACACACACACACACACACACACACACACACACACACACGCGCGCGCGCGCGCGCGCGCGCGCGCGCGCATGCATCTACCACTCATCACCCGCCCACCCGCTTCACAAATGAAAAGGTCCACCCCACCACCACAAAAAATTGTTACGCCCAGAGCTGAGCACTTTCGACCTTAGGACGAAATGTAGATTCGACCTTAGGCCGAAATGTATATTCGACCTTAGGACGATCTGAGCACTTTCGACCTTAGGACGAAATGTACATTCGACCTTAGGACGAAATGTAGATTCGACCTTAGGACGAAATGTATATTCGACCTTAGGACGATCTGAGCACTTTCGACCTTAGGACGAAATGTACATTCGACCTTAGGACGATCTGAGCACTTTCGACCTTAGGACGAAATGTTGCAGTCGACCTTAGGCCGAAATGTACATTCGACCTTAGGACGATCTGAGCACTTTCGACTTTAGGACCAAATGTTGCAGTCGACCTTAGGACGAAATGTATATTCGACCTTAGGACGATCTGAGCACTTTCGACTTTAAGACGAAATGTTGCAGTCGACCTTAGGACGAAATGTACATTCCGACATTTTTTTTTTTCGACCTTCGTCCGATCTGTGTATCATTCGACCTTAGGACGAAATGTATTTTCGACCTTATTCTTGTAACCCGCTCTCGAGTGCCCTGAAATACTGACCTTGCATCGTGCTCCTATGTTCTACTTTCATTCCTTGTCACTTTTGTTATGTTTTGTTTTGTTTGTCTGTGTACATTTTGTTATTGCACCCGTCAAGATATACACGTGTAATGTCAATTCTAATCAGCCCACTATAAGCTTTAAGCTTGTTGTTGCTCTTCTTGTGTTATATATTGTTAAAAAATTGCCGTTGAATAAATTTGTGTAATAGACCAAAATACAAACAAGGTGATTAAAAAGAAGGAAAGAAACAGGGACAGAATAAAAAATAAAGTCATGAATTAATGATCCATATCCTAAAAAATACAAATGAATGAACGGAATAAATACATACATTACCAAATGAATAACACCTTGAATGAAATAATGAGAGAGAGAGAGAGAGAGAGAGAGAGAGAGAGAGAACGAGAGAGAGAGAGAGAGAGAGAGAGAGAGAGAGAGAGATCTGATAGAAAAAAACTGTAGAAAAGAAGAAAAGAAAAAACGGAGAAAAAAAAAATAAAAAAAAATAAAAGAAACAACGAATGATTCATACAAACCCTCTAGAGGAACATCGCGACCCCTCGTCACCCTCATCGTGACCCCTCGTGACATATACACACAACTTTCAAAGTGTAGAATATAGGACTACTATATGCAAGCAGCGGAAAGATAGGACGATCTAAAGGGGGGGGTAGGGGAGGAGAAGAAAAGAAATAAATAAAGAAAAAGGGACGAATGTGCTTGTATGCTACCCGCTTATCAAGCAGAACACCGTGACATTAACGTGCAGCTTTAGGCTAATAATACAGAATGTAGGACTAGTATCCATGAAGCTAACATTAGAATGAAAGAACGGCGGAAAGAATAAAAAAGAAAGAAAGAACAGGGGGAAAAACGCGTTACTTTCTCGAAGTCTAGAAAGAAAGACGGAAAATATTTTAAACAAAAGCATACTGACACATGTGGATGAAAAGGTGAAAATCTTCGTGCGACTGGGGGGACGTTTAAAAAAGGCACACCACACACACACACCACACACACACTAATTTTGTCTGAATCACTTTTAGTGGAAGGACACACACACACACACACACACACACACACACACACACACACACACGCGCACACGCGCACACGCACACACGCACACGCACACACACACACACGCACACGCACACACACACACACACACACACACGTTGTGTAGTTGGTAGCTCTACATAATACTGAAAGCGAGCCGGCTGTTGGCAAAAATTTGAAGTATGTCATACCTTTTTTTTTTTTTTTTCTTCTTCTTTTAAAAAAAATAGTTCCTTTAGAATTGTGTTTCGAAGAATGCAATGTTTCATTCTTGTATCATTTTAAAACATATTTGACAAATTCTTCCTCGGTTGCTCTTTAAAAAAACCCAAAAAAAACAACAACAACAAAACAACAAACTCCCAAGCAAGAAAACAAACAAAACGAGAAACATGTTTGTTGGCTTTTCACCATGTCCCAGTGAATGAGCAACGTAGGACGCGCATTTTACAGCCAGGGTGCAGTCAAACCAGTAGGGGCTAAGCGCGCGATATTCTTAGCTGGGCGTAGTGAGAGAGAGAGAGAGAGAGAGAGAGAGAGAGAGAGAGAGAGAGAGAGAGAGAGAGAGAGAGAGAGGGTGGGGGGTGGGGAGAGACTGCCCCCTGGCGGTCAAATCATCGTCCTAAGTTGACCATTAAACCGCTTCGCTTCTTTGGCGAAACTGACCACTAGGGCATTATTTTAAAGGGAACGCCTCCTGGTGAGAAGAGAGAGGCAAGGGACATCACTCCACTTAAATCACACACCATTCCCCGGGGCTTTATGTTAGACGTAAACCGCAGTTGGTTGCGAATACCGTCACCGGCGACCTTTGCAAATCTCTCTAGGATTACTATACAACACCGTGTGTGTGCAAAATCACGCTCACAGGCGTCGTAACAGATTGGATGGGTAAAATGAATGTAATAAAAATACCGCCCCTCCCTCCCACCTCCCGTCTATACCCTCGTGCTTTCAAAGTCACCGCATGCTCTACAAAGGTTTTCATATACAGGAGAGGAATGATTTTGGTTGTTTGTAAATCCTGTACCTAACACCATCTTACCTTTTTTTTCTTTCTCAAAATATAGAAACTAGAAATGCTACCGTGACAGTGAACACCCGGCCAGATGGACTTACAACAAGTCACAAGTCACTCGAGTCACACAATTTATTGTCCAAAAAAACATTGATATACATCTGTGGTGGCACGCAAAAGCCTCAAGGTCAAGGTCACATGTTAAGGTCAAGGTGAAGAATGTCACCCACTGTATTCCTTACATCGTGCTGATCAATAATGCATTAGGTTAAGCGGGTGTACGGACAATGGTGCTCGGACTAATAGCCACTGCTGAAAGAGACTAGCTCAAAGGTCAAAGGTCAAAGTGATGAATGAGAACAATACTTCACCACACATGACCTTGACCCAGTCTACCCACCAGCCAACGTTGAAGCTTGTCACTGCGAAAATGTGAAAGATATGGCTACACACCCATTTCACACTTCTAAAGGCCTATGTCTTTACCAACCAGCCACCTTTGAAGCTTGTAACTGCGAAAATGTGAAAGATATGGCTAAACACCCATTTCACACTTATGAGGCCTATGACTTTGACCTTGACCTTGATGGTACCCAATGTTCAGAGTTACCATAAGCCAATGCACCTACATACGAAGTTTGAACACCGTAAGTCCAATGATGTGAACGGTATGGCCACGAGAAGAAATTTCTGAATTCAAGGTCAAACTTCAAAGTTAAGGTCAGCACGGTTATATTTGTCTATTGGACCATCCGTACACGGCAATACACTACCAATTTGAAGCGATTCTCTTCACTGGTTCACGAGATACAGCTCGGCCATGAAATATATAGCACAAAGAAACAAAATTCGGTTTTCAAGGTAAAACGTCAAGGTCAAGATCAGCATGGTCATGAAAATCAAAAGGAACCTTCCTTTTGAAGATGCCTACCCCTATGCCAAACTTGATTAAAATCCGTCCAGTAGTTTTTAACAAAATCGATACACAAACGCACAGACAGATAAAAAACAATACCCGTCCTCTGGCTGGATGCAAATGACCGAATTGTGGAATAGGTCTCTCTCTCTCTCTCTCTCTCTCTCTCTCTCTCTCTCTCTCTCTCTCTCTCTCTCTCTCTCTCTCCTCTCTCTCTCTCTCTCTCTCTCTCTCTCTCTCTCTCTCTCTCTCTCTCTCTCTCTCTCTCTCCTCTCTCTCTCTCTCTCTCTCTCTCTCTCTCTCCCTCTTTGCTTTATTATTGTTTTTGATTGATGGAAATGCTACTTTCTATTCCCAACTCCAACCGAACGAAAAATGGTATTTTACGTCCTCTCGGTCATAGACAAATATGGGACATTTGTAAATACAAAGATGGTGGGAACAATACTGGCTGCAATGCCCGGAGGCAGTGCAACACCAGTAAAGTCCCGAGTTTTTAACAATATAGATAGGTGTAGCGGTAACCATGCCTCGGTTAAACCTCATCGGCTATGGTACCGCCACATGTCTCTCTGCAACTCCAACCACTCCCCATCATAATTTATGTATTGTGGCCTACTAAAGCCAATGTTTCAGTGAATCAGTCTCTCTCTCTCTCTCTCTCTCTCTCTCTCTCTCTCTCTCTCTCTCTCTCTCTCTCTCTCTCTCTCTCTCTCTCTCTCTCTCTCTCTCTCTCTCTCTCTCTGTCTCTGTCTCTCTCTGTCTCTCTCTCTCTCTGTCTCTCTGTCTCTGTCTCTCTCTGTCTCTCTCTCTCTCTCTCTCTCTCTCTCTCTCTCTCTCTATTTCTCTGTCTCTCTCTGTCTCTCTCTCTCTCTCTCTCTCTCTCTCTCTCTCTCTCTCTCTATATATCTATATATATATATCTCTCTGTCTCTCTGGCTCTCTCTGTGTGTCTCTCTCTGACTCTGTCTCCGTCTCTGTCTCTCTTTCTATGTCTCTCTCTCTCTGTCTGTCTCTCTGTCTCTGTCTCTGTCTCTCTCTGTGTCTCTTTGTCTCTCTCTCTCTTTGTCTCTGTCTCTCTCTATGTCTCTCTCTCTCTCTCTCTCTCTCTCTCTGTATCTCTCTCTGTCTCTCTCTCTCTGTCTCTCTCTCTCTCTCTCTCTCTCTCTCTCTCTCTCTCTCTCTCTCTCTCTCTCTCTCTCTCTCTCTCTCTATATATATATATATATATCTCTCTGTCTCTCTCTCTCTGTGTGTCTCTCTCTGACTCTCTCCGTCTCTGTCTCTCTTTCTATGTCTCTCTCCCTCTGTCTGTCTCTCTCTCTCTGTCTCTGTCTCTCTCTGTGTCTCTTTGTCTCTCTCTCTCTCTTTGTCTCTGTCTCTTTCTATGTCTCTCTCTCTCTCTCTCTCTCTCTCTCTCTCTCTCTCTCTCTCTCTCTCTCTCTCTCTCTCTCTCTCTCTCTCTCTCTCTCTCTCTCTCTCTCTCTCTC
>CM065700.1:33685668-33693168 GCA_017654935.2 Phymorhynchus buccinoides | reverse complement strand
ATAATATTTTTGAAAGTCTTATTTTTCTTTGCTTTTCCAATTAAGGATTCTTCTTCTTCTTCTTCTTCTTCTTCTTCTTCTTCTTCTTCTTCTTCTTCTTCTTCTTCGACGACGGATATTGCCACGCTTTCCCAACAGTTTCTTTGAAGGAGACTGTCCTTCATGTTGAAACCATAGGTCCTTCTATAGCCACTTTCAGTTTGGTTCTATAAGTTACCATGAAACAGTTGATGTATTTGGTAAAACTCTATGCTTGTTGTTGTTGATGCTGCACTCAATAAAACAAAATTCATGATGTAACAAAACTTCTGTTCAAAGAGATTGATGGCGTTTTTGGTTTGTTTGTTTGGTTCGTAATTTGCATTGAGTTCATGGTTGTTGTGGTGGTTTTTTTAAAATATTATACAGTAAGCAGCTTACTTGTTTTACGACTGCAATTTACCATACTTGTGTTGTTTAAATTTTCAGCTTTTTTCGCCATCTGTGCCTTCTCACTGGGTTTTCTTATTCTGGCAGCCTTAGCTCCATGGGATCCACGCCTTGCTTCAGTTCTTCTGCAGACTCCAGGTACTAAAACCATGTACTGTTACCAGGTACTGTAACCATGAGTTTGTCTTAAACAGTTAGCACATGTAGCAACATGTAAAGTAGCTTAAACAGCCAATCGTTTTCGCAGTTTACTCTAATGACCGAGTGCCCGGTCCAAAATGTCCAAACGGTCCAAATGTCAAAACGGTCCAAAATGTCCTACGGTCCAAACGGTACAAAATGTCTAACGGTCCAAACGGTCCAAAATGCCCAAACGGTCCCAAATGTCTAAGCGGTCCAAAATGTCCACACGGTCCAAAATGTCCTAACGGTCCAATGTCCAAACGGTCCAAGATGTCCAAAATGTCTCACAACTGAGACATTTTGTACCGCAATCGCTGTGCAAAAAGTCTCTGGTTACGGGAAATGAACTGATACGAGTCAAAATTGGATACTTTAAGCTAATGTGACCAGTGACCAATGTCATTGAACTCTGGTCATCTACATTGTACAAGGTACGGTATGACGCAGTAATAATATGTTAAAGAATGAAAACGTGCAGTTTACTTCATAGTGACCATTTATTCCGTGACAGTGACCACTGGTCATTTTGCATAATTTTACGAATGCATACATTATCTGTTGACAGGAAATAAGCTGTTAAGAATCAAAATATGACTTGCAAGTTTTAAGAAAAACTGACCACTGGTCATTTACATTATACCAGGTACAGCAGTACTCCCGACACGCTTACAAGCTGTTGAATAGTGAAAATGTGGAATTTACGCCAGTGTGACCACTGGTCAGTGGCACTGACTACTGTACTGGTCATCTGCATTGTGCAATGAACAGAAACACTTGGCAGACATAATATAAGCTGTCAAATGGTCAAAATCGGCAAGCTAGGGCAAAGTGATCGCCCACTTGTGCTAATAATATACCGGTTTTTAGCAGCTTATTCAAATGTGTACAAATTGTAGCCTGCTGCACGCAGCAGTAGACCAAAAAAAAGACGATATCGTGGAACAAAATGTTCCAAAGTAAGACAAAATGTACCGTTTGGACATTTTGTACCGCGAATACGGTACTGAATGTCTCAATTTTGGACATTTTGTACCGCGAATAGAGTACTGAATGTCTCAAGTTTGGACATTGTGTACCGTTTGGACATTTTATACCGCGAATAGAGTACTAAATGTCTCAATTTTGGACATTGTGTACCGTTTGGACATTTTATACCGCGAATAGAGTACTAAATGTCTCAAGTTTGGACATTGTGTACCGTTTGGACATTTTATACCGCGAATAGAGTACTAAATGTCTCAAGTTCGGACATTTTGTAACGTTTGGACATTTTGTACCGCGAATAGAGTACTAAATGTCTCAAGTTTGGACATTTTGTAACGTTTGGACATTTTATACCGCGAATAGAGTACTAAATGTCTCAAGTTTGGACATTTTGTAACGTTTGGACATTTTGGACATTTTACCGCGAATAGAGTACTAAATGTCTCAAGTTTGGACATTTTGTAACGTTTGGACATTTTATACCGCGAATAGAGTACTAAATGTCTCAAGTTTGGACATTTTGTACCGTTTGGACATTTTATGCCGCGAATAGAGTACTAAATGTCTCAAGTTTGGACATTTTGTACCGTTTGGACATTTTATACCGCGAATAGAGTACTAAATGTCTCAATTTTGGACATTGTGTACCGTTTGGACATTTTATGCCGCGAATAGAGTACTAAATGTCTCAAGTTTGGACATTTTGTACCGTTTGGACATTTTATACCGCGAATAGAGTACTAAATGTCTCAATTTTGGACATTGTGTACCGTTTGGACATTTTATGCCGCGAATAGAGTACTAAATGTCTCAAGTTTGGACATTGTGTACCGTTTGGACATTTTATACCGCGAATAGAGTACTAAATGTCTCAAGTTTGGACATTGTGTACCGTTTGGACATTTTATGCCGCGAATAGAGTACTAAATGTCTCAAGTTTGGACATTTTGTACCGTTTGGACATTTTATACCGCGAATAGAGTACTAAATGTCTCAAGTTTGGACATTTTGTACCGTTTGGACATTTTATACCGCGAATAGAGTACTAAATGTCTCAAGTTTGGACATTTTGTACCGTTTGGACATTTTATGCCGCGAATAGAGTACTAAATGTCTCAAGTTTGGACATTTTGTAACGTTTGGACATTTTATACCGCGAATAGAGTACTAAATGTCTCAAGTTTGGACATTTTGTAACGTTTGGACATTTTATACCGCGAATAGAGTACTGAATGTCTCAAGTTTGGACATTGTGTACCGTTTGGACATTTTATGCCGCGAATAGAGTACTAAATGTCTCAAGTTTGTACATTTTGTACCGTTTGGACATTTTATACCGCGAATAGAGTACTAAATGTCTCCAAGGTGTGACCCATGAGTCTGTGACTTGTTCTGTGGTATAATTGGCTACGCCTAATTAGACGTTAAACCAACCAGAGAGAGAGAGAGAGAGAGAGAGAGAGAGAGAGAGAGAGAGAGAGAGAGAGAGAGAGAGAGAGAGAGAGAGAGAGAGAGAGAGAGAGAGAGAGATATATATATTATATATAGATAGAGAGAGAGAGAGAGAGAGAGAGAGAGAGAGAGAGAGAGAGAGAGAGAGAGAGAGTGGCATAATTTATTTTAACATTTCGGATTTACATATATAGTGAATATTGAAAATATGTGACTTCGTTTTCTTTTAATTAGTGCAGCTTTGGGTCTTACAACGATTCCGATGGTTTGATTGAGTGTGTGTGTGTGTGTGTGTGTGTGTGTGTGTGTGTGTGTGTGTGTGTGTGTGTGTGTGTGTGTGTGTGTGTGTGTGTGTGTGTGTGTGTGAGTGTGTGTGTGTGTGTGTGTGTGTGTGTGTGTGTGTGTGTGTGTGTGTGTGTGTTGTGTGTGTGTGTGTGTGTGTGTGTGTGTGTGTGTGTGCGTGCGTGCGTGCGTGTGTGTGTGTGCGTGTGTGTGTGTGTGTGTGTGTGTGTGTGCGTGTGCGTGTGTGTGTGCGTGTGTGCGTGTGCGTGCGTGTGCGTGCGTGGTGTGCGTGTGTGTGCGCGCGTGTATGTATATATATATATATATGTGTGTGTAGCAATAACAATAACAGTACCTTTTAATCAGTCTGTTCAGGCCATCTGGCCCATAATGACATGGGGAAAGAGCGAAAAAGATCCAACATCAAATATGTAGGTGAACCCTTCAGCATTGGCAATTCAATTAGTTACGTATTTTCATGTATTCGACAATAAATAATGTGTGTGTGTATGTGTGTGTGTGTGTGTGTGTGTGTGTGTGTGTGTGTGTGTGTGTGTGTGTGTGTGTGTGTGTGTGTGTGTGTGTGTGTGTGTGTGTGTGAGAGAGAGAGAGAGTTTGTGTGCTATGTCTGTCTGTCTGTCCGTCCGTGTGTCTGTCTATTTCTGTGTAAAGACCTACTATAACCGAACAGGCACAATATTGATATGAAATTGTACAAAAGCTCTCTAAGCTGGCGTGAAGTTCACTGCATTTACAGCGCAGCATGGGGACCTTGCTGTTAAAGGTGCACCCTGACGGATGAGGTTTTTGTTGTTGTTGAAGAAACACGTCGAGATCACCAGAAAGACAGCCTTTTTGAAGGATCGGAACTCTCACTTTGCTCTGGTTTCCTAGAAAGTAAACCGTCAAAACGGCGATTCCTCCTTGGCGGAGATGCCGGAGAAAGTAGCCATTTTGGATGGAGTGGGTGAAGGTCATTCATTGTGGTTGAAGCGTTTACTTTTCTTTTTTTGTAGTGCAGTAAACAAAAATATGGAGCTATTTCCTTTGTTGTGAGCAAAACTCCTTTAGGTAAATTGTATAACATTAAAGGGAAAGAAAAAAACGCGTGTATTGTGAACATTTCGTGCAAACGATTTGGTCTAAACTCAGGCGTCCATTAGAAAAGAGAAGGCACACGTCTTCTCTTTCACTGAAATAATTTGACTTCCAGCACCTCCGCCAAGGAGGAATCGCCGATTTGTCGGTTTGATTTCTAGGAAACCAGAGCAAAGTGAGTATTGCGATCTCTGTAAAGGGTGTTTTCCTGCTGATCTCGACGTGTTTCTTGCAAAAACTCATCCGTCAGGGTGCCCCTTTAAGCCTTTTGCCTGCTAACGTTCTTGCTGAATGACAGGTTACACAATCATAATTGAATGAGCAACAATACACGAAAATAGGCGCATACCTCAGTACACTAAGTTATGATAAGATTTGTGTGGAAGCAATGATCTTTCCACAGTTGATCAAGATTATTGAATTAGAAAAATATTCAGTGTTCCTGCAGTTACTATTCTGTGTTTGGCAAAGAATTCCAATCGTTAACCCTTTCACCGCCAATGTCGCATTTATGCACCACAATGGTTTTACACCCATGTCACTAAAAGGCATCAAATCAGGGTCTGTTATCCAAAGACCCTATTTTCTTAATTTTGGGAGGTAAGAATAGGCCTAATGTTATAAATGTCACAGAGGAATTCACAATATTGCAGATACATTTTTTTCTCTACCCAGTTAAGTTTAATGGTATACTTTGGCTGAAAAAAGGCTGGCGGCAAAAGGGTTAATACACCCTGATGTTAGTAAAATAAAGAAGTGGGCATACAGATTAGTTTTAACACTTTAGTTTATTCAGTTTCATAGAGTGACATCTCGTGGTAGAGCTGCTGAGAGTGAGTAAGTTATTAGTGGTTTTAGCATCATAATATCCATGTCAGATTTTAAAGGTTTCTATCCTATCCTCTCGAGCCCTTCTATTTTCTAGGCTAGGTACGTTTAAGGCTTTCAGCCTCTCTTTATAATTTAGATTGCTCATTCCAATAATTTGGTGTATCATCTTTGTACATTTTCTAGTAATGTAAGCCTAATATATTTCTTTTTAACCCTTTCACCGCCAGCTTTTTGTGTGTGCTAAAAATTACCATTAAATTGAACAGTGTAGAAATAAAGATTTATCTGCAGTATTAGGAATGTATCTATGAAATCCATAATATTAGGCCTATTCTTACCTCACAAAATTAAGAAAATAAGGTCTTCAAATGACATGTCCTGATTTGATGCCTTTTAATGACATGGGTGTTAAACCATTGTGGTGCATAAATGCGACATTGGCGGTGAAAGGGTTAATGTTGGCGGCCAAATGACATGACCATGCTCTAGTATAGAGTATCACAGGGCATTGGTTCAAAGAATCATCTCCTTTGTACAGTATGGATACGGTTTTTCCAAAACAAAATTTTACTAGTTAAAAATTGGTTTTTACTTTGGTATTGGTATTGGTATTTTGTATTTGGTATAATTAGTCTAGTCACAGAGACTTATCTGTGAAATTCGGGCTGCTCTCCGCCGGAGAGTGCGTCGCCGCAAGTGCAGCGCTTACCCCCCCCCCCCCTTTTTGGGAGGGGGGGGCGGTCACAGGGTGAGGAGGGGGTGGGGGGTCACACTTGGAAAACCGAGCTATCAATTTAGCCATACCAGGCAGCGGGTTTTCTCCCTGCTCTTACCGACTTTCAACTGCCGTGGGATTTTTTTGTTACGTGCGTAAAGAGCATAAGCTTTCTTCTTTTGTTGTAATTTGTGAAATGATACTTGGCACAGTACATCAATGTATGGCACTAATCTTACTCTGAATTGGGGTCACCCTCAGCCAATTGTGATAACGAGTTACCCTCTGTCTTGTTGTTGACTACAGCACAGGCGTCGAAGGCATCTAATCACACACTGCTGACACTCAGGGACCCACTACAGGAACCGCCGACGTTGGACGATTTGCTGCATATTATGCAGACCCGACTTCAAAGTAATAACTAATTTTTAACAACAAATCCTTATGTTTTCTAGCTCTCGGCTACGTCTCTTTTCATTTTTTATTATTTTCATTGTTCTCTGTCACATCTGTCTGTCTGTCTGTCTGTCTGTCTGTCTGTCTGTCTGTCTGTCTGTCTGTCTGTCTCTCTCTCTCTCTCTCTCTCTCTCTCTCTCTCTCTCTCTCTCTCTCTCTCTCTCTCTCTCTCTCTCTCTCTCTCTCTCTCTCTCTCTCTCTCTCTCTTGCTTGAGGGCAATAGTGTAAAAAAGCTACCCAGCTTATCTGTTTTACCCTCAATAAAAACATTCGTATTCGTATATTCTCTCTCTCTCTCTCTCTCTCTCTCTCTCTCTCTCTCTCTCTCTCTCTCTCTCTCTCTCTCTCTCTCTCTCTCTCTCTCTCTCTCTCTCTCTCTCTCTCTCTCTCTCTCTCTTTCTCACTCTCTGTGTGTACACAAGTGTGTGTGTGTGTGTGTGTGTGTGTGTGTGTGTGTGTGTGTGTGTGTGTGTGTGCATGCGTGCGCGCGTGCGTGTGTGCGTGTGTGCGTGCGTGCGTGCACTAGCGTGTGTGTGTGTGTTTGTGTATGTGTTTTAAGTCCAGGGAACATTTGTAATTTTTGTTGTGGTGAAATTGCAGTTTCATTCTTTTTTAAATTGAAGTTAATTTAATGTTGCGGTATAGTTTCTCCTTAATTCTTTCAATACTGATTCATCTCCAGTTCTGGAATACACTTCGTATTACGTTTCCATTTTGTTTCCAGATTATTCCGGGCCTAAGCTCAACTGGACAAAGCCTGCATGCCCCCAAAACGTGACTGGTGGTAAGTGCTATAGTAGCGCAGAACGTTCCAAGAGCTGTACGTTACTCGTAATATTATGTATAGCGTTTTACGCAACTTGGATATCACTGTCAGTTACACATCGACATCGATATTTTTTTGTACGTTTCTATCCTTGATTGCGTTTTCATTGAACTGTGCTCGAAGGGAGGGGGGGGGGGGGAGGGGGGGGGAGGGGGAGGGGCAGGGGGGGGGGGGGAGGGGCAGGGGGGGGGGGGGCGGCGAATGCATGTGTGTGTATAATGTGCGTGCATGCATGCGCGTGTGT
>CM065700.1:33663168-33670668 GCA_017654935.2 Phymorhynchus buccinoides | reverse complement strand
CCTTGTAGACCTTCAAAAAGCATACAAAATGAGGTATAAAAGGGCATAAGGGAAGGGTAATAAGCCCAGGGTCTTATAATTATCTCATAAGGGAGGGGTAAAGAAAAGGTCAGTTAAATTTGCAAATGAGACGAATGCTCTCAGAGAAGCTCGTCTCATGGGGAAAATGAGACTATAATGGGCTTCATTTCATGAGATAATTGCGGAAAGCAGGGCAATTAATATGCATACCCAGATTGGCGCAATTGAGTAACAAATCATATAGGATCGATCACGGAAAGAGTTAGAATGTCTCGGAAGTATTAGCATCATCGATGTCATAGTCATAGTCGTGGTCGTCGTCTTCGTCCTTGTCCTCGTCATCATCATCGTAATTATCACGTCATCGCCGTTACCATACTACTACTACTACTACTACTACTACTACTACTACTACTACTACTACTACTACTACTACTACTACTAGGGGAAGACGGGGTAAAAAGCGCATGGGCGGGTAAGAAGCTGACCCAAATTATCTCATGAAATAAAGAAACTTTCAGTCAAATTTGCCCATGACACGAATGCTAGACATTAACGCTCGTCTCATGGGCAAAATGAGACTGAAATTTGCTTCAATGAGATAATTGGGGTGGGCTTCTTAACACCCACGCTTTTTACCCCGTCTTCCCCTACTACTAGCAGAAACTACTACTACTAACTACTACTACTACTACTACTACTACTACTACTACTACTACTACGACTACGACTACTACTACTACTACTACTACTACTACAACAACATACAGTTTTTATACGGCGCTGAATATTGATAGAAATCAAATCAAAGCGCACACACACGTTAACATTCATAACGCATTCAAACAAAAATGCAATGCAAAGCGAACACACACGTATGAGAAAATGGTATGCAGCAGAAACAGACCTAAAGGCAAGAGACTACTACTACTACTACTACTACTACTACTACTACTACTACTACTACTACTACTACTACTACACCCGGACTTTTCCCACCCGGACTTTTCCCATCGGACTTTTCCCACCCGGACGTTTCCCACCCTAGGTCTTTTCCCACCCGGACTTTTCCCACCCTAGGTCTTTTCCCACCCGGACTTTTCCCACCCAATCATAAATACATATGTTTTTGGTTGTATACCAGGCAGTCGTTTCCGACCATGACTGCCATATAGAACAGGGGGCAGATGCTGTTCCGGCGGGCTGGGCTAGAATGCGTTTACAGTGGAGATGCCTTGCCTAGGGTACATCCCCACTATCTCGGCCAAAGGGATTTGAGGATTGCTGGCGTCGGGGAAAGTCCCCAAAAGGCCAAACCCAATCCTTTTGGTTGCAGCACCAGAGCCGGTGCCAAGGCCCCGTCGTTTGAGAATCATAGTCTTTCACCAGAGACTAAACTGTACTATACATCTGTGCAAACATACAAACAAACAAGCGCGAAATCGCAATAGTTTGTGGCACGCGGTCTATTTTTACCACTCCAATCATGAGTCATCTCCCCTGGCTTTTCAATAATTTTAATCTGTAAACCAGAATGTTATCTCTGCACCATTTCGTAACTTTTTATATCTTTTGGAAAACATTTAAAACTATGTATCCTACTTATGCTCATCAAAAGAAGCACCGCATACTCGTCGTGTCTGTTGTAGTGTCTGTATTACGTATGTTTATTATTTTGTACGCTTTTAAAATACATCATTTTAAAGAGCGGCCTCAATTATTTTGAAGTGTAGCCTCGATTTGAAGTGCGACAATTTTGTCAAAATGTGCGACAATTTTGGACCGACCGACCGACAGACAGACAGACAGACAGACAGACCGACCGACCGACCGACCGACAAAGTGAGTTATAGGTTTGTGGCTTGAGCCACAAACAACAAACGTCCGGGTGGGAAAAGACATGTGTTATAATATTACTTAGCTTTAACGTTAGGTTTCGTTTCGTGATGATCTTTTACATGACATTTCTTTCTATTATTTTTCGGTTAAAATTCATAGTTCAGCCGTAGAAAGCAAGCCACCCTGAAACAAATCAAAGTCACAAACTAGAAGAAAGGGCGTAAAAGGGCCACGAGGCCCACTTCTAGCCCTAATCACGACTACTGCTACTCTACTACTACTACTACTACTACTACTACTACTACTACTACTACTACATAAATTGCTGCCGCTGCTGCTGCTACTACTGCTGCTGCTGATGGTGATGATCACGACAGTATCTCTGTGAAAGTTTGCATGTTGTCATGATGAGTTTAGTAATAGACATTGTTTCGTATCGATGTTATAGCTCAATACAGAATGTTTCAATGTTAGAACAATGAAAATCCGAGACGTCTCTTTCGGCTAAAGGCCTTCGCACACTAGCATCAGGCGTCAATTGTTTCTCAGAGCAACGCCTTGACGCGTTGACGCCTGCATCACAGCACACATTGTAGCGAGGCAGTGGTGTTCTCAACACACGACTCTTGTCGCTTCGCCTCTTGTCGCGCGAACTTCCTTATTTGGAAAGCATGGAAAGATTACTCTAGCGTCAAAACTCCTCCTAGAAACAACAGTATTTTTTTTCTTCAATCAGAGTTATGGTCCTTCCGTCCGTTGTGATTGGCTAGTTTCACGATCTCCGCGATCTTGAGCATCAAAATTAGAGCCGGTTCTATTCTCAAGCAACAAAAAATCGCACAGCTACGCATCAAAAATCCTGCCGCGCCGCGAATCTCTCACACGCAAGCGGCGCATCAAACTGCGCCTTGCAGCAAAAAATCGCCGCGTTCTCGAGATCTTGACGCTAGTGTGCGAAGCCCTTAATGCGTGTAGGTTGTCAATGTTTATTCTTTTTGTTTGTTTGTTTGTTTCTGTTTTTTGGGTTTTTTTTAAAAATGTCACTGGGTTTTGTTTTTTTCAATTATGCCGTGCATTTTGTAATTAAAATTTTTTTTATCTCAATTTTAGCGAAAACATGAGTGATTTCTTGAATTTCTTTCTCTGTTGGAGAAAACGTGCATTTTGTCAATGTTATCTTTAATCATTCCTTTTGATGAAAGCGTGCAATCTGTCGATTAGATTTTAAAAAAGTATCTTTATTGGCAAAAACGTATGCATACATTTTGTCAATGTTTTCTTGAATCATATCTTTGGGCGAATGTGTGCATTTTGTGAATTTCTTGTAATTATCTCCAATGACGAAAATGTGCATTTTGTCAATGTTTCGGCGAAAGCGTGCCTTTTGTTATTTTTTTCCCTTAAACAGTTTCTTTTAATTATCTCTATTGACGAAAACGTGCATTTTGTCAATGTTTTGGCGAAAGCGTGCATTTTGTCATTTTTTTCTTACATTTTGTCTATTTGCTGAAAGCGTGCATTTTGCATGCTATTTTTAAATTATCTTTGTTTTTCAAAAGTGTGCCTTTTTTAATGTTAGCGTCTTTGTTTTTGGTGGTGGTGGTGGTGGTGGTGGTAGTGGTAGAGTACTCTAGGTAGTGGTGCTAGGGTGTGGGTTATCTCTGTGAAATTCAAGCTGCTCTCCCCTGGAGAGCGCATCGCCGCAAGTGCAGCGCCTACCCAATTTTTTTCGGGGGGGGGGGGGGGGGAGGGGCACAGGGTGAACAGGGGGTGTGGGCACACTTGGAAAACCTAGCTATCAATTTGGCCATACCAGGCAGCGGGATTTTCCCCCTACTCTTACCGACTTTCAACTGCCGTGGGATTATTACGTGCGTAAAGCGCACGGGGTCAGACTAGCTTTAAGTCCCCATCCGAAGGACTCGACGTTCAGATCGATTTTCCTGTCAAACTAGAAAGAAAGGGCGAGGAGGCTGGGATTCGAACCCGCGTCACTCACGCTGCAGTCACGCATTACATTTGACAGGCGAACGTCTTAACCACTCTGCCACCTTTCTATTGAGAGTATTCCTGCTCTTACTGCTTTGATATGAATACAGATAAGTCATACAGCAGATGTCTGGTTTGTATGATGATGATGATGATGATGATGATGATGATGATGATGATGATGATGACGACGACGACGACGATGTACCGTATGAGAGAGAGAGAGAGAGAGAGAGAGAGAGAGAGAGAGAGAGAGAGAGAGAGAGAGAGAGAGAGAGAGAGAGAGAGAGAGAGAGAGAGAGAGAGAGAGAGAGAGAGAGAGAGAGAGAGAGAGAGAGAGAGGACGGTGTGTACGCATGTATTGGTGCATTCCTTCCTGTTGCTTGTTGACATTTTCATTAGTTTCTGCAGAGGGTGAGATGTTATCAGAGAGTGACAGTGCTGGTGAACGAGGGGGGATGTCTTTGTGAGTGAGAATCATGTTATTTGTGTTACTTTATTTCTTTTGCACTGGAATGTTGGTAGTATGACTATCTTCTTGATTTTCATGCCTGTTTTTTAATGTTGATTTTAATGTTGCTACTGTAAAGCGCATCGAGCATACTACTGTATGGATTTTTAGCGCTACATGAAATAACATTATTATTATTATTATTATTATTATTATTATTATTATTATTATCATCATCATCATCATCATCATCATCATCATCATTATTATTATTATTATTATTATTATTATTATTATTATTATTATTATTATTATCATCATCATTATTATTATCATCATTATTATCATCATTATTATTATTATTATCATCATTATTATTATTATCATTATCATCATCATCATCATTATTATTATTATTATTATTATTATTATTATTATTATTATCATCATCATCGTTATGTCACCAGGGTGATGAGGGAAGTCATCCTGAAGCCCTGGCTCGCCTGCGCGTTCGACCGACGCTGCATGTGTCCGGCCAACCACGGGAAAGTCCTGGCCTGCAGAATGAAGGGCAGGAAGGGTCAAGGTCGCTACGGGTCGTGCCACAGATTCGAGCAGTCGTCCATCGGGATGATAATGTCCCGGCTGTTGCTGGAATTCCGGCCCATGACCTACATCCACCCCAGTGCCGTCAAGGTACAACGAGGGAAAGGGATGAACTGGTTTGAGTCGGATTGACGCTGGATGGTTTTTTGGTGTTTTTTTTTTAACCCACAAAACACGTGCCTTTTTGTTCTTTTCTCTGTCTTGTAAAACATTCCATTTCCACGAATCGAGCAAAGTTCTTGCTTTTTTTTAATTTTTAAACACAAATTTAGTGTAACACATACAAACATAGTATACAAAACATGCAAACAAATCCACGAATCAAGCAAAATCTTGCTCATTTTTACGAAACAAGCGATTTCCACAAATTTTGTGTAACACATACAAACATAATTATACAAACATACAAACAAATCCTTTAAAAAAAAATTATTATTGGGTTTTTTTTTTTTTATTAAGGCTGTACGCCCTCTTCGGCCTTTCGGCCATGTGGGGCTGATTGGTTATTTTCATCCTTTTTCCCCTTATATAGTTGTAGAGTTTAAGAATCTCAGACTGAGAGAGAGAGAGAGAGAGAGAGAGAGAGAGAGAGAGAGAGAGAGAGAGAGAGAGAGAGAGAGAGAGAGAGAGAGAGAGAACGAACGAACGAACGAACGAACGAACGAACGAATCTTTTTTATTGTTGGAAAAGAATAAGCATATCAAACACACTTCTTTTCATCTTGCCAGCAGTTAAGAAAATAATTAATGTCAAGAAAAAAATGAAAAAATACAAAATAACAAAGTTATCCATATATGAAGACACAACACATGAATAATTACAAATTATCAGCACACACCCATACATACACATACAGACACACACAGACAGACAGACAGACAGACAGAGACACACACACACACACACACACACACACACACACACACACACACACACACACACACACACATATATATATATATATATATATATATACATACACACACACATACACATATGCACACACATGCACACACACGCATGCACTCACACACTTCACAAAACAAATGAAAACACAATCACTTAGCAATATCAATCCAATGTAAGATAAAAATTGACATAGCATTTTTAACTGGAATTCACAAAGTCTGTCATTAGATGCTTGTGATAGATTTGTTTGAAAGAATTGAGACTAGTGCCAACGTTATCGTTACTTAAGATTGAATTCCAAAGAGCACCACCTGAATACATTAAACTGGTTTTGAATATGTCAAGTTTTGGTAAGGGCAACATTATTTTATGAGTATGGCGTCGATCATTTGCAACAAATTCATCTGACAGTGAAGGTGCACATCCCGATAGAATTTTAAACATAAAAACAGCCTTGTTGTGTTTTAATTTTAAATGAAATGGTAAAATATCAAATTTTGAAAAGTTCCTATATTTTACAAAAGTGTGACAATTTTTGGGGATTTTAACACCTTATTTAAACCAAGTAAAACAGACAGGAAGATGGTCACTACAGTAGAAGGCTGGGGAACATATTTCTATTAATTGATCTGGACGGGAAGTGTATATATGGTCAATTAATGTCTGTGAAGTTTGTGTTCGTCTAGTTGGCTTGTCAATTACCTGAGTGAGAAGATACGATTCATATGAGGAAGTCCAAGACTTGTTAGGCTTTAGTAGGTCAATATTAAAGTCACCCAGAAAAAATATTTCATTAGACATTAATGAAATTTCGTCCATTAGTAAAGTAAAATTGTTGATCCAGCTTACATGTTCTGCGGGATTTCTGTAAATGAAACCTAGTGTTATGTGTGAAGATTGTTTAAAATGGACTTTTACAAATATGCATTCAATGTTATGTTTGTTAGATGGCACAATGTGACTAATACTAATGCTTTTGTGTACATATAGAATTAACCCAGTTTCCTTTGGTTGCTTCGGATCAATACGAATAAAATTATAACCAGGCATTTCAATATCAGAGAGAGAGAGAGAGAGAGAGAGAGAGAGAGAGAGAGAGAGAGAGAGAGAGAGAGAGAGAGAGAGAGAGAGAGAGAGAGAGAGAGAGAGAGAGAGAGAGAGAGAGAGAGAGAGAGAGAGAGAGAGAGAGAGAGAGAGAGAGAGAGAGACTTGACACTTGGCACTTGACACTTGAAAACTTTATTACGCAAGGATTGAGATTGAGAGAGAGAGGCAAAAGTACTGGAAACACCTTGACGGCATCTTCGTTGACGGAAATCCCTCCACATAGCAGTCCAGAACCCTCAAAATCAAACCAGCTCCTCCCAGCTGCCAGCAAACTCCACTCCAGAGGGAAACATCCCCTCCACACTGCAAACCAACACCTCCCAAGAACAATCAAATCCTTCTCTGACTCAACAGCAGGAAACTTCAGCCCCACAAGAAAAGCCTCCTACCCTCACAGCAGACGTCATCAAAACAAGAAGTTTTGGAGCTTCATCAACAGCAGGAAGGGTGACAATACCGGAGTCTTCCCACTGACAAACCAAGACAGACTCGTAGGTGATGCCACGGAAAAAGCATAACTGCTGAACAAACAATTTCAATCTGCGTTCAGTGTAAAGGAAACGCTGACCGAAGAGGA
>CM065700.1:33645668-33653168 GCA_017654935.2 Phymorhynchus buccinoides | reverse complement strand
TTCGTTTTCCTTTAAGGAATATGATAGGTTACGTAAAGCATGTCTTATATTCACTCAATTCAATTTGCAGAGGTATAATTTCTGTAATGTTCTTGCTTCAGAGAATGAAAATGTCATAAAGTCTTATGCTTATTAGCTAAAGCTACTAAGCTTAGAAAAGAGAAATTGGATTGTTGCATAGTTGTTAAAAATTCGCGACTATCCTGGTGTTGCACTGCCTCCGGGTGTTTCCTCCAGGATGGTTCCCACATCTTTATATCTACTAATGTCCCATGTGTGTCTGTTCCAGACCGGAGGACGTTAAGCAGAATTTCATTCACGATGTTTTTCTAACCGGAACTAAGTGTCCTAACGGGCACACAACTCGTCTGTTACTTCCGTTTCGATTTGGAATAAGCGCTTACTACTACTATTTATTTATTTATTATGTACATTTCTATAGCGCCTATTCTCAAAGCTCTAAGCGCTTTACTACGCCCAGTTCTTACAGAACTGGAGTACATTGGAATGGGAACGAGGGCTGTGGGTTTCTCTGTCCGTATGTGTTTGTCTATGAATGTGAGTACATCCGTGTGTGACCAACGCGTGTTCCGCTTCACAATAATTAAGCGCCTAAACAATGGAACCGACCCTAATGAAACTTCATTACTTGTCAAAAATAGTATAATAATAACAGTAGTGAACTTTTTGTGGACCGTGGGTGTCAAATTTGTGCCAAACGGCAAGCCATATGAACGTAATCCCAGAGAGTCAGATTTGAATATTACAAAGATTTGTTTTCCAAAGATGAAGGATGAGATTGCAACCCAAACTGGTACAGTGAAAACGTGTCACCTAAGATTTATTTGTAATGTGTATTTCATTTATCAGTATTGCCATCCCAATACAGGGATTCTTTTTTCAGCGCACACACACAAACAACTCACAATGACCCAAGAGTCAACAGTTATCTCCCTTGGCTTTTTTCAACAACTGGGAGTACAGTTTATATGGCTATGCCATCTTGTTTGCTTGTTTGTTTTGTTTCCTGTCCTGTCATTCCGCCAGCTGGAATAATATCATTCCCTTCACACGGTGACGACCTTCGCTCGTGATTCGTATCAGCTTCTCCGTCAATCAGGATGGCTTCTTCTTCTTCTTTCTTTTTCTCTTCTTCTTCTTCTTCTTCTTCCTCTCATTCTTCTTCTTCTTCTTGTTGTTGTTGTTGTCTCTTCTTCTTCTTCTTCTTCTTCTTCTTCTTCTTCTTCTTCTTCTTCTTCTTCTTCTTCTTCTTCTTTTTCTTCTCCTTTTCTTCTTCTTCTTCTTCTTCTTCTTTCTTCTTCTTCTTCTTCTTCTTTCTTTCTTCTTTTCTTCTTCTTCTTTTCTTCTTCTTCTTCTTTCCTTCTTTTTTCTTCTTCTTCTTCTTGTTCTTGTTCTTCTTGTTCTTTTGTTCTTCTTGTTCTCTTGTTCTTCTTCTTCTTCTTCTTCTTCTTCTTCTTCTTCTTCTTCTTCTTCTTCTTCTTCTTTTTCTTCTTCTTCTTCTTCTTCTTCTTCTTCTTCTCCTTCACAATATCTGCATGCGTTGGGCGTGACCAACACAGCTAGCTAGTGAGGACGATGATTAAAAAAACACCAACTAACACCGTGGCAAATGGCAAACAAACTAGACGGAGAATGGATGTCAGGCGTAGGCTAAAGCCTACGTAGACTATGTAAGTATATGATATTATGTACGTAGTAGAACTGATAACGCTAGCATCACTCGTTCGTTGTGTCTGTATTATAATAAACAAGCACAGCACGACACAGCCTGTTGCTTTCCAGCGCCTGCACGTGATATACAAACATAGGCATACCCTAGATTGAAAAGGATGGATAAATAACATTGATGACAACCGTCTTATTTAGCCGACTTTTGTGGTGACTTGTAGAGTATCATAGTTCCAAGGTTCTGTTGTAGGAAAGTGAATGTGATGTGATGGATGCTGAGTCCGAGTGTTCTAGCACCAGCAACGCGGCCGGGTGAGCGGGTTATAGAAGAGAGTGAGTGTTCGTTTGTGCAAATATCTCTCTCTCTCTCTCTCTCTCTCTCTCTCTCTCTCTCTCTCTCTCTCTCTCTCTCTCTCTCTCTCTCTCTCTCTCTCTCTCTCTCTCTCTCTCTCTCTCTCTCTCTCTCTCTCTCTCTCTCTCTCTCTCTCTCTCTCTCTCTCTCTCTCTCTCTCTCTCTCTCTCTCTCTCTCTCTCTCTCTGTATCTGTGGGTGTTTTTGTTTTATGTAACCGCTGAATATTTATATTGGTATGTCATTACTATTTGAGTAGCCCATTGACTCAACTCAACTCAGCTCAGCTCAGCTCAACTCAACTCAACAATACTTTATTATCTCAAAAGAGAAATTAAAATACACACATGAAACATTATAACATAATGTTGAGAACATGTTAAATACATTCAGTACAATAAAATACATATCAAACATAATAATAAAAAGAATTTAAACATGCTAAATACAGACATACATATCAACATAAAATTATAAATTAGGCCTAAGAAATGTAAATGTCAAATATTCAACACTGCAAACTGTTTCTATTATTGTTATTAGTCCCCGAGCCGAAGGTTCGGGGAGCTATTGTTTTTGTCTGGTCCGTCCGTCCGTCCGTCCGGTGTCCGTCCGGTGTCCGTCCGTCCGGCGTGCCTCAGTCCGTCCGGCTATTCGTCCGTTTTTCTCAAAAACTATTCAGTCTATCATCATCAAATTTGGCATACTAGTTTGCCAAGATGCAAGCTATCCACTGATGTATTTAGTTTTACATTAAGGTCAAGGTCGCGCCAGTTACGGGGTTCAAACCCCGAAACACATAATCGCTTAATATCTCGCGAAGTTTTGCATGTATTTCAATGCAGTTTTTTTTCACATTTCTTGATGAATGGTCTATAACACAGTTGTCATTAATTTTTCTGTGCGCTCGTGTGCGCATGATCGTGCGCGCTCAAATCACGGGTCCGAACCCCAAGGCTATAGATAAAAAAAACCCTATTCAGTTACGTGCTGATTTGATGCGTTTTTATGTAGTTACGTGCTGTTTTGATGCGTTTTTATGTATGTGTACAACCGACACATTCCGATTTCGGAGTAGCTCGGCGATGCTGCGAGGGGACTTTGCAGCCGCTCGGCGTTGCACTTATTATTATTATTATTATTATTATTATTATTATTATTATTATTATTATGACGTTAGTAGTTTCTCACAGATTTGTTTTATGTACTTTTTTTCAAGCCTTCCTCTTTCTTTTCTTTGTCGATCGCTCGGACAGATGCGTCATGCTTCCGGTATGCGCCTAACCAAGAAATAATTAGACCCAGCATGTCCGTCTTCGGCTGGAAACAAAAACCATTTGTAAGAGTTTCTGGAGCAAACAAAAAGGCAGGAGAATGGACCAGTAAGACAGAAAGACAGAAATATATAGCGGACGACAGTAAGCGAAGGGAAAAGGCAAGAGTCAAAAGAGAGTGACAGATTTAAAAGGAAGTTACAAGCACGGAACTTCCAGAAGGTGGGGGAGCTATTTGTACAAAAACATTGCTCCTTGTTTTGTGAGTAGCCACCGAGAGCTAGAGGTGAAGCTACACACATCCAACTACGGTCGTACGGCTATCCAACTGTAAGGCATGAATCCGATGAAATATTACCAGTTTCATTCACTATATTCAGTTTCCAAGGTCTTGACCTTGACCTTGACACCGAAAGGCGCATCTACAGTACCTAGCCTACATGCACATCAAGTTTCATCTTCCTATCCTTATTCCATCATGGTGGTATGCTGTTATCTTGGGAACTCCATTTTTCCGACCCCCCGATTTTCAGGGTCCAGCGATCTCCTTGACCTTGACCTTGATCTTGACTGGTCAACAATATGCGGAAGCAGCATAAGCCACACCACCTTCATACCAAGTTTGAACATCGTATGTCGACTGGTGCCCGATATATGGCTATAAATAGATTTTCAGTTTTCAAGGTCATACGCCAAGGTCATGACCTTGACCTTGACCTTGATACCAAAAGGCACATCTACCGTACCTAGCCTACATGCACATCAAAGTCATCTTCCTATCTTTATTCCTTCATGGTGATATGCTGTTAACAAACCCACACACATACATGCACACACAGCCACTTACACAACAAAAACAATATCACCTTCGCTCCGTAAACTCCGCGGGTGATAACCATTAGACAGTGTAACGACAGGACGCTAAAACGTCATAGAAGAGGAAATTGTGAATAATTATGATAACATTAATGTCAAACGTTTGCCTTTTCTCATGACCATTTGAAAAGAAAATTAAAATGGTGTGTGTGCGTGCTTGTGTGTGTGTGTGTGTGTGTGTGTGTGTGTGTGTGTGTGTGTGTGTGTGTGTGTGTGTGTGTGTGTGTGTGTGTGTGTGTGTGTGTGTGTGTGTGTGTGTGTGTGTGTGTGTGTGTGTGTGTGTGTGTGTGTGTGTGTGTGTGTGTGTGTGTGTGTGTGTGTGTGTGTGTATGTGTGAGTGTGTGTATGTGTGTGTATGTACATGTGTGTGTGCGCGTGCGTGCGTACGTGCGTAGGCTACACCTATGTGCCTGTGTGCGTGCGTACCGCGCGCCTTCGTGTATATGCGCGCGCGTCTGTGCTTCAGTGTGTTTCGGGAGAAACCTTTTTAGTTTATCTATATTTTCATGATTTTTGTCAAGCCAACTTAGGGCTCTATGAAGTACTAGAATTCTAAGGGACCCTCTAAAAGAATGTGCAGGGGGTCCCAGGGATGCACTATAAAAATTATTTTTAGCATTCACAATGTCATTGGGACCCTCTATCCCTCCTCTAGGACCCTCTATACTGTAAGTGAAGGAGTCCCTGGGACCTCCTTGTTTTGCGGGACGATTGGGAGCCCTGAGTAACAACTTTTCATAAACAACAGTCAAGAATAATGATAGGCCTATGGTATGAAAGAAAATGAGTTACATTCAGTAAACAGTGTTAGATTTTCGCTCATGAGCGTTTTTATGTATCTCTGCGATAATAAGTGTATTATTTAAGAACATGTTCTACTAAATAAGTTGCGTGGTACTGTTCAACAAAAATAATTTTTTTACCGTAAATCTGATGGAAGAAATATATTAAAAATACCACAAAGAACATACGGCCAAAATAGTTTAAGAAGAAATGCTTGGTTGTAGTTTTTATCTAAGATTTATAGATTCAGTCATTTAAGTAAACAGCCCCCCCCCCCACCCCCCCACCCCCCCGTTGGGATACCGCGGGAGTCTTTTGCATAAATAGTTCCTCCACCTTCTGGAAGTTCTGTGCTTGTAGATTCCTATCATCTGTCACTCTCTTTGACTCTGCCTTTTCCCTTTGCCTACTGTCATCTTCTATCTTTCTGCCTTTCTGGTCCATTCTCCTGCCTTTTTTTTTTTTTTTCAAGAAACGCTTTCAAAACGATTTCCTCTTTCCGATGTCGGACATGCTGGGCCTAATTATTTCTTAGTTGGGCGCATAACGGCAGCATGACGCATCTGCGCCCATAATTGACAGGAAACTGAGCGATCGAAGAAGAAGAAGAAGAAACAGCTCAACTATGCATGCGACGGAACAGTCTTGGTGAGTGAGCGCGGGCGTGTGCATGCCTACGTAAGGCACGTGCTGTGAACATAACAGATCGATACATCAAAGTCGTTCGTTCAAAATGCAAGTGTTTTCAACCTAATAACTGCGATTATATAAATGTGCACTTACAATTTTATGTGGCTCTATCTTTGTGATCGATCAACAGAACCAAAGTTAAAAGAAAAGAAAGAAAATATAGACATCTCTTCCTGTTTCAACTTCTCTTCTACAATAGGCCTACTACAATCATGCATCACGACATTGCTATTCAATCTCGCGGAGCCACATTTCTACTAGTGAAATCGTGACTTCAAAACAAAAACAAAAAAACAAAAAAAAAGAACAGAACAAGTGAAGCACTGAAACAAAAAATAAACACATAAAACTAAAGGTTCCGTTTCCTAGGGAAAGCGTTCGTCACAGCTGATGAGCTAGTATGAGAAAGAGTGACAGAGAGAGAGAGAGAGAGAGAGAGAGAGAGAGAGAGAGAGAGAGAGAGAGGGGGGGGGGCGGAGGGAAGGGGAAGGGGGAGGGTAGAGGTCGTGGGTAAGTATGAACGAAAGGAAAACAGGGGGCGGAGAGGGTGAGAGATAATGTATGAAACAGAGAGGGAGAGAGAGAGAGAGAGAGAGAGAGAGAGAGAGAGAGAGAGAGAGAGAGAGAGAGAGAGAATGTGTGTGTGTGTGTGTGTGTGTCAAGTCAAGTCAAGTCAAAATTTTATTTCCAGATGGGAACATTGTATAAGCAAAAACATGCTGCTTTGTGTGTGTGTGTGTGTGTGTGTGTGTGTGTGTGTGTGTGTGTGTGTGTGTGTGTGTGTGTGTGTGTGTGTGCGCGTGTGCGTGCGTGCGCGTGCGTGCGTGCGTGTGCGTGTGTGTGTGTGTGTGCGTGTGTGCGTGCGTGTGTGTGCGTGTGTGTGTGTGTGTGTGTGTGTGTGTGTGTGTGTGTGTGTGTGCTTCAAGATGGAAGGGTTGCAGGGAAGATAGAAATAGGGTGTGAGATTCAATTAATAAATTAATAAATAGATGAATGAATGGCTTACTTTGGCAGCTTTACCAAGCCATTAAGAAATGGAATCCGGGGGGTGGGGACGGCTTACACAGAAGAGAACTGATGTGAGACTGTGAGAGACATATACAGAGAGATACAGAGACAGATAGATAGACAGACAGACAGACAGACAGAGAGACACAGACAGAGGAAACTATATACTAGAACGACATAGCACAAACTGTCAGAGGAAGAGACAGATACAGAGACAGAGAGATTGGTTAACTTGATCGATAATTATGTTATAGCAAAAAAACGAAAAACAAAAAAACTTTTTTTCTTTTTCTTGTCGGTTCTATCTTTATATCTGAGCTACGCTGAAGGAATCGAACCAAAAAAAAATAAAAATGAACTAAAATAAAATAAAATAAAATAAAATAAAATAAAATAATGCAGAACTATTTGATCAGCAGAGAGAGAGAGAGAGAGAGAGAGAGAGAGAGAGAGAGAGAGAGAGAGAGAGAGAGAGAGAGAGAGAGAGAGAGAGAGAGAGCATTTAACACACTTAACACTAAACACTGAACCATTTAATGAATTGGCCGTTGGCCCGTGTGACTGGGGATAGTCACAAAAAATATTTTACAACAAAACAATATCCGAGAGAGAGAGAGAGAGAGAGAGAGAGAGAGAGAGAGAGAGAGAGAGAGAGAGAGAGAGAGAGAGAGAGAGAGAGAGAGAGAGAGAGAGAGAGAGAGAGAGAGAGAGAAGGGGGGACACACATAGAGAGAGAGAGAGAGAGAGAGAGAGAGAGAGAGAGAGAGAGAGAGAGAGAGAGTGAGAGAGAGAGAGAGAGTGAGAGAGAGAGATGGGGGGACAGAGAAAG
>CM065700.1:33603443-33645168 GCA_017654935.2 Phymorhynchus buccinoides | reverse complement strand
ATGGTAGGAAAACAAGCTGATGAGTGAATAACAAAAAGTTGTGTATTATGTATTTGACATGGGACAAGAAAAAACAACCCACCATTACATCAAAATGTTATAATGAATGTTTGTGTCTGAGATGCTAGTTCATGCACAACAGCATACAACGGAGGCAGAGATTAGAATTTTAAACAGACTCGATTCTACTCACAAAATTAACACAAGCATATGTCAGCATGGATGCTCCTGGGAATTTTCAAAAATCCAGCAAGGCAGGGGTCCAGGGGCCTCCCAGGCACCAGGCTCTCATTGCACTTTCACTTCTGGTTAAACTTCATGACCTCTATAACCAGAAAAATGCATCTTCTCAAATTCTCATAATCCGTTGCACGATGCTTCTGGTTAAGCTCATGAGGCAATAACCAAAAAAATCTTCTCAAATTCTCAAATTCAGGACATCCTGGACAAAAAAAATCCTGAACTTCAGGACATCCTGAAAGCAGGAGCATCCATGTGTGCACATAACCCATGCTCACAGTACACTATACTGGTATACATATACTGTACTGATAAGACAAAAGTTGATTCTTAACAAAACGTAAGCCTTATACACACGACAAAAGGTTTTAAAAATAATATATATATATATTATATGTGAATATCTCTATATATAAACGATCAAAAATTGAAGAAGAAAAAACAAACACACCATTAAACTTTCCTCTTATGTATATATATAATTTGCTTTGATAAAACTGTTTTGGTATCCAATGTATGTTTTGTGAACCTAAGAAACAAACTGTAGCTGTGATTGGAAAGGTGAAGGAGGCCTGAAGGCCTACAAGTGCATAAAATGTGAATTTTATCTCGCACGGATCAGATCCTGTGAAAAAGTCTTATTATTAAAGACGAAATGTCGGCATCAAAACGGTGTGTGTTTTTTTCTTTCATATGAATGTGCTCTCTCTCTCTCTCTCTCTCTCTCTGTCTATCTATATCTATCTCTCTGTCTCTCTCTCTCTCTCTCTCTCTCGAGAGAGATTAATACATCTCATTTTGTATGAACAGTCTCTCTCTATTCTTCTCTCTTCTATATCTCTCTCTTGATACTCTCTCTTCATGTTGATTATTATTGGCTTAACGAGAAGAAAAAAAGGGTATAGTTACCAAAACGGTGTGTGTTTTTTTTTCTTTCAGCGCTTTGAGCTCTCCTCTCTCTCTCTCTCTCTCTAAGCGCTCTATATATATATATATTATTATATATATATATATATATATATACCGGTATAACGAAAGAAGAAAAAAAGGGAATAGACACACCAAAACAATGGTGTTCCTGTTCTTAAATGGAAGTGAAACATAAAGTAAACTTAAAATAACTTTTAAAAAAAAAAGATTAGTGAGCGTGGAGGGAAGGAGAAATGGATTTACATCAGCTGGTTAACCAGTGAATCCCTTTTGCAAAAATGAATACAGAACATGGCATGCTCAACGAAGGGCAGTGCATTGTGCAAATCATTCGTCATAATGGTCTATGACGACTATACACTCAAGAAAAAGAAAGAAAAAAAAAAAAAAATCCTTGCACACACATGTATATATATATAACATGTACACACAATTGTGCGCATGCCCGCGCACGTGTGCGCACACACACAGAGTGACACACACACACAGAAAAAACAGATTCTGGGAGAAATTTTCAAACACACACACACTCACAGAGAAAAAAAGATTCAACGGGAGGGGGGGGGGGGGGGGGGGGGGGGGGTGTAAATAAACACACACGCACACACACACACAGAAAAAAGGATGCAGACGGTAAATTTCAAATACACACATACACAGAGGTAACAAAAGGATTCACGGAGGGGTGGGTGGGGGTTGAACTTAGGGCAATGCATGACTAGGAGCTATGCTACATCAAATTAGGTGAACGACAAAACGTAGCCTTCACCTTTACCCAAGAGTTCAGAGATGAGGTCGAGAGGTTAGAAGGTCAAAGGAGGCAAGTCCAAATTGTCCAAAAACTGATGAAAGCTGGACATACACACACACACACACACACATACACATACAGGATGTAAAAAAGCTTTATCAAGCTTATTTTTTTTATCGTCAATAAAGATAATTTTGACTTGACTTGACTTGACATATGTGTATACTGTTATTACCGTTATTGTTATAATATTTATTAGTGTCATATAAAGCCTTGTTTTGGTTTTAAAGGGCAATAAACATTGATTCTGATTCTGATTCTGATTCACACGCGCACACACACACACACAATATAGCTTACCATTGTTGCTGGAATTTATTAAAAAAAAAGAAAAAATAAGGATATTGATATCAGGCAAAAAAGAAGCCTACTAATAGTACTATGCATGCTTAGATAGTTAAAAACATAGACATGGGTGCTCCTAGGAAATTTCAAAAATCCTGCAAGGGGGTGGCCCCAGCGGAGTGTAGGGGCAGCGCACACACACAGGATCAATGTTGGCAGAAATGTTTGATTTTATAAGACCGTGGATCCGGACAAGATGGCCAATCCTGAAGACTCTTTCCATCAGCTTTTCCTGTCCTGACTTCAGAAGCATGCCTGAAGTACTTTCACCCATGATATGGGTGTGACATAGTTGTCATATCCTGGCTAAAAGACTCCAGGGATCATCCAAACAGCTGAAGCACTTGAACACTATGGTACAAATGCATCAGCTAGGGATGAGAACATTGCGTGCGTGACCGTTTTTTGATTACCCCATCACGTGGGCAGCCACACTCCAACTTCGGGGGGATCGGGTGTGATATAAAATACTGTGGCATTGACAGAACGCAGGCCGTGGAATAGCGTACACTAAAATTGTTTGAAACACCAAAGCAGAATTCTGGTAGAATCAACAATAAGTACTATATTGACATAAATGCATGGGTGCTCCTGGGAAATTAAAGAAATCCTGCAAGGGGGCGGCCCCGGCGGAGTGCAGCAGCAGCACACACACACACACACACATTTACTGCTCTTTTTTCACCCCTCTAGACTAGTACAAGTGCTACATTCCTTTGAATATAGCAAAGGCCCTTTTTATTGCACAAGTGTGTGTGTGTGTGTAAGAAAACTGCTGCTTCTCAAATTCTTAAGGCCTTCGCACACTAGCATCAGGCGTCAATTGTTTCTCAGAGCAACGCCATGACGCGTTGACGCCTGCATCACAGCACACATTTCGGGTTCGAGCACGTCTGCCATTTTTTTTTCTTCAATCAGAGTTATGGTCCTTCTGTCCGTTGTGATTGGCTAGTTTCACGATCTCTGCGATCTTGAGCATCAAAATTAGAGCCGGTTCTATTCTCGAGGAACAAAAAATCGCGCAGCTACGCATAAAAAATCCTGCCGCGCCGCGAATCTCTCACACGCAAGCGGCGCATCAAACTGCGCCTTGCAGCAAAAAATCGCAGCGATCTCGAGATCTTGATGCTAGTGTACGAAGCCCTTTATAATCCGGCGACGCCGGCTCTAGGCAATTTAAGAATCCTGCATTTCAGGACATCTTGCAAGAATGTGAGTGCATTGCCATTGCCATGTATGCAACTTTATTGTGGGCCCTAGCAGTTTTTACACACAACAGAACCATCGAAAAGATGATGACAGTTGTCAACTGCAAGAATAATAATTCTAGACATGGCATTTGTCCCTGTTAAGGTGTCATATATAATTTATTCATGAGTGTGCTAAACATGTGCATGTAGATATCTAGATGTCAGTGAGAGGTGGGAAGCGTGTACAATTTATTAACGCACATTTTATATCTTACTTTTCATCTTTTATATTTTTGTTATAACTTTGTTGTCATACAAGAGTGGATAATATATGAAGATGCAAAAAAAACCACCACCCAAAAAAAACCCACCAATAAGTACTATACACTTTTAGAGCAACATTACATACAGTCTGGTTACTAAATTTAAAAAAAAGTGATGTTAAGTGAGAGAGAGAGAGAGGTGAGAGAGAGAGAGAGAGAGAGGGAGAGAGAGAGAGAGAGAGAGAGAGAGAGAGAGAGAGAGAGAGAGAGAGAGAGAGAGGTGAACATTTTGTCATTACCTCAAGGGTGAGAGAGAGAGAGAGAGAGAGAGAGAGAGAGAGAGAGAGAGAGAGAGAGAGAGAGAGAGAGAGAGAGAGAGAGAGAGAGAGAGAGAGAGAGAGAGAGAGAGAGAGAGAGAGAGAGAGGGACACTGGAAAACTTTATTTGACAAGAGAGAGAGAGAGAGAGAGAGAGAGAGAGAGAGAGAGAGAGAGAGAGAGAGAGAGAGAGAGAGAGAGAGAGAGAGAGAGGGATAGAGAGAGAGAGAGAGAGAGAGAGAGGGGAGGGAGAGAGAGGGGGGGGGGAGAGAGAGGGACACTGGACAACTTTATTTGACAAGAGAGAGAGAGAGAGAGAGAGAGAGAGAGAGAGAGAGAGAGAGAGAGAGAGAGAGAGAGAGAGAGAGCGAGAGAGAGAGAGGAGAGAGAGAGAGAGAGAGAGAGAGAGAGAGAGAGAGAGAGAGAGAGAGGAGGGAGAGAGAGAGAGACACTGGACACTGGAAAACTTTATTTGACAAGAGGGAGAGAGAGAGAGAGAGAGAGAGAGAGAGAGAGAGAGAGAGAGAGAGAGAGAGAGAGAGAGAGAGAGAGAGAGAGAGAGAGAGAGAGAGAGACACTGGACAACTTTATTTGACAAGAGGAAGAGAGAGAGGAGAGAGAGAGAGAGAGAGAGAGAGAGAGAGAGAGAGAGAGAGAGAGAGAGAGAGGAGAGAGAGAGAGAGAGAGAGAGAGAGAGAGAGGGGGGAGGGGCATCTGCAACCACTAATAAACCCCAAGACACTGACCATTACTTTATCAATTATCTGCATTTCGCATTACATCCTCCCATTACATCGTCTGTTGCCTGAAATGCTAGCAAGGTCAACCTTAAAAGAATGGCTGACTCTGGGTGGTGTCGATACGATGGAAACAAACCTACAATGTCAGACAACAATATCAACATGACAGATGAAATGATCATGCAATCGCTGACATACTAATCCTGAACAGAAAACACCCCAGGAAACAACAGTTTAAAAAAAACCTGAAAAAAACCCTAATTAACCCTCTCAATGCTCCAGAAGCCGAATGCGCCCAAATTTTTTCAACCCATGCAGCCCGTATGCGCCGATTGCGCCCGCTGAACGCCAGGTCTAGTACGTTCACTTTCACTTTCTCCCTACCCACAATGCAATATACTAAGTTAGTTCTTCCTTTACCTCAGTCTCGCTGGTCCGGTTTTGGCTTTTACAGCAAGGGAAAGCACCCACTAGTCTTTTTGAACGGATTTTTCAAAGAGACACCATTTTCTTTTCTTCTTTCCACGTGACGTGCGTAGTATTGACTCGGCGTGATGCTCGGAGTGCCATTACGGATCCCCCCCCCACCCCCCCCCCCCCCCCCCCTCATTCATGGTTTGTTGTGTGACAGTGTGTTACGTTAGCTTTCGAATGAAAATATCATCATTGCTATTCAATATGCATCTTTCAGAAATGAAATGTGAGTTAGACTTTATTCTGGGTGATTTTTTTAATGAAACGATTTTGGTGTGACGTTCGGAGTTAATTCCCTCCTCTCAGGGACTGGGATCGATTCTCGGTTCGAATGGTCAGGCGTCATAGGGTTAAGCAAAATATTTATAATAGAATGCGCATCAATGATAAAAACAAAGACGAAGCAAAACGAACAGACACACTCAAAGCACAAGATCCAAGATCAAAATGTACAAACTAATTCAAAATTTCTTCAGTGCCGACGACGCATATATTTGTCCTCTACAGCGCTTCAGTACTGCTTGCCAACAACGCAGGTACAGTAGAACCTCCGGTAAAGGTCAAGATGTGCCACCCCCCCCTACATTTCTCGGTTAATTCTATTTTTCCGTTTTTTGCCTTTCTTACCATACATAAAGCTGTATTTTAGGAACCTTTTTAGCTAATAACCTTTTTGGAATACTAACCCTATCCCTAACCCTAGCCCTACCCCTACCCCACACCCTATAAGACGGAAAAACGCAACGAACCACAACTGTGACAAATTGCGGTGTACTGCAGTACATAGTGGGGGGTAGGGTTAGGTATAGGGCTAGTATTCCAAAAAGATAATTAGCTGAAAATGTTCCTAAAATACAGCTTTATGTATGGTAAGAAAGGCAAAAACGAAAAAATACAATGCAGGGGGGGCACATCTTTACCTTTACCGAACCTCCCTTATAAGACTTTCAAAAATCATCAAAAATGAGGTCTTATAAGGGAGGGGTCTTACAAGGGAGGTAATTTTAATACTTACAAAGAAGGGCAATGTCTCAGAGAAGTAGGTCTTATGTGGGATGGAGTCTGATAATGGGAGGTTTTATAAGGGAGCTTCCACTGTATACGTCACCGCTAAGTAGCGATTTTTGCCACGTTCAAAAACTGTGTGGCAAATTGGCGGCAGCATGCGCAACTAATACGCGGCACTGAAGGGGTTAATTAAATAAAGCAACACAGTAGAACCTCCCTACTAAAGACCTTGAACAATCATCCAAAATAAGGTCTTATGTGGGAGGGAGTTGTGACTAATAGGGAGGTAATTTTAATGCTTACAAAGAAAGGCAATGTCTCGAGAAGTAAGTCGTAAGAGGGAGGGAGTCTTCTTAGGGAAGGTCTTAATAGGGAGGATCCACTGTACTAAATTTAAACAGAAATCCATAAACATAATTTATTTTCTATATAAAAAAAACCCACACACACCCCAAAAAAAAGAAGAAAAAAAAGAGATTTTTCTTGTTATTTTGATTTTTTTTTTAAAATAAATTTAATTTAACAAAATACCACACCATTTTTTTCATTTCTATTTTGTGTTTGATACAATATCCTTTAAAAAAAAAAAAAGGTAAGACATCGAAGAAGTAGAACCCTCTGAGCTGTTTATGTAACAAGAAGAAAGAAACTAAATGTAGATTAACATCAAAGACTGTACAGGGGAAGATAAACATCCGGTCTCTTTTCCCTATATGAGTAGTGAGGACAGAAACACTGGTTATGTCCCTTTGAAACGTGACACATTTTACACATCGATAGGCCAGTTGAATTCTCCGTTCAAGTTCCAGTCCGAGTTTTTGGATAGCCTCCACTGTGAATAGTGTACACGTCCCCACTAACGATAACTCTATCAGCCCGGTTCGCCGAGCTTTTAAGTAATCCATCTTACCCTTTTAGAATATCTTTGTTAACGTCTTCTGCTTTACAATTGAGACAAAAATGAATAGTTTCTGAGAGAATATACTGCACTTTCCAACTCTGATGTGTTCATATTGTATGTCGTTCTTACTCTGTGTTTTATGTTTGTTTATTTAACTTTCTTTTACCAACTTATTCATCCCAATGTTCATTTACAAAAAAAAATTAAAAAATGCTAACTACTTACTGGGAGAAAAAGTCCAAATATTGTATACACTTTGCCCGCCTTTGATTTATTATAATGCCATTTATTTGTTATTTGTTAAAAATTAATAGTTGATGAAATTCTCCATTTACTTTGAACACGGGAAATAACACAATCCAATAAGTATTGGAATAACCTCTCTGCACAAATCAAGCTTGCACCAAACCGTAACCAGTTTAAAAACCTCCTGGACAAAGACCCTAAATTGACAAAATTGAGATACCAACATGACTGATTGTGTCATCAAAAACCGTCACAGCTGTGCTCAATACTACAAAAACTAAATTGAAAGGGCACTTCAGAGGCTGCGAGGCCTAGTTGCCCTCATTACCCTGACCTGACCTGAACACTAACAACACACACACACACAAACAAACAAAAACCAACAACATGCACACACATACACATTTTTTTTTAAATTGCACACACACACACCAGACCTGTTTACCCCTATTTTGCAAAGTTGCAATTTCTGAAACACAAAAACACGTAATTTTGAAAACAAAACTGTAATCCAACGCGTGACCAATGAACGTCGATATCGTACTGACCCGAGTGTGCAACACTAATGTCCGTCAAGCAGTAGACACAGAACACATGCTCGTCACCTACTGCTGAAATTCCTGGAATTTTTAGGTCACTTTCACGGAATTTCTGTGCCACTTAAGTGACTTTTGATGTCTTTTCTTTTGATTTTTTCGACCAGAAGGCTTCGGAATGCACTCGCTTGGACGCCATTTTGAAACAGAAAAAGAAATGGCACGAAATGACTTTTCACCGCATTGTTTCAAAAGCTTCGCTTACCGGCGCAACTGTAGTGGGTTTTTTTTATATTTAGGATTTTGTTTTCCCGTATTTTTTTCTCGTAGCCGTAATTAGACTTTTCCCCGAAAAAATTACGGCAAAATCGGGATGGTAAACAGGTCTGCACACACACACACAGAGACACACACACACAGAGACACACACACACACAGTGACACACACACAAGAAATGCATACATGCATACTCAAGCTCTCTCTCTCTCTCTCGCTTATGTTCAGTGTTCAGTGTTCTCTCACTCTTGCTCTCTCTCTCTCTCTCCCTCTCTCTCTTTTACATAAGACATAAATACCTGTTTAGTCGATATGGCATGGAATATTCCCACTATCAACCTTGACTCTAAAACTACGCCACGCTTTTCTAGGAGTCAGGTTATTCGCCATTGCTGAGATCAGCTGCTGAAAACTGAATCGGGGGGGGAGGAGAAACATACCAAACACACAGAAACGTTAGTTGGGGGTCCAAATAAAACCAATGCCCCCCCTCATTACGTGGCTACCAATCATCTAGGGGAAATAGAATTCGTTTTAAAGGCCTTTTGCTTGCGTAATTTGTTAGAAGCTACAACAACAAAATCTGAGGAACATAAAAGGATCTTAAAATAAACTGAATTTAACCCCTTGACTGCCAGAGAAAAGGAAAAATCATTGGGCAAACCATGCCAAGAAAAAGACAACTGATAGAGCCAATCTGGCAAAATGGTCCGGGGGTATAACTCTCTTGACTGTGTTAGAGCAAACGCCAGCATATCAGGGTTATTCCTCTTCATCTGATGACATCATCAGTGATGTCGTCAAGTCAGTATGTGATGTGTAGGTGGCATCCAAGGGGTTAACAGCGCAATTGTTAATCGAATAGACGAGGCAAGCAAATAAAATAAAATAAAAATAATAAGCGCAACAAAACACAACTGATTCAAGCGGGAAAGAAGCAAGCAAAACAACTACTAAATGCATAGTCTCGATATATGTGACCCAGCACCACGAAAGGGACATTAAGTGTCAAACTGACCATTCTGAGAAAATGGTTCAGTGTAAAACTTCAGACAATTCTCTTTCAAATAATATAAGAACCATTCTTGGGTAAAGGTAAAGATGTGCCACCCCCCCTGCATTTCTCGGTTAATTGCAATTTTCCGTTTTTGCCTTTCTTACCAAACATAAAGCTGTATTTTATTAACCTTTTTAGCTAATAACCTTTTTGGAATACTAACCCTATCCCTAACCCTACCCCCCCCTATAAGACGGGGAAAACAGAATAAACCACGACAGTGACAAATGGCGCAGTGTACTGCAATACATAGAGGGGGGTCCTATTAGATAATGGCCTAGGGTTAGGGATAGGGTTAGTATTCCAAAAAGGTTATTAGCTAAAAAGGTTCATAAAATACAGCTTTATGTATGGTAAGAAAGGCAAAAACGAGAAAATGGAATTAACCGAGAAATGCAGGGGGGGGGGGGGGGGGGGAGCACATCTTGACCTTTACCCATTCTTGTAACAGGTTTCGTTTTAGAGTTGTTAGCATTTAAAGTTGGCAGGGTGACTGTCTGCCATTTTGAGAAATCACAGTCTAAAGTGTGTGCTTCTCTATTAGTGTGTGTGTTTGCGCAATAACGTAGCTCATGAACTTTGATTTCCTTTGCAACTTTGTTTCTTTTCTTATAATATTGTAATATTGTTTCAAATTTTGTGGTTATGAACAGGGCTTTGTCTAAATAATATTATTTTATGTATATTTGATTTGCTTGTAGTGAGTCTTATGTGTATAATGACTTATTTGTGTTTTATTGTCTATGTAAAGCGCTTTGAGCTCCCTGCAAAGGGAGTAAAGCGCTATATAAATGCTCAGTATTATTATTATTATTAAAGTTTAGCCTAGCTGAAGAAAATGCATCAACCTACTCATTTCAAAGCACATTTTGGAGTATTTAGAGACCATAATAAAGATTATCGTTCATAAATATGAAAGATGAGATGTTAGAGAGCACGGAAATACCCATAACTCAAAATTGATTTTTTTTTTTTTTTTTTTTTTTAAATGAGTCTTTTGACTTTGCAAGTCTGCTATGAGAAACTAGCCCAGCGACTTAATGTCCCTTTCGTGGTGCTGGGTCAGATGCGCTTAGCAAGCAAAGTGCAACCAAGGAAACAAACACAAAGGCGGCGGATGCATAAGTAAATGTGATGGTGCATGGTAAAAAACAACATAAGTCACTCAGAATGTTTTTGAGCAAAAGCCAAAACTGGTCAACAACCCCTCAAAATATCCATTTTCTATTTAGGGCATATTTATTTATGTCTATTCTTATGCATTCTGCCAGTATCCACACCCTGAAAGACAATTTTGAATGATTTATTTGTTTATTTGATTGTTTAAAAAAAAAATCAAGTCAATACAGTGGAACCTCCCTTATAAGACCTTCAAAAATCATCCAAAATGAGGTCTTAAATGGGAGGGAGTTGTACAAGGGAGGTCATTTTAATACTTACAAAGAAGGGCAATGTCTCAGAGAAGTAGGTCTTAAAAGGGAGGGAGTCTTATAATGGGGGGGGGGGGGTCTTATAAAGGAGGCTCCACTGTAGAAAGAAAGAGGGAAAATTCTGTCTTCTATGTTTGATTTATGCAAATGATCGATCTCAAATGTCAAACTTCAAATAATTACAAAATATTTTAACAAATAGACAAGATAACTCAGTTCGGTTTTCTGTGTATTAACGAGGAATCTTTGCCTCCATCATGAACAATTAAAATCTCAATTTATGCCAAAATTCCATTAGGTCTGGGTTTTTTCCCATACACGGTCACAAATAAGCAAGCTAAGACTGAACAGCCCAAAGCAAAGAAAAAGGACAACACATTATAAATGAAATGAGGATAGTAGTTTGATAGCATTTGACAGTAATTATAATGGCGAGAGAACGATTCCTAATCCTGTTGCAAATATACACCCTCACTGCACCCTAATCTGCCAACGGGCACAAAAACTTTCATACCACGTTCTATCCATCTCTTAAATTTTCTCTCTCTCTCTCTCTCTCTCTCTCTCTCTCTCTCTCTCTCTCTCTCTCTCTCTCAGTCCTTCTTCTATCTTGTTCTGATTGAATATTAACAGCTATCTGACTGCAGTAATTGTAATGTGTGGAGATACTATTATCATGTGTATTGATTGTTGATGACGAGATGTATTCCAAATTTTGTTATTTGATTTGACTGCTACAAGTTAATAATGATTATTGATCCTCCCTCTCTCTCTCTCTCTGTTTTAAATGTGCATATTTCTAAGTTGATGTAATGAATTGACATGGTAATTATTTGGTTGGTATAATTTCATTTCACACGTTTGATTAATGTTCTTTCAGTTATGTTGTATCTCTGTCATGTTGTTGCACCTAACCTGAATTTCTCTTTTGGAGATATTAAAGTATACTTTAACTTGAACTTGAACAACCATAAAACCGCACGTTGTCTCCAGCCCTATGCACCTTTCATCAGCCACCAATCAAGGACAACAAGAGCCAATGCCCACATTGACTCACTCGCTCGGGGTGCGACATTACTCTTCACAATTTTGTCATTCTAATGCTCTAAGGATGTGTACACACATAAGCGGATGTTCCATGCGGAAACCCGTGTGCAATCCATAAATAAGTGAAACAAAGAACAGAAAAGATGTGCGCACGTGTCCGAATTTCCCCTATATGTGTCAACTTTTATCCTTCTTTCTTCCACTTATGTAGGGTTTTCCGTATGGAACTTGCGTGTCTAATGTGAACCCGGCCTAATGCTCTAATGAGGGCCTAGAGCAAAACTCGACGCAATTTCTTTGTGCACATCACAAAGATAACATCATTTCTTTGTGTCGTCATAACCGTGACCTGTTGTAGGCTGCAGGCTAGAGGAATCGAAATAGTGTAACCTTTTGTGCTCAGGAACTTTAAATACGTCCCTGAAGCTAAAATACACTCATTTCCAACCAACTTGTTCTAGTGACTTTTAAATAAAAGTAGTCACAGCAGACATAATGTGATTTTTATCATTGTGCAAAAATTTGGATGTGCTATTATTTGTAGTGTCGGAGAAAATTACTATGCGAAAGTTTTTAATGGGATGTTGACCACACACACACCACTTTTTAGTATATAAACAACTTCGCTCGTCAAAAAGCCTCGTTTACGTTAACTAAGAAATAACGCCCATACTAACAAAGCGGAAAGAATTGCTCGAGACAACGTGTGAACAAAACAGCAAGATTAACAATGAAAAAAGTCACTATCCAACAAACAAAAAAACCCAAAACACTCACAATTTGCGTATCCCGGATTCCTTGGGGCCGAACACCTTCTCCTCAGGCTCTCTGTTGATTGGTCCGTATACCGTGAGCTCCTCCCCGGAGTAATTCCATTGGCTGGACATCAAACACAACTGACATCAACTCATTAGCTTGTTGCTCCTTTTTTCTCTCGCTAAACAGCAAGCACGGCAATATCACTTCTTTTCTCCTTCTTCTTTGATCACTTACAGTTACACAGTGTCCTGTCAAATGAGTGCAGATGTGTCATGCTGCTGTTATGTGCCTAACTAAGAAATACTAATAGATAGGCGCAGCATGTCCGTTTTGGGCTAGATCAAAGTTTTGGTCAGAATTTATAGAAAAAAGACAGGAGAATGGACCAGAAAGGCAGAAAGATATTAGATGACAGTAAACAAATGGAGAAAAGGCAGAGAGAAAGAGAGTGATAGATTAGAGGAAGTTACAAGCAAAGAACTTCCAGAAGGTGGGGAAACTATTGTACAAAAGACGACTCCCCCCCCCCCCCCCCCAGTATCTCCTTGGGGGAACTACAACATTACAAACATCTGGATAATGATAGACAGAAATGTTTTTTCACCTTTTTTCTGTTCTTGCAAATGTTGATGGCGTTAAAAAAATACATGTAGTACTTTTTACTAAATAATGGCAAATGTTCCCTTTGTATGATTACTGGCAGGGTTTCAAGTCTCTTTATGCCCCGCTGTCTCCCTATCTTTTTTTCCCCCATGACTTCACTCACTCGGGACTGACAGAATTATTTCCCCTTGTTCTGTGGGGACTGGGCATTTGACTAGGTTCCTAAAACAATCACCAAAACCAAGTTATGAAGAGTTAGGCATCAATATTTTCAGAAAAGATTAGCAACACCATGCACTAAACGATCATAAAATATCAGATTCCATACCTTCGTCGTTTGTCTCCTATTGACGAAAACAGCTAACACATAGAAAGAAGGAAAATTTCACATTCCGATCTTTGACCCCCCTCTACAACCAAAGCTGAATGTAAACTATGCAATGATGGTTGATTTCAAGAGAGGCCTCTCTTGAAATCAACCAATCAAAGCAAACTGAAAGTAGGTTACGACTGTTTTCACACCGGAAAGCTGGTTTTACGCCAGAAATCAAAACCTCTTGAAAACTCTTATGAGCCGGAGCCGGGCCATTCGTCCTAAACGGTTGTGCGAGCCATGAGCCGAATCCGGCTCATTCGTCCCGAGTGTGTTAACCATAACATACAAACAAACAAACAAACAAAAATGACATTTTTGCACACAGTAGCTTAAGTACCACTTACTCAGCAAGCTGGCCTTCTCTTTCCTCCTGTGGCTCCCTTCAACAAACAAGAAGGAAAAGCAATTATCGACAGATGTTAGAAAGAGACAAAAAAAAGATTACAGTTCAAACGTCAAGTTATGAGGCATGACCTCTAAATCTCATTTTACCCCGCTTACGAGTATACTCGGAAACTCATGCCAACCATATCTGCCCGTTTATGAGTTAACTCGTAGCACAAAACCATCCTCAAACTGAAGCGTCTGGCTTGGTTCTCATTCACAAATTGTTCACCTTTGGTAGCTTCAGCCTGTTCACTAAAAGCTTCCTTTCCGGTCACAGTCAGATTTACTTGAATTTGCTCTTTTTTCACCCCTCTAGACTAGTACAAGTGCTACATTCCTTTGAATATAGCAAATGCTTATATAGGCCCTTCTTATAGTACAAGTGTGTGTGTGTGTGTGTGTGTGTGTGTGTGTGTGTGTGTGTGTGTGTGTGTGTGTGTGTGTGTAAGAAAACCGTTGCTTCTCAAATTTCTCATAATCCGGCGACGCTGGCTCTGCACAATTTAAAAATCCTACAATTCAGGACATCCTGCAAGGAGCATCCATGGAGATGCCAATGTGTGTGTGTGTGTAAGAAAACCGTTGCTTCTCAAATTCTCATAATCCAGCGACGCTGGCTCTAGGCAATTTAAAAATCCTGCAATTCAGGACATCCTGCAAGAAGGAGCATCCATGGAGATGCCAATGTGTGTATGTGTGTAAGAAAACCGTTGCTTCTCAAATTCTCATAATCCGGCGACGCTGGCTCTAGGCAATTTAAAAATCCTGTAATTCAGGACATCCTGCAAGGAGGAGCCAATGTCGAATGACCAACACAAAAGCAGGAGTTGCCCGGAGATCTTTCACGTTTCCGTAGTTTTTCCCTCAGCGTGTTTTTCCTTCTTTCTTTTACTTATTCATTGGGTTTCCGCACGAAACTTCCACGTACATCTGTAACACAGCCTTAAAGGTGGACCCTGACGGATGAGTTTTTGCAAGGAACACGTCGAGATCACCAGAAAGACAGCCTTTTCAAGGATCGGAACACTCACTTTGCTCTGGTTTCCTAGAAATTAAACCGTCAAAATGGCGATTCCTCCTTGGCGGAGATACCGGAGAGAGTAGCCATTTTGGATGGGGTGGGTGGAGGTCACTCATTGTGGTTCAAGCGTTTTTTTTTTTTTTTGTAGTGCAGTAAAAAAAATATTGGAGCTATTTCCTTTGTTGTGAGCTAAACTCTTTTAGATAAACTGTATAAAATTAAAAAAATAAAATAAAAAAGCTTGTACAGTGGAACCTCCCTTATAAGACCTTCAAAAACCATCCAAAATGAGGTCTTATAAGGGAGGGGTCTTATGAGGGAGGTAATTCTAATACTTACAAAGAAGAGCAATGTCTCAGAGAAGTAGGTCTTATGTGGGAGGGAGTCTTATAAGGGAGGTTCCACTGTATTGTGAAAATTTTGTGCAAACAATTTGGTCTAAACGCAGGCGGCCATTAGAAAACAGACAGCACACGCCTTCTCTTTGGGTGAAAGAATTTGACTTCCAGCACCTCCGCCAAGGAGGAATCGCCGATTTGACGGTTTAATTTCTAGGAAACCAGAGCAAAGTGAGTGTTGCGATCTCTGTAAAGGGTGTCTTCCTGGTGATCTCGACGTGTTTCTTGCAAAAACTAATCCGTCAGGGTGCCCCTTTAAGAAATGCTTGCCAGAGCAGCTCTGGCTCTCACCGAGGGCGGTACAGGTTGAGTTCCTCCTGCACCTCGATGAGGCGGGTCTTGAGCTCGTTGCGCTCCATCAGCACCTGCCGCAACTCGTGCAGCGTGAAGCGCGGCCTGTTGGGGTCCTTCAGGTCGATGATCAGCTTGCCCTCCAGGTCCAAACCTATTGGGGATAGAGAGAGAGAGAAAGACGATGAGGGTGATAATGAGTGACAGCAATCATCATCTACATCATCATCATCTTATCATCATCATCATCTTCATCTTCAGGTCGATCATCTACATCATCATCATCATCTTCAGGTCGATCATCTACATCATCATCACCATCATCATCATCTTTATCATCATCTTCAGGTCGATCATCTACATCATCATCATCACCTTCATCATCATCATCTTCAGGTCGATGATCAGCCTCCCCTCCAGGTCCACACCTATTGGAGAGAGCCATCATGAGGGTGATAATAAATGACAGAAATCATCATCTAAATCATCATTATCCCTCTCATTGCTTTCAAACTCTCCCTTTCTCTGTCACAATATCTCCCCTCTCTCTCACACACACACTGTCACACACACACACACAGAGACACAGACACTCACCAGGGGATGTTGGCGATTTACTGGCATCCCCATTAGCACCGTTCATCATTGCCGCTGCCGCTGTCTCTGCCGCCACTGACGTCCCTGTCACTGTACCCCCTCCACCATCCTCCGCTACCTCCCCTCCATCATCCTGCAATTGTCACAGAAAGTAATATGACTGAACTAAAAACACCACAACACTAATGTGATTTTTGGACTATAAGGCGCACTTTAGGGTTAGGGTTAAATGCGCACCCCCCCCACATTTCACACAAAATTCAGAAATTGTTATTATATTTTCTTACTATATTATTAGTCATAATTATTATGAAGGCATTGGGGTCTCAATCTGGGGGAAAAGTATCGCCTTAGAGTCTGAAAAATACGGTATATTTCCTTACTACAGTGGAACCTCCCTATAAAGACCTTCTCTATTAAGACTCCCTCTAAGATGTGACCCAAAAACATTTTCACCGATTTTTCCCCCCTTACTATCCAAACTACTGAATGACTACCCCCCCCACACCTATCAAGAACAAATGGACGTTGGATGATGTGCTGAATGTGTGTAGTAAAGTTGTTGGAAAGAGAGAGAGACAGGTTTGGAATGAGCTGTATGAAAGACGAACCAAGCGAAAAGCCAGGAAGATTGCGAATGACACCTCCCATGTTTTGTACAGTCACTATGAACTTTTACCTTTGGGACGCCGCTACAAGTCTTTCAAAGTTAACTCCAGGGCACAGACAAGTTTCATCCCCAGATCCATCCACCTCCTAAACTCGTGATCCTTTTGAATCTTATTGTCTGCTCGCTCGTGTTGAAAGATTATACTTTAATCCTTATGTTGTATGTATCTATGTAACCGGTGTAATCCTAAAATATGTATTTTATACTCATGCATGCCAAGTGTCAATGTCTTTATGCATGTTATTCATTTTTGTAATATGCATTCATCATATAGTAAAAAGCCAACTGTCCGTGTGTGTGTGTGTGTGTCTGTGTGTGTGTCTGAAACACGAAACGGGCCTTATAACTCCGCCGTTTTTCGACCGAATCGCTTCAAATTTGCTGTGAGCCCTAACGGCGCGATGGCAACGGCAACCGAGGCGGCCGTGTCATTTGCGCGGTTCGGCAAATGCGCGAAACGCGCATCCGCCGGCCTCTCGGCGCCCGTATCTCCGGTGTTTCTGGACCGATTGCCTTCGAATTTGGCAGGAAGATCACCGGGGACGGGGACTATCCGTGTACCAACCCGGAAGCGAATCGGTTCAGAAACGCGCGCGCTATACGACTCCGCCTTTTCTTAACCGAATCGCTTCAAATTTGCTGTACTCAGCGTTACCAGTACTTGGCGTTACCGTTACTAGGCGTTACTGGGACTCAGCGTTGCGCTAGTCTTTGTAATACTCATGTGACTTGTCATCCAAAAATGTGCTTGAAGAAGATTGGTTCCCTTATCGCCCAGTTATTTCTTAACTTTCTCTTAATAAGTATTTCCCCTTCCCCAAATATAAAATATCAAATGCATCATTTGCACAACTTTATGTATGAACATCATGTTTAACAAGTGTTTTCCCACATGTATGCTACCCATTATGCTTAGTAACATACTGTGGTCCGTTTGTTCTATTTTCAGCATAAAGTGCATACATGTGTGCGTGTGAGAGTATGTGTGTATAGTTAATATGTATTCCTAGTAATTTCTGGATTAATTACTGTTATCATTATCATTAGTGATGTTGCTTACACACACACACACACACACACACACCAGACCTGTTTACCCCCTACACAAGTCTTGAGTAGTCTGGATAGCTGAAATGAGTAGTTTTGCTGCAAAATGTGCAGTTTTATTCATTAAACCATCAAACATTGTTCACTGAAAATGAGTAATTAGAGCATTATTATCAATTTTATACATAAAAAGTTATACATATACATCTGCATTGTTAAAATTTGGGACTTTCCTGGAGTTGCACTGCCTCCGGACATTGCCTCCAGGATCGTTCCCACCATCTTTATATCTACTAATGTCCCATATGAGTGTTTCAGACCGGAGGACGTTAAACGGATTTTCATTCCCCCTATTATCAATTTTGAAGAGTAGAGGTCCAAATTGAGTAGAATACTACTCAAAAAGAGTAGATTAAACAGGTCTGACACACACGCATTCTCTCACCTCTTCGCTTTTCCTCTGCTCAGCGATGGCCGCCCGCACAGCCGCCCTCTGCTCCTCGAACTTCTCCCGCTCGGAGATCATGACCTTGACCTTTTCGACCTCGGCATCCTTAATAAATAATAATAATAATAAGCATTTCTTCGCTCTTACTCTTAAAACGCCCTAAGCGCTTACAAAATAATAAGATAGGCCTACATAATAATAATAATAGCATAAATAATTGACAAAAATACAGATTACTAAAAAGAACACCACACGCACATGCACACACACACATCAGGGCTCCCAGGGACCCCCATTCTATGAAGCACCAAAATTCTAAAGGACCCTCTAAAAGAGTATGCAGGGGGTCCCAGGGATGCACTAGAAAAATTCTTTTTAGCATTCGCAATGCCACGGAGACCCTCTATCCCGCCTCTAGGACCCTCTATACTGTAAGTGAAGGGGTCCCTGGGACCCCTTGTTTTGTGGGGACGATTGGGAGCCCTGGTCACATACACATATGCACACACACATACACGTATGCACACACACACACACGCGCACGCGCTTACACACACGCTTACGCACGCACACACACTTAGTGTAGAGTGGCACAGTGGTAGCGCGTTCGGCTTCGTGTCAAGTAAACCCGAGTTCGAACCTGGGTACAGGGGATTTTTCCTCTCACTTTGCACTAGGCCTTGCGGTCTGAACGTGGAGTCTTTCCGATGAGACGATAAACCTAGGTCCCGTGTGCCCATGCACTAAGCACACGTTAAACCCAGAGGCAACGAAAAAGTTGTCATTTGGTCAACATTTACCGCCCTACCTTCCTTCCTCATCAGTCACACAAAAATCGGATGCAAAAAAAAAAAGAAAAAATGGGTGTCGCGCCTCTGGCTGCGACGCGCTCTCCAGGTGGGAGCAACCCGAATTTCACACACACCTTCTGGTGCAGGGCGATCTCCAGGTCGGCCTTCTCGTCCAGCAGGTTCTGCGTCTGCTTCCTGTGGCTGTGGTTCTTGTGCCGCAGGTCCGCGTTTACTTTGGCGATCTGCTCCAACTGTGCCTGTAGCTGTTGTGTGTGTGGGAGCAGAAAACTTTGAAAATATTTTCAGTTTGTTTTTCGTTTTTCATTACATGATCAGATACCGTAAAAACTGGACTATAAGACGCACCTGTATATAAGCAGCATCCCTCTCAAGAAGTGGTGTGCAGCAAAAAACGCAGCTGCCTTCCAAGGAGCTTGAAAGAAAAGTGAGCTATATGCTTCAACCGGAAGTTGATGTCATTGGGAGTTGGGGTCATAAGACACTTTCTTTTTCTGTCTTCCAAGCTGATCTTGCACAATTATGCACTTGTAGTGGAATGGTAAGGATGATAGAATAGATTGACAAAATAGTAGATATTTATTCACATATAAGCCGCACCAGTTTATAAGCCACAGAGAAAATTGTATGTGCACAAACCAACACAGATATAGAAATTATTCTATCAGAACATGAGTATTTAATGTTATCAGACACTTTAAACATGAGATTTGAATGTATTGATTACCAAAACCAGTTTCGAGTCTAAAGAAGCTCAAAATAGGCTGAACAATACGGCCAGAAACGGATTTAATCATACTGATATAATATAGAATGGAAAACAAATCCACAGATAAGCCGCATCAGTCTATAAGCCGCATGGGCCTAAGTTGAGGAAAAAGTAGCGGCTTATAGTCTGCACTTTACGGTAATAAAGCACTGGCAAAGAATATGCAGATTAACACTCCCCTCTATTTTCTCTGTTCTTTCCGGTGTTTGTTTCTTTCCAGTCTTGCCTTTCTCACTGCAGATTGAGCACATAAACCCCCTTCGTTTTCTTATTTAACCCTTTCGCCGCCAAAGTCGCATTTTAGCACCACAGTGATTTAACACCTATGTCACAAAAAGGCATCTAATTGGGGTCTATTATCCAAAGACCCTATTGTCTTAGCTTTGGGAAGTAAGGATAGACCTTATTTTATATATATTACAGAAGAATGCCCAATACTACAGATGGATTTTATTCTATACCCAGGTAAATTTAATGGAAACATTTGGCTGAAATATGGCTGGCGGTGAAAGGGTTAAAGTTAATTTTCATCCTTTTATTCAATTAAAAATAATTATGCATTTGCTAAGAGTAGGACCAAGACGTTGCTAAATCTGCATCTTAACCAAACCATTTATAACGGTATTTTATGCTCTACAGTGGAATCCGCTTTATCGGCCTTCGGATAATCGGCCAAAGCCGCTTAATCGGCCAATTTCCTCTGGAACGGAATTTTTTTTTCTTAAGCATGTGTTATTTTGTTCGTTTTTACGGCCAAAGCTGAAATCTTCAATTTCGCTTTATTGGCCACATTTTCTCTCTGTTTCCTCTTTAAAAAAATCGACGTATCTCGATGTTCGTTTTATCGGCCACATTTTGCCTGGTCCCAAAAGTGGCCGATAAAGCGGATTCCACTGTACAAGGCACTTCACATTGCAAGATGCACCCGACATATTTCACAAAAAATCTGATTTTGCAATTGATTACCGAACCCCGGGTAAGCAGTAGGTGCTTCCCCTATCTTTTTCTAATAAGGTATGCGCCCTCTGAGTTCCGTTGCGACTATCGTCAGAAGTGCCGTCTGCGATGTGTAGCACCAGATCCAGATATATGTCAATACATAGTTACTTTGTAAATTTAAATTCGTCTGGATCTGGAACTGGTGCCATAAATCGCAGACGCCACATCGGAAGATAGTCACAACGGAACTAAGGAGGACGCATACCTTACCAGAAAAAGATAGGAAGGAGAAAGACTTACTGCTTACCCTGGGGTAAGACCACTAAACCCCCCAGTTCAGCCAGGAAGGCCAAGGCCAAGGCCAAGCCCCACTTCCAGAAGCAAGCAACAAAAAATATTCTTCTGATCTAGTGGTCAGTGGTCGCAGGCTCAGATGGTGATCTGGTCAGCGCTGATGTAAATGTGCTACCGGTGCCTGCAGTGACAGTAGCCTCACTCAGTTGATTCCACTCCGTGGCAGTCTTAACGAAGAGGGAGCTACGATATTGCTCCGTTCTTCCTTCTCAGTTCTGGGACACCAAATCCACGAGAATGGTTTACAGCCTGCCTTTCTCAGATATTGGTGGCTTGGAACCTCTTGAATCTGGTCGGTTTGACCCTGCAATGATTTGTGGTGGCCGGGCTAAGGAACTTTTCTGCTGACAGAGCTGGAACGAGGCCCTCAGCTATTTTATAGAGGAGGCTGAGGCGTGGGTGCCTGCGGCTTTCCTCCACGGGGGGGGGGGGGGGGGGGGGGGGGGGGGGGGGGGGGGGGGGGGGGGGGGGGGGAGGGGGCAGGTCTAGTTCCCTGAGCATGCAACTTGCGCAGCCTGGCTTCCTGGACTTGGTAGTCCTTGGCAACAAAGCATGCTGCTTGGTGTAGCCTTGAATACCAGTCAGTTGAATACCGTAACTAAAACAAAACATTTTCAAGTTTTCTTCTCTAAACTAAAATGACAATGTAAATGTAGTTAAGCATAATTACACTTAAATTTTGAAAGAATATTTTGTCTGAAAGTGTGGAAGAAGCAAGAACTGGTTCCCTTACTGCTTCGCAGTCCACCGCCCTCTGGGAGAGGTTGCGCTTCAGTGAGCGCAGTTCTTGTCGCTGTTTGTCCACCGTCTCCTTCAGCTTGGTCAGCACCATGATCTCCTGCTCTTCACTTTCTGCCACAGATAAACGCACGCACGCACACATACACATGTAACATGCAGAGCTTCAGCTCCTTGGCACGCCCCCCACCCCGCGTCGTTCACGCATTGTTTTTCAAAATGACGCATGCTTACACCTTGCAGTGTGCCTGTCTCAGTCTGGTGCATGCCAATCTTTAAGCATGAATGGAGAGAGAGAGAGAGAGAGAGAGAGAGAGAGAGAGAGAGAGAGAGAGAGAGAGAGAGAGAGAGAGAGAGAGAGAGAGAGAGAGAGAGAGAGAGAGGGAGAGAGAGAGGAGAGAGAGAGAGAGAGAGAGAGAGAGAGAGAGAGAGAGAGAGAGAGAGAGAGAGAGAGAGAGAGAGAGAGAGAGAGAGAGAGAGAGAGAGAGAGAGAGAGAGAGAGAGAGAGGGGGGGGGGGGGAGAGAGACGTTTTAATATTTTTCTCCCATCAGGTCACAAAAAGGTCATAACATTATACATCATTCAGTCATCCTAAAAAAAAGGTTTTGTAAGCTTACAAAAACGTGCACAATCTTTGTTTTCTTTTTCTAGATTTACAACTACATCAGTTCATGACTGTGAACTTATGTGCTAAGTTAAATAGCTTTCCCTCTCACTCTCAGTCTGTCTCTCTCTCTGAGTCTCTCTCTCTCTCTTATATTATAATGTATGTGTGCCAAATAATACCTTGACTTTTTATGGCAATAAAAGTTCAGTTCTGTTCAAGCACACTTTCTTGCACGCATTCACGCACAAACACATACTGCCTACACGCATTAATGCACTGCAATGAAATTTAGGTTTAAAATTTAAATGACACATTAGTGGCCCATCATTTTTTATTTATTAAAATGACCCCTCATTTTCTGTAGTCAGGGGTCATAATGACCCATGAAGTCTGAAAACAATCTGAATCTCTGAATACATGCAGACACAGCCTGCAGTGATGTACCGAGGATCAAAAAGGGACAGGACAAAACTGTCCTGAGACAACACGAATCAATAGGACAAATGTCCTGGCTCATGCAGAAACCAATAAGACAAAGCGTGCCAGTGTTAACATTTTTAATCACACATTCTGTCCTGACAAGGGAGAACACAATAGAGCATTTTCAATTTTGATAGGTCAATGTGCTATGGCCGGGGCCTCGGGACATCACTGCACAGACTGCATATATTTTGCATGTTGAAGAGTCCAGAAACAAAATACATTACATACAAGAAAAAGACTTGCAAAAAAAAAAGAAGAGAAATAAGACAACAAAAATTGATTTTTTTGTTTTTTAGCATGCAGTGGCGCTCTTGGTATGGACCAGGGCTCCCAATCGTCCCGTCAAAACAAGGGGTCCAAGGGACTCCTTCACTCACAGCATAGAGGGTCCTAGAGGCGGGATAGAGGGTCCCAGTGGCATTGCGAAAGCTAAAATGATTTTTTCTAACTAGTGCATCCCTGGGACCCCCTGCGCATTCTTTTAGAGGGTCCTTTAGAATTTTAGTACTTCATAGACCCCCAGATGGGGGTCCCTGGGAACCCTGTGGACATGTTACCCGTTCATCAGGCCTTTGCCAAGACAATCCTACATTAGGCACGGTCCAGGGAGGAAAGAGAAGAGACAGACAGAAGAAGAGATGGGAAGACAACATCCGCAAAGGGACAGGCCTGGAGCTGAAAGACACACTAAGAAAAGCCGAGAACCAGGAGGAGTGGAGCTGGAAGAAGCTGCAGGGCTCCCAGGGACCCCCATTTGGGAGTCTATGAAGTACGAAAATTCTAAAGGACCCTCCAAAAGAATGTGCAGGGGGTCCCAGGGATGCACTAGAACAAGTCTTGTTTAGCATTCGCAATGCCACTGGGACCCTCTATCCCGCCTCTAGGACCCTCTATACTGTAAGTGAAGGACTCTCTGGAACCACTTGTTTTGCGGGACGATTGGGAGCCCTGACGCTGGCTATGAAATCTTCAGATGCGCCCTTACGGTCAACTTGACTACAGGATTCGTTGATGTTTTATCCCCCTCCCACCCCCCACCCCCGGGGGGGTCTTTTGTATAAATAGTTCCCCCACCTTCTGGAAGTTCTGTGCTTGTAACTTCCTCCAATTTGTGATTCTCTCACTCTCTTTGACTCTACCTTTTTTTCCTTTGCTTACTGTCATCTACTAGTATCTTTCTGCCTTACCGGTCCATTCTCCAGCCTTTTGGTTTTTTGATTAACACTTTCAAAAAGATTTCCTCCAGCCGAAGTCGGACTTGCTGCCAGGCATAACTATTTCTAAGTTTGGCGCATAACGACAGCATGACACATCTGCGCTCATAATTTGCAGGAAACTGTCTGAGCGATCAAAGAACAAGAAGATGATTCGTGATTTGTGGCGCCAGGGCTCCCAGGGACCCCCATTTGGGGGTCTATGAAGCACTAACATTCTACAGGACATTCTAAAAGAATGTGCAGGGGGTCCCAGGGATGCACTAGAAAAAATCTTTTTAGCCTTTGCTATGCCACTGGGACCCTCTATCCCTCCTCTAGGACCCTCTACTACACCGTAAAGTGAAGGAGTCCCTGGGACCCCTTGTTTTGCGGGACGATTGGGAGCCCTGTCACTAGGCGCTCTCACCTCTGTGCCTGGCGGTGACCTTTTCCTCCAGAGCGTTCTTCTCGTTCTGCAGGGACAGCTTCAGGTGCTTGTTCTCCACCTGCAGTTTGTCCACCAGTGTCAGCAAGTCCTTCACCTCCACCTGCCAGTTCTCTTCTATCACCTCCAGATCCTGACAAACACACACACACACATACATACATTATACACACACACACCAGAGCTGCCTACCCCTAAAATGCTTGTCAGTAGTTTTAACTCAGAAAATGTTCAATTTTCAGTAGTTTTGAGATGTTTTTCAGTAGTCATGTCGTGCAGCGCGAAATCACTTCATATGCAAAGCATGACCATAACATTTCACTTTGCATGAATTAAGAAACTGAACATGAAGTTTGCAGTATTTTTTTATGACGCAATGCTTGTGTGCTATTGTGTGTATCACTGTGTGTGTCTCTTTGTGTCACTGTGTGCATGTCATTCATTGCATGTGTGTGTGTCACTGTGTGTGTGTCACTGTGTGTGTGTGTGTGTCACTGTGTGTGTGTGTCTGTCTGTGTGTTCTCCTTCTTCCGGTTAAGTGCCCACAATCAACAATTTGATTTGTATGGCACTATTTCTGTCAGGTCCGAAGTCAGAGAAACAAGAATAAAATAGAAAATATTACATTTATATTTTAAGTATGCATCAGTATCAATGCATTGTTATGAATGAACTGTTTGAAAATGTAGAGCAAGGCAAGCAGACTGACATCATAGTGATGGACTTCGCTAAGGCCTTTGATAAGGTAAATCACAGCCTGCTCCTGCACAAGCTTCGTCATTATGGTATCCAGGGGAAGCTCAACAAATGGATTGAAGACTTCCTTAGCAACAGAAGACAAGCGGTTGTCGTCAACAGTGTCAGATCCACCCACATAGATGTTTGTTCTGGAGTGCCCCAAGGAACAGTCCTTGGGCCGTGCCTGTTCCCGGCATACATCAATGACCTGCCAGACAAGGTGACATCACCAACCCGTCTCTTTGCTGATGACACTGCAGTGTATAGAGCGGTAGCAGCGCCTCAGGACCATGACCAGCTACAGCATGACCTCCATCAGCTTGCTGAGTGGGAGAAGAGATGGGACATGGCATTTCATCCTGACAAATGCACCACCTTACCTGTTACCAGAAGAAGACAGATGCAGGAAAGCAGGTACACGCTCCATGGCCACTTGCTCGAAACGGTGGACTCCGCAAAATACACAAGTTTGTTGTCTTGCACATTCTTATTCTTCTTCTCCTTAGGCAGCCAACTTCAACACGCTGAAGGTTCTGCTCCTGAGGCGCCGCTACCACTCTATACACTGCAGTGTCGTCAGCTAAGAGACAGGGTTGGTGATGTCGCCTTGTCTGGCAGGTAATTGATGTATGCCAGGAACAGGCACGGTCCAAGGACTGTTCCTTGGGGCACTCCAGAACAAACATTCCCGTAGAGTCTGGTTACAGGTCATTTCGTACCCTGGACTTTTCGTACCCTGGATGTTTCGTACCAAATTTTAGTCGTTTTTTTAAATAGCATAGCATAATAGCATAGCATAAATGGCACTATAGGCTATTTTGTTTAGCCTTTTGCCCTCTAAATATGTTTTTTGATTTTTATTTGGTTTGGCTTCATTCACTGATGACTACTAAGGCATCTGTGTTTTATTCCTTTAAATCTGTATATTAACTGAATACATTTTGTTTTGGAAAAACTTGTCTATGATATTTTTGAATGAATTTAATGACTTTGCATTAACTGCTTCATCGGGAAGGTTATTCCATGCATTTATTACTCTATTAGTAAAAAAGTTTTGTGCTAGTCTGGTGTTAGTATCTTTTTTGTACAGCTTAAAGTTATGGCCACGGGTTCTATCACCCTCACAAAGAGTTAGTAGGCTGTTAGTAGTGGAATAATCGTATAAATGGTGACATATTTTATAAACTTCAATCATATCACCCCTGAGCCTTCTATACTCTAGGCTAGGTATCCGTAGATAAATAAGTCTTTCCTCATAGGTCATATCATTTGTACCAACAATCTTTTTTGTAAACCTCCTCTGAACTCCCTCTAGCATATCAATGTGTTTTCTCAAATGTGGATACCATACAGGATTTCCATACTCTAACATAGGTCTCACCAAAGCCTTAAATAAAGGAATCATTATAACTTTTGATTTGTTAGTAATAATGCTAACAAGCAGACCAGACATCCTGTTGGCTTTTAATACAATATTATTTATGTAAGGTTCGAAAGTCAAGCCCGGGTCCACAAACACCCCAAGATCTTTCTCAACATCTGTAGGTTCCAGCACCCGTTTATCTTCATTATTTTTCATATAATATGTATGCTTGGGATTATTTTTACCAAGGTGCATAACCTTACACTTTTGACTATTAAATTTCATGAGCCAAGTATCAGCCCATGTAACTAAGTTATCAATGCACATTTGAACTCTTTTTCTTGATTCATCATTGTTTTCTACATTATTGTATGCCTTAGTGTCATCAGCAAAGATCTTCATATTACAGTCTACACAAGTTGGTAAATCATTTATAAAGTACAGGAATAAAGTGGGACCCAGGACAAAAGAGAGGAGAGATGATTTTGACAAAAAAACAGATGCTTGTGGCAAAAGAAAAGACCATCTAACCCTACCCCTAACCCAACGAAAATAGGTACGAAACGTACAGGGTACGAAATGTCTTGGGTAATAAACGACCAGTTCCCCCCGTAGATCCTCCCAAATACAGCGACATAATAGTCAGCAGTGACTGCGGTTGCTATAGGGAAAAGAAAGAAAAAAGAAAGATCACTCACTTGCTCAAATTTCGCTCTCTCATGCGCCTTCTCAGCTTTCTCAGCCTCCAGTTTCTCTACAGCGGTTTTCAAAGTCGCCATCTCCTCGTGGTCTTTTTCGTAGCGCACAACTAAATCTTCCAGCTGGGCCAAAGCCTGAATAACTTTCGGCATTAACTTCGTGACGGAATCGTTGCCATAACTGCGAATCATTTTGTCGAATTCCTGAGCAATTCCAGCCGCATGATCGTAAACATCAGTGACTGAAACTGAAAGCTCTGGAGCGTCTTGACTGGGTTCGGAAGCCATGATCTGGGAACTTGAAAAGTTGTGTCGTCGACAATCCATTGAAATCTGAACTACAAACTCTTTCACACTCTTTCCACAAGTGATCTTTTGGCTTTCAATAGTCCTAGTCAGATGATTCAGATTACCCACTCCAATCAATAACAGGGAAAACGGAAACACGTGATAGAAATAAATTGCAAAAGTCACAAGAGGAAACACTTCCTCTTGTTCTAAAATTAGACCCTAAGTTTGATGGCTGCAGACCACAAATGCAAATTACGTTAAAGACCTAAAACGCTACACAACACTACACGCAGCTTCATAATTAAAGTATGCCCTTTGGCACACATGTACTTCAGGCCCCCCCTTAACATAAAATGGTGGAAACACCTTTGCAGGTGGTGGTTTATGTGAGAAACAGGCCCCTTTGTGACGTCACCCTAAGACCGCTATGACCATTAATGAATCCAACTACATTAGCTTAACTAATGTACAGTTATGTCTTGCTACATACAGTTATATATGCATGTCATAAAAACCAGACCAAACTCTAAGCGCTTTACAATCAGGAATCACACAATGAGCTAATCTGCTCATGTAGAAACAAAATAACCGCTGCCAGCAAGGGTGCTAATAAACCGTTCCTGCATATTAGATCCTAAGCATCTTGTGAACTACACTGCGTGGATATGTGACAGAAAAATCATCGTTTCTGCTCCAATTATATATGAAGTAGCGTGCATTAAATAACAATAAGGGCCTATATATTTATCTGTGCATCTATGAATGAATAAAACTGCTTTACAATCGCCATTGTCTCCATTTTCAATTGATATATATGACAACTACTACCTATCATAACTTATTCTTATAACTTCTATTATAATGCCCTTTATTTTAATTAATAACTGCATATTGAATAATAATTCAATAAGCTGGAATTCTCTGGTTTTCATTTCTTTTACTGATAGTTTGTTATTAAAAAAATTGTAAAAAAAATTAAAAGAAGAAAAAAACACGATTAGACTTTAAACAGGTGAAATGAAATTTGAATATTGATGCAACATTGACTCAATATGCCATCAGCTTGATACAATTCAGTCATCTATGTTTCTTGTACAACTCGTATATCCTCATGGAGAACGTTTAAGTGATTTTTAGCATATTTACCCGCAATCTTTACCAATTCCTAAATCTTTGGTCTTCAAAAGTAACAGTGTGCAATTATACATAAACAATTCAACAAATGCAAGAGAGAGAGAGAGAGAGAGAGAGAGAGAGAGAGAGAGAGAGAGAGAGAGAGAGAGAGAGAGAGAGAGAGAGAGAGAGAGAGAGAGAGAGAGAGAGAGAGAGAGAGAGAGAGAGAGAGAGAGAGAGAGAATGGAATGGAATTTGAATGGAATTGAATGAATTTTATTTATAGAGGGTAATAGAATAAACAAATAGTACAGGGTTTTTTTTAACATCCAGCCCTCTTAATGCATAAAAAGCACAATCAAAGCGAAATAACAAGCATGCAAAACACACTCATACATAGTAACATAATGAAATTGAACCTAGTGTTTGCATAGGATGAAAGAGAGCGGGGAAAAGCCTACCTAAAAATAATTTAAAAAAAATAAAAGTGTGTGCGTGGGGGGGAGAGGGGGGGGGGGGAGAAAAGGAACAAAGAAAAAAGGAGGAAAGGAAGGAACAAAGAAAAGAAAGGGTTAAAAATGAAGGCGGAAGTGGTGGTGGGTTGCACGATGAGTGAGAAAGATTGCGGAGAGCGGATGAATGATTGGGTGTGGTGTGAGAGTTACATAATTATTTGTTAATGTAAATTTATGTTTCATACTTTTATTTAATATTTTTATTTTACACGATGGAAGACAAGTTTCCATGTGCGTTGTACAATCCCAATGAACAATAAACAAAATTATGACTTATGACTTATGCACATGCATGTTGAAGCAGACGAACATTTTTTTAAAAGATGATACAGTTAACAAACATAAGACAGTAAAAGATATACAAACAAACTTTCCAGAGAGAGAGAGAGAGAGAGAGAGAGAGAGAGAGAGAGAGAGAGAGAGAGAGAGAGAGAGAGAGAGAGAGAGAGAGAGAGAGAGAGAGAGTCTGAATCTGAGTCTGAGTCTGAATTTTTTAATCGATTAGGCCACAGGCCCATTTCGATGGGCAAGTACAAGCAAACAAAATAATTTCAAGTAGTTAATTAAGCATAACAGCCGTTAATGTTAACCAAATTCATAGTGTTTGAACATGAATACATTGTGAACATATTATACTCAAATAGCGAGTATTCTATTAAATCGATAGTGAGGACAACTATATAAATCACACAAAAAACACATAGAAATATCAAATTGAAAAATAGGAAGTGAATACATAGGCAAATACAAACTGACACGTTATCCTCAGACACATACAAACACGTAGTTTTGAAGTATTAATCAACACCAGCAAACATTTTATGGATTACGAATTTGAAATGCTTTATACAAATAGGATGCCAAGCGCATCATCGTCGATTTATGATTCGAGGCTAGAAGTAGAGAAAGCTTAAAACTAGATGGTCGGTTATAATATTTTCTTGGTATATACTGTTCACGAATTCCTGAATATTTAGAGCATTTTAAAACAAAATGTACCTCAGTCTCTGTTTCATTTCTACAAAAGGGGCATGAGTAGTCTGGATTACGAGTTGAAAAGCGCAGCCTGTGTATCTTCAATCTGATCAAGCTATTTCTTGCTTTGACATGTTTCAGTTCAGACAGATAGGGGGACAACGAAAAGGATGATTTGAAAGTGGAAAAGAAAGTAGACCGTTCTTTACAGGAAATTTCATTTGTCCATTCATTAACATATGATTCAATTAACCTTTCTTTAAATAAAGTAAAAAAAGCTCGTTCATCGCCCACTCCCTGATTAGTCCAAACTTCATCAAAACCATATTTATATAGAACAAAACATACAGATGATGCCCAGGTGTTTCTATTTTGCTCATGTATGTACAATAACATTCTGTAAGCTTTATATGGCAGCCTATGAGGCGACATCTTAATTAAACGCAACCAAAATTTTATACCTTTTATGAAACAATTAATAAACAAAGGATACCTTCCCAGCTCACCATAAATCAAAGTGTTTGGTGTTCTTCTACTGACATTAAGAAATCTCTTCATAGCAAACAGGTGAATCTTTTCTATAGGACTTAGATTTGATGATAGGCTCCATAATTCAGCACCATATGTTAACATAGGTTGGATCTGTGCGTCAAAGAGTTTGAAAAATATATATGGAGATCTCTCACCAAGTGTCCATAATAGTTTAAGAATACCAATAACCCCCCTTTTTGCACGGTTAGAAAGATCATTCAATGCATGACTAAATGTTAACCGGGTAGACAAAAATATCCCTAAGTACTTGTAAGCATTTACTACTTTTACACAACTTTCTCCATACATCCAAGTTTCCAAAGCCGCAAGATGGCCCCCATTTCTAAAAACAACAATGTTAGATTTGTTCATGTTAACTACAAGATCCAAACGACATGCAGTATTGTATAAAATATTAAGCTGATTTTGGAGGCCTACAACAGAATCAGAAACTAAGATAACATCATCTGCAAACATTAAGATCAGAACTTCTAGAAAATCAGGAATCAACTGTATGCCATGTCTGCCATATTGGATAATATCATTTGCCAATTCGTTAATAAATAGAGAAAATAGTGTGGGGCTACATATTCCTCCCTGTTTTACACCTCTGGGGCACATAAATGACTTCGTTAGATCTCCATTAGTACGCACCCTTGCTTTAACGATTTTATACATGCTTGTAATAAATACATTTTCCCTTTTATACCATTTTTCTTCAAAATTTCCCAAAGTTTAGTTCTATCAACGGAATCAAAGGCCTTTTTGAAATCAATAAACGCGACATATAACTTCGGATGGTACAATAATTGTTTCTGAATCAAAACCATTATAGTGAATAGGTGATCAATTGTACTGTAGCCCTTACGGAATCCAGCTTGACTTTCATTTGTTAAGTTGTTGTTTTCAATCCACAGAGTTAATCTTTTGTTTAAAATATAGCTATACAGCTTGCTACATATGCTAAGAAGGGAGATACCTCTATAGTTATCAGGGTTTTCTGGGTCACCTTTTTTATAAATGGGTTGTATAATTGCATCACACCAGTCTTTAGGGTACGTACCAGAAGAAAATAGTTTATTAAAATATTTTACTAGAAATGGGACTGTGTGGGCAGCGGAGTGTTTAAGAAATTCACCAATTATCTGATCGGGTCCGGCAGCCTTTCCATTTTTTAAGTTACGAATAGCTGCATGCACCTCTTCTTCAGTTATGTCACATTCGAGACTACTGATATCAGCACCACCCTCTGTGTCTGTGTCATCGTCTTGGGGTTCATTTAGGTCATTGTCTTTAAAGTCTGTATCAGTGTTGTCGGTGTGATGGTCAGGCGGCATCGTATTCTGGTTAGCAAGATTGCCTATAGGATTGTCAACAGAAGCATTGAAAACATGATAAAAATGTTGGTACCACCGTTCTTTTTCTATAGAGTTATTAATTGTATTTTTTGAAGTAACAGATTTCACATTTTTCCAAAAGGTATTAGGGTCGTTAACATTGTGTAAAGAGTCAAGGACAGTTTGTCTATGCGAAGCTTTCTTTTCTCTCAGTAAATCTTTATAGTCATTTCTAAGCACATTGTATTCCCCTTCTTCAGTATTGCCTTTATGTAAAGATTTTAACGACTGGCGAACAGCACTTCTGTTCTCTCTGCACTCTTTATCGAACCAATTAGGCTTATTCTCTGTGTCGACAGTTATAGTTTTCTTCATACAATCTCCTGCAGACAAAAGTGCATCATTGAATTTTTTAATTGCTAGATCAACATCACAATCAATTTTCAGCCTCCGAAAAGCATTGTGCAGCTGTATCAGAAGTTAGATTTTCTAGAAATACTTCGCTTTTTTCAGCTGACCATGCATACTTTTCAATCCGGAATGTGCACCTCTGCTGACTCTTGCTAGCAGGAAGAGTGGACTCTGGCACAAAAATATTAAGTTCGACTGGCATATGCTTTGATTCTATTTTCTCTGTCACACTGAAATAAAAGGAAAGTTTAAGTAAAGGCCTAGAACAAATAAAATAATCAATAACGCTACAACCAGAAGTGGAAATGTAAGTAAAATTCCCAGAAGAGTCTCCAAACATGCCATTCAAAATTGTTAAGTCAAAATGTTCACAAAAAGTTAACAGATAATTTCCAAAATCATTCTTACCATAATCTTTGGAAACCCTGCTAAGTGAGTCATCATCATGGTCATCACTTCTTGACAAAACATCAAATATCTCACTCTCAGTGGTGGGAATACTATTGCTTTGACCCGTCCTTGCATTCAGGTCCCCAAAAATAACAAAGGGTAAATCACCACAAAGTTCAGTGACATCTAAAACACACTGCTCCAGCATGGCGATACCATTGATAATGTCTGTTTCACTGTAGTATACAGAACCCTGAGGTGGAATATAACACCCAAGTAACAAAACATCAGTGTCCATTTTAAGCAAGTGTATAACTTGATCACCACAGTGTTATCGTACTCTACATGAATCCGTTCAACTAATTTGCTTAACTCTTTTTTTAACTAATAACACCACGCCCCCAGACAAACGTGCCGTTGTCGCATCTGTTACTCTAACACCAGGGGACAAAAATACGTCATGCAGCGGAAACAAATGAGAGGGGAAAGAAGACGAAAACGTTTCAACTAGTAAAACAACATCAAAGCGTGAAATGTAAGAACGTACACCTACATCATAGAGGCGGTTCAGTCCCTCAATATTGTACGTTACAAAACTTACAGTTTTTGTCGTTGTTTGATAGCCATTATTACCATCATTATCATGGACCCGGCCTGCATCTTAGCTAGTATCCAGACTGCCATTAACACCAGCACTAATCAACACTGAACCGTCACTTTCACTCTGTGCACGAGCGCGAGATTTGGACACACTTTCACCGATAGTAAGCTGACGTTTTTCAGGGTTTGTTTTTGCAACGCGAGTCCTGGAACGGGTGCGGATTGAGTCAGGGGAGGAATGCGGCACGCTTTTTCCATTTGTCACGTTTTCTTCACTTTGCACGTTTTCTTCACCCTGCATGTGCGAATCAGATCTCAATGCGTGCGGAGTTGTTGTTATGTTGGCTGCGCAGGTGTCCGTGTCCCCGCCTTCTGCGTCATAGAAGTCGTCACTGGTGGGGTTTTCCGTTTGGGGTATCCCTTCGCTGACGTCATCAGACAGCTTGTAGTCTGCTTTGGTACACGCACTTGGAGTACTAGCAACAGTAATACTTTGCGCATCAGTCCCTTGTTGCTCGTTGTTTGTTGTGTGTTGTTTGTCGCCGCTTGTGTTTTCAGAGGTCGATTCACCCACGCCACTCTGTTGCGGAGGAAGGATTTCTACTTGTGCCCCATGTTTGTCTTGTTTACTGCTCTGCTGTGGGGCCAGACTGGAAGCACTCTGTCCATCACGACTTCGCTGGGAACCGAGGTAGGTGGAACCCTCGTTAAGGGGATGTCTGGGAGGGGGATCAAAGGAGGTAGAATCCTTGTTAATGGGACGTCTGGGAGGGGGATCAAGGGAGGTAGAGTCCTTGTTGGTGGGACGTCTGGGAGGGGGCTGCCGATCCTGAGAAGATGAGCCCAGGGTTTGCTGGATCAAGGCGCCGCGCCTTGCAGCGTCTGCGTAGCTGCTGGGCCCAGGACTGAGAGGGCCTGACACCATCAGCCGGTTCCCTCTGAAATAGGCGTGTAGACCTCGACTGCGATGCTCCTTGATGACGGTCTGCTGCCTCGTCGTTAGATCACCTGCCACCCTGATGCCTTTCTGCTTCATGTTGTCCCTGCCTTTAGTCAGGATGTCCATTTTGTCAGACCACCTGCCACCCCGATGCCTTTCTGCTTCAGGTTGTCCCTGCCTTTAGTCAGGATGTCCATTTTGTCAGACCACCTGCCACCCCGATGCCTTTCTGCTTCAGGTTGTCCCTGCCTTTAGTCAGGATGTCCATTTTGTCAGACCACTTGCTCATCTTCACGATCATAGGGGGAGGTCTGTTGTTCCTGTCCACGGCACCTAAACGGTGAGCACGCACCACGTCCTGACGAGTCCAGATTTTGTCTGGCACAGTGTCCTGTAGAATATCCACGACCTTGCTGGCACACGCATCATAGGACTCGTTAAGGGAGTGGGGGATGTTAAAAAATTTCAAATTGTCTCGTCTTGAGAAGGATTCCAGCTTGTAGATTTTATCATCCAAGTCCTGGAACATGCTGTCGAGTTTCTGCTCCAACACACTCAGTCCGTGGGATGTAGATTGGGATGCGTCCAGCAGATCAAAGTAGCCATCCTCTAGCTGCGCGTTCTTCTGACACAGGTCTTCTATCTTCTCCGTCATCGCACATAGTCGGCTGTTTATCTTCCCCATCAGCTGATCACTGAAAGTTTGGAATCGCGATTCGAACTGTTGCGAGAGCATTCTTTCAATTTTCTCTTCCTGCTTGTCAAACATCGTTTGAAGGACTTGTTCTATGTTGTCCTGGGGGCCTGGGTTCAAAGCAATATCTGAGGTGCACAACACCTGAATCAAAACTCCTGTTGGGGCCCAGTTTTTTTTTTAGGTAGGCCCTAGGTTCAATGGCCCAAACAGACCAAGCAAATGGCTTTCCCTGGAAAAAAAAATTGCCCTGCCGTTTTTTGGTCTGGAAACACTTTTAAGGCCACACCTTTTAATACGGGTTGCACGCCCCCCAAATTTTCACAAAACCCTTCAGACTTTGGATAACAATTTTTCTACTATATCCCATCAAGGCACAAGGGTTCCCCCCCCCTCAATTCATGGAATCCCTCCAAAGTTCGGAGTGTGGCAGCCCCCCACGTTTTTGTTTTGTTGGCGGGTTAATTCAATATTCCACCACACGTATGTTCCCTCAATCCTCCCCCAAGTGTGGCATTTTTTGGTTAACCACAGTGGTTTTTTTGTTCCAATTCTTTCCGGGGCCTGGTGGGACATGCATCCCCAGGATCCTTTCAAGCCCAGAAAGTTAATGACGAACAAACACAGCAAGTTCCGTGGAAAAAAGTTTGCCCCTTATAAGTTCCAAAAAACTATGGTAATAGTAAAATCTTGTTTAATTTTTTTTTGTTTAACACAAAAAAAAAAATTAGATATAGAAAAGGAAAAATGAAGAAAAAAAAACGAAATAAACAGGCACGCTGTTCATTTTTATACACCCACCCCCCCCCCCCCCACGCACGTACCCGTCGAGAGGGGGGTGTCCCCCTCCCTACACACACACACTGTCCCCCTCCACTCCCCCTACCACATCCAGGCTTGCCTTGGTTCCCTTGTTTTTCAGGGGGGGGTATGCCCACGGGGACGATTTAAAACCAAAACAACCAACATACCCCCCCATCCTTCTTCCCCACCCAACAACAACAACTTTTTCGCCCCCTTCCCCCAACTTGCTCCCACATCCCAGGCTGTTGGGCCCCTTGGTCCTGGTTCACAGGGGGGGGGGTTGGTAAATGTGCCCCCGGGGAAAAACGTTAACAACAAAAACAACTACCCCCCCAGCCTTTCCCCCACCCACACACAACAACGTCCCTTCTCCCCCCACTCACAAGTATCCCAGGCTTGCCCTTGGTCCCCCCCTGTTTTCCCAGGGGGGGGTAAAGTATTGGCCCGGGGACGAGTAACAAACAACCAAACAATTAATACAACCTATACCCCCCGAATCTTCTTCCCCACCAACATCACCACCGTTCGCCTCCTTCCCCTCCACTCACACACATCCAGGCTTGGTTTTTTGGTTGGCCTTTGTCCCCCCCTGGGTTTCAGGGGGGTTAAAAAAAATAGCCCGGGGAAAACGATCACAACCACACCAACAACATACCCCCTCCTTCCAAACACACCACAACTTTTTTTCCCCCATCCCCCAACTCCACATCCAGGCTGCGGGCCTTTTGGCCCCCCCCTGTTTTCCAGGGGGGTAAAACACAAATTCCGGGGAAAACAGTGTCCGTCCCAGGAATGACCTTCTCAAATAATCTGGGCGGCACGTCGTCCCCCTCGGGCACTGTTACATTTTTGGGCAAAGGTTGGGGGCTGGGGGGTCACGCAGAAGAAGAAGTGGAAATCACACGTGGGCCTCAAATCCTTCGTCCACATGGCCCCAGGCTTTTTTGCCGGGGCCTTTATCAGTCCCATCCCTGTGATATGGGAGACGAGGTTTGGATTACGTTTTTTGTACTGAGTTGTTTATCTTTGCAAATACATTCCAGACCTGCCCAAGCACCCCCCCTACAATACCAAAGAGGGAATATTTGGTAGCAGGAAAGTAGGAAATGTTTTTGGGAACTCAAAGAGGATATTATTTGACGTGCCCAATCTTTCCTTTTTTCGAGGCGGTAAACATTAATTTGAAGCAATGCAATGGTTCATATATCGTCCTTGTGGAAACTTTGTCCCCCCCTTGTGTTAAAACTAGTTCCTTAGTCCCTTATGGAAGTGTCCCACCAGCCAAACTCTTCCTAACACAATAGAAAGGCTTTTTTGGGTTTTGTTCCTCTGTTCCCCCCCCCCCCCCTTTTTTTATTTTGGGCATTACCATAAACTGTGTGTTTTTGTGTTGTTGGGCCCCCATAGAATGAAACTGATTCAATAATAAAGACCTTGGAAGGGACATATAAATTGGAATCAGTTTTAAGTTTTCCATCTTTGTTCTCCTTTTCCTTCACTCCCGTTGGGCTTGAAAAGGTTGGTAACGGTGGAAGTGACGAAGTCCCTGGGCGTTTTTGCCACAAAAGTTTTTTTCGATAAGACCGCTGAAAGCCAATGTGTGGCAATTTTGGAATGTCCCCCCTTGACCACCCCCTCCATCGTAAAGACTTTTAAAGTGTGTGAGCACTCCACATACATCCTAGCAATGATGCACCTTTTCTTGGATCCTCTCGGAAATGCACAGATTACCCCCCACATTTTCCCCATGTACTCTTTGGCAGAATATTGATGTCTGCTTTTCTTTTTTTCTCTCCAAGTCCCCTCACATCACACAAACAGCGCATGTGTTTCCCCCCAAATCCACGCCATCTTTGAACAGAAAGTTGCGCAAAACAGAAAAACTAGAAAGTTTGGGCCTATACGCCCCAGCAAACTTGGTTTTGCTTGGCTCCCTGGTTATATTAAATCCGATGGGAATTTGGGGGGGGGGGGGGGGGGTGTGGTTTTTTTTTATTTTCCAACAAAACGTTTTTATTTTTAATAAAAGTGTTTTTTGAAAAGCGGGAAAATTTTATGACTTGGGGAGGCGCAACAGGGAGAGGGGGCCGGGAAGACAACTTGTAGTTCCCCCACTGAAGCGGGAGGAGGAGGGGAAAAGGGTTGGCAGGCCTGCCAATTCATAAAGGTCATTTTTGGGCAGGTTTTGGCATCACCACAGAGAGGTTGGGGGAAATCAAGAAACACGTGGGGGACTTCCTCACCTTGTCCCCCCCCGTCCCAAGTTTTTCCATCCCCCCTTGGGCAAAAACCATTGCCCAAGACATTTTTTTTTTTTGTTTTTTAAACACCAACGCCATTCTCCAAGGTAATTTATCCTTCAGGCCCCCCTTACACAAAAGGGGGCTTTTTTTTTTATAACTGAGGGCCTGACTTTTGAGCCCTGTACCAAGGGCCCAAATAGTAAATGGAAAAGAGCTTTATACTATAAATTTTAATTGTCCCTACAGTAATTGTAATATATCAAATGGGTTAAACAGCTTAGTCCCTTTCTGGAATACTTGAACGTTTCCCCCCCTTCTAACTAGGGGCCCATGTTGCCCAACCGGCTTTTTTGGTCTGGTTGGCTGGCAGCCCAATGGGGAGTTGGTTTGGCCCTTTTGGGGACCTTTCCCCACTGCAACCTCCCCCCTCGTCCCCCCCACACATTCCCTTTTGTTTGGGCCCAGAGAGTGGGGCATGGTACCCCTGGCCCAAGGCTTTCTCCCGCTAATAAAACAAAATATAACCCAGGCCCCGCTGTGAAATTGCCATCTGCTTTTCCCGCCCTCTGGACCTTATACTTTTGGCAGTACATTGGATGGGAGAAAAAGACAGACCAGGGGGCGACAAACTACATGTGATGAAAAATTCCCCTGCTTACCGTCCCCCTCCGGTTCCCCTGGGAAACCCAGACACCACAATGGCAAAAACATCAGTTAGAAAATATCAAGATGGGTGGGAACGGAATTTACCTTGGAGGCAAATTGCCCCCGAGAAAGGCAAGTGCCCAACCCCCACCAGAGAAAAAAGTTCCCCCCAATATTTTTTTTAACATACATGGATTGTGTCTAGGCAACAAACAACAACACAAGGGTGGCCCCATGATCATTTTAAGAGTAAACGAACATTTGGTGCACGGAACTGGCAGGTTTTTGGTGGGGACAGGCCAATACCCAGGCCCCTACCTTCACTCAAGTTTTTGTCAAGACAACCTGTATTTTTACTTATTTTTCCTTGAAACAAACCACCTCCCCCTTCATAGCCTTTATTCCACCACCACATCCTGCTGCCCCCATGACCAATACAAGGCCTCATGCCAGTCCGTAGTGGGGGTTCCCCTGCCCCCCCCCCTGTATCGAATCCCCTAACAGCCAACCTTATACCACACCACTCACTTCCAATTTGCCCTTTTCCACAACCCCACATCCCCCCTGCCCATGACCCACCAATATTACCAGGCCCTTCATGCCCCAGGTCGGTAAAGTGTCCCCTGCCCCTGGGTATCCCGAAATGTCCCTAAAAGCCCAAACATAAATACCCCACTACATCCTACTTTCATCTGGGCGTGTTGCCCCCTCCCTGCCCATGGCACCGGCCATGAACCCCCCAGAAACCCTTGAATGGCACACTCTCATGCCAAAGTCGTAAGTGGTTCCTTTTGGGAAAAGCGTACCACCCCAACCTGCTAGCCCAGCCCTTGGTTTAGAAAGGTTCACGATCCCTTTTCCTGGCACCCCCCTCCAGCGAACCGTAGGCCGTTTGATGAAGCCCCTTCAGAGAACGCTAAATGATCTCCCGCGATTCAGCCGTGGTAAGTCCCCCCGGCCCATCATGGCCGACCCCGACCCGGAACATTGGAACTTTCCAGGGTGTGTTCACGCGGAGGTTTGTTTTCTAACACCGTCCCCGCGACCTCCACATCAGCAATGACAATGAGATCTTTGTGTCCCAGCGGAGGCACTTTTTTTTCCTGTAGAAACAGTAAAAAAACTATTAATTGGTAGAAGTGATATGACCAAGTAGTAAGGTAGTTCCCGGCACCATACCATGGGGGGCCCCCCACCCGGAGCCCGGAACCCCGACTTCCAGGTTTGTCACCCCGTGGGGGGGGAGTTTGTCCTACTAAACACGACCCGCGTACCTAACGAACAAATGAAAATGGTAAGAATTTATTGTCCCCCATGAAAATACTAAAGAAGTCAGGAAATGCACCAATAACAGGTAGAAGTGATAGATACAGTAGTAAAGTTTTTAGTTCCCGGGCCCATCCAATGGCCCTTAGCAGAGCGGACAACAAGCTTGATCAAGGAGACACCATCAGTCCACGCTCCTAACATGAAACGCGTACCTAAATAACCACAAGCAAAAAATTCCCCCTTTGGGTTTTTCAATAATGTCCACTTATAAAATGGTTGGTTAGTGGGGGGTGGTGGGGGCGAAAAGTTCAAAGTTCGGCAAAGAGCCCGAAGTTTTTTGTTTTTTGTTTTTGCGAGTACCCAGGCCCTTAAAGAAACCCCGCCAGGGAAGTCTCCAAACCGCTTTGGAAAAAGCCCGCCCTTGAACACTATGTGTACAAATGGCGGGGCAGACTTAGTGAATTTGAGAATATTACGTGTGTTGACCCGGTTTTTTTTATTTACCCCACCATGCTTAACCCCCCACCACACCACCAAACCAACCTTGCTCTCTCCCTCCTCTCCTCCCTAAGATACCTTTCACACACTCATGGTGGACATGAAGTAGTGGCTGCAGGGTCCCATGCTTTTCAAGTTTCAGTTTTTTCAACATTAAAAGCTCTAACACACACAACAGGCCTAACAACCTCTCCTCTATCCCTCCTGTAACCCCTCCCACTCCCCCTCACGTGGGGTTCATGGGGTGTGAAAAAGATTTGAAGTAGGGGGGCCCGCAGGTGTCCAATGTTTCAGCTTTTAATGGTTTCACCCCCTGGCCCCCCCTGCCCCTCCTCCCAAACATGAAAAAACAAAGCACGCAAGAGGCGGAAGTCCCCCCCCCCCTTTTAGGCCCCGGAACTTGATGGTGGAAAGAATCCTGGCCTTTGGGCCCACATCCCCCGGAAACAAACCAGCACCTGTCGGGGGATTGGTTCGATGGTGGCGGTATTGGAAACCCCGCGTCCAAAAAAACAGCCCAGCTGGGCCCGGACCTTATGGGACCCGTGGTTTTTTGGGGGGGCCAGGACCCACCAGAGAAAAAAAAACTTGCCCAGCAATCCCTGAAATTTCCCTCCCCAAAAACTGACCCCACTAAGCCGTTGGTGGGCACAACGGCAGAAAAATGGGATATTTGGACACGGAACCCATCCAAGACGTGGCCCAAGCCCTTGTTTCTATTTGTAACCCATTTCCTGTTCCCCACCCACTTTTTCCCCCCCTTCTTCTTGAAGGTGGGGGTGAAGGGGGGTCATTAAAGGGCAATTTGGCAAACAAATTTATTATTAATTTTTTTGAGAAAATGAAATGGGGCTTTTTGTTTTTGTCTATCCACTTTTTTCATCCCTTCCACTGTTTGGCTCTGGATGTCCCCACGAATT
>CM065700.1:33595842-33602943 GCA_017654935.2 Phymorhynchus buccinoides | reverse complement strand
CACTTTGAGTGTTTTTTTAATTTCTGTCCGATTTTTAAGCAGGTCTAAATTTGAACCCCAGTGCTCGTGTCTCGGGTCATCAGATCGTCACTTTGACCGGTCATCCGGAAGGGGTTTTCCCCCCATTTATAGAGCCTGGGCAGCCATTAATGGTCCACGGGCACGCCATTTCAGGAAAAGACACTGCCGGTAAATGGCCTACCGAAAAAGAAACAACGGGGTGCTGGGCGGAATGTGTACGTCGTGCGTGCCTGCGTGTATGTGTGTAGAGTGGCGTGGGTGGGAGGTGGGATGTAGTGTATGCCTATTTGCATGTTGTGTGAGAGCGATAATGATTCTGATCGCTTCTCGAACGAATAATGGTGTTTTACGTCCTCTCGGTCTGAATCAGACACATATGGGACATTTGTAAATACAAATATGGTGGGAACAATACTGGAGGCAATGCCCGGAGGCAGTACGAAATCAGTAAAGTCCCGATTTTTAAAAAAATAATACAGATAGCTGTGCAGCGGTAACCACTCCTCGGAATAAACCTCATCGAGCTATGGCACCGCCACAAATATATTTGCAACTATAGTATTAAAATAAATGTGCCCTTGCCGAGAATGGACCCGGAATCATCATTGGCATGACAGACAGACACTCTAACCAATGCGCTATCCGAGGCTGTCAAAAAAAAATTTAAACATACCGTAAATCGCTGCGAGCAGGATAATAGATCGCTTTTCGAGGCGAAAATTGTGTTTTACGTCCTCTCGGTCATATCAGACACATATGGGACATTTGTTAAATACAAATATGGTGGGAACAATACTGGAGGCAATGCCCGGAGGCAGAACGAAAAACCAGTAAAGTCCCGATTTTTTTAAATATTAATACAGATAGGTGTAGCGGTAACCACACGCCTCGGTTATGCTTAACCCTTTCACCGCCAATGTCGAATTTGTGACCAGATGGCTTAATAATTATGTCGCTAAAAAGCATCACATCCAGGGCATGTTTTTACTGAAGACACTCTTTTATTCTATACACTACTCACAAAAAAGTTAAGGATCACTATGAGAAAACAGGTGCGCAATAAACTCCGTTCGCTCCTGTTATTTATTTCTCAGTCAAGCCAAATTGTTATGAATTCTTGTTCAGCTGTAAGTGGGCGATGTTGTGTTAGTGGAAACATTGCACGTGATTCTCTATTACTGAGCTTGGCAGCAAAAGAAAAAGCGGAAATTTGCGAAAAAGGACCTTGTTTTGGATCGTTCTGCATGAACACATTGCACAAGCCAGATGGAAAAACCATTATGCACGTGCAAGCACTACTGTTTATGTGTGAGATGCTGTCTCTTGCTTGGCTTTATAAGAAGACATACCACCAGTATTAGGCCTGATTTGACAAATGCCTCCACGACGAAAATTGAGCGAGTTGGATAGGGGACGAGCTGTTGCATGGTTTCAAGATGGTGTTCCCAAGCGAGATGTGGCCAGGCGACTTCAGGTGTCCATCTCGGTCATTGTCAGACTGATTCAATGCTTCACAGCCACTGGGAGGGTCCATGAAAGACCGCAGATCTGGTCGACCGAAGAAGACAACTCCACGTGAAGATCGTCTCATTGAACGACAAGCCCTGCAGACAAGAACAGCCTCTTCCAGCATCATTCGAAGGCAGCTGAGGGTGGCTACTAACATCAACATCAGCCAGCAGACCATACGGAACCGCCTTCATGGGTTTAACCTCCGTTCTCGTCGCCCAGCTGTACGGCCACGTTTAACTCCAGCCCATAGGGCAGCACGCCGCTCCTTCTGCAGACGTCACGTGAGGTGGACACGTCAGCAATGGTCCCAGGTCCTGTTCAGTGATGAATCACGCTTCACCCTGAACCACAACGACGGCCGACTGAGGGTCTGGAGGCGCCCAAGGGAACGCTTTATTGACGCCACTGTCCAAGAAAAGGTGGCCTTTGGTGGAGGTTCTGTAATGGTCTGGGGGGCCTTCAGCCTTCACCACAGAACACCCTTGTATCATGTACAGGGTAACCTGACTGGCCTCCGATACCGGGATGAGATCCTTCGACCGCTGGCTGTGCCTACACTGCAGCAGATGGGTGCCGCCGGCTGTCTACCAGGATGACAACGCTCGCCCCCACAGGGCAAGGGTGGGTCAACGACTTCCTGCAGCAGTCTGGAGTCAACAGAAAGGAGTGGCCAGCATGCAGTCCCGATCTCAACCCAGATTGAGAACCTCTGGGATGAACTGGATCGCAAAGTGAGGAGCAACCACCCCCCACTCCCAGGGATGCCCAGCACCTCTACCAGATGCCTGCAGGCTGAGTGGCAGGCGCTTCCACAGAGGATCTTCACCACCCTGGTCAACTCCATGAGGACTCGCTGCGTCGAGTGCCAGAACAGCCATGGCGGATACACGCATTACTGAACTTTTGGGAGCATCAGAATGCCCTGTCTTGTGATTTCAATGACTTTGGGAAATCAAATTTCGATACGTACCCACTTTGATCATATGTACAGACCAAACGATTGCTCGAAATTGAAGGCAATTGTGTATCATTATCACTAAAGCATTGAATTAAATGTTGGCCAAAATTCAACGCATTGGCTTTCTTATTTGGAAAGTTATGAATTAGTTTGCAAGTGTTCCTTAACTTTTTGTGGATAGCTTATTAGGCTTCCGGTTAAGGATAGGCCTAATGTCATATATGTCGACAGATGAATTCGCAACATTGCAGAAATATTTTTTTTTCTACCCAGTTAAGTTTAATGGTATTTTTTGGCTTGAAAAATGTCTGGCGGCGAAAGGGTTAAACCTCATGGGCTATGGCACCGCCACAAGTGATAAGACGACTCTCTAGAGCATCGTTAGATCGCTTTTCGAATGAATTTGGAATTTTACGTCCTCTCGACCTGGGAAGGCACATATGGGACATAAACTTAGAATCGCTTTTCGGCCTTTTGGCTAAGAATCTAGAGCACATGAATCTTCATTTTAAAGCGTACAAAATAATAAACATACGTAATACAGACACTACAACAGACACGACGAGTATGCGGTGCTTCTTTCGATGAGTATAAGTAGGATAAATAGTTTTAAATGTTTTCCAAAAGATATAAAAAGTTACGAAATGGTGCCAAGAGATAACATTCTGGTTTACAGATTAAAATTATTGAAAAGCCAGGGGAAGCGACTCAGTGTACGCAATGATTGGAGTGGTAAAAATAGACCGCTGGGCTGCAGTCTTGTGGAGTGAAAGTGTCTGATCAAAAATGGTGTGTGTGAAGAGCATAATGTAAATGCGCCCGGCGATGGCCTTGTTTGTAGTTCAAATAGTCGCGTGCCACAAACGATTGCGAATCCGCGCTTGTTTGTTTTCACTTTCAGAGTCTCACCATTTTTCTACATAATTATATAGACTAATTAAAGGAAAGAATGCACACCTTTTTTTCATAGTACAAAGAAAACTAACGTTTTTGTGAGATGTCAGTATTCTGCATTGTATGCTTACATAATGTGGCATGTGTGTCTGGGACTAAGATTACTAACGAACAGATCAGTGCAAGAATACCATGGCTTATTGCCCCTTGCTACCACTACGTAAAACAACAACGAATCATTCTCTCCCCTGTTCCACCTCCTCCATCCCCCCCTCTCTTTTTTCCCTCATGTACCTCCTCCTTCTCTTATTCACGTATCCTTTATGTGTTCTTTTTTTCCATCATCATCATCATCATCTTCTTTTTCTTCTTCCTTCTTCTTCTTCTTCTTCCCTTCTCTTCATATCAGACAAAACAAGAAACAAAATGGAGATAATGATAATATTATTTTTAAATGATTTTGGGGGATTTTTCTTAGAAAATGCTCCAACTTTCTTCTGTTTTTTGTTTTGGTTCTTTTGTTGTTGTTGTTTCTTGTTGTTCTTGTTCTTCTTGTTTCTTCTTCTTCTTCTTCTTTTCTTTCTTTCTTCTCTTATTATTCTTCTTCTTCTTCTTCTTCTTCTTCTTCTTCTCACTTCTTCTTCTTCTTCTTATTCTTCTTCTTTTTTTTCTTTTTCTTTCTTCTTCTTCTTCTTCTTCTTCTTCTTCTTTCTTTCTTCTTCTTCTTCTTCTTCTTCTTCGGACTGTCTTCTTGTTCTTGTTCTGTTCTTGTTCTTGTTTGTTGTTGTTCTTCTTCTTCTTCTTCTTCTTCTCCACCCTCCGCCTCCTCCTTCTGACCTCACCCGCTGCAACACTAGCATGTCTCATAGCCTCGTTATCACACCCCGCCCCCATTTTTGTCGTCATCAACATCATCTTCATCATTTCCCGTATTGTCCTCCTCTTCTTCGCCCCCCTTCTCCTCCTCCTCTATTTATTTTCCTCTTTGTCATCATCATCATCTTCATCAGATTATTTTATATATTTATTTTTTCCACTATAGTCCCGTCAACAGCTACGGTCATCTCTATTCTCAGGACTGTCACCGCGTAAAGTTCGACCACTTATTACAAAACGCTCATCAATGTATCTTACCAACGTTCAACAACCTGTAAACAACAAAACAATACAGTACAATTCATAACAAGACACCTCCATCATTGCCCCCTACAGCACACAAGTCCACACAGTTGCTGGAAACGTTGAGCCACTCTACTCTATTTATCGGATCCAGGTTTTAAATAAAAACAGTAAGAAAGGATAACAAATACATGTATACTAGTAAGCTAAAATACATTTAAAAAAAGGCTATATAAGCAAAATATGCACTGCAGAATGGACAACAGGTGCCCACTCAAGTGCGCAAGTATCACGTGTGGACGCCAGTAAACAATTAAAAAAAACCTGGCATTTCATAAATTGTAAAAAGGAAAAAAAGTCGAAGGGTTTTATAGGAAAAAAAGTAATGCAGGTGAATGGACCAATAAGGCAGAAAAGAAGTAGACGCCAGAAAGCAAAAAGAAGAGAAAGGCAGAGTCAAAAAAGAGAGTGATAGAGTAGAGGAAGTTACTAGCATAGAACTTCCAGAAAAAGGGGGAACTATTTCTGCTGAAAGACCCACCGGTATCCCCACGGGAGGGCCCTAACCACATAAGCCAACCTAAGCCGTTGCCTGCCTCCTACGACGAGGACGTGTGGTTGGGACTTTGGAGGGATGCTGGGCCCCCACCCCCCCCCCCCGCGCACCCCCCACCCCCCCCACCCCCCCGCCCTCAATACCACCATGATAAGCGTGGAAAAGCCCAGCCCGGGGGCATATGGATAATCTTGGTACCGCTGCTGCTGATGATGAATATCTTCGTCCAGAATAATCATCAGCCAGCTGTACCCATTCATCATCATCAAAGCAACAACAAGGAACAATCACTAGCAGCTAGCAGCAGAGCAGCAATAAGGCTAAGGCATATTTATGCGGCGGGGGCCGTGACGCACCACGCCCACCGCACGCGAACACGATCACACACGCACGCACGCACACGCGCACGCACACCACACACACACACCACACAAACCACCACACCACACAGACAAACGACCCCCAACCCCCACCACACAACAACAAACAACACAAAACGCACACACGCACGCACTCGCACGCACAAACAGTGACATATTGTGGTTATAATATTATCAGTCCTACAAAACACCAGACATAACAATGGGGACCTTTGTAATAATTGTTGCCAGTGTACATACAGGACTAATACACTCTTCTCTCTCTCATCTCTCTCTCTATCGATATTATATATCTTATCTCTCTCTCTAGAGCTCTCTCTCTCTCTCTCTCGTTATCCTCGTTGTGTGTGATCTTTCCTCTGTGAGAATAAAAAAAGCACAGATGCTCAATTCATTACTCGGCATAAATTAAACTCTCTCTCTCTCTCTCTCTCTCTCTCCTCTCTCTCTCTCCTCCCTCTTCTCTCTTCATCTCTCATCTCATCATCCACCCCCCTCTCTCTCTTTGTGTGTGTGTTGGTTCTCTCTCTGTGAGGAAAAAAAAAGCACTGATGCTATCCATTCTACTGCTGATAAATAAACTCTCGCTATCATCTCTCTCTCAGATCTCTCTCTTTCTCTCATTCTCTTCTCTCTTCATCATCTACTCTCTCTCCTCTCTCGCTCTATCCCTCAACCCCCCCACCCTGGCCTCTCCTATCTCTTTGTGTTGTGTTTGTGTCTCCTACTCTGTCCCCCGAGAATAAAAAAAAAAAAAGCCACTGTATTGACATATCTTTTAATCTGGATAAATAAACGATACTCTCCTCTATCTCTAATCTATCTCCTATATACTCCTCTATCTACTCGAACTCCTCTCTCTCGTCTCTCGACTCTCTATCTCTCTCTCGCCCCACCCATCTCTTCTTTTGTGTAGTGTTCTCCTATCTGAGAACAAAAAAAGCACTGATGTCATTTCTTATTACTCTGCATAAACTTCTATCTCTCTCTACTCTCTCCTCTCTCTCCTCTTCCTCTCTCTCATCCCTCCTCATCTACTCTCTCTATCCACTGTTCCAATTTCAAAACAGGGGCAAAAATCACAGGATTCCCTCCTTGGGATTGCTTTCAGGTAATAACAAGCCTGGAGAGGAGGGGGGGGGGGGGGGGGGCGGTAACTAGGTAGGAGGGAAAGGTGAGGGGAAGGTGGGATAGGGATGAAGAGGTTGCGCGGGATTCTATTACCTGCTATTTTTTTTAGTATAATGCATGCAGCAGCTGTGTCACGGGAATGCATTTAATTCTGAGACCATTATACAAAATAGCATATAGTGCGTTGCTCTATCGGAACCGGAACCGACTGGACACGGCCTAATTCAGAGCTCAGCGTAATATATGCATTTTCATCCAAAAGGATGGCTATACCAGTGAATCCTCCCTTATAAGACCTCCCATTATAAGCTCCCTCACACATTGTCATCTTTGTAAGTACAGTGTGAACCTCCCTTATAAGACCATTCAAAAATCATCCATAAAGGAGGGGTCTATAAGGATAAGGAGGATTTTATACTTACAAAGAATGGCAATGCTCAAAGAAAGTTAGGTCTTAAATGGGCAGGGCAAGAGGGGGAGTCTTATTAATGGGGGTCTCTGACTGAAATTTGCTTTAGTTCCGGACTTTG
>CM065700.1:33580842-33588342 GCA_017654935.2 Phymorhynchus buccinoides | reverse complement strand
GACCTACCTGAACTAACAGTCTGTACATGTAGTACAACCTCTGACAGTGACCTACCTGAGCTAACAGTCTGTACATGTAGTACAACCTCTGACAGTGACCTACCTGAACTAACAGTCTGTACATACAGTACAACCTCTGACAGTGACCTACCTGAACTAACAGTCTGTACATACAGTACAACCTCTGACAGTGACCTACCTGAACTAACAGTCTGTACATACAGTACAACCTCTGACAGTGACCTACCTGAACTAACAGTCTGTACATACAGTACAACCTCTGACAGTGACCTACCTGAACTAACAGTCTGTACATACAGTACAACCTCTGACAGTGACCTACCTGAACTAACAGTCTGTACATACAGTACAACCTCTGACAGTGACCTACCTGAACTAACAGTCTGTACATACAGTACAACCTCTGACAGTGACCTACCTGAACTAACAGTCTGTACATACAGTACAACCTCTGACAGTGACCTACCTGAACTAACAGTCTGTACATACAGTACAACCTCTGACAGTGACCTACCTGAACTAACAGTCTGTACATACAGTACAACCTCTGACAGTGACCTACCTGAACTAACAGTCTGTACATACAGTACAACCTCTGACAGTGACCTACCTGAACAAACAGTCTGTACATACAGTACAACCTCTGACAGTGACCTACCTGAGCTAACAGTCTGTACATACAGTACAACCTCTGACAGTGACCTACCTGAACAAACAGTCTGTACATACAGCACAACCTCTGACAGTGACCTACCTGAACTAACAGTCTGTACATACAGTACAACCTCTGACAGTGACCTACCTGAACTAACAGTCTGTACATACAGTACAACCTCTGACAGTGACCTACCTGAACTAACAGTCTGTACATACAGTACAACCTCTGACAGTTAACAGACTGTACAGTACAGCATTTGACAGTGACCTACACGAGTTAACGGTCTGTTCAGAACTGAATTGGACAGTGACTTACCCTGGGTGACGGTTTGTTCACTGTGTGTCCCGCAGGCACTGATTCAGACCACTGGAAGCCAGGACCTGCCACAGGCGTTGACCAGGTGTCTATGTGGGGACCACCTGGAGCAAGCAGGCACCTGGTGGACAGAGCTTTGGGCAGGTGGGCAGGACCCTGCTATGGATGATACGATCTACGAAAGACTATTGGCAAGGTGCGTAGCCTAAGCATGTCTGCGTTGGGGGTAAGATACCCAAGACGCATGTTTTCTGAACACCATTTTTTTGTTTTTCATAATGCTCTCAGACTTTAACAAGGGCATCGCCGAGCGGCAGATATGCCCTTTGCCCTGTACCTCCCTTCCCCATCACATCTTCGGTCCCCGTCCTCCTTGTGACCTTTGGGTGATGTGCCTACACGCCCTTGACTGGGTGCAAATCGTTTTCCGGGATGCACACCCTTAATTGGTGGGGTGCACAGCCTTAACACTGAGACATGTCTGCCACTCGGCGGCATTTAAGCCCCACGTGGCACATTTTGTGCTAGGATGTCTTTTACGTTTAGTATTAGACCTCCTCCTTTTCCGGGATGTACACCCTTAATTAGTGGGGTGTACACCCTTAATGGGGTTTACACCCTTAACTCGGAGACATGTCTGCCGCTCGGCGACATTAAAATCCCACGTGGCATAATTTGTACTGCAGTGTCTTCTACTCTTGTTTTTATGATTCTATACAGTATTTCACGAGATATAGGAGGGTGAAGAAAAACCGAAACATGTCTGCCGCTCGGCGACATTGTATTTCCGAGGGATAATTTATGTACGCATGTGTTATACGCTTAGTGTCACATCCTGACACAAAATTTGAAGGGATTATGTCGTCTAGTTCACGAGATACAGCTTGGACAAGAAATATAGGGGCCTATAGCGCAAAGAAGGAAATTTCTGTTTTCAAGGTCACACTTCAAGGTCAAGCTCAGCATGGCGATAATTTATGCTCGGGTGTTTTCTACTCTCGGTTATACAGTACCACAATTTGAAGCGCTTCTGTCAAGTACAAATGTGGAAAATATGGCTTAAAACCCAATTTGTAGACCCCTACCACTTTCAATGCCTACCGATCTCCCGAACCTTGACCTTGATCGGTATGCCATCATTAGAACAGCCATAAGCCAAAGTACCTACATACCAAATTTGAAGACTCTAAGACCAACGGTGTGGAAGTTATGGCCCTTTAAAAAAAAATCGGTTTTGAAGGTCGTACGCCAAGGTCAAGGTCGGGACGGCGACAAATATTTGCGCGGATGCCTTCCTCTCATGGTGACACACCACCACACAAAATTGGAAGCGATTCGGTCAATCGGTTCGGGAGTTATCCTTGGGACAGACAGAAGAAAAAAAAGAAAAAAAGAAACATATACGAACGGAAACATACTCCTTTGCAATCGTAGATCGGCAAAGGACAATACATTTAATTTGAATATGGCACCAATGTTTTGAGTGATGATACTAATGATTAATGAACAGACGAAAGCATAACTTCCCAGTGGAGGTACAAGAAGTTGAATCTTTATTTACGATCGTTCGTAAATTGCTTTCGCAACTATCCTGAGCACAGCAACATTTATGAGGGAGGATAAATGATCAGTGATGTCCCAGGACTATGTTGTAGGACATAGTACTATTAAAACTGAAAATGTCCTACTGTGTCCTCCCCTGTCAGAACAAAATAAATGTCTCATTGAAATTTAACACTTACGGACTTTTCCCAATTGATTTCTTTAAAGGGCCATCCACACGTCCACTAAAATCGCACGATTGTACGACACGATTCGATCACGTGGTCTCGAAGTACAAATGTGATTCGCGCGCTTCGAGACCACGTGATCGAATCGTATCGTACGGTCGTGCGATTTTAGTGGACGTGTGACATTTGGTCTCATTGACTCTATATAGTTTCAGACTGTTTCCAATTACTTTTCTATCCTCTAAGCATCATCGAGGCTATGTATGGCAGCTTGGAAACACATAACGTGAGGGAGAGGGATACGGGGAATGGGGGTGGGGGGCAGAAAATATTTGCTATTGTTTTGTTTTTGTTTTCGAAATGATATTGCATACCCATGACGATTCATTGATTTCACCCTTGTGTAAGACTAAAACAATAACAATACAATAACTACTTTTCCTTATGAACATGGCGCTCAAGACGTATGAATTGTTGCATAGAGCCTATTTACACATAGGGATTTATCTTTTTCCCCCAGTTTCTCACATGTAGTGGTTTAGATGAAGACAAGCAGTTTCTTAAGGCACTCATGTGTGAGTGTGTGTCAAGTCAAATCAAAATTTTATTTAAAGATGGACATTGGATAAGCAAACATACATGCTTTTTTTTTCATCAAGCCATCTAACAAAGACAAAATGCACACACACAATGCACAAACCATATTGCTTATTTACATAGAAAAACGAAACTCGGAACAGATACATATTTACAGTAAACAGTGGAAAGCTTACGAAAAGCAAAACATATCAACATATTGTGCCTCATATTAAAATGGAAATGGGGGCACAGAAGGTGTGTGTATGTGTGTGTGTGTGTGTGTGTGTGTGTGTGTGTGTGTGTGTGTGTGTGTGTGTGTGTGTGTGTGTGTGTGTGTGTGTGTGTGTGTGTGTGTGTGTGTGTGTGTGTGTGTGTGTGTGTGTGTGTGTGTGTGTGTGTGTGTGTGTGTTGTGTGTGTGTGGTGTGTGTGTGTGTGTGTGTGTGTGTATGTGTGTGTGTGTGTGTTGTGTGTTGTGTGTGTGTGTGTGTGTTGTGTGGTGTGTGTGTGTGTGTGTGTGTGTGTGTGTGTGTGTGTGTGTGTGTGTGTGTGTGTGTGTGTTTCTTCAGTTTCACGTCCTTCCACTAAAAGTGATTCAGACAAAATTATATTGCGGTGTGTTTTTGGTGTGGTTGAGTTGTGAGTAGATGTGTCTGTAAGTGAGAATATGTAAGAATGTAATAAGTTAGTGATGTAATCATTACCACCACCCCACCCACCCCATTAAATAAAGTTTATCTTCACTTAAAGAATATAACCGATAATGAACAAGGTTAAAAATAAATACTAATTGAACTATTTGTGTGTGTGTGTGTGTGTGTGTGTGTGTGTGTGTGTGTGTGTGCGTGTGCGTGCGTGCGTGCGTGCGCGTGTGCGTGCGTGTGCGTGCGTGTGCGTGCGCGTGGGTATGCGTGCGCGTGTGTGTGTGACACGTCTACAGGTTCTGTGGTCCGGCTAGCACCGTGACCGTGCCCACAGCCGGTCACCCGAGCAGGGAGGTGAGGACGGAGGGACAGGCTGTGGCTGAAACTGGCCTGCGCCTTGCCTCCCTGGCCTTGACAGCAGACCAGCTGGAGCTCCTCAACAGGCAGCCGGAACCACAATATCTATACATACAAGGTCCGCCCGGATGTGGGAAAACCATAACGATGCTGCTGAAAGCTGTGCAGATGGCCAACAGAGGCAGGCAGGTGGTGGTTGTTGCCAGCAGCCATAGCAGCAGCAGCAGCAGCAGCAGCAGAGCAGTATTAGTAGTAGTAGTAGTATTAGTAGTAGTAGTAGTAGCGAGCAGCAGCAGCAGCAGCAGCAGTAGTAGGTAGTAGTAGTAGTAGTAGTAGTAGTGGTAGTAGTAGCAGTAGTAGTAGTAGTAGTAAGTCGCTGGTACATGGAGAATACTCAGTTTTTCTAACTACCCAAAAAAAATCAGAGCAGTTACTGAATACTATAGTAGATTTTAAAAAAAAGAAGTTATTTCAGATGTCCATGGAGTTTACTGATCATCAACTGACTTGGTCTCCTCTGTCCCAGGTCTGACTTCATCGCGTGGCTCACAGCTGTGCGCACTAAACTGCCCAGAGCCTGTGTCTGGGCTGCTGGACTGTGGCGAGTGAACAAAAACCCCACACCCCCGACATGGCTGCAGGTTCATACCGTGTGCGAACCTCTGAGGTCACCGCCTTCCGTCACTGCACGGGTGGAAGAGTTTGGGGCCATAAATGACGTCACCATCCCCCGGTACAGCGCCCCAGTGGTCCCTGCCCCCACACAGGGACTTCCAGTCCGGCAGCTGGACCACGATGGTCAGCCAGGCCACAGTCAGAGTGACCCTGGGCAGTGTGAGGCCTGTGCTGACAACATCGCGTCTAGCTGTTGAAAGAACTGAGGGTGGGACAGCCAGGTAGGACAGTCTGTTGTGTTAGATCATTGTCCATGTGTGATGTGTGTGTGCGCGCGAACGCCCATGTGTGATGTGTGTGTGTTTGCATGTGCGTGTGTGTATATATGACTATGTGTATATTTGTGTGTATGTGTGACAGTGTGCGCGTTTGTGTGTGTGTATGTGTGTGTGATGATGTGGCGTGTGCGTAGTGCGTTGTGCCGTAGCTGTGTGTGTGTGTGTGTGATGTGTTTGTGTGTGTGTGCGCTCATGAGTGGTGTGCGCGCGTCGTAAGCGTGTGTGTGTGTGTGGTGTGTGTGTGTGTGTGTGTGTGTGTGTGTGTGTTTGTGTGGTGCTTGTGTGTATGTGTGTGTCGTGTGTGTGTAGTTGCTGTGTGTGTGTGTGTGTGTAGTGTGTGTGTGTGTGTGTGTAAGCTGTGTGGTGTGTTGTTTCTACAAATCTTCACCCAGCCTTTTGTCTCTGTCATAGCTACATATCTGCCCGTGTATGTAACCGTTTGTAACTGACTTTCACGTAAATATACAGTGTAAAGTAGCGTTGAAGGGTCAACGACGCTTTGTCATCCTGGTCACGTTGTTTTCAGGTCACCCTCACTACAGAGATTGCTGGATTCTGTGCGAGCGTCTTCATGATGCACGTGACGCTCGAGCGCTCGTGGATCGTCTCCGTCATCATTACGACGTGCCGGTCAGGGCAGTGTCACGTCGCCCCAGTGAGGAGGACAGACGTGACCTGGCCCTGGCCCTCACTGACCAAGTCATCGTCACAGACTGGACCAATGTCGGTGGATTGGAGAGGACGGTGGTCATTGCCTTGGAAAGTACAATATTCGTTAGTGAGTATAAGGCTTCTTCCCGATCTACCAGTTTTCTTTGCGTTGTCAAGTGACCGGCTTTCACTCAAGCACAGGCGGCGCAGAGGATCCGCCAATACTGGGCTCATGTGTGAGTGTCTGTAACGTGAATAAAGAGACAGAGAACGCTTCGTCGCTGTGACAGAGCGCTTCAATCCACGTCTTCCTTCAGTGATTCCACCATTAAGTGATTGATCGTAAGCCTAAGCACACAGGGGAATGACAGACAGAGACCACTTCCGAAAGATGGACAATAGGGGAGGCTGGGGTAAATGGCCCACCCATTAAACCCTTTCACTGCCTGATAACATTTAAGAGATTATCTAATTTTTAATTACGACATTGAAGGGATGTTTGTTTTAGAGTCAATCTAGCAAAATGGTCTTGAAAATATCCCTCTTCATTGCTCAAGACAAAAATCTGCGTTCCTGCGTGATTGATGTGAGGGGTTCTCGCTAAGTTTCTGGGTGTGAATATTCTGTTGACATCACATAAATGCAAATGATGTCATGAGATAGACCATTGTCATGATACGTATGTTGCAAAATGTCATTATTTTTCACCTGACCAAAACCGTTGGGCAAAGCAAAATGTCCGCCAAGGTGAATGCTGATCACAAGCTGAGAGAATCTCTTTCAATCCGAGATCTTTTACATATGGTTATTGCACACTTATGCTCATAGAAAGACATTAAAACAAAGATACCACACAACTGGTCAATTGTTTGTAAGAAGCTTTGCGCTGGGGGGATTTTGAAAACAACAGTCCACAACTGGCTCAAGGATTTCCACTTTGGCAGACGGACGTTAGAAAAGAGTGACCGTTACAATCGTCAGGGGATCGTTGTAACTGTCAAAACTGTAGCCAGTGTGAAGTCTCTTGCTGAAAATAAGTTTTGAATAAGTGCTGACGAGATAACGAACACAATAGACATTATATCGGGAAGCCTTGATAACAAAGATTCATGAACACCTGGGTCTTCAGAACCGTTATGGCAGTTGGGTGTCCCATCAGCTTACTGAAGGTCGGAGGAGGGGTAGGGTTGAACGATGCACCCAAACAGTACATCAGTTTTAGTGGATGGACGTCAGGTGGCAATTGGGACATCGTGACTGATAATGGAATATGTGTGTATCAGTTTGATCCAGAAACCAAGTAACCAATCATCGTTAAGGTGTTTCAAGATGAGGACCCTCTGTAAAATTCTACAAGAAACGGATTACTGAACCCCCCAGACAAACAATTAGTAGCTATGTTTCTTCTCTAGCGATTGTCATAATGGCCTCAGTTCCTCTATAATAGAGGGACTGAGTGCCATTATGACAATCGCTAGAGAAGAAACATAGCTACTAATTGTTTGTCTGGGGGGTTCAGTAATCCGTTTCTTGTAGAATTTTACAGAGGGTCCTCATCTTGAAACACCTTAACGATGATTGGTTACTTGGTTTC
>CM065700.1:33570842-33575842 GCA_017654935.2 Phymorhynchus buccinoides | reverse complement strand
TCAGGTAGGTCACTGTCAGAGGTTGTACTGTATGTACAGACTGTTAGTTCAGGTAGGTCACTGTCAGAGGTTGTACTGTATGTTCAGACTGTTAGTTCAGGTAGGTCACTGTCAGAGGTTGTACTGTATGTTCAGACTGTTAGTTCAGGTAGGTCACTGTCAGAGGTTGTACTGTATGTACAGACTGTTAGTTCAGGTAGGTCACTGTCAGAGGTTGTGCTGTATGTACAGACTGTTAGTTCAGGTAGGTCACTGTCAGAGGTTGTACTGTATGTACAGACTGTTTGTTCAGGTAGGTCACTGTCAGAGGTTGTACTGTATGTACAGACTGTTAGTTCAGGTAGGTCACTGTCAGAGGTTGTACTGTATGTACAGACTGTTAGTTCAGGTAGGTCACTGTCAGAGGTTGTACTGTATGTACAGACTGTTAGTTCAGGTAGGTCACTGTCAGAGGTTGTACTGTATGTACAGACTGTTAGTTCAGGTAGGTCACTGTCAGAGGTTGTACTGTATATACAGACTGTTAGTTCAGGTAGGTCACTGTCAGAGGTTACACTGTATGTACAGACTGTTAGTTCAGGTAGGTCACTGTCAGAGGTTGTACTGTATGTACAGACTGTTAGTTCAGGTAGGTCACTGTCAGAGGTTGTACTGTATGTACAGACTGTTAGTTCAGGTAGGTCACTGTCAAAGGTTGTACTGTTAGTTCAGGTAGGTCACTGTCAGAGTTTGTACTGTATGTACAGACTGTTAGTTCAGGTAGGTCACTGTCAAAGTTGTACTGTTAGTTCAGGTAGGTCACTGTCAGAGTTTGTACTGTATGTACAGACTGTTAGTTCAGGTAGGTCACTGTCAAAGGTTGTACTGTTAGTTCAGGTAGGTCACTGTCAGAGTTTGTACTGTATGTACAGACTATTAGTTCAGGTGGGTCACTGTCAGAGGTTGTACTGTATGTACAGACTGTTAGTTCAGGTAGGTCACTGTCACAGGTTGTACTGTATGTACAGACTGTTAGTTCAGGTAGGTCACTGTCAGAGGTTACACTGTATGTACAGACTGTTAGTTCAGGTAGGTCACTGTCAGAGTTTGTACTGTATGTACAGACTGTTAGTTCAGGTAGGTCACTGTCAAAGGTTGTACTGTTAGTTCAGGTAGGTCGCTGTCAGAGTTTGTACTGTATGTACAGACTGTTAGTTCAGGTAGGTCACTGTCAAAGGTTGTACTGTTAGTTCAGGTAGGTCACTGTCAGAGTTTGTACTGTATGTACAGACTATTAGTTCAGGTGGGTCACTGTCAGAGGTTGTACTGTATGTACAGACTGTTAGTTCAGGTAGGTCACTGTCAGAGGTTGTACTGTATGTACAGACTGTTAGTTCAGGTAGGTCACTGTCAGAGGTTGTACTGTATGTACAGACTGTTAGTTCAGGTAGGTCACTGTCAGAGGTTGTACTGTATGTACAGACTGTTAGTTCAGGTAGGTCACTGTCAGAGTTTGTACTGTATGTACAGACTGTTAGTTCAGGTAGGTCACTGTCAGAGGTTGTACTGTATGTACAGACTGTTAGTTCAGGTAGGTCACTGCCAGAGGTTGTACTGTATGTACAGACTGATTGTTCAGGTAGGTCACTGTCAGAGGTTGTACTGTATGTACATACTGTTAGTTCAGGTAGGTCACTGTCAGTGGTTGTACTGTATGTACAGACTGTTAGTTCAGGTAGGTCACTGTCAGAGGTTGTATTGTACAGACTGTTAGTTCAGGTAGGCCACTGTCAGTGGTTGAACTTTATGTACAGACTGTTAGTTCAGGTTGGTCACTGTCACAGGTTGTACTGTACAGACTGTTAGTTCAGGTAGGTCACTGTCAGTGGTTGTACTGTATGTACAGACTGTTAGTTCAGGTAGGTCACTGTTAGAGTTGGTAATGTATGTTTAAAGTGTTCATCAAATCCGGCAAAGACGTTGTGCTTTTGTCTCTATTAGCTGCCCTAATGCATCGTCTGTCTGACTGACATGAATTCATTCATTTAGTAAAAAAGACATTTCAATTAACTAGGTTTATCTATCAACATACGTGTACTCCATTTAATGATGAAGCAAATCATGAACTTCGTACACGTACTAAAATGATGCAGTTTTCGAAACATTTATTGATTATGTTTTCATGGTCAGTATGATTTCTTGAAATATTACGAATTAATGTTGAAAAACAAATTCAGGACAATAACTGGGCATACGAGAGAGGGATGGGTGTATATGTTTTATAGAGGATTCATAAGATCTATACTCACTTCTTTGAGCCGTGCAGAGTTGCTGACTGCCGCAGTCAGGTCTGCACTTATCACATTAGGCAGCATCAAGACCTTCGTGATTCTGATGTTGCCCCCAGCCAAGTCGTGAATCAAATGCTTCAGGCCTGTCTCCTGGTTGTCCAGCTGCTCCAAGGCCTGTGTGGCTTTATTGACGATGTTCTCCTGCATCTGTGCTGGTGACTGTGCAGTGTACGCTCCAACCGACTTCACCTCACCAAGCACCATGCCGAACCGTCGACTGATGATGATGACATCGCACTCTTCATCGGTTACCTTTTGTTCAACAGATCGGTGGAAGATGGAAGGCAGCTGTTGGATAATGCTGATGGGGTTGACCTGATGGTGGGGGTTATGAACATTGTCCAAGTATTGCCTGAACAATAGCTGGGACACAACCATCATCCCCTCATTAATGGTTCCCAAGGCTCGGAGGCACTGTCTCTGGGCACCGTCGTCCCGAAAGTCGCTGTCTTGGAAGCCCTCCTCCTGCAGGTTTTGTTGGTTTTCTAGGAAAGCACGTTTTGCTGGTGATGGGGAGGAGAAGGATGGTTGCGGGTGAGGGCGTTTGGATGTGCATGGTGGATTCTGTGCCACACGGGCAGTCAGCCCAGCAACAGACTGGACAGAGAAAGGGGACCGGTTGAAGTGAAGGGGTGGGAAGAAATAAGGTCGCTGTAGACGGTTGGGATACACAGCTCTGATGTAGGGGAGCCAGGGGGCCTCAGGAAACTGCCCTGCCTGAAATCAATCACCAATCTGTTGTGGACTTCCTATTCTCAATTATTCACTTTGTATTTATTGACTAATTCACTTGCAAATAGTAACCAAGATTGCATTGACACTCATTGGGAGATTATTGTTGCTATCAATAAAAGGATAGAAGGTTAGGAAATCTACTGACATGTGTTAATGCTATTTTGAAGCTTTAAAAAAAAAAGTAGAAGTTTTATGTGGCCGTGGGTATAACAAAACTGGCGAAAACATTACGTCACTCTCACAATAAGAGCACACACACACACACACACACCACACACACACACACACACACACACACACACACACACACACACAGATAAACGTACATGTGCACAAAACAGAGTCATGCTTATCATCACCTCGCACACATAATTATGCGCAAATATGCGCACACGCATACAACATTCACATATTTAACATAAATACATACTTGATGTTGACGACTGGCCATGATCCTATCTGAAACATAGTGGACACAATGTGGACATTGAAACATAGTGGAGATAATGTGATCATTGAAACAAACATAGTGGACACAATGTGGTCACTGAAACAAACATAGCGGACACAGTGTGGTCACTGAAACAAACATAGTGGACATAATGTGGTCATTGAAACATAGTGGACATAATGTGGTCATTGAAACATAGTGGACACAATGCTGTCATTGAAACATAGTGGACACAATGTGGTCACTGAAACAAGCATAGTGGACACAATGTGGTCATTGAAACAAAACAGAAAAGTAATCAACGTGCTCTACAACATAACTGTCTTATTTCACAGTTAAACAGAAAGAAGAAGAAAAAAACTATATCCAACCTGTATAATTATCATTTAGTCAATTCCCGTGTTTAATATGGGCATGAATACAAAACTAGTTACTACTACTACTACTACTACTACTACTACTACTTACTATTACTACTACTACTACTACTGCTACTACTACTACTACTACTACTACTACTACTACTACTACTACTACTACACTACTACTACTTCTACTGCTACTACTAACTACTACTACTACTACTACTACTACTACTACTACTACTACTACTACTACTAACTACTTACTACTACTACTATTGCTACTACTGCAACTACTGCTGTGCTGCTGCTGCTACTGCTACTACTAGGGCTACTACTACTACTACTACTACTACTACTAGCTACTACTACTACTACTACTACTACTACTACTCTACTACTACTACTACTACTACTACTACTACTACTACTACTACTACTACTACTACTAATACTACTACTACTAATTTACTACTACTACTACTACTACACTACTACTACTACTACTACTACTACTACTACTACTACTACGTATACTACTATACTACTTATACTACTACTACTACTACTACTACTACTACTACTACTACTATCTACTACTACTACTACTACTACTACTACTACTACTACTTCTACTACTACTACTACTACTATACTACTACTACTACTACTACTACTACTACTACTACGACTACTGGCTACTACTACTACTATTTCTGCTGCTGCTGCTACTACTGCTACTACTACTACTACTACTATTATTACTACTACTACTGCTACTACTCTACTACTACTACTACTACTGCTACTACTCTACTACTACTACTACTACTACTACTACTACTACTACTACTACTACTACAGCATATTATTGCAACAATCCAACACACGTTATACAGTACTTAGAAATAAACAGGTCACGCTGACACGCGAATACAGATCCCATCGTAGTATGACCATTACGTGGACACCTGTCGCATGAAAAAAGGTAGCTCGTTTAAAAAAAAGAAGTAGCTCGCTACCTATGAGTCTGTATTTGTGGCATTTTGCGACATTGAGCATGAACACAAATTCACTTTTTTCTAGGGGTAGGGATAGGGTTAGGGTTAGGTAAATGGTTAA
>CM065700.1:33553677-33570342 GCA_017654935.2 Phymorhynchus buccinoides | reverse complement strand
GGTGTGGTTGTGAGTTGGGACTTGGAATGAACAGCGTTGGAGCAACACCACTGTATGGCCCAGAAGTGGCCAGAACAGTAGATCGGACAGCAAAAAAGTGTTTATTGTACATGGGTACAACATTAAATTATATCCGTTTGTACTTATTTTTAACATTTTATGATTTAGCTAATTTTGTATCTGTTTGATTATTATTATAATAAATTATTCACACACAAAAAGATTAAAAACCTGTCAATGCTGTCACTAAACCGACTTAAATTAGCATAATAATTTTTTTTCATGTTTGAAAAAAAAAATGTGGTGACTGGTGCTGATTTGCTTGCTTTGCTGGAACCTCTCTGGCATCATTTACACCCTTTCTTTGTGGTCCACTGCAGTCTGTTGCTAGTTCCATGTCTCGGCATTTGTAGCCTCACTCAAAGAGGAATACACCCACACTGCCTCTGAACACACACACACACACACACACACACACACACACACACACACACACACACACACACACCGTCATACACACATACACACACAATCAGCACAATCACACACAATCAGCAACAATTTTGTAAGTGTTCATAGGTCATACCACACTAAAACTAAAATCTTACTACATCCACATTCAACTTACACGAACTACAATAGAAAAGATCTGCATTAACCTAGTCAAGGCATAAACTCTCTACTAAAATAAATAAACAAACTACCCGGTAAATGAACAGTCCAGTAAAGTGTGTGGATTAGTAATGTCAGTGTATGTGTTGTTATGAGCTATGACAGTAAAGTGTGTGGATTAGTAATGTCAGTGTATGTGTTGTTATGAGCAATGAAAGTAAAGTGTGTGGATTAGTAATGTCAGTGTATGTGTTGTTATGAACAATGACAGTAAAGTGTGTGGATTAGTAATGTTGGTGTCTGTGTTGTTATGAGCAATGAACAGTAAAGTGTGTGGATTAGTAATGTCAGTGTATGTGTTGTTATGAGCTATGACAGTAAAATGTGTTGCTATGAGCAATGAAAGTGTAGGGACGTGTGTGGATTAGTAATGTCAGTGTATGTGTTATGAGCAATGAAAGTAAAGTGTGTGGATTAGTAATGTCAATGTCTGTGTTGTTATGAGCAATGACAGTAAAGGGTGTGGATTAGTAATGTCAGTGTCTGTGTTGTTATGAGCAATGACAGTAAAGTGTGTGGATTAGTAATGTCAGTGTCTGTGTTGTTATGAACAATGACTGTAAAGTGTATGGATTAGTAATGTCCAATTTTTGTTATTATAATAAAGTCCATTAAAGTAAAGCATGAGTAATATTTCATGCCCTGCAATGTAAAATTCAAAGACTTACTGCCACTGCCATACTCTGGTTGAATAAATAAAATGTACATAACCACAGTAAATGTAGCATAACAATGATCTAAGACACACATAAAAAAACCGCTCCTTTGTGGGTATGAGCTGCAAACGCTGACTTGACAATGCATAGTCCCCACCTGTGAAAGTCTCATGTTTATCCTGTGTGGTGGAGCTTAAAGTTTGCCACATCACCTGTTATTATAAAGAACAGAGATTTGTTAATTCCAAACATGCAAAGTAAATTTTAGTAAGCCATAAGAAAACCAGTAAGTCATTTACGACAGGCACCTGCCTATTACAGGAACACAATATGTCAATGTAAAAGCCCTTCGCCTAAAACTATGTACTAGTGCTACCAAGAACAAGTTGTTTTCTTGTTATCATCTGACGAAGTGGTAATGGGGTTTTATATTGCTTCTTCGTGAAACGAAAGGGCGATCATTTTAAGACTGAATCGACCACGCTACACAATGACAAGTCAGGGGAAGAGTGCATACTTTTACTTCGTGTCAGAAAAAAGCAATAATTTTATGTAGGTGGCGCACACACTACAGTGCACAAGACAAGGGAAGACATTTTTCAGTATAAAGCCTTATTATAATACGTCTTCTATATACGTCTTCTATATATTCAGTCATATAACACACATCACAACAGTTTAATAATAAACAATGTCATATATTTTGGTGTAAAATTTATTTTGATTTATACACATATATATGAGATACATGCTAATCAAATGTCTAAACATAATTATTATGACAATGACATTGTCAATTCATTGACAATGCATAAGTGCATTGAAAAGACATAATTTATTAATATACTTATAACTAAAGAATACAATATATTAATACAATGAATCAATCCATATTACTTAACATGATTAATATAAATATTCTTCAAATTCCTAATACAGTGGAACCTCCCTCATAAGACCTTCAATAATCAACCAAAATGAGGTCTTATAAGGGAGGGGTCTTAGAAGGGAGGTAATTTTAATACTTACAAAGAAGGGCAATGTCTCAGAGAAGTAGGTCTTATATGGGAGGGAGTCTCATAATGAGAGGTCTTATAAGGGAGGCTGCACTGTAACCACTCACTCCAACAAAGCAATGGCTGATGTTTTCCATTGATCAAGTGATATGAAAGTCACTAAAATAGACCATTTAATATTGTACAAACAGTAGCAGCAGGTTGCATTTGTCAGGAGTTGACATGTATGTTATTGCGGCATGGCTAATGTGACATAATTGACATGTACCTTGTTTTATTCATAATACTATAAAGAGGCTGGTGTGTGTGTGTATGTGTGTGTGCGTGTGCGTGTGTGTGTGTATGCATATGTACATGTGTGCGTGTGTGTGTGTGTGTCGGTGTGCGCGCGCACACGCATGTGCTTGTGCATGAGTATATGGCTTCATTTACTTGACTTATTTCCTTGGATTCATTGTGGAGCATGGGGCCTCAGCAACAGTTCTCCAGCATATTCGGTTTGGGGCAGCTTTCTCGAGTTCCCCCAGGACAAACTGAACTTCATTTCTTCCTTACAGGACCACTTCCACGTTGTCTTTGGTCGCTTGCCCTGAGGGTTCCATTCCAGCGCCTTGTGTGTGATGATGCCGGGCAGCGTCCTGAAAGAGTGACTGATTCATCTTCATTTACATTATGTGTACATATATGGGTGCTCATGTTTATCAATATACAGGGGAAGTAACACATTTTAGCATTCTCTATTTCATTTTGACGGTTTACTCCCATATATGAAACAAACAACTTATAGCTAGATTCAATTCAGTCTACCTAGATCCAGTCTACCTAGATCCAGTCTACACACACACACACACACACACACACACACACACACGCATGTGTATTATTCAAACTAATATTATGTGTAAAAGTCCAAGACACGTTTCATGCTTCTAAGTAACTAATGATATTTCTGAAAGCTATTGTTAAGTGGCTTTGATGTAATCGATTCTATGAGCTAAATATTGAGTTATAAAACAATTCAAGTCTATCTTGTATTATTACGAGGATGCATACATTTTAAAATTAATAATTATAGCTTGAATTATCTACACACGTGAGATCCACCCCCCCCCCCCCCACCCCCCCCCCCCCCCCCCTGACCCCCCCCCCCCCCCCCCCCCCCCCCCCCCCCCCCCCCATGTGCCCCCCCCCCCCCCCACCCCCCCCCCCCCCCCCCCCCCCCCCCCCCCCCCCCTTCAAACACACACAACCTTCCCGTTCCTTATCTCACTGTCGTTAAAATAGTTTCCCAACAAAATGGGAAAGGTAGGCCTGAACACGGTGCGTAGCGCTGTCACCACTACGACGCATAGAGAACAATTGATGATGACTGTGCCAATCTGTCAGTTTGAATTCCAACAGACCAACCCTAACCTTATTCCTAACCCTAACCCGAACCCTTTTCGTAACCTATTCCTATTCCTTACCTAAGTTTAACCCTAACCCTAACCCTTAGTTGCCATAGTGAATTAACCCAGTAGAGTTATCGATACGCAGTGAAAGCGGGGCTGGTTTATCTTCATTTTCTTGGCAATGTTACCGATACGTAGCGATTGCGGGATGTCCCCCACGATAAAGGCCTACAACAAAATAACAATTATTCATCTATCACTCAGTTTCTGAGCGCAGATGCCTCATGCTGCCATTCTGCGCATAACTACAAAATAGGCCCAGTCTGTCCTCTTTGGCTTGAGGAAATCTTTATAAGAGTTTTTAGAACACTAAGGCAGAAATATCTAGATGACAGACAGCCAAGGGAAAAGGTTATAAGCACAAAACTTTTACCAGAAGCTGGGGGAAGGGTGGTGGTGGAGGTAGCTATTTGTATGAAATACCTTACCGGTATCCGCACGTGTGGTGGTGGTGAGTGGGGTGGTGGTGGTGGTGGTGGCGAGACTCAGTTCAGGAAAGCACAATTTTCGAAATTAGTACTTACAAAAACTTAAAGGGAATTTTAAAACTAAATGAAATTGGGTACACACACACACACACACACACACACACACACACACACACACACACACACAGGGAGAGAGAGAGTCATGTTGACACACACATACACACAATTTCTTCAGAAGCCTAGATCCAGTAATTTATAGCCAATCTAGTGATGGATACAGTAACACTACAAACACTATCAGCAAGATCAAACTGCATACAGTCGATACTGCGGTTACCTTAGCAGGAGAAGAACAAATGCACACATACGCACGCACACACACACACACACGCTCACACACACAGACACACCCACACACACCTACCCACTCACACCCGCGCGTGCGCACAAACGCACACACACCGCGCTCGCGCGCACAAACGCACACACACAACGCGCGCGCGCGCAAAACTATTCTACATTGCTGTAAATATCAACTTACTCAACTGTTGGTAGGCCTATGTTTCCTGTTTGGAGTCTATGATGCAGCCAACGTTTATGCATCATCTTGTCACTGGAACGGACCCTGCTAGTCTAATGAAACACACACACACACACACATACGCGCGCGCGCACGCACATACTGGGACACGCACACACATGCACACAAAGATTACTCATGGCAACACAACAAACTGAAGTGGCTGCTGTTACTGTTAGTGTTTAGTATTCCTTCCAGTCTGCATGCATTAGATCTAGACTAGTCTAGATAACTAAGGCACTGTTACAGTGTTAGAACGACACATTTCTAAATATAATTGGGTTAAAACTTCCTATATAACAAGTCTAGACTGAAATGCTCTATATTATACTGCGTAGAACGTCTGTAGCAGCTCTACATTGTTCACTGTCTTCACTGATCAGACACAAAGTTTAGCCATTGAAAAAACGCACTGGTATTCGAACGGAATCTATCCATTTTTTCTTAACACATCAAGAGTGCTCACACTGCAGTGCCAAATGCGCTAAGCTGTTGTTACTCATTACATAACTATTTGTAGTCAATTCGATCTATTTCAATCATACATACTACTGATACTAGACCAGAGAAGAAGATTGTTTCGACGTTTGCAAACACTACTTTGGTAGAATTATCATGACTCGATCTAAATTTCGCACATCGTCATCGAAACAGTTTACTTACTTGCAGATCTTATCCTCATGCTCTCATAGCCTGTGGCTGATTGCTTTGTCAAAATAAAAAAACACAACATTCCGTTGTCTGCATCTCCAAAAGAAAACAAATGCAACAAAGGGATACACTGCTGCACTGAGTCACTGACTTCCAAACAATGGCAGTGCTTGATATTATGGTTTGGGACTCCCAACAAACATGGACGTCTTTTAATTGCTTCCGATGTGAGGGGTCAATCGGGGTCAATCCAGGTGTGTCAAAATGCGTCAAAGTCAGTTTTTACCGTTTTATTACAAAGCTGTGTCGATTTTTATAAAATGATGGTTAGGGCAGGGGTCCTGTGTATGATAAGAGGTCGTTCAGCCGAATTTGGTGCTCTGCTAGAGAAGGTCTTTAAAGAATTTTGACGTTTCAAAAACACATTTTGCACTCACATTTACAGCATTGAATCAAATAAAACAAAATAGTTTGAGATTTAGCACTTAAATTGGCATAGAACAGGCAAGAATCGTTTTGTAGTCACTGAGTCGGTAGGTTTGCGCATCGTTCGCTTCGACCTTGACCCTGACCTCGCAGCTCGTGCTGAAGGGAAGTAACTCGCGTTATCGAAAAACGGATGGACCGTTTTGAGAACGGCAACACTTAAAGCGGTCGGTCCTGAAAAAAAAATACAACCAATATTGTTTCGAGGATAGCAAATAATATAGACGCTTCGATGACAAATGAACACCCTTTTTACAGCGCGTCAGTGCGATTGCTTTAGACACGTCAGCGCGTCAGTGCGATTGCTCCGGACACTTCATGAAATGAGCGCAAAGTTGCTCGGTTAAAGTGAACTCTGCCGATGTCGTTCTAGACTTGGAAGATCGACTCAATCGATCAGTAAGACACTCGTTTTGTTTATTTTGGTTAATATTCAAGCATTAATACAGGTAGATACATTTTTTGCCGAAGAGACCGATGAGCGCCCTCAAATATTCTCATTTATTTGGGTTTATCGAGTCAATTGATTAGATGATTACGTCACAATTGAAAAAATCCCGTAAGTCTACGTACCTAATATTTTTATTTGAGTCATGATTAAAAAATAGACCAATGTTTTAACAAAATCGTACCTATTTTTAAAAACTATTGACTAAAAACGCATGTTTACACCAATTTAGGTACTTTTCTTTCATTTCATTAGTACAACTCTGAGAATTACGTAAGTCTTTTCTTTTCTGTTCGTACCTAAACTATGCTTTGCTCCACACTACCAACTTTATTAGGAAATAACTAATGATGGCTTCAACGCCATACATTTAAGCTTACGATGTTGCACACAATAATTGTTTGTGGTTTTAAACTTTTTGAAAATCGTTGGGGGAAAAAAAAAGTCTGCTACTGCGCGAGCCTGTCTCGCGAGATGACGTCATGGGAAGACGCCATTACTAAAGCGAAAATAGTTTCTGTTCGATTCAAATACCAGTATCGTGAAAACCGAAATATTTGCGAGTGTTTCTTCTCAAAAAACATATGCATAGTTTCTACAGGCAGTAGTACTACTCGATTTTTGAATGCTTATTAATTTTGTCTGTAAATTAATCGAGTTTTGTGGAACTTTCAATCATCTTGATTCTTGGAAGAAATTTGCAACAAAAATGTCTCTTCAGCCTTGTATCGGCAATGCATGAAGAAATAGACCAATGTTAAATAAATCGCGCCAATTATTGACAGAAAACGCATTTTTACAGCAAGTTAACTATTTTTCTCTCATTTCATAACAACTACTCTGAGAATTGCTTACATTTTTTTTCTTTCTCATACCTACTATGTCTAAACCTGAAGTAAAAACCTGTGATCTTCTTTCAGTTCTCTTTTTGTTGATGTCTGTTTTGTTTGTGTGTATGGTTGGAGTGATTTGTGAGTTTTTTAATAATTCAAAATCATTGCGATGCGAATGCGTTAAAATAATTTTCACTTACCAGGGCAAAAGGCATACACTATCCTAGACCTATCTAGACTATATAGCCAATCGTGATCTGTGAAACGGGAACAAATGAATATCGTTCACAATCACAGCAACAGCGATGGTGTAAATTAACTGAAAATTGATGAAGATGACTGCATGGAAGATTAGGACCCTACTCTATTAGACCATGCTGCATGCTGCATCGTGGCATTTCGGCAGAAACCAATAAGAATTGTTGGGAAATAACGAAGGGGAGTACTTTCATGGTGTGTGGGAGTGATCTTGCCTAATTCACTCGGTCAAACAGGAGAAGTCACTCTACCATCAGCTCTCGTAGCCTATCGATTCGTGTGTTTGAGCAGACATACAGCACTTAGAACATTGTGCGTCATTCCAAAAAATATGGGGGTTTTCTACGTCACATTTTGCAAGTTTTAACAGTTTGTGGCCACTGGCCTCCCCTAAAATTTTTTATTAAAAAATGTTTGCAAGTCGATGACTCGCATCCTGCGGTTTCAAGATTCGACGCCATTGTTGCATCATTGCATTATTTGACTGAGTCAGTAATGGAGGTAATCAACTCTAATTTTCACGAAGTGCTCTCCCCTAGTTTTTTCTCTCTCCGAAATTCGTCTATTGGAATATGTAGCCTACTGACGAAAGACTTTGGGGAGAGCATAAAAATATAATAAGAAAAATGTATAAATGTATAAAAAAAAAAATTAATGACGGGTTAGAAACTATCCACCAGGCAGAATACACGGGCTACAACATACGCGTAAAACAGAATAGCCTATGCTGCTCAAACTTTGCTAAGAATATTATCTTAAAACATGCAAAATTATCAAAGATAAGCATAAAGCCATTAATTTTCTTTCATATTTAGTTTAATCAATATTTCTGCTTCAAAAACGAGGTCCGAGAATGATTTGATGTGCTTACCACAAGGACAGTCTGTCTTATACCCCTTCAAAATGCATAAAACAACCAGTTTAATGAGGGGGAATTTTGTTTTTCAGATTTGTTGCTTTTTGTAGCAAGAAAAGTCATGGATAAGCAAGTGCGAGACACCCTCACTGAATTTCCAGATTGGAAACACCATTTCGGGCTCTGGAGGAGCTTTTAAAGCTCCTACTGATCCAGGGTGTTCCACTCCTCTACTAGACAGTTTCAGGTCCTGTAGACTTCTGAGCGGCTGCCAATGGCTGTCTGAAGCATGTTCCAACATCGTTCTATCAGACTGAGGTCTCTGGATCAGGCAAGTGACCTCATATAGATGACAGTCTCTTGCTACAGGTACGTATAAACAACCCTTGCACGACCAAAGGTGCATTATCATCCATGAAGATGAGGTCATCTCGGATCGTACCAGCAGAAGGGTCGACATGGACATCGAGGAACTCATCCCTGTAGTAAACAGCTATCAGAGAGATTCCTTTTGAAGAATTCGTGATACTGTTTTCCCGACTGTGCTGATACAGGACCAAACCGTCAAAGACCCACCCCAAGATCTGTTATGCTCTCTGACTCACGTTTCAAGGCTTGCTCTCGAATATCCACACCCTGGCAAGACCATCAGTGACATAAAATGAGATCCTGAACTCGTTGATGAATGGAATTCATGTCAAGTCTCATAATGTCCACATGATGGTAGTATAAGGCTCTCAAGTCAGCGCTGCTTATCAGCTGGAATGAAAAGAATGCCAAAACTTGCCCAGGGCGGGGAGTGAAAGCAGCATCATGGAATATGTTCCTCACAGTTCGGGTGGAAATATTCTGCACTGAGGCATTCAGCCAATCAAAGTGCTGCCAGAGAGTGTGTATGAAGCAAGACGGGGTAAAAAGCGCATGGGCGGGTAAGAAGCCCACCCCAATTATCTCATGAAATAAAGACAATTTCAGTCAAATTTGCCCATGAGACGAATGCTAGACATTAACGCTCGTCTCATGGGCAAAATGAGACTGAAATTTGCTTCATTTCATGAGATAATTGGGGTGGGCTTCTTACCCGCCCATGCGCTTTTTACCCCGTCTTCCCCTATAATGACACAATGAGTCTGTGTAAATTACTGTTCTCCAGCATGCCAAAGCACAAAGACAACTCTTTGCGTGTCAAATGACGTCATTATCTCATTTCGGCCATAAAACTTTTGTCTCCTGTACGACGTTTACGATGTGAGCAAGAAATGTCGAGTCTCACAATTTTATTCACGTTTATGTTTTTGCTCCATTTCAGCGAAATGACACTTTTTTCTTATTTTTTGTTGTGTGTGTGCTCGAAATTGACACTTTAAAAAAAAACTTTTTTTCGCGTGATAAACGTGAACAGGAAGTTGGATAAAACAATTTGAGTGAACTTGTCTTCATAAGTAAATGCTCTTTCCGGTCATGTAATATTTCTTGATTACAATTTACACCACCTCTTAGTAATCAAGGTTATAAAAGAATATCCTTACCAAATTTTGAGCAGTCTATAATATATAAACAAGCAGCAGTATTAGTTTAGAAGATCTAATCCAAACGAATTAGGTTACCTAAGCCTACCTGCTTTTGCTTGCTGCTATCGAAGTCACATTGCTATTCATGATGTATTACACTGCATTATATCATATTTCTGTCCTTTTGTTTTCTTCCTCTTTCTTTATTTCGTAAGAACTGCCCTCTCCACAAAGGCTGGCATTGGTTGGTCCTGGACGCAGTACCAAAGGCAATAGCTCCATTGAGAACTACTACCCTGAACACAAACCACTTAACAAACTCGAAGAACAGACGGTTAAAACAGGCGGCAAGGGTAGAGAAGTCAGCCACAGTAGGATTGTGAAGCTTCTACAAAGATACGAGACTGCACTACTGGACCAGAGAGACGACTGGACGGAGAACGACACTGGACAAGGAAAACGCCCTTACTACTATGACCAAACACTCACTTCAGCCAGTCTTCAGTTGACTCAACCAGCTGAATCCTTTTCTGCACACGAAAACGTCCTCCTCCCCACCAGCAGTAGCCATGCATACTGGAATGTCAGTAACAGTGGCAGCAGTGGCAGGATTCGGTGGAGCACCAGTAACAGCGGAAGACAAAAACGTGACAGCAGGGTTCCAAGAGGAGGTAAGGGATTTTTGCATCTGTCGCCTAGTTACCAGCCCGTGAAGCGAAGCTTAGCGAAGTCGGTAATGGTTTTTTTAGAGAGTTCTGTTCCTGACTATAATTATGGCTGGCTGACTATGTTAACAGTAAACACGATAACGTTTGAAAGGAGGGACCTATGGGAGGCTCATCTTTTAAATGCTGGCAGGTACTAAGATCTACAGGTCACGTTCGAAATTGAAGGTCATTGGTCAAAGGTCAAGGTCACTGGAGCCGAAGATACTGTCGAGCCCCTGGCATGATAATGTTTGAACGAAGGAACCTATATGGTGCTCAAATGCTGCATGATGATAGGTACTAAGGGTATCTAGGTCATGTTAGAAAATGAAGGTCATAGGTTAAAGGTCAAGGTGCATGTAGGTAGATACTAAAGGCATCTAGGCCAAGTTCCCAAGTAGTGTGTTCCCTCCCAGTCGATCTCCGCCATGAACCAACTATCTCTACTTTCAAAGCTAAACTCAAGACTCACTACTTTCAAAGTTCATTCGGTTTGTGAATTTTTCCTTCTTGATCTTGTACCTGGGTGAATGAATGGGCTTGTGTGATTTCGGGTGTATCAGTGAATGGAAGCGCCTTGAGTGTAAAGTAATTACGGAAAGGCGCTGTAGAAATACTATCAATTATTATTATAATTATTAAGTTCGAAAATGAAGGTCATGGGTCAAAGGTCAAGGTCACTAGAGCCGAAAATGCTCCCAAGGACCTGCATGGCACGATAATGTTTGAACAGAGGAACCTAGAACGCTCATATGTTGCATGCATGCACATTTGCATACACACACACACACACATGCACGCACGCACGCACGCACGCACGCACGCACGCACGCACGCACCCACCCACTTTTAATACATGCAAGCTTTCAAACAATACTGATTTGAATAATTAAATACTTAAAACAACACTGTAAAGAGGTAGCAAACAGATAACATTTTAGATTAGTGGGTTAGAGAGTATTCAACAGGCAACATGAGTTAAGAAACTCATCAACACTGAAAGCCTCGATAGCTCATTGGTAGAGCATCTGTCTCTCATGCCAATGGTTCCGGGTTCGATTCTCGGCAAAGGCATATTTTTTTCTTAAAGTTGTATCCATTAACGATAGTTTCATTTGTACTTTAAAACACCCCCTCATGTTTACGACTCTCAATCTCAAAGTCATTATTTGTTGGCAATCTTGTACTTAAACACCCCCAGCCCCCGAGTGAGCCTTGAAGGCTTTGCCTCTTGAAACTAGTTGTCATTGTAAACGCCTTGAGCTCCTGGTTTTATCGGGAGGTAAGTGCGTCATAATTTTTTTATAGTAATAATAATAATAATGATAATAATAACAAGAACAACGATAATAGTAACAACAATACTAATCATAATCATAATAATAATCATAATAATAATAGTAATAATAATATTAATAATAATTTGTTGTTGTTGCTGTTGTTATCATCATCATCATCATTTTATTATTATTATTATAATATAATAATAATAATTAATATTATTATTATTATTATTATTATTATTATTAATGACACTTAAAGACCCACCACGTCACGTGTCAAAACCACGGTTTTCACGTGTATTCCCTCTTATAGCTGGTAAGAACTCTCAAGAAATCTTCCGAGCATAAAGAGGGAATGTGACACATGACGTATAATTTAAAACGATAATTTGTGTCTACAGCAAACGATTGCCATTATGCAGTGTTCACGAATGGAGGAGATCTTGCCGAGGAAAAACCGTGCTCAGAATCACAGTATACTGACTTTACAGACAATGGAGTTCCACGCAATCCAGGTTGGGTTAAACTTTGTGATTTACACAAAGGCACCATTAATAATGTTGCTGTTGTTGTTGTTGTTGCCTTACCCTGGCTTAAAGACTCCAGGGATCATCCCCCCAAAAAAGCCGAAGCACTCGAACAATATGGTACAAATGCACCAGCTAAGGATGAGAACAATAATTAATACGCGTGCGACCGTTTTTGATTTCCCCACCAAGTAACTGGGCAGCCACACTCCGACTTCGGAGGACTTTAGACTGATGATGTTCGGCTAGGAGCTTGTCATGGCTTGAGACAATCCCCGCACAACCCCGCAGAACATAGCAACATTTTGATGTAGCCTTGGCGTTCTAGCTTATGTCAACTGGTCTGACACAGCCTCTTGTCAAGGCGATGCCCTTAGGTATTAATAAACAGGGCAGTCACAAAGAATATGGCAAAGACATTTATACTATAACCCGAGTTTAACATCTATGCGCAAAGAACAAAAAGTAAAACAAATGTCAGAAAACTTTGGAGGCAATGGTCTGTTGTCACAAACGTAAAAAGCGTGCGTTGTCTTGTTGCACGAAGTTCTCGTGTGAGCTGTTGTCATACGGCCTGCACCCGTAGTGGCCAGAGTTAGGAATAGCAGTCAGTCTGGAAGTGCCCCCCCCATAAGGAAAGACCTGTATCCAGACACTCCAGCCGGCAGTGTTACTGTTAGGGGCTGCGGGGGAGAAAGTTACTGAACACAAGGATAGGACAGTTTATCTAAAAGGAGTTCTACTGTAGGGACGGTTAGGGCTAGGTTTAGCAAGGGAGTTAGTATCTTTAGTGCTTGTACTGTAGTCTGGTAGGCCTAGTGTGCTAGCGGGTTTGTAGCTTGGGGTTATCAGGGTTGTGTCCGCAATCACTGAGAGCCCCTGTGACCATACACCACAGTTGCGGCTCCAGTGTTGTACTTGGGTAGTTTGTGCTCCTGTTTGGCTGTGAGGCTGATGAGGTGTGGTGCCATCCTGAACCTTTCCACACCGCTCCATGAAGTAAGGTCTTGTGTGTTGGCTGTGTGACTGTGCATGTGTTTGCATGGACTTAGTCATTGTCCAAGTGTGTGTGAATCTGCAATCATTCAGTCTAGCCAGTCGGTCAATTAGTGAATTATACCCATAAAACCACTTCAGGTCCAACGCAGTTGGCTAAACTGACTGGGCCATTTTTCTGTTTATCAAACAAATTGGACATAGAAAACACTGGAGCCTTCGGAACATATCCACACACACACAAATATCAGATAAAGTACAAAAAAAGAAAAGAAGTCCACGGCTCCCTTGTTCAGTTGCACGTCGTGAGTTGATCTCACCGGCGTGTTGACTGAATACCAAGTCTCCACAGTAGTGTAGATCGAATACGCAGTCATACTTCCCTTTTGGTACGATGTTCTGAAAATGTGAAGGCGAATGTTTTGTGAAATGTCCTTTTAATTTAGAGGATGACACACGCTGTTCCGCGCTGTTTCCCTTGTTATAAAACAACATAAATAAAGAACGGACTCTATAAGATCGTGAAGGGAGACGGCGGATAGCTCATTCCCGTAATCCAATAACATTCCTGGAAAGTGCGCGTGCGTGTCTTGTGGGTCACGTGCGTCGAGAGAGAAGAGAGAGAGAGAGAGAGAGAGAGAGAGAGAGAGAGAGAGAGAGAGAGAGAGAGAATGTCTGTGCGTATGTTTTCCATTGGCTTTCTAGGTGGACCCTGACGGATGAGTTTTTGCAAGAAACACGTCGAGATCACCAGAAAGACGGCCTTTTCAAGGATCGGAACACTCACTTTGCTCTGGTTTCATAGACATCAAACCGTCAAAACGGCGATTCCTCCTTGGCGGAGATGCCGGAGAGAGAAGCCATTTTGGATGGGGTGGGTGGAGGCCAATCCCATTGTGGTTGAATCTTTTTCATTTTCTGAAATGCAATAAATATAAAGGAGCTTTTTCCTTTGTGGTGAGCGAAACTCCTTTAGATAAACTGTATAAAATAAAAATAAAAAAAAGGCTTGTATTGCGAACATTTCATGCAAACGATTTGGTCTAAACTCAGGCGGCCATTAGAAAAGAGACGACACACGCCTTCTCTTTCAGTGAAATAATTTGACTTCCAGCACCTCCGCCAAGGAGGAATCGCCGATTTGACGGTTTGATTTCTAGCACAGCAGAGCAAAGTGAGTGTTGCGATCTCTGTAAAGGGTGCTTTCCTGGTGATCTCCACGTGTTTCTTGCAAAAACTCATCCGTCAGGGTGCCCCTTTAAGCCATTTGGTAGTGCAACAGCGGCAATCAGAGGAGTAGCTCGTAATTTAAAACACAGTGGTTACGGGTACGGCGTTGTTGCAACACTCTGACCATGTTCAGGGATAGTAACTCTTACTAGTCGAAGTTTTCGTCAACAAGGGATAGTAACTCTTCCTAGTCGAAGTTTTCGTCAACAAATGCATTTTTTTAATTTCGTATATTTAACGTACATCTTGGTAAAGGAATAGGGTTAGGGATAGGGTTAGGAACATGTCAGAGTTAATTATTATTAGTAGTTTTAGAAGACATTTGCGCACAATTTATGCGTCCCGGCCGTGATTGAGCGCCGTACCCGTAGACCGGAGAATGTGAGATACGGGCTCGTACCCAGTGCCTCTGCCAATTTAAGAATCGGATAAATAACGTTATTTTTCTTTTTAAACCCTATTTTAATCAATCCTTTTATTTCAAAATATTGGTCATCTCAAAATATTTCAGTTTCTCTCAATAATATTTCAGTTTCTTCAATTTTGTCTTACCAGACCTCCACTATAATATTACTAGTTGAGAATATAACCAGTGTGTGTGAGCTTTTAGTATCTGTATTGTTACTGACTCGGGACTTTCTTGGTGTTGCACTGCCTCCGGGCATTGCCTCCAGGATCGTCCCCACCATCTTTATATCTACTAATGTCCCATCATGTGTCTGTTTCAGACCGCAGAGGATGTTAATAAGATTTTCCGAGAAAAAAAACCCCAGTGTGTGTGTGTGTGTGTGTGTGTGTGTGTGTGTGTGTGTGTGTGTGTGTGTGTGTGTGTGTGTGTGTGTGTGTGTGTGTGTGTGTGTGTGTGTGTGTGTGTGTGTGTGTGTGTGTGTGTGTGTGTGTGTTGTGTGTGTGTGTGTGTGTGGTGTGTGTTTGTGTGTGTGTGTGTGTGTGTTGTGTGTGTCCACTGTGTGTGTGTGTGTAGTTGTGTGTGTGTGTGTGTGTGTGGTGTGTGGTGTGTTGTGTGTGTGTGTGTGTGTGTGTGTGTGTGTGTGTGTGTGTGTATGTGTGTGTGTGTGTGTGTGTGTGTGTGTGTGTGTGTGTGTGTATGTGTGTGTGTGTGTGTGTGTGTGTGTGTGTGTGTGTGTGTGTGTGTGTGTGTGTGTGTGTGTGTGTGTGTGTGTGTGTGTGTGTGTGTGTGTGTGTGTGTGTGTGTGTGTGTGTGTGTGTGTGTGTGTGTGTGTGTGTGTGTGTGTGTGTGTGTGTGTGTGTGTGTGTGTGTGTGTTTCAGTGGACGGCACATGCGATGAATGCAAAGATTGCCTAAAGGGCACGTCCCGCTATAGAAAAGGCCAGGAAGGTAGGTTGTACAACTATATAAATACTTATTATACTGATATACACACCAGCATGACTGCTTTGACAAGCACGGGTTCTCTCTCTCTCTCTCTCTCTCTCTCTCTCTCTCTCTCTCTCTCTCTCTCTCTCTCTCTCTCTCTCTCTCTCTCTCTCTCTCTCTCTCTCTCTCTCTCTCTCTCTCTCTCTCTCTTGTGTGAAGGACAGTGTGATAATAACATTGTCAACACTAGCATACACATAAAAAACCCAAGCCGTTTTTAAATCATTACTTTCAGGCAAATTTAATGCACCAGTATTGTCGACTAGGTCTGTATATTATAGCCTACTTCTTTTGAAGAAATACAGTTTCTGACTGTTCTTTGAGATATTTCTTACTCGAGTCATTTTTTGGAAAAAGAAAACAAAACAAAGACGAACAAAAAACAAACAAACCAAAAAAAGCCCACCACCACAACAACTAGAAATACATTGAGACAATGCCCACCCCGCCAGTTATGTCCTCCCACCGCCTCCACAGATTGTAAGAATAGGCATCGCCTAAAATCTTTATCCTTGTCAAATAAAGTTTTCCAGTGGTCCAGTGTCCGCCCCCACCCCCTCTATCGCCCCCCCCCCACCACCACCACCACCCTCCCCACCACTTCCCAGTCCACAAAAATGCATACTATCATGCATAACAAACACACTAACCAATGCATACATTGCAAACCTCAGTACCTG
>CM065700.1:33538009-33553177 GCA_017654935.2 Phymorhynchus buccinoides | reverse complement strand
CTATCGCTGCATTTTCAAACTTGCCTTTCTTACCAAACATTAAGCTGTATTTGATGAACCTTTCCAGGTAATTATTGTTGTTGAATTATGGAAAGGCTTTAGGGGCAGTAAGAAAGGCAAGTGTGAAAATGCGGGGAGAGCCGAGAAATGTAAGGGGGGGGGAGGGGCATAGCTTGACCTTTACCAGTCAAATTATTTCACTGAAAGAGAAGGCGTGTGTCGTCACTTTTCTAATGGCCGCCTGAGTTTAGGCCAAATCGTTTGCATTTTTATGTTTTTGTTTTTTTAATTTTATACAGTTTATCTACAGGAGTTTCGCTTACCAGAAAGGAAATAGCTCCTTTTTATTTACTGCACTTCAAAAAATGAAAAAGATTCAACCACAATGGGATTGGCCTCCATCCACCCCATCCAAAATGGCTTCTCTCTCCGGCATCTCCGCCAAGGAGGAATCGCCGTTTTGACGGTTTGATGTCTATGAAACCAGAGCAAAGTGAGTGTTCCGATCCTTGAAAAGGCCGTCTTTCTGGTGATCTCGACGTGTTTCTTGCAAAACCTCATCCGTCAGGGTCCACCTATAAAGCCAATGGAAAACATACGCACACAGACATTCTCTCTCTCTCTCTCTCTCTCTCTCTCTCTCTCTCTCTCTCTCTCTCTCTCCTCTCTCGACGCACGTGACCCACAAGACACGCACGCGCACTTTCCAGGAATGTTATTGGATTACGGGAATGAGCTATCCGCCGTCTCCCTTCACGATCTTATAGAGTCCGTTCTTTATTTATGTTGTTTTATAACAAGGGAAACAGCGCGGAACAGCGTGTGTCATCCTCTAAATTAAAAGGACATTTCACAAAACATTCGCCTTCACATTTTCAGAACATCGTACCAAAAGGGAAGTATGACTGCGTATTCGATCTACACTACTGTGGAGACTTGGTATTCAGTCAACACGCCGGTGAGATCAACTCACGACGTGCAACTGAACAAGGGAGCCGTGGACTTCTTTTCTTTTTTTGTACTTTCTCTGATATTTGTGTGTGTGTGTGGATATGTTCCGAAGGCTCCAGTGTTTTCTATGTCCAATTTGTTTGATAAACAGAAAAATGGCCCAGTCAGTTTAGCCAACTGCGTTGGACCTGAAGTGGTTTTATGGGTATAATTGACCGACTGGCTAGACTGAATGATTGCAGATTCACACACACTTGGACAATGACTAAGTCCATGCAAACACATGCACAGTCACACAGCCAACACACAAGACCTTACTTCATGGAGCGGTGTGGAAAGGTTCAGGATGGTACCACACCTCATCAGCCTCACAGCCAAACAGGAGCACAAACTACCCAAGTACAACACTGGAGCTGCAACTGTGGTATATGGTCACAGGGGCTCTCAGTGATTGCGGACACAAGTCCGTGCAGTGGTCTATCAACCCCGATAACCCCAAGCTACAAACCCGCTAACACACTACCAGACTACAGTACAAGCACTAAAGATACTAACTCCCTTGCTAAACCCCAATCAATCAATCAATCAATCAATCAAAATATTTATTGTCTTTAAAACATAAAGAAATTCTTTGTCTGGCATGCACATAAAACACATATACAAATAAAGACAATAAGACAATATACAGTAAATACATCATAAGAATTAAATTACAATACAATATAGCACACACACACACACACACACACACACACACACACACACACACACACACACACACACACACACACACACACACACACACACACACACACAGAGCTAAACAAACAATTTGTATAAAAGTAATAATAGGACAACAAACAAAATGTATAAAAGAGGGTACATAAAAACAAGGTTTAGATTATAAAAGCCAATGCTGAATACTAGAACAATGTAAAATAATGTATGCTAAAGTCAACACACATTCACCCTGGCTCTCTCTCTCTCTCCTCTCTCTCTCTTCTCTCTCTCTCTCTCTCTCTCTCTGTCTCTCTCCCCCCTCTCTCTCTCTCCCCTCCTCCCCCCCTTCCCCCAATCTCTCTCCCTCTCCCCCCCCCCTCTCTCTCTCTCCCTCACACACACACACACACACAGCTTAAACAAACAATAATGGGACAATATGCATAAAACTAAATTAAAATGAATAACCCTAACCGTCCCTACAGTAGAACTCCTTTTAGATAAACTGTCCTATCATAAGGATAGTTCAGTAACCCCCCCCCCCCCCCCTGCCGGCTGGAGTATCCGGAGACAGGTCTTTCCTTATGGGGGGGGGGGGGGGGGGGGGGGGGTCGCATGAAAATAGGTAGCTCGTAAAAATAAGTAGCTCGCTACCTATGACAGTGTGTATTTGCGACATTGAGCATGAACCACAAATTTCACTTTTTTCTAGGGTTAGGGATAGGGTTAGGGTTAGGGTTAGGGTTAGTTAAATGGTTAAAGTACAGAAAAAGTGAAATTTGTGGTTGTCGCAAATACAGACTCTCATAATAGCGAGCTACTTATTTTTACGAGCTACCTATTTTCATGCGACAGGGTGCACATCCAGACTGACTGCTATTCCTAACTCCGGCCATTACGAGTGCAGGCCGTATGACAACAGCTCACACGAGAACTTCGTGCAACAAGACAACGGCCGCTTTTTACGTTTGTGACAACAGACCATTGCCTCCAAAGTTTTCTGACATTTGTTTTACTTTTTGTTCTTTGCGCATAGATGTTAAACTCGGGTTATAGTATAAATGTCTTTGCCATATTCTTTGTGACTGCCCTGTTTATTAATACCTAAGGGCATCGCCTTGACAAGAGGCTGTGTCAGACCAGTTGACATAAGCTAGAACGCCAAGGCTACATCAAAATGTTGCTATGTTCTGCGGGGTTGTGCGGGGATTGTCTCAAGCCATGACAAGCTCCTAGCCGAACATCATCAGTCTAAAGTCCTCCGAAGTCGGAGTGTGGCTGCCCAGCTACTTGGTGGGGAAATCAAAAACGGTCGCACGCGTATTAATTATTGTTCTCATCCTTAGCTGGTGCATTTGTACCATATTGTTCGAGTGCTTCGGCTTTTGGGGGGGATGATCCCTGGAGTCTTTAAGCCAGGGTAAGGCAACAACAACAACAACAGCAAAATTATTAATGGTGCCTTTGTGTAAATCACAAAGTTTAACCCAACCTGGATTGCGTGGAACTCCATTGTCTGTAAAGTCAGTATACTGTGATTCTGAGCACCGTTTTCCCTCTGTGAGCACTGCATAATAGCAGTCGTTTGCTGTAGACACAAGGAACCGTTTTGAATTATAAGACAGTCTTTAAAGACCCCCCCCCCCCCCCCCCCCCACGTCATGTGTCACATTCCCTCTTTATGCTCGGAAGATTTCTTGAGAGTTCTTACCGGCTATAAGAGGGAATACACGTGAGAACCGTGGTTTTGACACGTGACGTGGTGGGTCTTTAAGTGTCATTAATAATAATAATAATAATAAATAATAATAATAATAATAAATGATGATGATGAGGAGGAGGAGGATGATAACAACAGCAACAACAATTATTATTATTTTATTATTTTTAATTATTATTATTATTATTATAATTATTGTTATTATTGTTGTTGTTGTTCTTGTCATTATTATTATTATTATAAAAAATTATGACGCACTTACCTCCCGATAAAACCAGGAGCTCAAGGCGTTTACAATGACAACTAGTTTCAAGAGGCAAAGCCTTCAAGGCTCACTCGGGGGCTGGGGGTGTTTAAGTACAATATTGCCAACAAATAATGACTTTGAGATTGAGAGTCGTAAACATGAGGGGGTGTTTAAAGTACAAATGAAACTATCGTTAATGGATACAACTTTAAGAAAAAAATATGCCTTTGCCGAGAATCGAACCCGGAACCATTGGCATGAGAGACAGATGCTCTACCAATGAGCTATCGAGGCTTTCAGTGTTGATGAGTTTCTTAACTCATGTTGCCTGTTGAATACTCTCTAACCCACTAATCTAAAATGTTATCTCTTTGTTACCTCTTTACAGTGTTGTTTTAAGTATTTAATTATTCAAATCAGTATTGTTTGAAAGCTTGCATAAACATCTATGTGTATTAAAAGTGGGTGGGTGCGTGCGTGCGCGCGCGTGTATGTGTGTGTGTGTGTGTATGCAAATGTGCATGCATGCAACATTTGAGTGTCCTAGGTTGCTCTGTTCAAACATTATCGTGCCATGCAGGTCCTTGGGAGCATTTTCGGCTCTAGTGACCTTGACCTTTGACCTTCATTTTCGAACTTAATAATAATAATAATAATAATTGATAGTATTTCTACAGCGCCTTTCCGTAATTACTTTACACTCAAGGCGCTTCCATTCACTGATACACCCGAAATCACACAAGCCCAATCATTCACCCAGGTACAAGATCAAGAAGGAAAAATTCACAAACCGAATGAACTTTGAAAGTAGTGAGTCTTGAGTTTAGCTTTGAAAGTAGAGATAGTTGGTTCATGGCGGAGATCGACTGGGAGGGAACACACTACTTGGGAACTTGGCCTAGATGCCTTTAGTATCTACCTACATGCACCTTGACCTTTAACCTATGACCTTCATTTTCTAACATGACCTAGATACCCTTAGTACCTATCATCATGCAGCATTTGAGCACCATATAGGTTCCTTCGTTCAAACATTATCATGCCAGGGGCTCGACAGTATCTTCGGCTCCAGTGACCTTGACCTTTGACCAATGACCTTCAATTTCGAACGTGACCTGTAGATCTTAGTACCTGCCAGCATTTAAAAAATGAGCCTCCTATAGGTCCCTCCTTTCAAACGTTATCGTGTTTACTGTTAACATAGTCAGCCAGCCATAATTATAGTCAGGAACAGAACTCTCTAAAAAACATTACCAACTTCGCTTCGCGGGCTGGTAACTAGGCGACAGATGCAAAAATCCCTTACCTCCTCTTGGAACCCTGCTGCCACGTTTTTGTCTTCCGCTGTTACTGGTGCTCCACCGAATCCTGCCACTGTTACTGACATTCCAGTATGCATGGCTACTGCTGGTGGGGAGGAGGACGTTTTCGTGTGCAGAAAAGGATTCAGCTGGTTCAGTCAACCGAAGACTGGCTGAAGTGAGTGTTTGGTCATAGTAGTAAGGGCGTTTTCCTTGTCCAGTGTCGTTCTCCGTCCAGTCGTCTCTCTGGTCCAGTAGTGCGGTCTCGTATCTTTGTAGAAACTTCACAATCCTACTGTGGCTGACTTCTCTACCCTTGCCGCCTGTTTTAACCGTCTGTTCTTCGAGTTTGTTAAGTGGTTTGTGTTCAGGGTAGTAGTTCTCAATGGAGCTATTGCCTTTGGTACTGCGTCCAGGACCAACCAATGCCAGCCTTTGTGGAGAGGGCAGTTCTTATGAAATAAAGAAAGAGGAAGAAAACAAAAGGACAGAAATATGATATAATGCAGTGTAATACATCATGAATAGCAATGTGACTTCGATAGCAGCAAGCAAAAGCAGGTAGGCTTAGGTAACCTAATTCGTTTGGATTAGATCTTCTAAACTAATACTGCTGCTTGTTTATATATTATAGACTGCTCAAAATTTGGTAAGGATATTCTTTTATAACCTTGATTACTAAGAGGTGGTGTAAATTGTAATCAACAAATATTACATGACCGGAAAGAACATTTACTTATGAAGACAAGTTCACTCAAATTGTTTTATCCAACTTCCTGTTCACGTTTATCACGCGAAAAAAAGTTTTTTTTTAAAGTGTCAATTTCGAGCACACACACAACAAAAAAGAAGAAAAAAGTGTCATTTCGCTGAAATTGAGCAAAAACATAAACGTGAATAAAATTGTGAGACTCAACATTTCTTGCTCACATCGTAAACGTCGTACAGGAGACAAGTTTTATGGCCGAAATGAGATAATGACGTCATTTGACAGGCAAAGAGTTGTCTTTGTGTATTGGCATGCTGGAGAACAGTAATTTACACAGACTCATTGTGTCATTATAGTGTTTGGAATATTGCAGTGCATTGGCTCCGTAGCTTGGACTCACTGCCATGAGCTTGGTACTGCTGATACATGTTGTGAAGGTGGCAGAAGTTGGACGACGGGTAATAAATATGGCCGTTTTCTGCCTTTTTCAGGCCCACCAAAACAGTTTCACACACACTCTCTGGCAGCACTTTGATTGGCTGAATGCCTCAGTGCAGAATATTTCCACCCGAACTGTGAGGAACATATTCCATGATGCTGCATTCACTCCCCGCCCTGGGCAAGTTTTGGCATTCTTTTCATTCCAGCTGATAAGCAGCGCTGACTTGAGAGCCTTATACTACCATCATGTGGACATTATGAGACTTGACATGAATTCCATTCATCAACGAGTTCAGGATCTCATTTTATGTCACTGATGGTCTTGCCAGGGTGTGGATAGTCGAGAGCCAGCCATGAAACGTGAGTCAGAGAGCATGACAGATCTTGGGGTGGGTCTTTGACGGTTTGGTCCTGTATCAGCACAGTCGGGAAAACAATGTCACGAATTCTTCAAAAGGAATCTCTGATAGCTGTTTACTACAGGGATGAGTTCCTCGATGTCCATGTCAACCCTTCTGCTGGTACGATCCGAGATGACCTCATCTTCAAGGATGATAATGCACCTTTCGTCATGCAAGGGTTGTTTATACGTACATGTAGCAAGAGACTGTCATGTATATGAGGACACTTGCCCGATCCAGAGACCTCAGTCTGATAGAACAATGTTAGAACATGCTTCAGGCAGCCATTTGCAGCCGCTCACAGCAGCTCAGAAGTATACAGGTCCTGAAACTGTCTGGTGGAGGAGTGGAACACCCTGGATCAGAAAGAGCTTTAAATCTCCTCCAGAGCGCGAAATGGCGTTTCCAATCTGGAATTTCAGTGAGGGTGTCTCGCACTTGCTTATCCATAACTGTTCTTGCTACAAAAAGCAACAAATTTGAAAATTAAAATCCCCCCTCATTAAACTGGTTGTTTTATGTATTTTGAAGGGGTATAAGACAGACTGTCCTTGTGGTAAGCACATCAAATCATTCTCGGACCTTTTTTTTTATCCAAACGTGGAGCTGAAATATTGATTAAGTTAAATAAGAAAGAAAATGAATGGCTTTATGCTTATCTATGATAATTGTGCATGTTTTAAGATAATATCCTTAGCAAACTTTGAGCAGTATAGGCTGTTCTGTTTTACGCGTATATTGTAGACCGTGTATTCTGCCTGGTGGATAGTTTTTAAGCCGCCAATTTTTGCTAAACTTATTTATTATATATTTATATTTTTCTTAATATTATTTTTATATTTTTATGCTCTCCCCAAAGTCTTCCGTCAGTATATATGTGACCCAGCACCACGAAAGGAACATTAAGTGTCAAACTGACCATTCTGAGACAATTATACATTTGAAAACTTCATACAATTCTCTTTATAATGATACAAGAACCATACTTGTATCTTTTCCGTTCCAGGGTTATGAGCATTTAAAATTAGTAGGGTGAGCGTCGGTCATTTTGAGAAAACACAGTCTAAAGTCTAGCCTAGCTGTAGAAAATGCATTAACCTACTCGTTTTAAAACACTTATAAGACCATTTAGAGACCACAGTAAAGATTATCCTTTATAGCTATGAAAGATAAAATGTCATAGAACACAAAAATACCCTAACTCAAAATTGACACACACAAAAAATAGATTTTTGACTTTGCAAGCCCAGCGACTTAATGTACCTTTCATGGTGCTAGGTCACATTATGCCAATTGGCTTCTGCTGAAATACAAGCATGCAGCATAGTCTAATACAGTAGGGTCCTAATCTTTCATGCGGTCATCTTCATCAATAGTCCGTTAATTTACGCTGTCGCTGTTGCTGTGAACGATATTCAAATTTTCCCCCCCGTTTCACATAATTATCACGATTGGCTATAGTCTAGATAGGCTTTATAATTATATAAAAACTCCCTACAGCAATTAGTTTCCCCACTTCAAACCACTACAAACGCAAAGCAAGAGGCAAAAATGTGGTATAAGGGAGCGAAGCTAGTTTAAAAGTGACCAAAGTGTGGTGTGCACACAGATTTACTTCTGTAATCTTTTCATTTTTTATATGTAGACAGATCCACACTAGGTTTTCTATGTTTACTTTCCTTTCCATTAGGCTACTTCTATCTCCTCAGCTTTCTAATTTCTTGTCTTCTTAGTACCTCCCCAGGGCTCCCAATCGTCCTGCACTTACAGTATAGAGGGACTCCTTCACTTACAGTATAGAGGGTCCTAGAGGCGGGATAGAGGGTCCCAGTGGCATTGCGAATTCTAAAAAGAAATTTTCCAGTGCATCCCAGGGACTCCCTGCACATTCTTTCAGAGGGTCCTTTAGAATTTTAGTGCTTCATAGACCCCCAAATGGGGGTCTCTGGGAGCCCTACCCTAGGTACGACAAGAAAAAAACCCACTTACGTAATTCTGAGTTGTACTAATAAAATTAAAGAAAAATACCTAAATTGGAGTAGACATGCGTTTTTTGTCAATAGTTTTTAAAAATAGGTACGATTTTGTTGAAACATTGGTCTATTTTTCAATCATGACTCAAATACAGAAATGTGTGACATATTTCTTCCAACAATCAAGATGATTGAAAGCTGAACAAAACTCCACTATTTTTTTTAGAAAAACAGTATTCACAGATAGTGTATTGTCTGTAGAAACTATAATGTAGCTTTTTTTTTAGAAAAGAAGCTCTTCAATATTTGTTTTTGCATACAAAAATATTTCAGTCGAACAAAACTTCTTATTTCGGCTTTCCGGCGCCACCTTACCATGCGCTCGTCTCGTGCATTGACGTATTTATTAGTGTAACCGTCATCAAACTGACGTATTGATCATCAATACGTCAGTCGTCCGTGCATAGATCGAACAAAAAACAATCGAACTTTCATCACTCTAGATTTTTAGGAAGTTTCAAAACCACACATGCGCAACATTAAACACTTACATTTTAAGTATCGAAACAAACGAATGTCATTTTCTGATGCGGCTGGTCGAATGAAGTAAAATATTGTAAGCTTACAAGCTTACTTGTAAGCAAGAATCGCATTGTTGTCTTTGAGTCCGTTGTTATGATAAATAAGTACCTGTCATTAAATATCTACCTCTCGCATGAGAACTGTACCCATCTAACCCTAACCCTATCCCTAACCCTAACCCTAACCCTATCCCTAACCACGGAAAGAACAAAAAAAATAGAGCAGGAGGGTGTAAATCTACATATTTGCCGATAAATCGATGTACAAGTCCATAAATCCATAATCCGTAAAATTCACAATGGCGGACAAACAAACGATTCTGATTGGCTACGCTAGGACTTACTTCTAATGCGCATGCGCAGAGGTAAATATTTAATAGGACTACTTATTCATTATGACACCGTCATTCAGTTTGAAAACAGAAGTGCGCATGCGTTGTCATCGGCCTTGACCTTGACCTTTCACACGCGTCATTTCCTATGTGGAAATAAAACGGCGAATACGCCTCGATTTTTGACTTAACTATTTCTATGACTGGAGTAGATCTAACCCAAATCTTTAACAAAAATTGATCAAGCTTCACACAGATGATTAATTTTACTGCAGCTTATCTTTGTTAACGCGCCTCGGGCACAGCTTTTCAACGATCGATGCGCTCAGTGAAGCTTCTTGTTCTCTCTAATCAACAGCTATGTAAATAAACCGAAACAAAGCAATCACTTCCGGTGAATCGAAAACGATGCGCAGGACTTCGCAAAAAAACAGGCAAAATCAGAAATCGGCACGTTTAATACGGGGGATTTAGGAAAAAATTTGGCACGGTAGAACTGTTTTTAAACCTTTGAGAACATCACTAGAAGGCTTCATCTAGTATCCGGCACTCTTAATTAGCGTGAGGTGGCCTTAATTAGCGAGCGGACAACTGATTCTGTCAACGCTTTTCAACTCGGTAAATCTCCGCACCGCCGATCAGTGATCTGTCTGAAAGATGCACATTTCACCTTGAAAGCGAGGAAGATGAATCCTCTGTACACCCGTCACGACTTCTTTTAAGGTAAAAAATATGCAGGGACAAGAAAAAAATCTTCTTTTTAGTATTGGCCAGTTTGCAAACTCGAAAAGTTTCGGTTTTTTTCATTCGCTTAAATTTAAACAAAGGGACGTACTGTGTCAGACTGGCACAAATACGTCATCGCTACCTACCCCCCAAAGTGCAGCAGAATCTTCAGCCTGGTCACTGGTGAAGTTCAACTTCAAGTTCAAGTTGGCTGCCCGAGGCGAAGAAGAAGAAGAAGAAGAAGAACTTCAAGAAGAAGAAGAAGAAGAAGAAGAAGAAGAGCGACTTGAATGAGTTAATATTCATAGTAGTAAATCTCACCCCGGGTTTCTGCCAGAGAACACAGAATGACCAAAACTACAACGATCATGTTGTACTCTGAATTCTGACATTCCAAATGAAAGCTGTGCCGTGCGCAGCTTTTCCTCATTCAACTGTTGTCTACGCCATTTTGTTTTTCTGTTTTGAGATGATCTTCGGGTTTGCAAATGACGTAGGACCTAAATAAATCTTGACGTATATTGTTTCAGAAATGACGTCGCCGTGTTTGATGTGAACTGATACAACGTGTATCTATGTGTAACAATGTGTAACACTGTGGCCTAGACCACAAGTTACTAGGCCAAATATATTAGGGTGTTACAATTTCGTCCAGGTTGCATGGTTACTCACTTTGAAACTGTGTTGTATCTATTCTAAAGGATAATAAACACACACAGCTGTTGTAAGACCTAAAAGGAATCCCAATGATAAAATCAGTGCTATTCATTAGTTTATTCGCTGCAATTAAGTTTGTGTGATCTGCGTGAAAAACTGCCTGGATACCAAAACTGTAAATCACGCAGTTAGGGGAAGACGGGGTAAAAAGCGCATGGGCGGGTAAGAAGCCCACCCCAATTATCTCATGAAATAAAGAAAATTTCAGTCAAATTTGCCCATATGCTAACATTAACGCTCGTCTCATGGGCAAAATGAGACTGAAATTTGCTTCACGATAATTGGGGTGGGCTTCTTACCCGCCCATGCGCTTTTTACCCCGTCTTCCCCTAATATTCCTTTGTTTTCACAACAACATGTGTGATTTAATTAAGCATGTATTTTATGATGATTAATTGTCAATAGGCAATTTTCTGAAAACCTATGCCAGTGCAGGCGTCATACGCTTATTCTTTGGCCTCCTGGCGCTTTCTTCCGGCATAATTATGTGGATGAACCTCCCCGGTTCCGTGGCATAGGCCTACTAATCAGTGTGTTGATTGTGGCCACGCAGTGCGAAGAAAAAGAAGAAGAATCCCATCAGGTGTTAGACCAAAGACTAATAATAATGATAATAAAGTAATATCCATATTATAGTATTTATAAAACGCATTTCTTGCTACGTATCTCAATGCGCTGGCACACGCCAGTCATTTTAATTCATTTGCCAAACCGTAAGTCATATATAAACTTACATATAAGTATAAGTAAAGCTTGTACACACACCATTTTATTCTAATTGATTTGCCAAACCATGCATACGCCATTTAACTTGCATAGTAGCACACCATAGCAAATATGAAAATATCAGAAAGGTTTAAAATAGATAAATAAATACTACGCATACACACACGCGGATGCACGCATGTGCGTGCGCGCACACACATACACAGACAGATAGACACAAGGAGAGAGAGAGAGATTTGAAACTTTATTACTCAAGGAATTAGGGTTTCAATATGTCCTTGGGACGAAAACATGACTAATACAAAACGATAAGGCAAACAGACATGATTATGATGCAAGACATCAAAGTAAACAAAATCAAAGCAAAACAAAATAAACAAATAACTAACAAGTAGGGGGCAAGAAGAGACAGAGAGAGAGAGAGAGACAGAGAGAGAGAGAGTGAGAGAGAGAGAGAGAGAGAGGTATTAGAAAAAACCAAAAAGGCAAACAAATATGAACATGCACAATGATGAAGGCATCCAAATTAAATCAAAATTGAGAACATAGAAGGGGAGGAAACCCCACAATTAACTAACAAGTTCATAGCAACTCGAACCGGTTTTTCGACTGAACCGCGACAGTTTAGCACCGGTTTTCGGTTCAAACCGGTCCCCCCCCTCCTTTATTAGCCACTGCCACAGTGTGACCACTGCCCGTCGGTATGACCCTCGGCATACACACGTGTATCTGACTCTGGCCTAGTACGAGTACTAACACTTTTTTTTCTCTTATCAGTAACGTTGACTTGGTGTTCACACATGCGACCAGACAGAGAGAGAGAGAGAGGGATGGGTGAGAGAGAGAGAGAGAGAGAGAGAGAGAGAGAGAGAGAGAGAGAGAGAGAGAGTGTGAGTCTTTGTGTGTGTGTGTGTGTGTGCGTCTGTGTGTGTGTGTGTGTGTGTGTGTGTGTGTGCCATGTGTGTGTGTGTGTGTGCCGTGTGCCGTGTGCCGTGTGTGTGTGTGCGTGCATGTGTGTGTGAGTGCGTGTGCGAGCGCGCGTGTGTGGTATGTGTGTGCGCGCGCGCGCGCGCGCGCGCGCGTGTGTGTGTGTGTGTGTGTGTGAAGGAGGGGGTGGGTGGGTGTTTCCCGCATTTAGCTATAACTAAGGGAAGACAACTATAGGAAACTGTTACTCCTCGTATCACTCACTTGTGGATCACTACTCCATATCCTGTTTCGCTGGGCGTGTGCCAGTCAGTTCCTCCTGGAACAAAATGCCCTCTTTCCCTCTGTCAGCGATCGACCCTCTCTGCCGCTTTCAAAACCTCAAAACCCACCTGTTACTTCCCTCGTCACTGAAGCTCCGCTCTCTTTCTATTCTCTCTCTTGCCTTTTGGGTCTTTTTTGTGTGCAGTATTCCATTTATGTCGTAGCCTACGTGTGTGTTCGCTTTGTATTGCGTTTTTGTTTGCAGAATGCGTTATGAATTCTAACGTGGTTTAGCCGCTGTGGACAGGAACATATTTCAGTCACAGACATATTCACACACACACACACACGGACAGATAACGCACACAGCTCTATCTCGTTCCCATTTCAATATACTCCCGTTCTGTTAGAACTGGGAGTAAGATAGCTAATATATATGTTATTTAATTTTAATTAATGACTTAATTTGATAAAACGCTTGATTCAACATGTGGCTCAGCTTAGCATCTGGTCGAGTTGGGGGGCAGGATATGGGTGCAAATACAATGTAGAAAAGTGTGATACCATTGAATCAATCTTAATCAATACCTGTGTGAATGGGGACTCAAAAATGTGATATACATTGTCCATTTCATAAATTGGTTTGCCCCTTTCATGACATAGGCACTTTCCCGGATAAGGCGTAACATATACAAACCCATTATACAGATATACAAACCCATTATACAGATATACAAACCCATTATACAGATATACAAACCCATTATACAGATATACAAACCCATTATACAGATATACAAACCCATTATACAGAATAGTACAAACCCTTTGTACAGATATACAAACCCATTATACAGATATGCAAACCCATAATACAGATATACAAACCGATTATACAGATATACAAACCCATTATACAGATATGCAAACCCATTATACAGATATGCAAACCCATTATGCAGATATACAAACCCATTATACAGATATACAAACCCATTATACAGAATAGTACAAACCCATTGTACAGATATACAAACCCTTTATACCGAATAGCACAAACCCTTTGTACAGATATACAAACCCATTATACAGATATACAAACCCATTATACAGATATACAAACCCTTTATACCGAATAGCACAAACCCTTTGTACAGATATACAAACCCATTATACAGATATACAAACCCATTATACAGATATACAAACCCTTTATACCGAATAGTACAAACCCTTTGTTCAGATATACAAACCCATTATACAGATATACAAACCCATTGTACAGATATACAAACCCATTATACAGAATAGCACAAACCCTTTGTACAGATATACAAACCCATTATACAGATATACAAACCCATTATACAGATATACAAACCCATTATACAGAATAGTACAAACCCTTTGTACAGACTGGTAGGCAAGATGTTTTGACGAATAGGCGACAGCGGCAGTGTAATATTACGCTGCTCACAAACAAAAAAGTAAGAAATATTGTGTTTTGTAAGATCGCCATGGGTTCAATAACACAATTGTCAAGTTCTATTCAAATTGAGAACAAAAGCATGTTGATCCGTGAACATAAAATCGAAGACTCGGAATTTATTTTGAAACGTCACGTGATTGCCAGAGACCGAAGACGGACATCAGTGATGGGTGCAATGTCACAAAAATAGTCATATAAAGCTGTTGACGGGACTATAATAGACTAATTACTAACTAACCAATGGAGGGTGATCAATCATGAAAATGGACAGAATTGTCCACATTGCCAGTCCGGTGTCACGATAAATAAGTAGTCGTATGAAATATTGACCTCTGCGCATGCGCATTAGAACAGTTACTTATCTCACGTGATTACTACTAACCCTAACCCTATCCCTAACCACGGAAAGAACCAAAAAATAGAGCAGGAGGGTGTAAATCTACATAATTATTTGCAGAGAAATCGATGTACAAAGCCATGCACTTAGTTTCGTAATGATTCACAATGGCGGACAAACAAACGATTCTGATTGGCTACGCGGCTAGGACAACTTATCTCATAGAGGTAGCATATTCTCTTCACACCGGGACATGACCATGGGGATTGGGGTGAGGGGTGGTGGTGCTAATCTGCATCTTTGCCTGTCCCTGCTTCATGTCTCTCAACTCGCACAAACGGCTCACCAAAAGAAACATTGTCCCAATAATTATATTGACACAGTTTCTGGGAGTACGTTGACTATGGCTTGCCATACTAATCTTGTCCTAATATAATTATCCTCTCGCGGCTGCGACCTCCCTTTTAAAGACCCACTGACCCACCACGATTAAGTCCCTTGGGTTTTTTTTTCTCTTCTGGGTAGCTGTGACCCACATAGAAATTCCCCCAACTTCAAATTGGGGCTGCTCTTTAAAATGATGTTTCGTTTTCAATTTGGGGATAT
>CM065700.1:33525509-33533009 GCA_017654935.2 Phymorhynchus buccinoides | reverse complement strand
TCATATGCGAATGGTGTTGTAAAGTCTGACTTCTTTCGGCAAAGACAAGGTAGTCCCCCCCCCCCCCCCCCCCCCCCCCCCCCCCCCCCCCCCCCCCCCCCCCCCCCCCCCCCCTACAAAGATTCATCGTTTTAAAACCAGGGGGGCGTTTCACAAGTGTGAGCGCAAATCGGCAAACACGGTACTAAGAAACACCTCTTTTGCCGACGTTTGTCGAAAAGGTTTTGTGGCTGTGATCGAGGTAGCAAGCGACAAACTATTTGAAGGATCATGGGAAATATCAATACTTCCGGCTTTTTTTTTTATATCTCGCGTGACGAGACTTGAACTTTAAAAATGGAAGACCAAAACAACAAGCTTGCCACAGCAAATATTCTTTTTAGTCTATAGTGAAAAAAATATGGGATGATTTTAGCAAATTAAACAAACGCAAGTGTTTTGGAGTGCTCTTTCTTTAATTTTCATCATGTTAGATGGCATAATATAGTGCAAATTTAATTTTCTGCACACAAATAGACGTGGGTGAAATCGAAAACTTTGTACAAACTGACAGAGAGGTATGATTTATCTCCCTTATGATAGCAACCCTTTTCTCTCTCCCAAAAAAATGAAGAGTAAGCTTAAAGAGTTATCTGACCTTAGCAAACGTTTAGGGTGCTTCTTAGGCCCCGTTTGGCGTAAGCGTTATTCGTGCGGCGACCGTTTTCTAGGGAAACTCAACCCTGGTGTTATAAATAGCTTTGTCTGGCAGCTTATTTTCTTTTAAAGAAATGAAATGTTTTTCGTAACATTTTTGTGTGTGTGCGAAAAGCAAACGTGGAGTTTGGGAGAAGAAAAAAATAATTAAATTGACTTTCTGAAACATTTTTGCTTTGCATTTTATTCCTATGTTAGTATATATATAAGCTATCCACAAAAAGTTAAGGATCACTTGCAAACTAATTCATAACTTTCCAAATAAGAAAGCCAATGCGTTGAATTTTGGCCAACATTTAATTCAATGCTTTAGTGATAACGATACACAATTGCCTTCAATTTCGAGCAATCGTTTGGTCTGTACATTTGATCAAAGTGGGTACGTATCGAAATTTGATTTCCCAAAGTCATTGAAATCACAAGACAGGGCATTCTGATGCTCCCAAAAGTTCAGTAATGCGTGTATCCGCCATGGCTGTTCTGGCACTCGACGCAGCGAGTCCTCATGGAGTTGACCAGGGTGGTGAAGATCCTCTGTGGAAGCGCCTGCCACTCAGCCTGCAGCATCTGGTAGAGGTGCTGGGCATCCCTGGGAGGGGGGTGGTTGCTCCTCACTTTGCGATCCAGCTCATCCCAGAGGTTCTCAATCGGGTTGAGATCGGGACTGCATGCTGGCCACTCCATTCTGTTGACTCCAGACTGCTGCAGGAAGTCGTTGACCACCCTTGCCCTGTGGGGGCGAGCGTTGTCATCCTGGTAGACAGTCGGCGGTCCCATCTGCTGCAGTGTAGGCACAGCCAGCGGTCGAAGGATCTCATCCCGGTATCGGAGGCCAGTCAGGTTACCCTGTACATGATACAAGGGTGTTCTGTGGTGAAGGCTGAAGGCCCCCCAGACCATTACAGAACCTCCACCAAAGGCCACCTTTTCTTGGACAGTGGCGTCAATAAAGCGTTCCCCTGGGCGCCTCCAGACCCTCAGTCGGCCGTCGTTGTGGTTCAGGGTGAAGCGTGATTCATCACTGAACAGGACCTGGGACCATTGCTGACGTGTCCACCTCACGTGACGTCTGCAGAAGGCGCGGCGTGCTGCCCTATGGGCTGGAGTTAAGCGTGGCCGTACAGCTGGGCGACGAGAACGGAGGTTAAACCCATGAAGGCGGTTCCGTATGGTCTGCTGGCTGATGTTGATGTTAGTAGCCACCCTCAGCTGCCTTCGAATGATGCTGGAAGAGGCTGTTCTTGTCTGCAGGGCTTGTCGTTCAATGAGACGATCTTCACGTGGAGTTGTCTTCTTCGGTCGACCAGATCTGCGTCTTTCATGGACCCTCCCAGTGGCTGTGAAGCGTTGAATCAGTCTGACAATGACCGAGATGGACACCTGAAGTCGCCTGGCCACTTCTCGCTTGGGAACACCATCTTGGAACCATGCAACAGCTCGTCCCCTATCCAACTCGCTCAATTTTCGTCGTGGAGGCATTGTCAAATCAGGCCTAATACTGGTGGTATGTCTTCTTATAAAGCCAAGCAAGAGACAGCATCTCACACATAAACAGCAGTGCTTGCACGTGCATAATGGTTTTTCCATCTGGCTTGTGCAATGTGTTCATGCAGAACGATCCAAAACAAGGTCCTTTTTCGCAAGTTTCCGCTTTTTCTTTTGCTGCCAAGCTCAGTAATAGAGAATCACGTGCAATGTTTCCACTAACACAACATCGCCCACTTACAGCTGAACAAGAATTCATAACAATTTGTCTTGACTGAGAAATAAATAACAGGAGCGAACGGAGTTTATTGCGCACCTGTTTTCTCATAGTGATCCTTAACTTTTTGTGAGTAGTGTATATATAATGTCCTTTTGTTTTCATAAAGCACAGAACAAGAATACATACAAATGTTGGTGGAACTTTGCAGATAGCTACAGCCATGCATTTATAAGTGTTTATACTAACTTGTGGCGGTGCCATAGCCGATGAGGTTTAACCGAGGCGTGGTCACCGCTACAGCTATCTGTATTAATTTTTAAAAATCAGGACTTTACTGGTTTCGTACTGCCTCCGGGCATTGCCTCCAGTATTGTTCCCACCATATTTGTATTTATAAATGTCCCATATGTGTTTGATTCAGACCAAGATGACGTAAAACTCCATTTTCTCTCTCTTTTGCTTTGCATTTTATTCCTATGTTAGTATATATATATAATGTCCTTTTGTTTTCATAAAGCACAGAACAAGAATACATACAAATGTTGGTGGAACTTTGCAGATAGCTACAGCCATGCATTTAAAAATGATATTCCTTCTTTCGTTTATGTCATAACATGACATACATGTAGCATTAGATAATGTAGTTTATGCGGTGCGCCCCGGTTCGCATATTGCCGTTTCGCATACTGCCGCTTCGCATAAAGCCGATTCACATACTGCCGCTTCGCATACAAAGCTTTGTGGACATGGCATTTCGCATAAAACTCAGAAAGTTAGGGATAGGGTTAAGGATAGGTTAGGAATAGGGTTAGGGATAGGTTAGGGATAGGGTTAGGGATAGGTTAGAGATAGGGTTAGGGATAGTAAGAAAGTAACAGAAAGTCACGTAGAGTGCATTAGAACCTGCAAGAGTGCATAATATGCGAAACGGCAAACCCGTTTATGCGAACTGCCAGGTTTTTCTTGAAGACACTCGACTTGCGCCCGCGGCTCTGATCAAAGGATTATGCGAAACGCGTTATGCGAACCGGAGGGCACCCAGTTTACGTCTCTCTTATTTGTTCATAACATGATAAAACATATTTATCCATATTTGTTATACTATATTATTATAATCCATTGTCGAGACTATTATTAGTTTCATTATTATTATATTATTATAGTGCTTTATTATAAGGCACCCGCCCCTAATTTTACACAAGACTCAATATTTTGTCTTTATATTTTCTTACTCTGTTGCGTCATATTATGATATAAAATATATTAATATGTAGTTAACCCCCCGTGGGAATACCAGGGGGGGGGGGGGGGGGGGGGGGCTTTTGTATAAATAGTTCCCCCACCTTCTGGAAATACTGTGCTTGTAACTTCCTCTAACCTGTCACTCTCTTTGACTCTGCCTTTTCCCTTTGCTTACTGTCATCTACTATCTTTCTGCCTTACCGGTCCATTCTCCTGCCCCTTTTTTCACGAAACACTTTCAAAAACGTTTCCTCCAGCCGAAGAAATAGTTAAGGCCCATAACGGCTGCATGTCGCATCTGCGCTCATAATTGACAGGAAACTGTCTGAGCGATCGAAGAAGAAGAAGATATGTGATATTATAATATTAATTAATATTATATATTACTATTATTAGTAGTATATATAGGTGAAGACGGGGTAGAAAGCCCATGGGCAGGTAAGAAACCCATGCCAATTACCTCATGAAATAAAGCAAATTGCAGTCAAATTTTGCCCATGAGACGAACGCTAAACATTAACACTCGTCTCGTGGGCAAAATGTGACTGAAATTTGCTTCATTTCATGAGATAATAGGGCATTTGCCACGAGTATTCGTTCTCTGTACTAGACTAATCAAAGAATGAAATAGTGAGGCCAAGAGAGGAGATAACGAAATAGGGCGTTTGCCACGAGTGTTCGTTCACTATACTAGACTACTAACTTGCCCGAGCTCGTTCTGCCCGAGTTACGCTGACCTTTCTAATTCAACTCTCTAAATTCAACTCAGTGAAAATCAAGGTCACTGGCGCGTGGCAAATGTTCTATTGAACAAAGGGTGAATACTCTCTTTCATATTAACTCCCCTCCACCAAAGTTGATTACGATGCCAATCCCCTAGCAGTGCGTGGGTCAGAACCAAAGTCAGACAAACAAAGCACTGTGTGGGTGGAGGGTCATAAAGGCGAACTTGGCACATTCTTTTTTTGAGAATGATGCTTTGTTTGTCTCACTTTGGCTCTGATCCACACACTGCTAGGTGATTGGTATCGTAATCAACTTTGGTGGAGGGGAGTTAATTAGAAAGAGAGTATTCACCCTTTGTTCAATTTCGTATACCAGACTACTAATGTGCCCGCACTCGTTCTGCCCGAGTTACGCTGACCTTTCTAACTCAACTCTCTAAATGCAACTCAGTGAATTTCAAGGTCGTCCTCACGTGGCAAATGCCCTATTGGCATGGGCTTCTTACCCGCCCATGGGCTTTTTGCCCCCGTCTTCTCCTATATATAGCACAGGGTTTTTAATTAATCGTGGGGGGGGGGGGGGGGGGGGGGGAGGGGGGGGGGGGGAGTATCGCCTTACAGTCCTTAAAATACGGCACACAAAATGTCGTTGTGCACCGCAGACGGCACATCCCCGGGGCCCGATACCTGAACGTGATGGCAGGGCCTCACTCGGACCTGTTTCCCCGAAACCTACCGCCCAAGGAAGCGTTCCAAGAGGCTGCTCGCTCAGCGGGGGTGTGCGACGACAGTCGTGTGATCCTGTACAGCGACTCCGACAACTCGGGGTTCTTCTTGTCCGGCCGGGCTTGGTGGACCTTCATGGTACATGTGGAACCCCCCCCCCCCCCCCCCCCTCCCCCCCCCTCTCTCTCTCTCTCTCTCTCTCTCTCTCTCCCCCTCTCTCTCTCTCTCTCTCTCTCTCTCTCTCTCTCTCTCTCTCTCTCTCTCAGTCCTTATTCTATCTTGTTCTGATTGAAACAACCAGCTGACTGCAGTAATTGTTACCATGTGTATTGATTGTTGATGACGAGAAGTATTCCAAATGTTGTTATTTGATTGACTGTCATGAGTTAATAATGGTTACTCTGTTTTAAATATGCACAATTCTAAGTTCATGTAATGAATTTTAATAATTATTTGATTGGTATAATTTTGTTTCACACGTTTGATTAATGTTCTTTCAGTTATGTTGTATCTCTGTCATGTTGTTGCACCTAACCTGAATTTCTCTTTTGGAGATATTAACCCTTTCACCGCCAGCCATCTTTGAGCCAAAAATTTCCATTAAAGCTACTTGGCTACAGAAAAGATTTCGTCTGCAGTATTGTTGGATTTCTCTGTGACACATTTGAAATGGTGTCAATCCTTACTGCCCAAATTTAGGAACACAATATCATTGAATAACAGACCCTGATTTCAAGAGGTTTTTATGACATGGTTGTTAAATCATTGTGATGCAAAAATGCGACATTGGCGGTGAAAGGGTTAAAGTATACTTGAACTTGAACTTGAACCTCCCTTATATTAAGAGCTTCAAAAAACATCCATAATATGTGACACAGCACCACGAAAGGGACATTAATTACGTCGCTGGGCTAGTTTCTCATAACAGGCTTGCACAGTCAAACATCTAATTTCTTTTGTCAATTTTGAGTTATGGGTATATTCGTGTTCTCTAACATCTTAGCTTTCATATTTATATAAAGGGTAATCTTTACTATGGTATCTAAATGGTCTTATAAGTGTTTTAAAACGAGTAGGTCAATGCAGTTTCTACAGCTAGGCAGGACTTTAGACTGTTTTCTCAAAAATGACCAACGCACATTCTACTAACTTTAAATGCTCATAACTCTGGAACGGAAAAATATACAAGAATGGTTCTTGTGTCATTAGAAAGAGAATTGTCTGACGTTTTCAAATGTATGCTTTTCTCAGAATGGTCAGTTTAACACTTAATGTCCCTTTCGTGGTGCTGGGTCACATATGAGGTCACGTCTTGAATGGGAGCGAGTTGTATATATAAGGGAGGTAATTTTAATACTTACATCAACCGAGGCGTGGTTACTGCTACACCTATCTGTATTGTAAGAAAATCGGGACTTTACTGGTGTTGCACTGCCTCCGGGCATTGCCTCCAGTATTGTTCCCACCATCTTTGTATCTACAAATGTCCCGTATGTGTCTGTTCCAGACCGAGAGGACGTAAAACACCCTTTTTCATACTTACAAAGAAGGGCAATGTCTCAGAGAAGTAGGTCTTATGTGGGAGGGAGTCTTATAAGGGAGGTTCCACTGTACAAAAACAGCGGATATTTATTTTCTGTCGTCTTTATAGTGGCGGGTTACTGGTTTTAACGTGTGTTTTCTATTTATTCTTAATTCCAATTGAAATGACTAATTTGACTAAGGTTATTATGATGTCGCAAGAAAGTCCATGCAGCGATGACGGTGAAATTATATCTCTTCCAGAACAACTGGCGTTTCTTGATTGTTTTAATGTTACCGACATGTTTTTGTTTTTATTTTACTGGGGGAAAAAACAACAATATTTGACTATTTTTACCAGTAGGGGACACTTTTTGAATCGGTACCCCCTAAGGATAGAGATCTCTATCTCAAGGGCAGATAATCCCAAAGCTATGAAACTTTCAATGTGGATACTACTGGTAGAGGGCTATAACTATATACTATAATTATAAAGATAATGTTTGTACTTTTGGCTTAAACGTAAAAATACTTTTTTCTTCAAAAGGTACGAATTACAAGACCTGTTACGGAATTCGTACCACCAAGTTACTGATATCGTACCAGGGGGTTTATAGCACTAATTCAACGGTAGGACGCTCGTGACTTGGCTTTAGCTATAGACCATTCTCTCTTCTAAATGTTCCAGTTAGTCTCTGTGACGTCAAAGTAAATTATGTCATTTTATCATCAAAAGTTTGATGTCACGTAAAACAGGCCCCTGAATGCATTTTTGACGCTGCGCCATTGAACAGACGTAGGAGGTACGAATTACGTGATAGTGGTACGAATTGCATAACTATGGCACAATTATTTTTCCTTTGAACATTTTAATTTACAAAGTGG
>CM065700.1:33498009-33520509 GCA_017654935.2 Phymorhynchus buccinoides | reverse complement strand
AAGCACCAAATCGTAGTACCTAAACTGAGTGTGTGACGTCATATTGAGGGGGCATCTACTCTTAAAGACCTATCAACCGATCCATAGGATCGGGTAACGATACTCCGACACATCTGACGTGGCGAGCGAAGCCTTCTCCCTCGTACAATAGGGGGAAAAGAAGGGAAAACCCGCTTCTGTGGCCTGCAGCGGTTCAAATGCTGAGTGCGCGAGGTGCAACTCGCCTTTATACTCCGGTTATGGGTTTAACAGTGGAATTAACATGGCGACGCCCTTGGGGCCTACAATTCTGCACTTTAACGCTAATTTATTTCTACGTTGAAAAGACTTTTGAATTAGAAAGAAATGCTCAGTGATTGTTTATTACACATCAACATCAATTTCAGGCCGACTCGTCTTTGGACTTGATGTCCCCTTTAACTGTGAAGATGTGTGTATTGCAGGGCACATCAAAGGGGTGGTCAGTCTGCCGGCCAGTCGTCTAGTGGACAAAGACAAACATGAAATGCTGGACCCCCAACAGCTGAAACAAGGTGGGTAGATAGATGGTGGTCATTTGCCATGTTTTGGCAAATTTTCACTTTTTTAGTATTCTCATTTTTTTGTTTAGCTTGTAAGGGAAGACACTTAGTTACGGAAAGACGTTAAACATTAAAAATAGGGAGAAAGGTGGCAAGAATGGTTAAGAAAAAGTCATTAAATTCGTTCAAAAATATCATAGACAAGTTTTTTTTCCAAATCAAAATGTATTCAGTTAATAATAATACAGATTTAAATGAATAAAACACAGATGCCGTAGTAGTCATCAGTGAATGAAGCCAAACCTATCCAAAGCATATTTAGAGGGCAAAAGGCTAAAACTAAATAGCCTATAGTGCCATTTATGCTATGCTATGCTAAGACGTTCGCCTGCCAAATGTAATGCGTGACTGCAGCGTGAGTGACCCGGGTTCGAATGATTGTATTCCGTTTGTTATTTCAAAACTTTTCTTTTATCTTTATTTTCCCTCTAAATCCATGCCCGAGTTCTAACGAAAAGTATGTGGGGTCGTGTGGGAGGGATGGAGTTCATCTTGTGAAATGTTATTTCATTGATTTTCCACCACGTTGGGCGTTGTGTTAAGTCCTCTCGCGGACATTTGTCCTTATGTGCACATTACTGTACAATGACTCTGTTTCTGCTTTTTGGGGGGTATTTATTTCATTACTCGCCATGTTACATTACCACACAACATTTGAAGCCATTCCACCCACTCGTTCATAAGATACAGCTCGGACATGAAGGAAGGGAATTTTGGTTTTGTGAGTCTTCCTTTGGCAGAGATTTACACTGGCGATTCAAAATTCAGGATCTGAATAGGTTGTGACAAGCTGATCAAGAATATATCAGGGTTATTATGGAGAAGCTACGCTTATTATAGATCATGGTATCCGCGAGAGGACAAAATGTACGCGAAAGGACTTAACAGGCGTGTTTCCACACAGTGATGGCGGAGGCTAAAGTGGATTTGAACCGGCCGCTGACCTCCTATTGCAACTCTGGCATGTCCTCCTGTACCCTGGCCTTTGCCTACAAACTGTGTGGAGGGCCTGACGTGTCCGTCTATCATGTGAGTTGGGGGGGGGGGGGGGAGAGAGGAGAGAGAGAGAGAGTGTTGTAAAGTATTAGCTTTCTCTCGCTAAGCCTCTGTGTGTGTGTGTGTGTGTGTGTGCGTGTGCGAGTGCATGCATGCGCTTGCTTTTGTGTGTTTGTGTGTGCATGCGCGTGTATATGAGTGTTTGTTTGTGAGTGTGTGTGTATGTGTGAGGGATGGATCAGTCACTCCTGCAACCCCCCCCCCCCCCCATGATCCGCATATTTGAGTGTGTGTGTGTGGGTGTTGCATGTTTGCATGTTCAACTGAGATAAAAAGATAGAGGTTAGCAAGAGATGGACCGGGAGAGATTGATTTAAGACAATGTGAAGGAGGGAGGGACGGACACAAAAGAAAAGACAAAGAAAAACAAATCCATGAGAAAAATGCGCGCTCCATTTTTAAGATAACTTTTAAAGACCCCCCACATCACGTGTCACATTTCCTCTTATGCTAGGAAGATTTCTTCAGATTTCTTACCAGCTATGAGGGAAAACACGTGAAAACCGTGATTTTGACATGCGACGTGCTGGGTCTTTAAGACTTTAGATCATTTGGGTAATTATTTAAAAAAACACAAGAGCAGCTTTGCCATAAATCCTTACTCTCTCTCTCTGCGACTTTCTATCTAAATAATATAAATTTATACCATCATAAACCGAAGTGACTTCTGCTTTCTTTCTTTCTTTCAGGGTGGCTTCACCGAGTGGAAGAATAAGAAAACCGGTGACATTGAAAAAGCGAAGAATGACGAAGCACAACAAGCAAAGAAAGCATAATCCTTACTTCTCCTGTCGTATGAGCGCAGATGCGTCATGCTGCCGTTATGCGCCTAACTAAGAAATAGTTAGACCCAGCATGTCTGTCTTCGGCCAGGCATAATCACAGCGTCGATTTATCCACGGATCCACTCTACCAGTTCTCTGGCAGCGGAAAGCTGGAAGCTTATGTGCTTTTCTTTTACTAATCTGGGCCTGTATTCACGTTGAGATAGCATGAGACTTAGCATGATGCTAACTTAGAAGCTCTTCCAATGTCTTATAGGATTTAATAGGACTTTTGGAAGACCTTCTAAGTTAGCATCATGCTATCTCAACGTGAATACAGGCCCAGGATCAAACTAAACAAGGTTTATAAGGTGCTTTGTAATGATACAGTAGTGAAAGTAGACAGGATGTTAATAAGAATTGTCTTTTTTTTTCTCCTAGTAAAATGTTTATGTAGATATTTTCATTGTGGTCCTTAGATCTGCTCTCGTGTTGATAGGGCAGCAACCGTCAATTTCAGCGAACATACCAAAAGCATGAATAGGGTAAGACGGGGTAAAAAGCCCATGGGGCGGGTAAGAAGCCCATGGCAATTATCTCATGAAATGAAGAAAAGTTCAGTCACATTTGCCCATGAGACGAACGCTAAACATTAACACTCGTCTCATGGGCAAAATAGAAATATCCCGTGAATAATGTCGATGGGTACCAAGACCTTACGGGATGAAATGTAAGTAAATGAAACATTTAAACCCTTTCACCGCCAACGTCGCATTTTTTACACCACATTGATTTAACACTCATGGCACTAAAAGGCATACATATCAGGGGCTGTTATCCAAAGACTCTATTCTCTTCATTTTGGGAGGTGGGTATAGGCCTTACTTTAAATGTCAGAGGAATCCCAAATATTACAGATTTTTTTTCTACCCAGTTAAATTTAATGGACACTTTTTGCTGAAAAACGGCTGGCAGCGAAAGGGTTAATGGTAGATCAAGATTAATTGAAGTGCAGCAGTATTACCTATGCTTGGTTGATTAAAGGCACGGCCGGAGTATAAAAGAGGGGAAGCGCTGAGCGCGCGCCGCATTTGAATTGCAGCTGCGAGCCACCGCGAGGCAGAGCTTTTCTGGCGAAAAAGGACCCGATCCCTGGGATCGGTTGTTTTCCCTTTAAACTCTTAGGATCAGGGAGTATCCACCAAAACAGTGGAACCACGCATTAAGTCCTCATCACTGTGAGGAATCTACTAATACCAAGCTTTTGATTCATGTCATTCCTTTTGTTTTGTCTAGAATAAAGAAATATCTTCGCTGTCCGACGCTAACCGTGTATCTACAAAATTTGACAAAAATAGATTTTTTTTTACTGAAACTCCTTACAGTGACCTCACGCAGGTCTTCTATAAATATCTTGTGTCTGCGACCAATGAAAATGCTCAAATTTGTCACATGATACCACGGAAATAATCGTGTATGTGGCTGGTTGTTGATGGTTTTGACGCGATAAGCGTGTAACTGGTCACGCTAATCGTGTGTAACTGCCGGCAACTGTCGTATCTCCCATTGTGAGAACAATGCTTTAACTTTGTGACTAACGGTGTAACTGAATTATCACGAAAATGTTGGGTGTTAATGCAACTTTTGTATTGTGTCACAGAAGAAGGGTCAAGCGTATATCAAATGGGGATAGACTTTGTAGCAGGCAATGTTTTTTGATGCTCCTGTAAAATCACTGATTGTGTAAATACACGGTTAGTGTCGGACAGCGACGATATGTTCCTATAATGTTATCAAAGAAGTGTGTTGTCATGTTTGCGCGCTTTGTGAGAATGGACAGGTAGGAGATTGACCTAATTCAGAGAAAGTCAGATCGCAATGACACCTGATGGGGGGCACTGGGTGGATGCCTCGTGCCTCCATACAGGGAGCTGGACGCCCCTGCCACGAGTCTCCCCGTGGGGATACCGGGGTGTCTTTCATAAAAATAGTTCCCCACCTTCTGGAAGTTCTGTGCTTCACATTTCCACTAATCTGCCACTCTCTGTGACTCTGCCTTTTCCCTTTGCTTTCTATCATCTACTGGTACTACCTTTCCGACTTATTCGCCCATTCTCCTGCCGTTCTTACCCCAAAATCCTCCAAATAATTTTTCTCCTTTGAGCTCCTCCGAAATCGGAATGCATCGTCTGTACGCAGCGGGGAGACCAGCGAAAAAAAACCGGACACATACGTACCTTACCCATTATGGCCATATTATGATATGGCCTGGGAACGCAGAAGAAGAAGAAATGACACCTGAAATAAATGACAATAGACTGTATATATCGTCTTCATGCCCCACATGATAAAACAGTCGGCGGACACTCGGCTCAAAACAGTTTGCCATGTTTAATCATCTTAAATCCGAATTCTCCACCATATGTGACCCAGCACCACGAAAGGGACATTAAGTCGCTGAGCTAGTTTTTCACAACAGGCTTGGAAATTAAAAAATCTCATTTTTTGGTCAATGTTGAGTTATGGGTATTTTTGTGTTCTCTAACATCTTATCTTTCATCTTTATAAAGGACAATCTTTAATATGGTCTTATAAGTGTTTTAAAACGAGTAGGTTGATGCATTTTCTTCAGCTAGGCCAGACTTTAGACTGTTTTCTCAAAATGGCTGACACTCACCCTACTAACTTTGAATGCTCATAACTCTGGAACGGAAAAAGATATGAGAATGGTTCTTGTATCATTAGAAAGAGAATTGGCTGACGTTTGCAAATGTATAATATTCTCAGAATGGTCAGTTTGACACTTAATGTCCCTTTCGTGGTGCTAGATCACATATTTGTTTACCTTGACAACACTCACTAACTAACAATTTTGAAGGAGTGCACACATGGTCATGACTGAAGCCCCATAAATTCAAGCAATTTCATGCAGATTCGGGCCAATACTCTAAAACCACGAAAAGATTGAAATGATTAGATGAAACTGTACAAAAGGCTCAAAATAAGCATAAACTAAAGCATTGAAACGCTAGATCAAGCAGCCGCGTGGCAGCATTTTATAGCACATAATTCCAGACAGTGCTGGAAACGTAAGCCATTCCGCTCTATCGAGTCCAGGTTAAAAAAAACCCAGTAAAAAAGGATAACAAATACATACTAGTAAGCTAAGATACATAAAAAAGGCTATATAAGCAAATATGCACTGCAGAATGGACAACAGGTGCCCACTCAAGTGCGCAAGTTCTCACGTCTGGAAGCCAGTGTACAGAACATGGCCTAGATATCCTAAGCCCCTATCTGCATGCCAAATTTCAGCCTCCTACGTCTATCGCCGTTCAAACTTTATCATGGTAAATAGTCAGCCAGCCTGGAACAGACAGGACAAAAATCCCCCTGAAAACATTAAGCAACTTCGCTTCACAGCTGTTTAAAAATCCATCTTATTATCCCTTCAATCACAAAAAGAAAGCCTTATCAAGACTGGGACCACTTAAAACCATGATGCCTGTCAAATTGAAAATCTACACACTCATCGCCCCCCAAAAAAATTCTTGTTTTACAGAGAAAAAAAAGAAAAAAGTTACACTTTTCTCAATCTTTCCCAAGTCAGTAATTTGACTCTTGAACTCGCTGTTCTTTAACCAATGGTCTAACTTTCAACTCATTAACTCATTCGCATCGCAATGGTTTTGAATTATGAACAAAAAACTCACAAATCACTCCAGCCATACACACAAACAAATCAGACATAAACAGAGAAATGAAAGATTACGGGTTTTTACTTCAGGTTTAGACATAGGGAAGTGGTAGATCAGACTTTCTATATAATAGACTTTATATCATACTATGAAGAAGGAAAGCGCATCAGTCTACCTGATCCAGGCACACCTCTCTACATTCCTCCTCACCGGGAGTATGTTGGTGTTTACTACGATTTCTATGACCTCCCCTATTGAATCCTTCACTGGATCCACCAACATGGCATCCCATCTCTTCTACTCTCTTCGAAGGATTGTAATTTCAAAACATTATTTTTGTTATTTTACATAAGATTTTTACCATTTCTTTTGAATTAAGTGCTGGTTTGCTTTTATTGTGGACTTTCAATCTGGTGCAAAGAGGACAATCATTCTCTTGGAGAAAGTCTTCTAGCTCAGTTTGAATGTTCACTATGGACATTCTTTGCAGGCCGATATGCAGACTGAAGAGTCTTTCTCAAAGACGAAACAGCTGTCTTTGCATAGGCATTGTCTATCTCCCCCATTGGGAGAAAAAGTAAATCAGCACATTATTTTATTTTATTCTTTTCAGAACACAGAACAAATCGTAAAGTTAAAATTAAAGTAATTGAGTTTCTTTCTTAGGTTCACAAACACATACATTGGACACAAAAAAAGTTTTATTAAAGCAAACTATATATATAACAGGAAAGTTTAATGGTGTGTACGTTTATAATAGACTTTATATAGAAAAACTTTACAGCCATTGGTTTCCCCCCGACTACAAACGCAAAAATGTAATCTAAGGGAGTGAAGCGAGTTTAGAAGTGACCAAAGCGTGCACACAGATTTACTTCCCTTGAACTAGAAGTAAATTCATCAAACCGACAGCTTTGTGTTAATTCCGCACATCTATGGGTGGAATGACTTAACGATGTCAAGTATTTTGCCGTCTCTCTTAGTAGCTTGGCTAAAAACATTAAGGCAGCCTTTACCACAAAAGTACAGTCGACCCCCTCACGAACGTCCCTCTGATTTACGACCTCCCCTCTTTTAAGACCAAAATATGAATGACGGATCGTTTTTCTTCAAAACTTACCTCCTCATTTACGACTCCCCCTCTAACGCGTTTTACGACCGTAAATCCTGTTGATTTTACGACCGATGCAACACATTCTGACAATTATCAGTCGCAAAAACGTATATATCTATCCTTTTCGGCCTCAGTTCAAGCCGACGCACAGCTGGGGTACCACTGTTGTTAGCCAATGTCAATCTCGCGAGGGTCCGATCTCGCGAGATTTCTCTGCGCTAATTCAAGCCGCGCTACTTCGGATGTTTCATTCAAGAATGGCGGAGAAAGCACAGTGTAGCGATGTGGGTAAAAAAAAAGGAAACGTGTGACGCTCACTCTTGAGCAAAGGGTGAAAGTAGTGAGGAGACATATGCTTGTGCTGTGCGTCATAAACGGTGTAGTGAGTGCATTGTTTTGGTCACCCCTGATTTAAGACCCCCCTCTTTTACGACCGATTTTTAAAAGATTTTTTGAAGGTCTTAAAAGAGGGGGTTGACTGTACAAATAAAACCTGTTCAATTATTGAAGAATGAATTGGATAATCAAAGTCAACACAAAAACAACAATATTATACAAGTACATTACTTCAGCAAACCAGGAAAAAAAGCTACCACAAATAAACACCCATATGTTTAAGCATTGTGCACTCTTGCTCTTTAAAAGGGAATTCCTAAATTTGTAATTGCGCCCAAACTTAACATGCGCATGCACACATAGGCAACCATGCATTGCATACATGCATGCATGCAACCACATACAACAAACGGTTTGCATTGAAGTGCATTTCTCTTGCAAGCATAAACCTTTTCCGATTTGCAATGCTCCTCCATTCCATTCTAATCGAAAGTGTTTTTCTTTCTTCTCTCTGGAGCCCACGATCAGTTGATCATTCTGGCATCCTAGGGGGAAAAAAAGACTAAAAAAAAGGAGGGTGTGTGTGTGTCAGTTCCATTTGACAAAAGACGTTATGTCACTGTATTGGGCCGGGAATTTAAGTTTTAGTGACCCAGCCAGCTTGTGCCCATTCAGCGGGTTTGTGACCCACCCCTCACACAAACAGTATCATGTGCTCATAAACATACACACACACACTCTAAAGTCTTCAACATCCGCTGATGAATTTCTGCTTCTGCAATAGAAGCACGTCTCTGCAGAGTTCTCACTCACACACACACTTTCTTTTCAACATCCACTGATGTCTTTCTGCTTCTTACAATAGTAGCGAATCTCAGTAGGACACACTTTCACACACAGACACTATCACACACACACACATGCACTTTCACACACACACACACTTTCCCTTCAACATCCACTGATGTCCTTCTGCTTCTTGCGATAGTAGCGCGTCTCGACGGGATCGAACCCCTGCTCCCTGGCGCCGTACACGGCCCAGGGCGGGGTCTTGGCCATGTAGTCTGCGGCGCTGAAGGTCAGCTGACCCTGGGAGTCGTGGTAACGCTGCACCAGGCGGTGGAACTGGGGGTAGTCGATCCAGGTCCACCACTCCCCATCCACCAGGAACTGAAAACAGTCACAAGGAGAAAGTCTTCTTCTGCCAATAATGTCCCCCTACCGTAACCGGCAATTACTGACATGCACAAAAAACTTTCATGCCCACGTTCTATCCATCTCTCTACTTTTTTTTACTCTCTCTCTCTCTCTCTCTCTCTCTCAGCAGTCCTTATTCTATCTTGTTCCGATTGAATATAAACGGCTATCTGACTGCAGTCAGGGGAAAGGGGGGAGGGGGAGGGTATAGTGTTTTTAGTCTACTGCGAGTCACGACATCGAAAGTGGTCACGAGTCGCCGATACAACGAATACTCGCGTTAAAATGCTTCAAAATCCCTATTATCATCTGAGATACTGTCCAACAGATGCCATGACCCTTCATTGGATGTAAAAAGCATTGTTGTAGAGCTTAAAATGCCATAGTTCTATCAGTTCTTGCGAAGAAAACTACAAACACAACAACAGGAAGCAGCTCAAACGGAAGTTTCGATTATTTGAGAGGGGAGCCAACTTTCATTAATGACAGCAGCAATGGCGGTCGGTAAGCGTTTACAGGACGTGTATGGGCTTCAAAGTTCGACTTTCTTTTGCGAGGTGCCTTTTACTTGAATGTTTTCAGAGATTTTTTCTTTGAAAATTGCCGTATTCCGCCTTATACACAGCAGCGCCTAATGATCCGAAAAATACGGTGTGTGTAAAATTTGGGGGGTGCGCCTTATAAGCAGGTGTGCCTTATAGTCTGTAAAAAACACTAGGCGTTCAAGACTGCACTTGGTCATCTCCAAACATGGAACACTCGATTTTTAGTAGTTTTATTTTGTGTGCATTTGACAGTTTACAGTTTTGGTCAGGGCTAGGGTTAGGGCTAGAGTCAGTTTAAGTAACGATTGAATGGTTAAAAGATACACTTATCCAAATGACCGAGCGATGCCTGACCTTGGTGTGTGCCAGCAGCAGGCAGTTGGAGTGCTGGTGCTCGCAGGCCAGCCGGTAGTCGGGCAGCCTTTGGGCCAGCTGCTGCACGAAGCCCACCACCTCCTCGTGCCACGGGACGTTGGCCATGGTCAGCGTTGACGCCTTCGACTCTCCGCAGTATGTCACCCCCTGCGCGCGCACACACACACACACACAACACACCGCGGATCAACATCAAGGCCACGTCCGTCATCAAGGAAGAAACAGGCATCGGAATAGTCTGACGTCCGATCCTCTTAACACTATTGTGACTGATGCTGCCTCGGCCAATTCTCAGTGCATGCCTGAGCCTGCCACCGACTGACTCATAGAAATTGTGAACAAATGCATCTAGCTAAGCTGAATGATGTCCTATCACGACCAAAGTGTGCGTACTTACTGAAAAAAAAGGCTGCTAAGTTCATCTGTGTACTTTTTAAGTTGATAGGTATAACGCTTTCTACATGCCGACCTGAAACGGGGGAATTATTCATTGTTTACATGCATTTTGCATTCAACGACACCCCCTGCCCTCACCCCCACGACGAACACTCTCAGTCTCTTGACTTGTAGAGTCCACTGACACACAATAGCTTCACTTTTACGCTCATCCTTGCTGTTTTCGTCATTTTCTTAGTCAGAAAACGAGTATTCTGGATCTTTATCATCAGGTTCATCCAGATTGAGAAGATGGAGAATCTCTTAAACCACGATGGTTTGGCATTTTTCGTTCATAATTGGCGTCAAATTGGAAATCTAAGACAAAGAAAAAACAAAAACGGAAGCATACTATAAAGGGAAACTACTCGCAAAACGAAGGCAAACTGTGGTCAAAAGTTTTACACGAGTTTTGTACCTTATACCGTTGGGCGACTGTGAACGTGGCCAGGCAGTGGGGGATGTTCTACTGCCTCGAACACGAACGCGGCCTGTCATCAATGTGTTAAAAACTGCGGTAAAAGGGTCACCAAAGCGCTAGACTGAACAGGGACAACACTGAAATGAGTTCCCAATACTACAAAAGGCTTGATGTAGTGGGAAATCACGTTAAAACACAGTTTGTAACAGAAAATATAACACTGAAAGACAGGCAAAACCTCTGACAGCAGAAGCCAACCCTCTGTCAGAAATTCTTAATCCTCTGCAATTTGCAGATTCTCTGACAATTCTGATGCCTGAAGAAAGGTGGCAGAGTGGCTAAGATGTTCACCTGACAATGTGGAGCATGAGTGACCCGGGTTCAAATCCCGGCCTCAACGGGTTTTTTTTTTTTTTTTTTTTTTTTTTTTTTCCTTCTAGTTCGACTGGGAAAACTGAATGTCGAGTCCTTCGGATGTGGACTTAAAGCTAGTCTCACCCGTGCGCTTTTACGCACGTAAAAATCCCACGGCAGTTAAAAGTCGGTAAGAGCAGGGAGAAATCCCGCTGCCTGGTATGACCAAATTGATAGCTAGGTTTCCCAAGTCTGCCCCACCCCCCTCTTCTCAGTCTCCCCCCCCCACCCCCCCCCCCCCCCCCCCCCCCCCCCCCCCAGGCGTGTCGTCCCACCCCAGCCACCTCCAAACTGACTTGACCCCCCCCCCCCATGCCCACCCCCCCCCAAAAAAGTAGGCGCTGTCGTCACCCCAAAACGACCTTGAGTTCACTAACTGCACACCAAAATGACCTGATTTCTACCTATAACTGCCACACATCCAAACTGACCTTGATTACCACCCAAACTGATCTCACTTCCACCAAACTGACCTTGATTTCCACCCCAAACTGACCATGACTTCCAACCCCCAAACTGACCTTAGATCTCGATGAAGTCTTCGGGCCGGCCCAGGGACACCAGGCGGGGCGTAGCTGTCCAGCTGCTCTGTGTTCCAGGACTTGACCTTGATTTCCACACCAAAGTGACCTTGATTCCCAAAAACTGGTCACACCAAACTGACCTTGATTTCCATACAAAACTGACTTTGATTTCCACACCAAACTGACCTTGATTTCCACCCCAAGCTGACCTTGATTTCCACCCCAAACTGACCTTGATTTAGACACCAAACTGACCTTGATTTCCAACCCAAACTGACCTCGACTTCCACCACCAAACTGACCTTGATCTCAATGAAGTCGGGCCGGCCCAGGGACACCAGGCTGGCGTAGCTGTCCAGCTCCTCCGTGTTCCAGGCCTTGACCAGCGTCAGGCGGTACACCGTCCTCTGCCCTTTGTCACCCAGGGCCCGCAGGCTGTCCTGGAAGCGCTCCCAGAAGTCCCTGAACAGCGGGCGGTCGATCCTCTTCAGGCTCTCCTTGGTGGCCGCGTCCACGCTCACGTACAGCTGAGTCCCCGCCACGTCCACTCCGGCACCAGTTTTCTGCCAACATTCGGATACCACAATGGAAATCTCCCCGTAAAGTTTTTGCAAGAACACGTCGAGATCATCAGAAAGACAACATTTTCAAGGATCGGAACACTCGCTTGCTCTGGTTTCGGCAACCATGATGATGGTGACCAGTAGCAACTTTTTAAGTACAAGGAAAATACGGAAAATATAAATAAGACGGCAACCATGATGACGGCGATGACTTATTATTTACCTGGTGGCGTCGGGAAACTGTGCGTTAGTGACAAGGAAGGGGAAGAATGGCCCTGCTGTTGATGGAGGTGATGACTATGACAATGTATGATGAGAAGTAATGATGATATCGACATGGCGCTTGCAGTGCTCAGACATTTTCCTGATGTGGTTTTTTTTTTTCTTTTAGCTTTTATTTAGGGTTCCTACGAGAGAAACTTCAACTGCCGAAATTCAGACTTTCGGTACACATAGTTTACATCACGCACCTGTTACGATGATGTTAATGAACATGATGAGCAAACAACGATGTGAATGGATGATGGTGATGACAATCTAACACAAAGGAGTGTGAGTTGATGGTGATGAATGTATGTTGACAACTTGACAATCATAGAACAGAGATGTGATGCTGTAACAATGTGATTGGCCTCCCTTCGCCCTGCAAAACAGTGGTCCCAGGCCTCCTTCACTTACATCATAGCGGGTCCTAGAGGCGTGGATGAGGGTCAATCAGTGGGCATGTGAATGCCAAAAAATAATTTTTCCTAGTGATTCCTCTGGGACGCTCCCTGCACATTCTTTTAGAGATTCCTTAGATTTAATACTTCATAGACCCCCAAATGGGGGTCCACTGGAAGCCCTGCGTGACAATCCATAACAACAAGAAGATGAATGATGATGCTCACACAATGACAATCATCACACAGGATACGAATGTGATGATGACAACAATGGACAATGATAAACAGGCTGCCGCATGGTAATTGTGTCATATGACAAAAGAACTCTGAAAGCCCCCAATTGAGGTGTTTAGTAACAAAAACGAAGTGTTTGGTAGCGATTCTCAACCGAGAGAATTTCGGCGGGGAAATCCACGAATTCGCCGGACGATTCCCGATGCCTGAGTTGATGCACACCCCCCCCGCCGGCCAACATGTGACGGTGATGATGATAACAAATGGTAGGTCCTAATCAATGATGGGATAGAGACACAACAACAAACAACCCCGACGTAGCTTTCACCACTCATCATTATACCGTATGGCTTCGGGAAACTGTGTGTTGGTGACGAGGAGAGAAGAGATGCCCCGCTGATGAGGAAGGCTACGCACGACGATGACTATGACAATGAATGATAGCACAACAATGACGATAATTCTATGATGAAAGTATGGAGCGCTGAGAACAGCAACAGTCAGTACGCCAAACAGGAGTAACAACAACACGGATTATGTCACCACCATAGGGTAAAACGAAGAATCCTTATGCTCGGAACTGAGCGTTTGGTGACATGAAGGACGAGAAATGATGCGTGATTGATGAGGCGATGAGGTGATGAACTATAGACACTGATGTAAAATTGATTCACACCCGACCATTACCGATAATGGCGTCAGGAAAATTGTTTGCGTTGGGTGCCGAGGAGGACGAGATGCCCCAGCTGGTTGCACAGCAGGTGTGAGAACTCGGTTGCTAACTGTGTGGTACATGATGGGCCTCCCCTACCATGAGCAATGGCACAGTGCAACGGGGCCCATCCCCATTCCTCATATAGGAACGATCAGGGCGGGGGGGGAAGAGGGCATTGCCACCCAAATCGCCGGCACAATCCTGAAAACACACCACCCCTTTTACGCCGAAATTGGATGGTCTTCAGGTAGTCAAAATACAAAAAATAAGTATTTGTTCAAACTATACGGAGTGTACTCCAAGGACGGGGTAAGAGTTGTTCCGGGGTCCAACAACATGATTTAGACGATGCTACGATTTTTGTAACTTGTGTGAAATACTGTGTCAAAGTAAATCATCCATGGGATAAATGTTAACATGGTTCTAATCAAATTATATAGTTTCCATCACCATTCACCAGATTTTTGTCCCCTGTAGGCCATACTTTATTTCAAATAGGTGTAACGAAAATGGATTGTGAAATCTATAATGGGTACAGGGAGGATGTCTGTTAGGAATGATATCTGGCAACGAGCCAAAAAAGAAAGGAAAAAGACCGAGAGGGGGAGAGACCACAACGAAGCGAGGGGCCGGAGGAGGGGAGACTAAATATTTGTGGGAAGCCAAGGACAGAATGGAATTTTGATCGACATTATATTGTGACAGGCGAATGCGGGAGAGAAAGGATGAATCACCAAGCCATCACTGAACAAATAAAAGGGCGCGTTCAATGACACCCCCAGACAAGGGTCAGAACGGCCTCCCTGAATCTGAGGTCATGTTTTTTTAACTCGATACATTCTAAAAGAGAAATAAAGAGATTCGCATATACAGTATGGGAGGTCAATCAGTGCAGGAGAAAGGGGGGGGGGAAAAGTCAATTTTTGACAACAATTTAAACGCGTTGACGGGGGCGGGGGGGGTCCAAAGATCACCTTATAAAACAATCCCGGAAAAGGTCGCCACTTAAGGCCCCGACTAATGCAAACTCCCAAAAGGAGTGGAAAATGGGAATCGCTCTTAAAATCAGGGGTTCCTTCAAGAATGGGAATGGGGGTTTACAAGGGGGTCCCACTTATACTTCTTCAGAAGTTGTACTTGGGGGTCATCGCCTCCGGGATCGGGCCGAAGGAGACATAAACCTAACTTTCTTTGAGATACTTGCCGCTTTTTGTCACGTATCAAAATTACCAAATGCTACCCTTCGATACCTCCCTTGTTAATATAACGAATATGTCCAAAACCTTTCATTCAATTCAAAGCTCAATATGTTAATATTGTTAGTTCATGTCATGGTAGTGTCATTCAATATAAAAGAGGGCAACTGTAACTGATGGTGTTTGCAATTTGATTTTGTTTTCTTTCCCTCTTCTTTCTTTCCTCTCCCTTATTCCTCTTTTTCCCGTTCTCTGGTACGACTAACGACATAATCGTAGTACTTACGGCCTTCACTAATAATTTTTGCATACGTTCGTGGTTTATTTTTTTTTTGTTTTTTTTTTGTTGTTTTTTTTTCTTTTCTGCTGTACCGGCACTCATGTATTGGTTAATGTCTACCATGTAGTTAAATATGTATGTGAGATTATCGAAGGAGAGAAAAGCAATGTAATTGGAATGGAATGGAAGGTGTGTGTGTAAGAGAAAGAAGGAATTGAGAGATGGGAAGGACGAAGAAAGAAGTGGGGAATAAAAAAATGTTTAAAAAAAAAAGAAATTAAAAAAAAAAATAATAACGCTCCCTTTAAATAATGGAGGGTACCGGACCTCCCATCAAGCTGAGAGCCCGCTGGTGTGGTGTAGTGCCGTTGTGTCAGCATGTGTGCGCGAGTGGCAATGTGCAGGGTGCGCAGAAGGGGATGTCGGGGTGTGCCCGACAGCTCTATCTGAAAACTGCTATTTTGGGAAGAAGATTAAGGGGGGGGGGGTATCCGCCCCTGTGTTTGGCTAGGGGGGGGAGGGGCGGCCGCCTCTCCAGCACAGGACAGTTTGTACCGGGGAGGGTTCGCTTCTTCCACACCTCCACTCGTGACCACCCGGGTTTGGTTGGTGCCTGCACACATCATCAGGGGGACACGTGCCAGTCTCCCAGGGACCCAATTTGGGGGTCTATGCGTACTAAAATTCTAAAGGACCCTCTAAAAGAATGTGCAAGGGGGCCCCCGGACGCACTTGAATTTTTATTTTTTATTATTTTTTAGCATCGCTAAGTGCCACTTGGGACCCACTTCCCCCCCTGCCTCTAGGATCCCTTATGTAAGTGAAGGCTCCCTGGACGCCCTTGTTTTGCGGGACGATTGGGATCCCTGCATGCATCAATCAATCAATCAATCAATATTTTTATTGTCCATTTTACAGACATTTTTTTCTTGCAGACGATTAAAACAATCGATAAAACAACATGATAAGAGAGACAAAGTAGTATGTAGAAAAGCCAAAAGTAAAATATTCGACTATTTTAAACTGTGCGTGCCGCATAGACAATATCTTGATCACACCATACCCACAACCCCTCATACCACCACGTATACACAAACACACACACAACACACACATCATCGCACGCATACACACCATTTTATGTGGGTTTTTTAACCGTAATTTTTAGAGAAGTGTTTTGCGCCGGCTCACTACCTCCAGCAGAAGACGCACTGTTGGCGCAGGCCAGGCTGGAGTGTCTCATGCAGTGCGGTGCTTCTCTATGCCATAGAACTGTGTTTGTAGCAGCCCCCACGAGCCCCTTAAGCATGGACTGAAAACATGAAAACACAACAAGACTTGAACTCAAAAACATTAACATAATATATGAAACTCTCTAATGCATAGAAACGTGTGTTTTAGCAGCCGCCCCACGGCCCCTTAGGGCATGGACTGAAACAACAGGAAAACACGACAGACGTGAACCTCATAGGACATTACATAATATATGAACTCTCTATGTGCCGCAGAACATGTGCTTTGCAGCAGCCCCCGCCGGCCCCTTAGCATGGACTGAAAGACATGAAAACCGACAGAACGTGAACTCAAAGACATAAACATATATATGAAACTCTATGCCATAGAACGTGTTTTTGTAGCAGCCCCCGCTGCCCCTTAGGCATGGACTGAAACACAGGAAAACACGACAGACGTGAACTCAAGGACATTAACATAATATATGAAACGCTATGCATATGAACGTGTGTTTGTAGCAGCCCCCCCCGCGGCCCTTACATGGACTGAAACACATGAAACAGACAAGACGTGATCTCAAAGGAACATCAAAGGACATTAACATAATTATGAAACTCTCTATGCCTAGAACGTGTGTTTGTTAGCAGATCCCCCCGGCTCTCCTTAGCTGGACTGAAAACCCACATGGAAACCGTAACAAGAACGTGACTCAAGGGACTCAAAGACATTAACATATATATAAACTCTCTATGCCGCAAACGTGTGCTTGCGCAGCCCCAGCGTCCAGCGTTATGCCTGGATCTGAAAATCACACGAAAACAGGACAAGACAGTGAACTCAAAGGACATCACAGGACATTAACCCTTCACGCGCCACCATTTTTCATCGCAAAAATACCAGTAACTGGTAAGACAAACCAAAAATTGGGTCAAGCAATATGGGAATTCTTCTGTGACATGCATAACATTATGCCTAGTCCTTACCTCCCAATTGAGAAAATAGGGTCTTTGAATAAGAGGGGGGGGGGGGGGCCACCTTTAATTACAATGCCTTGTAAAATGGGATTACCGTAAATGTGATTTCAGGACATCAGAGGGGTGGAGGTAACTTTTTTTTTTTTAGCTGCGCAACAATTGCTTTGACTCATGCTTCTAGCACCGTGGGCGAATACATTCGTGCAAGTCATCACTCTACACATCCCACCAAATGCAAAGACATTCACTGCAAGCACCCCTGCCATGTTTTTGTCTGTTTTTTAGAGCTTTTTGTCACTGTTTCGACCGTAAAGGCAATGCACGCACAGTCGAAAAAAAAATAGTTACCCCCATCTTGTCGGTTGAGATGCAACTGCCACAACAGACATTAAAACAAAATCATGGCTAGAAGAGTGACACCTATCATCCTACGAAGTCGGAGTGTGGCTGCCCACGTGGCGTGGTATCAAAAACTAGTCACACCTTAATGTTCTCATCTCTTCCCTAGTTATGCATTTGCCTCATGTTTTCAAGTAGTGCTTCATGGCTGTTGGGATGATCCCTGGATTCTTTTAGCCAGTGTACTTACAACCACGTTTAACGTTTTATTAACGATTTACACAGATCTGTTAATTTGTGTAAAAATAGGGACTTTCCCTGGTGTTGCACTGCCTCCGGGCATTGCCTCCAGGATTGTTCTCACCATCTTATTATCTACTAATGTCCCATATTGTCTGTTTCAGACCCAGGAGGACGTTAAACAGATATTTTTCATTCGTACTACAACCCAAAAAACAAAAATAGCACCCCAAAAATAAACACACTAAAAAAAAAAAAATTCTTCAAAATCAGAATACTTCTGCTCACCTTGGTCCACTCGCAGAGCTTTGACGCCTGAGTGCTGCCGATGAGCCGGTAGCCCTGCTTCTCCAAACTCACGCAGCATGGGCGTGATCATCTCCTTGGCTCTCCAACACCAGCCAACTGGCTACTCGCGCTCCTCCGCTTTCCCGCCTGGACTCCTGGTACAGCCAACCAGATTCAAATTTTCTCGTCTACCCCTATGCTTGAATCTCTTCCTCCCTCGTGGGATACTGGGGTCTTTTTGTAAAAATAGTTTCCACCTTCTGGAAGATCTGTGCTTGTAACTTCTTCTTTTCTTTCCTCTCTTTGACTCTGCCTTTTCCCTTTGCTTTCTATGCCTACTATCTTTTCTGACTTATTGGCCCATTCTCCTGCCTTGTTTTTCCAAAAAACATCTTCCAATCTTTGAGCTCCTCCGAAATCGGAGTGTGCGCTGTACGCAGCGGGATACCGTGAAAACTGAAAAACGTAACGCATATGTTACCTTTACCCCTTATGGCTCTTATGGCCTGGGTAACGCAGAGAAGGTGGGGGGGGGGGGGAGGGGGGGCGAAGGGGGAGGCAGGCACAACGTTCCCAGAAATTTTGTCCAACCACCTTTTTCACATAACTCACGTCACAAGTTTTGTTTCACGGGAGGGGGATAATCTATTCTGAAAATTTGGTCGGCACAATATCCTTCCACACCCATTTTCAGCTAACATCGCTACTTTTGTTGAGTGGACCTACTCCGTTTCGCTTCTTTCACACAATGACTTCCGGTTAAACCATTTGCAGAATCGGGGCCAAATAGAGACTTGTAAACATATAAGAAATACGGCAAGATTCGATCCCTTTACGCGGATTTTTTTTTTCCCGGCGGAGTTTTGAAAAATTTCTTCTGCAGATTCTTTCATGCCTGCATATGTGGGCCTATGACCGGAGGACGGTAAACATAATTTTCATCATCAAATCATAAGCCTTCCCTTTGTATATTTTTTTTTAAATTTTTTGTTCGGAGTTCTATATAGTTTAAGGAAAAAACTGATTGGACCCATCAGACAACCAGTACACAATATTTTATATGCGTGCATGTACACCACGCACACAGGAACAGCACTTGAAGAGTTATAATCCCCTGACCATTTTGCCAGATTGGTTCTAGCATTTTGTCTTTTTCATGGCACGCTTTAGACGATTTTTTTCTCAATAATTTTCTCTGGCATCAAGGGTTTAGATAAAATTAAAAACACACGCAGTTCTCTCTTTTAACTTGTAGAGTAAAGAAACATGGCACAATTCCAATTCACAGGAATAGCTAAACCTTGGCCCAAGTGCATGACCTTTCCCAGGTCTTCAGGTCGACCAGAGATTGACCCCTGATTGACCTCTGTGGCAGGGTTCAAAGATCGTCATTCTCTCTCCTCGCTACTGGCTCAAACTGCACTGCCGACGTCCACAAATCCATCTCAACATTGAAGAAGGTCACAAGCAATCAATGCTAAGGCTCATGCCCTCTACACACAATCAAAATTTGAGGGGTCATTGTCCTAAACGTGTTTGGAGGGCGAATTCAGTCGAATATCACCATGACAGCCTACATCGAATCTAACAATGCAGCCTACAGTCGATATACATGCAGCCTACGTCCGAATATCAACTAGCAGCCTACATTCGAATCTACATGCAAACCTAAGTCGAATCTACAATGCAGTATTCGACCTGTAGGTGGCACGGTACATTCGACTGATAGGCTGCATGGTATATTCGACTGTAGGCTGCACTGTAATTTTTCGACTTAGGCTGCAATGGTAAAAATTAATCCGCCAAGTATTTTCCGACTGGTAGCTGCATTGGTAGATTCGACTGAATTCCTGTCCACCCAACGTGTTATCACGAAAGAAAAAATAAGGGTGATTAACACGCTTATGCAATTACCCTTCGAATTTGAAATCAAAAGGCTGCTTTCACGAACTTGTTTTCACACGAGCAAATGTTAAAACCTTTCACAAGACTTTTAATAAACCCTTCCCATGAGAGTTTTCATTAAAAAACGTTACAGTTCCATGTCCATATCATATAGGAGTTACACAATCATCACCATACTAAACCCAATACTTTGTTTTCCCCCCCCCACCACCCAAAAGGGAGTATAATTGCCAAAAATAATGTACACACTGTTCGGAGGAACTTTTATGTTCAGGATTTTTTTTCCCAAGCCATTTTACTAGCAACTTTTCATGGAACAACAGTCAAGATACTGTTCGGACTATATATGTAAGAAACTTCAGTTATATTCTGTTTTCGCGTGTCAGATTTTCATGATGACCATTTTGATTTATACTTGCGAGAAAGAAAAAACTGTATTATTCTATAAGAAAATTTTCTACTAAATAAGTTGCTATGTACTGTCAACAAAAATATTTTTGTACCAATAAATCTATGGAATGAATATATGAAAATACTACGAAGAACGTACAGCCAAAATATTTTAAAGAAGATGCTTGGTTTAGAAAAAAGAGCATTACTTGGCGCAATTTAACTCCTTTAAACAGGGAAAGACTTGACTATTTCTAATTAACAAGAATTATTGGCGGAGAACAAATGATATTCTTACTAAAACCCAGGTTACGATCAGTCATTCTTATAGTTACTATGCCTTCTAAAAAAAAGAACAGCTTAACGTGAACAGTACCTTTGGAAGTTATAACAACAGTTTACTTAAGGATAAAGAATATATTTTAGAAATAAAAATGTTATTAAGGATGTAAACAAAACAATATGCATAACTACCTTAGCAATTTGGATAATATTGATATCATTTCTAATGAAGATATCTCTTTTTCAGATAATGAGTCAACTATTTTTTGAAACTCTAAACACACAACACAATTGTTGCAAATTAGGGGGAAAACTATCTCATATGCTACTTGATAAGAAAAAGCTGAAACTCACAAGAACTGGACTGAAAAAGGAATTCGTAATCTTGAATATAATTTTGCAGATCACGCATGATATGCCAGTTTAGAAGATTAAAAATCCAGTTGCAGGAACTTAGAGATCACGGATTCAGGCATGGCAATAGCGTTCACAGGTCGTTGGATTAGATCGGTGAAAAGGTAAACGATTTTTCTGTAACGCCTTGAAAGCCGTAATTTACCTGGATAAATCAATACCCTTTTTGGAAAAGGAAGTTGGACCAATAATTTCGAGATCAAAAGAGTATTCCTTAATGAACAGAAACAATATTATGAAGATTTAAGAATTTTCTAAAGACGTAGATGAGATTAACATTAATGATGAACTCATGATGCGCCGGTTTTTACGAGGAAGAGAGTGAATCCATAGAGGGGGGCGTAATACATTCAGGCAGCAGCGAGTGCTTTAAAAAATATGAAAAATTTTTGAAAAGCCTGGACCGGATGGCTTCACCGTTGAATTTTTTAATTTTTCTTTGTTATATTGGTTCTTTTCCTTGTGCGTCTGCAATGAAAGTTCAACAAGGGTCAAATTCAATAACTCATCGGCAAGGAACAAGTAATATGTATCCCTACAGAGGGGAAACCTAAAACGGGTTATTAAAAATTTGGCGTCCCATTTCCCTTTTGAATATTACATCAAAATGCTTCAGCTTGCATCGAATCGCCTTAAAAGTGTGTTTTGCCAACATAATTCCACGAAAGCCAAAGGGATTCTTAAAGGTCGATTTATTGGAGAAAATATGTAGGTTTACTCTATGACACATTGTTGTACACTGAAAAGAAATATTCGCAGGTATGTTTTTACTTGGTAGACTTGTTACAAAGGCGTTTGATAGTGTGTCTTGGTCCTTTTTTTTTTACAAAAGTGTTTACTTTTTTTAAGTGTTGTCCCGTATATTAACTGGATAAAAACTTTCTACAACCAATTTTCCTACAATGTATTAGTTAACGGTCAATACTCTCCTTTTCTCAATACAAAGAGGGGTCATGCAGGGGGACCTTCATCCCCCTTATTTGTATTAATTTGTGCAAGAAATATTGTCTGTTTATGATCCGCCGTAATGTGAACATTAAAGTGAATCAAATTAAAGATAAAGAAAGCTTATTGTTCCAATTTGCAGACGCATCGCATTGTGCCTTGATGGGTCAGAAAGGTCCCTTTAAGGAAACAGTATCATATGCTAGAAACCTTTAGATTTCACATATTATCTTTCCTGGTTTAAAAAGATACACTGGAAATTTTGGTAGGTGAAAACACAAAACTAGACGACGGAGCAAATGTGGGGTCTGGTGAGGAATTGTATAAATGAAGGGACAGGGGGTAAAAAAAATATGGAGTGGTGGCAAAAAAGGTGG
>CM065700.1:33490337-33497509 GCA_017654935.2 Phymorhynchus buccinoides | reverse complement strand
TCCTACTTCAAAGTTGTGGACATAAGGTCGAAACAATGTTAGTTGGCCTCCTTAACATTCTTGCAATCGACCTTGGGCTCAACTTTGCATTCAGCCTTAGGCTCAACTTTGCATTCGACCATAAGCTGAACCGTACATTCGACCTTGGCGCGCAACTTTTGCAATTCGACGTTAAGCGTACGTTTGGACTGAAGATCGAACTTTGGGCATTCGACCTTAGGCTCAACCGTATATTCGATGTTAGGCACAGCTCTGCAATTCGACATTTGGCTGAAGTGTGCATTTACTTATTTTTGACCTTAAGCACACCTGTGCAGTCGACCTTATGCGCAACCTTACTTTCGACCTTATTCCGGATTCCCATTTTCCTAAGGTCTATTGCCATTGCTGACAACACGTACAGCTTCCCGCTCTAATGCGAACTAGTAGATAGATATCCATATATTCCTTGTGTTTCTGTGCAATTGACACCAGTATAGGGGAAGACGGGGTAAAAGTCGCATGGGCCGGGTAAGAAGCCCATGACCAATTATCTCATGAAATGAAGCAAATTTCAGTCTCATTTTGCCCATGAGACGAGCGTTAATGTCTAGCATTCGTCTCATGGGCAAATTTGACTGAAATTTTCTTCATTTCATGAGATAATTGGGGTGGGCTTCTTACCCGCCCATGCGCTTTTTACCCCGTCTTCCCCTATCATAAAACAAGAGGCTTAACGGGTGTGAGCTGTATTAAACTGCACATGTCCCGATTCTAGAAATGGAAAAAGGAATGGTAGGGGAAGACTACGTAAAAAGCGCCGGGGCAACTGGCTTGTCCAAAAGCCCACCCCAATTATCTCATGAAATGAAGCAATGCATTTCAGTCATCATTTTGCCCATGAGACGAGTGTTAATGTCTTAGTGTTCGGTGCTCATGGGCAAAATTTGACTTGAAATTTTCTTTTATTTAATGAGATTAATGTTGGGGTGGGCTGTCTTACCCGACCATGAACCCCCCCCAGCTGTTTACCCCGTCTTCCCATACAGTTGTATAAATGCCCGGGGTGGTTGTGTCTCTTTGATCGCGCATCTGACTTTTTGTGACGTGGTTTGTTCTCTGTTAATTGTTTCCTTTTTCGTTCACTCACAGCTATCCGGAAACGTGTTTGTGAATCTGAATCAAACATGGCGGCGAGTGATCCGGGCACCCTGGTGAGCTGCGAGTGGCTGCAAGGGAAGATAACCTCGGGAGATCTGGGGAACATGGTCATTTTGGACGTGTCGTGGTCCAGCTCTGATGATTGCCACCAGAAATTCCTCAAGTAAGCTTATGCGCTGAGTGCAAAGTGCCACAAAAATAGAGATCGATAGGTCATATGCGAATGGTGTTGTAAAGTCTGACTTCTTTCGGCAAAAGACAAGGTAGTCCCCCCCCACCCACCCCCCCCCCCCTCCCCCTCTCTCTCTTTCTCCCCCCCCCCCCCTCCCCCCCCCCCCCCCTACCCCCCCCCGCCCCCCTATCTCTCTCTCCTGCACCCTACAAGAAGATTCATCGTTTTAAAACCAGGGGGGCGTTTCACAAGTGTGAGCGCAAATCGGCAAACACGGTACTAAGAAACACCTCTTTTGCCGACGTTTGTCGAAAAGGGTTTGTGGCTGTGATCGAGGTAGCAAGCGGCAAACTATTTGAAGGATCATGGGAAATATCAATACTTCCGGCTTTTCTTTTTATATCTCACGTGACGAGACTTGAACTTTAAAAATGGAAGACCAAAACAACAAGCTTGCCACAGCAAATATTCTTTTTAGTCTATAGTGAAAACCTATGGGATGATTTTAGCAAATTAAACAAACGCAAGTGTTTTGGAGTGCTCTTGTTTAATTTTCATCATGTTAGATGGCATAATAGTGTGCAAATTTAATGTTCTGCACACAAATAGACGTGGGTGAAATCGAAAACTGTACAAACTGACAGAGAGGTATGATTGATCTCCCTTATGATAGCAACCCTTTTTCTCTCTCCCAAAAATGAAGCTCGAAGAGTAAGCTTAAAGAGTTATCTGACCTTAGCAAACGTTTAGAGTGCTTCTTAGGCTTCGTTTGGCGTAAGCGTTATTCGCGGGACGACCGCTATCTAGAGAAACTAACCCCTGGTGTTTTAAATAGCTTTGTCTGGCAGCTTATTTTCTTTTAACCCTTTCACCGCCAGCCCTCTTTGAGCCGAAAATGTCCACTAAATTTACTTGGCTACAGAAACGATTTTGTCTGCAATGTTGTGGGATTTCTCTGTGACACATTGAGAATGGGGTCCATCCTCACTGCCCAAATTAGGAACACAATATTATTGAATAACAGACCCTGATTTCAAGAGTTTTAGTGACATGAGTGTTAAATTATTGTGGTGTAAAAATGTGACATTGGCGGTGAAAGGGTTAAAGAAATGAAATGTTTTTCGTAACATTTTTGTGTGTGTGAAAAGCAAACGTGGAGTTTGGGATTTTTTAAATTTTAAATTGACTTTCTCAAACAATTTTGCTTTGCATCACCTACTACTTGTGGCGGTACCATAGCCGATGAGGTTTAACCGAGGCGTGGTCACCGCTACAGCTATCTGTATTAATTTTAAAAAATCAGGACTTTACTGGTTTCGTACTGCCTCCGGGCATTGCCTCCAGTATTGTTCCCACCATATTTGTATTTACAAATGTCCCCATATGTGTTTGATTCAGACCAAGAGGACGTAAAACTCCATTTTCTCTCTCTTTTGCTTTGCATTTTATTCCTATGTTAGTATATATATATAATGTCCTTTTGTTTTCATAAAGCACAGAACAAGAATACATACAAATGTTGGTGGAACTTTGCAGATAGCTACAGCCATGCATTTAAAAATGATATTCCTTCTTTCGTTTATGTCATAACATGATATACATGTAGCATTAGATAATGTAGTTTATGCGGTGCGCCCCGGTTCGCATATTGCCGTTTCGCATACTGCCGTTTCGCATACTGCCGCTTCGCATAAAGCCGATTCACATACTGCCGCTTCGCATACAAAGCTTTGTGGACATGGCATTTCGCATAAAACTCAGAAAGTTAGGGATAGGGTTAGGGATAGGTTAGGGATAGGGTTAGGGATAGGTTAGGGATAGGGTTAGGGATAGGTTAGGGATAGGGTTAGGGATAGTAAGAAAGTAACAGAAAGTCACGTAGAGTGCATTAGAACCTGCAAGAGTGCATAATATGCGAAATGGCAAACCCGTTTATGCGAACTGCCAGGTTTTTCTTGAAGACACTCGACTTGCGCCCGCGGCTCTGATCAAAGGATTATGCGAAACGCGTTATGCGAACCGGAGGGCACCCAGTTTACGTCTCTCTTATTTGTTCATAACATGATAAAACATATTTATCCATATTTGTTATACTATATTATTATAATCCATTGTCGAGACTATTATTAGTTTCATTATTATTATATTATTATAGTGCTTTATTATAAGGCACCCGCCCCTAATTTTACACAAGACTCAATATTTTGTCTTTATATTTTCTTACTCTGTTGCGTCATATTATGATATAAAATATATTAATATGTAGTTAACCCCCCGTGGGAATACCAGGGGGGGGGGGGGGGGGGGGCTTTGTTTGTATAAATAGTTCCCCCACCTTCTGGAAATACTGTGCTTGTAACTTCCTCTAACCTGTCACTCTCTTTGACTCTGCCTTTTCCCTTTTGCTTACTGCCATCTACTATCTTTCTACCGGTCCATTCTCCTGCCCCTTTTTTCACGAAACACTTTCAAAAACGTTTCCTCCAGCCGAAGAAATAGTTAAGGCCCATAACGGCTGCATGTCGCATCTGCGCTCATAATTGACAGGAAACTGTCTGAGCGATCGAAGAAGAAGAAGAAGATATGTGATATTATAATATTAATTAATATTATATATTACTATTATTAGTAGTAGTAGGTATAGGTGAAGACGGGGTAAAAAGCCCATGGGCGGGTAAGAAGCCCATGCCAATTACCTCATGAAATAAAGCAAATTGCAGTCAAATTTTGCCCATGAGACGAACGCTAAACATTAACACTCGTCTCGTGGGCAAAATGTGACTGAAATTTGCTTCATTTCATGAGATAATTGGCATTTGCCACGAGTATTCGTTCTCTGTACTAGACTAATCAAAGAATGAAATAGTGAGGCCAAGAGAGGAGATAACGAAATAGGGCGTTTGCCACGAGTGTTCGTTCACTATACTAGACTACTAATTTGCCCGAGCTCGTTCTGCCCGAGTTACGCTGACCTTTCTAATTCAACTCTCTAAATTCAACTCAGTGAAAATCAAGGTCACTGGCGCGTGGCAAATGTTCTATTGAACAAAGGGTGAATACTCTCTTTCATATTAACTCCCCTCCACCAAAGTTGATTACGATGCCAATCACCTAGCAGTGCGTGGGTCAGAACCAAAGTCAGACAAACAAAGCACTGTGTGGGTGGAGGGTCATAAAGGCGAACTTGGCTGAACATTCTTTTTTGAGAATGATGCTTTGTTTGTCTCACTTTGGCTCTGATCCACACACTGCTAGGTGATTGGTATCGTAATCAACTTTGGTGGAGGGGAGTTAATTAGAAAGAGAGTATTCACCCTTTGTTCAATTTCTCTATACCAGACTACTAATTTGCCCGCACTCGTTTTGCCCGAGTTACGCTGACCTTTCTAACTCAACTCTCTAAATGCAACTCAGTGAATTTCAAGGTCGTCCTCACGTGGCAAATGCCCTATTGGCATGGGCTTCTTACCCGCCCATGGGCTTTTTGCCCCGTCTTCTCCTATATATAGCACAGGGTTTTTAATTAATCGTGGTGGGGGGGGGGGGAGGAGGCGGGGGAGGGGGGGGGGGAGTATCGCCTTACAGTCCTTAAAATACGGCACACAAAATGTCGTTGTGCACCGCAGACGGCACATCCCCGGGGCCCGATACCTGAACGTGATGGCAGGGCCTCACTCGGACCTGTTTCCCCGAAACCTACCGCCCAAGGAAGCGTTCCAAGAGGCTGCTCGCTCAGCGGGGGTGTGCGACGACAGTCGTGTGATCCTGTACAGCGACTCCGACAACTCGGGGTTCTTCTTGTCCGGCCGGGCTTGGTGGACCTTCATGGTACATGTGGAACCCCCCCCCCCTCCCCCCTATCTCTCTCTCTCTCTCTCTCTCTCCTCTCTCTCTCTCTCTCTCTCTCTCTCTCTCTCTCAGTCCTTATTCTATCTTGTTCTGATTGAAACAACCAGCTGACTGCAGTAATTGTTACCATGTGTATTGATTGTTGATGACGAGAAGTATTCCAAATGTTGTTATTTGATTGACTGTCATGAGTTAATAATGGTTACTCTGTTTTAAATATGCACATTTCTAAGTTCATGTAATGAATTTTAATAATTATTTGATTGGTATAATTTTGTTTCACACGTTTGATTAATGTTCTTTCAGTTATGTTGTATCTCTGTCATGTTGTTGCACCTAACCTGAATTGCTCTTTTGGAGATATTAACCCTTTCACCGCCAGCCATCTTTGAGCCAAAAATTTCCATTAAAGCTACTTGGCTACAGAAAAGATTTCGTCTGCAGTATTGTTGGATTTCTCTGTGACACATTTGAAATGGTGTCAATCCTTACTGCCCAAATTTAGGAACACAATATCATTGAATAACAGACCCTGATTTCAAGAGGTTTTTTTATGACATGGTTGTTAAATCATTGTGATGCAAAAATGCGACATTGGCGGTGAAAGGGTTAAAGTATACTTGAACTTGAACTTGAACCTCCCTTATATTAAGAGCTTCAAAAAACATCCATAATATGTGACACAGCACCACGAAAGGGACATTAATTACGTCGCTGGGCTAGTTTCTCATAACAGGCTTGCACAGTCAAACATCTAATTTCTTTTGTCAATTTTGAGTTATGGGTATATTCGTGTTCTCTAACATCTTATCTTTCATATTTATAAAGGGTAATCTTTAATATGGTCTCTAAATGGTCTTATAAGTGTTTTAAAACGAGTAGGTCAATGCAGTTTCTTCAGCTAGGCAGGACTTTAGACTGTTTTCTCAAAAATGACCAACGCACATTCTACTAACTTTAAATGCTCATAACTCTGGAACGGGAAAAATATACAAGAATGGTTCTTGTATCATTAGAAAGAGAATTGTCTGACGTTTTCAAATGTATGCTTTTCTCAGAATGGTCATTTTAACACTTAATGTCCCTTTCGTGGTGCTGGGTCACATATGAGGTCACGTCTTGAATGGGAGCGAGTTGTATATATAAGGGAGGTAATTTTAATACTTACATCAACCGAGGCGTGGTTACTGCTACACCTATCTGTATTGTAAAAAAAATCGGGACTTTACTGGTGTTGCACTGCCTCCGGGCATTGCCTCCAGTATTGTTCCCACCATCTTTGTATCTACAAATGTCCCGTATGTGTCTGTTCCAGACCGAGAGGACGTAAAACACCCTTTTTCATACTTACAAAGAAGGGCAATGTCTCAGAGAAGTAGGTCTTATGTGGGAGGGAGTCTTATAAGGGAGGTTCCACTGTACAAAAACAGCGGGTATTTATTTTCTGTCGTCTTTATAGTGGCGGGTTACTGGTTTTAACGTGTGTTTTCTATTTATTCTTAATTCCAATTGAAATGACTAATTTGACTAAGGTTATTATGATGTCGCAAGAAAGTCCATGCAGCGATGACGGTGAAATTATATCTCTTCCAGAACAACTGGCGTTTCTTGATTGTTTTAATGTTACCGACATGTTTTTGTTTTTATTTTACTGGGGGAAAAAACAACAATATTTGACTATTTTTACCAGTAGGGGACACTTTTTGAATCGGTACCCCCTAAGGATAGAGATCTCTGTCTCAAGGGCAGATAATCCCAAAGCTATGAAACTTTCAATGTGGATACTACCGGTAGAGGGCTATACCTATAGACTATAATTATAAAGATAATGTTTGTACTTTTGGCTTAAACGTAAAAATACTTTTTTCTTCAAAAGGTACGAATTACAAGACCTGTTACGGAATTCGTACCACCAAGTTACTGATATCGTACCAGGGGGGTTATAGCACTAATTCAACGGTAGGACGCTCGTGACTTGGCTTTAGCTATAGACCATTCTCTCTTCTAAATG
>CM065700.1:33435337-33485337 GCA_017654935.2 Phymorhynchus buccinoides | reverse complement strand
AAGCATCAGATTTGTCTTTTCTGGCGAAAGAGAAAGCCCGTTTTCATATAAAAAAATATTTATTTTATTAAGTTCGTGTTGATATTTAATTTTGATATAATTCAGTGACCTTGATGGAGTATGTCGTTTCATTGTTACTTTCATCCATAGGCATATATCGTCTGCAAATTGAGCTAACTCTGTATCTTTAGAAAGACCTTTGGGTAGATCAGAAATCAAAATATTAAATAATATTGGCGAAATTACTGATCCTTGAGGTAAACCCATTTGTAAAGCCTAGGGTTCGAATATGTATTTTCTATTCTTGTTTGAATATGCCTACAATGTAGAAAATCTTGAATATAATTGTACATATTACCACTGATACCAATATTTTTTATTTTATACAAAAGCCGCTTGTGCCACACTTGTTCATAGGCTTTTCGTATGTCAAAAAAATGTTGCAAGTACGTTCTTACGACGTGCAAACTGATGTTTTACATGGGTTGTAAGTTTGACTAGATGTTCTATTGTGGATCTGCCTGTCTGGAATGCAGCTTGTTCCAATTCATAAGAAGGGGGAGCCACTTAGAGATATAAATAGTTACCGCCCTATTGCATTAACATCTAATACATGTAAATTAATGGAAAAGATTGTGTTAAAAAGACTAATTCATCATTGTAGTAAACATAGCATCATACCAATTTTTGTGTGTATGTGTGTGTGTGTGTGTGTGTGTGTGCGCGCGCGCGTGTGTGTGTAGGTTGTGTGTGTGTGTGTGTGTGTGTGTGTGTGTGTGTGTGTGTGTTTCATTTTATTTGTAATCTTTTATTTCTGAAAACAAATAACATTTTCTTGTGAACATCGTGTTGCATATTGTGACAGCAAGCAAAATTTTAATATTATTTTGTACATGGTCCCAACACATATTGCTATTTTTCGCTCTTTCCCTATAATTATAGCAACACAGTGATAAGCTTATGCAAGTTGTATTATTACTAACGTATCATCAGTGTTGCCATGGGGGAAACAGCAAAAAAACAAAAAAAGCAACATAGTTTATGTATGTTAACCTTAATCACTTCAATCATGAATACTTGCACTGTCCCATCACCGCGATAACCTGTTCATTTAATTACCATTCCAGCGAGGGGACTTCACTGCCAGGGATGAAAAACAGTTTAAAAAAACTCTCGACGACATGCCAGCCCTGCTTACCTCCCCTCATCCCAATGTCGTCGACACCAGGCCTGACGCTGTCTTTGCCGACGGTAATAACTAATACTAATAATAATAAAGTATGCACACACACCACACACACACACACACATATATAATGTGCGCGCACACGCACACACACACACACACACACACACACATATATACACACACACACACACACACACATACATATACAATTGGAGATAGAAATAAGTAGACTTCTATTTTTTGTCCCTAATAAAAAAAATAGGAAGCATTACGCAACCTCAAGTCACTTATAGTCTTTTTAGACGGCGTGACTAAAACAGTTGAAGATTGAAGAAATTCATTGGGGACCGCCACTCAACGGGACCTGGCTGGCTGGGTCAAGCTTTCTGTCTTCCGTCTCTTTCTTCTGTCCACCTAATTTCTTCTTCTCTAATTCCTATATTCCATCTCGCACATTTCTGTAGATCCTCCTAATGTTCTACAGCGACAGAATCGAAGTCGGGTCCATACCGCTACGTCTCAGGCCCTCTAAAGTCCCAGGCCCGCTATGCCCCACTCCCTCTAAGTGGTTACGTGTCTTTGACCACGTGTGTATATGATTTCGAAGTCAAAGTGACCACTGCTCAGTAGCAGTGACCACTCGGGTCATCTGCATTATACAAGTGCATAAAATAATCATCTGGTGACAGGAAATAAGCTGTTGAGATTAGAATCCAAATTTGATCATTTGAAGTCAAAGTGACCACTGGTCATCGTCACTGACCACAGGTCATCTGCACTGTACAAGGTACCCATACTGCTATAGTATCATGATCTTCAAAATGTTGAAGGAGGATACTTCTAGAAAGAAGAAGAAGAAATGACCAGAACAGCCATGTCACATCAACACATGAACATAGACACGTGGACACAGACTTGTAGCCACTTGGAGGGTGCGGGACATAGCGGGCCTGGGACTTGATGAGCACCTCCCCGACAGAATACTTCAGCATGCAGGACTGTGGTCGCTATACGGAGAAGGAAGCAAAGTAATGTTCACTATAATTTGGTTTTAGTCCCCCCCCCCCCCCCCCACCCCCCCCCCCCCCCCCCCCCCCCCCCCCCCTACTACCACCCCCCCCCCCCCTCCATGTCTGTAGGAATTGATCTGATTAATGTTTTTTTGTATCAGACATTTGATGTTAATTTGTGCACTGGAGTGTGCATGAACGAAAACAGTAGAATTGTTTTTAGACAGAAGTGTATACTGTTTCGCCCTTTTGAGTCGTAACTCACAGACGTCGTAACAAATAGGGAAGTTGCCACGAGTGTTCATACTCTAAAACAAGAGGTATTGCCCTAGATCCCGTTTCGTGGTTTTCAACTCGGTGAATTCTATACCAATAGCATAGCATTATTGTTTTAATTTCAATCTCTATGGGAAGACAACCTAGTTCACCCAAGATCATGCACAGTATGGTTGATGTTTTCACACCAAGCACTATTTTCAAAAAAACGCAACTGTCAACCGGCTACATGTTATAATTATTTTCAAAGCCCCATAACTCACATCCATACAACAGAAACGGAGTGTGCACACCTTTTCCAACAGTTCTATCTGAACATCCAAAGGGGAATTATTTGACTTATCTTTTTTAGAAGGGCAAACATGCACTTTTTGCATTTACAGCGTTTCTTTGATTGCTAAAGTGAATGAGTGTATTATAATTAAACATGATAGCCAAATATTTGTAATGCCAAACAGTCTCCAATGAGTTTATTTTCATATAGACATTTGATGTTAATTTGTGCACTGGAGTGTGCATGAACGAAAACAGTAGAATTGTTTTTAGACGGAAGTGTCTACTGTTTCGCCCTGTCTGAATCGTAACTCACAGACGTCGTAACAAGTAGGGAATTTGCCACGAGTGTTCATACTCTATTACAAGACGCCTTTTGCCGAGTTCCCGTGACTGCTCTCTAATTGCAACTCGGTGACATTCAAGGTCGCTGGCACGCGGCAAATGCCCTATTGGATCGCATGGTATGCAGTGTGTCCGTAAGTCCAAATAGAAGTTGATCTCTATTGCAAGATTATAAGTAAATAGGCTTGTATCTGCTAATAAAAATTCGATTTCAGTTACGATCAGCGTAAAAACGACATTGAAAAGTGTCAGACTGAAGGTTTATGGAGGCCACCATTTTGTGCTAGGTTGTGACGTCACAGACTCTGTTTCCCTTAGACTTCTCACAGTCTATTAAGATAAAACCAGGAACAAAGGTGATTTCATTCAACAGCAACACTGAGCTGCTACACACTGAGCAGCTAAAGAAAAGAAGTGAAGGGTGAGAAGCTCGTCCATAACCGTACTTGTACCTTGCCAGTCTGCATGGTGCTGATCTCAGTCAACAAAGAACACACACACGCACTCTCTCTCTCTCGCTGACCTGATTCACACACACACACACAGAGACACGCACACAAGCATGTATGCATGCATGCTATACATGTACCTATACTTATACCTTTTAGGCTTTACTGCCCAAGCACTAGTCATAGTAGGTAAACTGAGTGTGTGACGTCATGTTCAGGGGGCATCTACTCTTAACAGTGGTAACATGGCGACGCCCTTGGGGCCTACGATTCTGCACTTTAACGCTAATTTATTTCTATGTTGAAAAGACTTTTTGAATTAGAAAGAAATGCTCAGTGATTGTTTATTACACATCATCAATTTCAGGCTGACTCGTCTTTGGACTTGATGTCCCCTTTAACTGTGAAGATGTGTGTATTGCAGGGCACATCAAAGGGGTGGTCAGTCTGCCGGCCAGTCGTCTAGTGGACAAAGACAAACATGAAATGCTGGACCCCCAACAGCTGAAACAGGGTGGGTAGATAGATGGTGGTCATTTGCCATGTTTTGGCAAATTTTCACTTTTTTAGTATTCTCATTTTTTTGTTTAGCTTGTAAGGGAAGATACTTAGTTACGGAAAGACGTTAAACATTAAAAATAGGGAGAAAGGTGGCAAGAATGGTTAAGAAAAAGTCATTAAATTCGTTCAAAAATATCATAGACAAGTTTTTTTTCCAAATCAAAATGTATTCAGTTTAATATACAGATTTAAATGAATAAAACACAGATGCCGTAGTAGTCATCAGTGAATGAAGCCAAACCTATCCAAAGCATATTTAGAGGGCAAAAGGCTAAAACTAAATAGCCTATAGTGCCATTTATGCTATGCTATGCTAAGACGTTCGCCTGCCAAATGTAATGCGTGACTGCAGCGTGAGTGACCCGGGTTCGAATGATTGTATTCCGTTTCAGTTATTTCAAAACTTTTCTTTTATCTTTATTTTCCCTCTAAATCCATGCCCGTGTTCTAACGAAAAGTATGTGGGGTCGTGTGGGAGGGATGGAGTTCATCTTGTGAAATGTTATTTCATTGATTTTCCACCACGTTGGGCGTTGTGTTAAGTCCTCTCGCGGACATTTGTCCTTATGTGCACATTACTGTACAATGACTCTGTTTCTGCTTTTTGGGGGGGGTATTTATTTCATTACTCGCCATGTTACATTACCACACAACATGTGAAGCCAGTCCACCTACTGGTTCATAAGATACAGCTCGGACACGAAGGAAGGGAATTTCGGTTTTGTGAGTCTTCCTTTGGTGGAGGTTTTCACTGGCGGTTCAAAATTCAGGATCTGAATAGGTTGTGACATGCTGATCAAGAATATATCAGCATGGTTATTATGGAGAAGCTACGCTTATTGTAGGTCATGGTATCCGCGAGAGGACAAAAAATGTACGCGAAAGGACTTAACAGGCGTGTTTCCACACAGTGATGGCGGAGGCTAAAGTGGATTTGAACCGGCCGCTGACCTCCTACTGCAACTCTGGCATGTCCTCCTGTACCCTGGCCTTCGCCTACAAACTGTGTGGAGGATCTGACGTGTCCGTCTATCATGTGAGTTGGAGAGAGACAGAGAGAGAGAGAGAGAGAGAGAGAGAGAGAGAGAGAGAGAGAGAGAGAGAGAGAGAGAGAGAGAGAGAGAGAGAGAGAGAGAGAGAGAAAGGGAGGGAGAGAGAGAGAGAGAGAGAAAGGGAGGGAGAGTGGAGAGGGAGGGAAGGAGGAGAGAGAGAGAGAGTGTTGTAAAGTATTAGCTTTCTCTCGCTAAGCCTCTGTGTGTGTGTGTGCGAGTGTGCGTGTGCATGCGTGCGCTTGCTTTTGTGTGTTTGTGCTCGATTTTGTGTGTTTGTGTGTGTGCATGCGCGTGTATATGTGTGTTTGTTTGTGAGTGTGTGTGTATGTGTGAGGGATGGATCAGTCACTCCTGCAACCCCCCATGATCCGCATCTTTGAGTGTGTGTGTGAGTGGGTGGGGGGGTGTTGCATGTCTGCATGTTTAACAGAGAGAAACCGACAGACGGGTTTAGCAAGAGAGGGACCGGGAGAGATTGATTTAAGGCAATGTGAAGGAGGGAGGGAGGGACAGAAAAGGAGAGACAAAGAAAAACAAATCCATGAGAAAAATGCGCGCTCCATTTTTAGATAACTTTTAAAGACCCCCCACGTCACGTGTCACATTCCCTCTTATGCTAGGAAGATTTCTTCAGATTTCTTACCAGCTATAAGAGGGAAAACACGTGAAAACCGTGATTTTGACATGCGACGTGCAGGGTCTTTAAGACTTTAGATCATTTGGGTAATTATTTAAAAAAACACAAGAGCAGCTTTGCCATAAATCCTTACTCTCTCTCTCTCTGCGACTTTCTATCTAAATAATATAAATTTATACCATCATAAACTGAAGTGCCTTCTGCTTTCTTTCTTTCTTTCAGGGTGGCTTCACCGAGTGGAAGAATAAGAAAACCGGTGACATTGAAAAAGCGAAGAATGACGAAGCACAACAAGCAAAGAAAGCATAATCCTTTCTTCTCCTGTCGTATGAGCGCAGATGCGTCATGCTGCCGTTATGCGCCTAACTAAGAAATAGTTAGACCTAGCATGTCTGTCTTCGGCCAGGCATAATCACAGCGTCGATTTATCCACGGATCCACTCTACCAGTTCTCTGGCAGCGGAAAGCTGGAAGCTTATGTGCTTTTCTTTTACTAATCTGGGCCTGTATTCACGTTGAGATAGCATGAGACTTAGCATGATGCTAACTTAGAAGCTCTTCCAATGTCTTATAGGATTTAATAGGACTTTTGGAAGAGCTTCTAAGTTAGCATCATGCTATCTCAACGTGAATACAGGACCAGGATCAAACTAAACAAGGTTTATAAGGTGCTTTGTAATGATACAGTAGTGAAAGTAGACAGGATGTTAATAAGAATTGTCTTTTTTTTTCTCCTAGTAAAATGTTTATGTAGATATTTTCATTGTGGTCCTTAGATCTGCTCTCGTGTTGATAGGGCAGCAACCGTCAATTTCAGCGAACATACCAAAAGCATGAATAGGGTAAGACGGGGTAAAAAGCCCATGGGGCGGGTAAGAAGCCCATGGCAATTATCTCATGAAATGAAGCAAATTTCAGTCAACATTTGCCCATGAGACGAACGCTAAACATTAACACTCGTCTCATGGGCAAAATAGAAATATCCCGTGAATAATGTCAATGGGTACCGAGACCTTACCGGATGAAATGTAAGTAAATGAAACATTTAAACCCTTTCACCGCCAACGTCGCATTTTTACACCACAATGATTTAACACCCATGTCACTAAAAGGCATCAAATCAGGGTCTGTTATCCAAAGACTCTATTCTCTTCATTTTGGGAGGTGGGTATAGGCCTTACTTTAAATGTCACAGAGGAATCCCAAATATTACAGATTTTTTTTTCTGCCCAGTTAAATTTAATGGACACTTTTTGCTGAAAAACGGCTGGCAGCGAAAGGGTTAATGGTAGATCAAGATTAATTGAAGTGCAGCAGTATTACCTATGCTTGGTTGATTAAAGGCACGGCCGGAGTATAAAAGAGGGGAAGCGCTGAGCGCGCGCCGCATTTGAATCGCAGCTGGCGAGAGAGATGGTTCGCCCTTCTTCGTTCCCTCTTGTGCCAGCCACCGCGAGGCAGAGCTTTTCTGGCGAAAAAGGACCCGATCAGGGAGTATCGACCAAAACAGTGGAACCACGCATTAAGTCCTCATCACTGTGAGGAATCTACTAATACCAAGCTTTTGATTCATGTCATTCCTTTTGTTTTTTCTAGAATAAAGAAATATCGTCTCTGTCCGACGCTAACCGTGTATCAACAAAATTTGACAAAAATAGATTTTTTACTGAAACTCCTTCCAGTGACCTCACGCAGGTCTTCTATAAATATCTTGTGTCTGCGACCAATGAAAATGCTCAAATTTGTCACATGATACCACGGAAATAATCGTGTATGTGGCTGGTTGTTGATGGTTTTGACGCGATAAGCATGTAACTGGTCACGCTAATCGTGTGTAACTGCCGGCAACTGTCGTATCTCCCATTGTGAGAACAATGCACTAACTTTGTGACTAACCGTGTAACTGAATTATCACGAAAATGTTGGGTGTTAATGCAATTTTTATTGTGTCACAGAAGAAGGGTCAAGCGTATATCAAATGGGGATTGACTTTGTAGCAGGCAATGTTTTTTGATGCTCCTGTAAAATCACTGATTGTGTAAATACACGGTTAGGGTCGGACAGCGACGATATGTTCCTATAATGTTATCAAAGAAGTGTGTTGTCATGTTTGCGCGCTTTGTGAGAATGGACAGGTAGGAGATTGACTTAATTCAGAGAAAGTCAGATCGCAATGACACCTGATGGGGCACTGGGTGGATGCCTCGTGCCTCCATACAGGGAGCTGGACGCCCCTGCCACGAGTCTCCCCGTGGGGATACCGGGGTGTCTTTCATAAAAATAGTTCCCCCACCTTCTGGAAGTTCTGTGCTTCACATTTCCACTAATCTGCCACTCTCTGTGACTCTGCCTTTTCCCTTTGCTTTCTATCATCTTCCGGTACTACCTTTCCGACTTATTCGCCCATTCTCCTGCCGTTCTTACCCCAAAATCCTCCAAATAATTTTTCTCCTTTGAGCTCCTCCGAAATCGGAATGCATCGTCTGTACGCAGCGGGGAGACCAGCGAAAAAACGGACACATACGTACCTTACCCATTATGGCCATATGATATGGCCTGGGAACGCAGAAGAAGAAGAAATGACACCTGAAATAAATGACAATAGACTTCATGTCCCACATGATAAAACAGTCGGCGGACACTCGGGTCAAAACAGTTTGCCATGTTTAATCATCTTAAATCCGAATTCTCCACCATATGTGACCCAGCACCACGAAAGGGACATTAAGTCGCTGAGCTAGTTTTTCACAACAGGCTTGGAAATTCAAAAAAATCTCATTTTTTGGTCAATGTTGAGTTATGGGTATTTTTGTGTTCTCTAACATCTTATCTTTCATCTTTATAAAGGACAATCTTTAATATGGTCTTATAAGTGTTTTAAAACGAGTAGGTTGATGCATTTTCTTCAGCTAGGCCAGACTTTAGACTGTTTTCTCAAAATGGCTGACACTCGCCCTACTAACTTTGAATGCTCATAACTCTGGAACGGAAAAAGATATGAGAATGGTTCTTGTATCATTAGAAAGAGAATTGGCTGACGTTTGCAAATGTATAATATTCTCAGAATGGTCAGTTTGACACTTAATGTCCCTTTCGTGGTGCTAGATCACATATTTGTTTACCTTGACAACACTCACTAACTAACAATTTTGAAGGAGTGCACACATGGTCATGACTGAAGCCCCATAAATTCAAGCAATTTCATGCAGATTCGGGCCAATACTCTAAAACCACGAAAAGATTGAAATGATTAGATGAAACTGTACAAAAGGCTCAAAATAAGCATAAACTAAAGCATTGAAACGCTAGATCAAGCAGCCGCGTGGCAGCATTTTATAGCACATAATTCCAGACAGTGCTGGAAACGTAAGCCATTCCGCTCTATCGAGTCCAGGTTTAAAAAAAACAGTAAAAAAGGATAACAAATACATACTAGTAAGCTAAGATACATAAAAAAGGCTATATAAGCAAATATGCACTGCAGAATGGACAACAGGTGCCCACTCAAGTGCGCAAGTTCTCACGTCTGGAAGCCAGTGTACAGAACATGGCCTAGATATCCTAAGCCCCTATCTGCATGCCAAATTTCAGCCTCCTACGTCTATCGCCGTTCAAACGTTATCATGGTAAATAGTCAGCCAGCCTGGAACAGACAGGACAAAAATCCCCCTGAAAACATTAAGCAACTTCGCTTCACAGCTGTTTAAAAATCCATCTTATTATCCCTTCAATCACAAAAAGAAAGCCTTATCAAGACTGGGACCACTTAAAACCATGATGCCTGTCAAATTGAAAATCTACACACTCATCGCCCCCCAAAAAAATTCTTGTTTTACAGAGAAAAAAAAGAAAAAAGTTACACTTTTCTCAATCTTTCCCAAGTCAGTAATTTGACTCTTGAACTCGCTGTTCTTTAACCAATGGTCTAACTTTCAACTCATTAACTCATTCGCATCGCAATGGTTTTGAATTATGAACAAAAAACTCACAAATCACTCCAGCCATACACACAAACAAATCATACATAAACAAAAGAGAAATGAAAGATTACGGGTTTTTACTTCAGGTTTAGACATAGGGAAGTGGTAGATCAGACTTTCTATATAATAGACTTTATATCATACTATGAAGAAGGAAAGCGCATCAGTCAACCTGATCCAGGCACACCTCTCTACATTCCTCCTCACCGGGAGTATGTTGGTGTTTACTACGATTTCTATGACCTCCCCTATTGAATCCTTCACTGGATCCACCAACATGGCATCCCATCTCTTCTACTCTCTTCGAAGGATTGTAATTTTAGAACATTATTATTTTTGTTATTTTACATAAGATTTTTACCATTTCTTTTGAATTAAGTGCTGGTTTGCTTTTATTGTGGACTTTCAATCTGGTGCAAAGAGGACAATCATTCTCTTGAAGAAAGTCTTCTAGCTCAGTTTGAATGTTCACTATGGACATTCTTTGCAGGCCGATATGCAGACTGAAGAGTCTTTCTCAAAGACGAAACAGCTGTCTTTGCATAGGCATTGTCTATCTCCCCCATTGGGAGAAAAAGTAAATCAGCACATTATTTTATTTTATTCTTTTCAGAACACAGAACAAATCGTAAAGTTAAAATTAAAGTAATTGAGTTTCTTTCTTAGGTTCACAAACACATACATTGGACACAAAAAAAGTTTTATTAAAGCAAACTATATATATAAGAGGAAAGTTTAATGGTGTGTACGTTTATAATAGACTTTATATAGAAAAACTCTACAGCCATTGGTTTCCCCCCCGACTACAAACGCAAAGTAAGAGGCAAAAATGTAATCTAAGGGAGTGAAGCGAGTTTAGAAGTGACCAAAGCGTGCACACAGATTTACTTCCCTAGAAGTAAATTCATCAAACCAACAGCTTTGTGTTAATTCCGCACATCTATGGGTGGAATGACTTGAATGAGTTAACGATGTCAAGTATTTTGCCGTCTCTCTTAGTAGCTTGGCTAAAAACATTAAGGCAGCCTTTACCACAAAAGTACAGTCGACCCCCTCACGAACTTCCCTCAGATTTACGACCTCCCCTCTTTTAAGACCAAAATATGAATGACGGATCGTTTTTCTTCAAAACTTGCCTCCTCATTTACGACTCCCCCTCTTAACGCGTTTTACGACCGTAAATCCTGTTGATTTTACAACCGATGCAACATTCTGACAATTATCAGTCGCAAAAACGTATATCTATCCTTTTCGGCCTCAGTTCGAGCCGACGCACAGCTGGGGTACCACTGTTGTTAGCCAATGTCAATCTCGCGAGGGTCCGATCTCGCGACATTTCTCTGCGCTAATTCAAGCCGCGCTACTTCGGATGTTTCATTCAAGAATGGCGGAGAAAGCACAGTGTAGCGATGTGGGTAAAAAAAAGGAAACGTGTGACGCTCACTCTTGAGCAAAGGGTGAGAGTAGTGAGGAGACATATGCTTGTGCTGTGCGTCATATACGGTGTAGTGAGTGCATTGTTTTGGTCACCCCTGATTTAAGACCCCCCTCTTTTACGACCGATTTTTTAAAGATTTTTTGAAGGTCTTAAAAGAGGGGGTTGACTGTACAAATAAAACCTGTTCAATTATTGAAGAATGAATTGGATAATCAAAGTGGACACAAAAACAACAATATTATACAAGTACATTACTTCAGCAAACCAGGAAAAAAAGCTACCACAAATAAACACCCATATGTTTAAGCATTGTGCACTCTTGCTCTTTAAAAGGGAATTCCTAAATTTGTAATTGCGCCCAAACTTAACATGCGCATGCACACATAGGCAGCCATGCATTGCATACATGCATGCATGCAAACACATACAACAAACGGTTTGCATTGAAGTGCATTTCTCTTGCAAGCATAAACCTTTTCCGATTTGCAATGCTCCTCCATTCCATTCTAATCGAAAGTGTTTTTCTTTCTTCTTCTCTCTGGAGCCCACGATCATTCGGTTGATCATTCTGGCACCCTAGGGGGAAAAAAAGACTAAAAAAAAGGAGGGTGTGTGTGTGTGTGTGTCAGTTCCATTTGACAAAGGACGTTATGTCACTGTATTGGGCCGGGAATTTAAGTTTTAGTGACCCAGCCAGCTTGTGCCCATTCAGCGGGTTTGTGACCCACCCCTCACACACACACACACAAACAGTATCATGTGCTCATAAACATACACACACACACTCTAAAGTCTTCAACATCCGCTGATGAATTTCTGCTTCTGCAATAGAAGCACGTCTCTGCAGAGTTCTCACTCACACACACACTTTCTTTTCAACATCCACTGATGTCTTTCTGCTTCTTACAATAGTAGCGAATCTCAGTAGGACACACTTTCACACACAGACAGACAGACACACACACACACATACACTTTCCCTTCAACATCCACTGATGTCCTTCTGCTTCTTGCGATAGTAGCGCGTCTCGACAGGATCGAACCCCTGCTCCCTGGCGCCGTACACGGCCCAGGGCGGGGTCTTGGCCATGTAGTCTGCGGCGCTGAAGGTCAGCTGACCCTGGGAGTCGTGGTAACGCTGCACCAGGCGGTGGAACTGGGGGTAGTCGATCCAGGTCCACCACTCCCCATCCACCAGGAACTGAAAACAGTCACAAGGAGAAAGTCTTCTTCTGCCAATAATGTCCCCCTGCCGTAACCGGCAATTACTGACATGCACAAAAAACTTTCATGCCACGTTCTATCCATCTCTTAATTTTACTCTCTCTCTCTCTCTCTCTCAGTCCTTATTCTATCTTGTTCCGATTGAATATAAACGGCTATCTGACTGCAGTCAGGGGAAAGGGGGGAGGGGGAGGGTATAGTGTTTTTAGTCTACTGCGAGTCGCGACATCGAAAGTGGTCACGAGTCGCCGATACGACGAATACTCGCGTTAAAATGCTTCAAAATCCCTATTATCATCTGAGATACCGTCCAACAGATGCCATAACCCTTCATTGGATGTAAAAAGCATCGTTGTAGAGCTTAAAATGCCATAGTTCTATCAGTTCTCGCGAAGAATTGTCCAAACACAACAACAGGAAGCAGCTCAAACGGAAGTTTCGATTATTTGAGAGGGGAGCCAACTTTCATTAATGACAGCAGCAATGGCGGTCGGTAAGCATTTACAGGAAGCGTATGGGCTTCAAAGTTCGACTTTCTTTTGCGAGGTGCCTTTTACTTGAATGTTTTCAGATTTTTCTTGAAAATTGCCGTATTCGCCTTATACACAGCAGCGCCTAATGATCCGAAAAATACGGTGTGTGTAAAATTTGGGGGGTGCGCCTTATAAGCAGGTGTGCCTTATAGTCTGTAAAAAACACTAGGCGTTCAAGACTGCACTTGGTCATCTCCAAACATGGAACACTCGATTTTTAGTAGTTTTATTTGTGTGCATTTGACAGTTTACAGTTTTGGTTAGGGCTAGGGTTAGGGCTAGAGTCAGTTTAAGTAACGATTGAATGGTTAAAAGATACACTTATCCAAATGACCGAGCGATGCCTGACCTTGGTGTGTGCCAGCAGCAGGCAGTTGGAGTGCTGGTGCTCGCAGGCCAGCCGGTAGTCGGGCAGCCTTTGGGCCAGCTGCTGCACGAAGCCCACCACCTCCTCGTGCCACGGGACGTTGGCCATGGTCAGCGTTGACGCCTTCGACTCTCCGCAGTATGTCACCCCCTGCGCGCGCACACACACACACACACACCCGCGGATCAACATCAAGGCCACGTCCGTCATCAAGGAAGAAACAGGCATCGGAATAGTCTGACGTCCGATCCTCTTAACACTATTGTGACTGATGCTGCCTCGGCCTATTCTCAGTGCATGCCTGAGCCTGCCACCGACTGACTCATAGAAATTGTGTGCTTGTGAACAAACACATCTAGCTAAGCTGAATGATGTCCTATCACGACTAAAGTTTGCGTACTTACTGAAAAAAAAGGCTGCTAAGTTCATCTGTGTACTTTTTAAGTTGATAAGTATAACGCTTTTTACATGCCGACCTGAAACGGGGGAATAATTCATTGTTTACATGCATTTTGCATTCAACGACACCCCCTGCCCTCACCCCCACGACGAACACTCTCAGTCTCTTGACTTGTAGAGTCCACTGACTCACAATAGCTTCACTTTTATGCTCATCCTTGCTGTTTTCATCATTTTCTTAGTCAGAAAACAAGTATTCTGGATCTTTATCATCAGGTTCATCCAGATTGAGAAGATGGAGAATCTCCTCTCTTTTTAAACCACGATGGTTTGGCATTTTTCGTTCATAATTGGCGTCAAATCGGCGATCTAAGACAAAGAAAAAACAAAAATGGAAGCATACTATAAAGGGAAACTACTCGCAGAACGAAGGCAAAAGTGTGGTCAAAAGTTTTACACGAGTTTTGTACCTTATACCGTTGGGCGACTGTGAACGTGGCCAGGCAGTGGGGGATGTTCTACTGCCTCGAACACGAACGCGGCCTGTCATCAATGTGTTAAAAACTGCGGTAAAAGGGTCACCAAAGCCCTAGACTGAACAGGGACAACACTGAAATGAGTTCCCAATACCACAAAAAGGCTTGATGTAGTGGGAAATCACGTTAAAACACAGTTTAACAGAAAATATAACACTGAACAGACAGGCAAAACCTCTGACAGCAGAAGCCAACCCTCTGTCAGAAATTCTTAATCCTCTGCAATTTGCAGATTCTCTGACAATTCTGATGCCTGAAGAAAGGTGGCAGAGTGGCTAAGATGTTCACCTGACAATGTGGAGCATGAGTGACCCGGGTTCAAATCCCGGCCTCACCGGGGTTTTTTCCTTCTAGTTTGACTGGGAAAACTGAATGTCGAGTCCTTCGGATGTGGACTTAAAGCTAGTCTCACCCGTGCGCTTTACGCATGTAAAAATCCCACGGCAGTTAAAAGTCGGTAAGAGCAGGGAGAAATCCCACTGCCTGGTATGACCAAATTGATAATAGTTTTCCCAAGTCTGCCCCACCCCCCCTCTTCTCATCCTGCCCCCCCCCCCCCCCCCCCCCAAAAAAGGTAGGCGCTGTCGTCACCCCAAACTGACCTTGAGTTCCACTAACTGCCACACCAAAATGACCTTGATTTCTACCTATAACTGCCACACCAAACTGACCTTGATTACCACCCCAAACTGATCTCAACTTCCACCCCAAACTGACCTTGATTTCCACCCCAAACTGACCATGACTTCCAACCCCAAACTGACCTTGATCTCGATGAAGTCGGGCCGGCCCAGGGACACCAGGCGGGCGTAGCTGTCCAGCTCCTCTGTGTTCCAGGACTTGACCTTGATTTCCACACCAAAGTGACCTTGATTCCCAAAAACTGGTCACACCAAACTGACCTTGATTTCCATACAAAACTGACTTTGATTTCCACACCAAACTGACCTTGATTTCCACCCCAAGCTGACCTTGATTTCCACCCCAAACTGACCTTGATTTAGACACCAAACTGACCTTGATTTCCAACCCAAACTGACCTCGACTTCCACCACCAAACTGACCTTGATCTCAATGAAGTCGGGCCGGCCCAGGGACACCAGGCTGGCGTAGCTGTCCAGCTCCTCCGTGTTCCAGGCCTTGACCAGCGTCAGGCGGTACACCGTCCTCTGCCCTTTGTCACCCAGGGCCCGCAGGCTGTCCTGGAAGCGCTCCCAGAAGTCCCTGAACAGCGGGCGGTCGATCCTCTTCAGGCTCTCCTTGGTGGCCGCGTCCACGCTCACGTACAGCTGAGTCACCGGCACCAGGTTTCTGCCAACCAGCGGATACCACAATGGAAGCTCCCCGTAAAGTTTTTGCAAGAAACACGTCGAGATCATCAGAAAAACAGCCTTTTCAAGGATCAGAACACTCGCTTTGCTCTGGTTTCGGCAACCATGATGATGGTGACCAGTAGCAACTTTTTAAGTACAAGGAAAATACGGAAAATATAAATAAGACGGCAACCATGATGACGGCGATGACTTATTATTTACCTGGTGGCGTCGGGAAACTGTGCGTTAGTGACAAGGAAGGAAGAAATGCCCTGCTGATGATGAAGGTGATGACTATGACAATGATGATGATGAAAATAATGATGATAGCGACATGGGCGCTTGCGTGACTCAGACATTTGCCTGAGGGTTTTTTTTTCTTTTAGCTTTTTATTTAGGGTTCACTACAAGAGAAAACTTCAACTGCCGAAATTCAGACTTCAGGCATAGTTACATGCACGCACCCTGTGACGATGATGTTAATGACAATGATGGCAACAACGATGATAATGATGATGATGATGACAATCATAACAACAAAGAGGATGATGATGATGATGAATGTTGTTGACAACTATGACAATCATAGCAACAAAGATGCTGATGCTGATAACAATGATGGGCTCCCATTCGCCCTGCAAAACAAGGGGTCCCAGGGACTCCTTCACTTACAGCATAGAGGGTCCTAGAGGCGGGATAGAGGGTCCCAGTGGCATTGTGAATGCCAAAAATAATTTTTCTAGTGATTCCCTGGGACCCCCTGCACATTCTTTTAGAGGGTCCTTTAGAATTTTAGTACTTCATAGACCCCCAAATGGGGGTCCCTGGAAGCCCTGCAGTGACAATCATAACAACAAAGACGATGATGATGATGCTGACAACAATGACAATCATCACAACAAAGACGATGATGATGACAACAATGACAATGATAAACATGATGCAGGCATGGGAATTGTCAGAGACAAAAAACTCTGAAAAGCCCCCCAATTGAAGTATTTAGTAACAAAAACGAAGTATTTAGTAACAATTTCAACAAAAAAATTCGCGGAAATCCACGAATTCGCGGACAATTCCCATGCCTGATGATGACAACAATGATGACGATGATGATGATAACAACAATGATAGTCCTAATCAATGATGAAGATGGACAAAACAACAAACAACCACGACGATGATTCACCACCATCATTACCGTATGGCGTCGGGAAACTGTGTGTTGGTGACGAGGAAAGAAGAGATGCCCCGCTGATGATGAAGGCGACGACGATGACTATGACAATGATGATGACAACAATGACATAATCTATGATGAAGATGGACGCTGATAACAACAACAGTCAAGACGACAAAACAACAAACAACGATGATTCACCACCATACCGTATGGCGTCGGGAAACTGTGCGTTGGTGACGAGGAAGGAAGAGATAATGATGCTGATGATGAAGGCGATGATGATGACTATGACAGTGATGACAATGATTCACCACCACCATTACCGTATGGCGTCAGGAAATTGTGCGTTGGTGACGAGGAAGGACGAGATGCCCCGCTGGTGCAGCAGGTGGAGGAACTCGTTGATCTGGGGGTACATGATGGGCTCCCCTACCAGGGACAGGGCACAGTGCACGGGGCCCATCCCCTCCTCCAGACGATCAGGCATCACCCCGGGCACTCCTGAAACACACACACACCTGTTTACCCTGAAATTGGGCTTCAGGTAGTCAAAATCCAAAAATAAGTATTTTTCAAACAAATAGGAGTACTCCAACAGGAAAGTTTCCACAACAGAGTGTAGACATGCATACATTTTTGTAACTTGTTGAAATACTGTGTCAAAAGTATCATCCATTTAAATTTAACAGTTCTAAATTATATAGTTTTCACCATTTCACCATATTTTTGTCCCATGTACCATATTTATGTCAAATATGTGTACAAAATATGGTGAAATCTTATGGGTAAACAGGTCTGCACACACCACCAGGATTGAGATTGAGAATTTATGACTCAGCATCCCCCAAAAAAGGGCAGAAGCTCCCTGAATCTGAGGCTTTTTTTTTACTCATTCGCATCATCGCAGCAATTTTGAATTACAGTGGAACCTCCCTTATAAGACCTCCCATTATAAGACTCCCTCCCACATAAGACCTAACTTCTTTGAGATATTGCCCTTCTTTGCAAGTATCAAAATTACCTCCCTTTTTATAACAGAAAATGTCCAAACCTTTCATTCAAAGCTCAATATATTAATTGTTAGTTCATTCATTCATCATGCACTGTACTGAATGGTTTGCAATTTGATTTTGTTTTCTTTCTCTGTACGACTCGTGGTTTTTTCTCTGTACGACTCATGTACTTGTAATGTATACATGTATGTAAATATGTATTGATTATCGAAGCATGTATTGATGAATGAGTGTGTGTAAGAAAGAAGGAATTGTAGAGTGGAAGGACGAGAGAGGGGGAATAAAAAATGTTAAAAAAAGAAATTAAAAAAAATACCTCCCTTATAATACCCCTCCCATACAAGCTGAGAGCCCTGGTGTGTGTGTGCGTGTGCATGTGCGCGTGCATGTGCGCGTGTGCCCACCTCTGAACTGCTTGATGAGGTTCCTGTGGTTGGCGAGGGCCCCCTCCAGCACAGTGTCGGGGTCGTCCATCTTCCACCTCCACTCCGTGCCCACCGGGTTGGTGTGGTGCCTGCACACATCATCAGGGGACACGTGCCAGGGCTCCCAGGGACCCCCATTTGGGGGTCTATGAAGTACTAAAATTCTAAAGGACCCTCTAAAAGAATGTGCAGGGGGCCCCAGGGACGCACTTGAAATTTTTATTTTTTATTATTTTTAGCATTCGCAATGCCACTGGGACCCACTATCCTGCCTCTAGGATCCTCTATATTGTAAGTGAAGGAGTCCCTGGGACCCCTTGTTTTGCGGGACGATTGGGAGCCCTGCATGCATCAATCAATCAATCAATCAATATTTTTATTGTCCATTTTACAGGACATTTTTTCTTGCAGCGATTAAAACAATCGATAAAACAACATGATAAAGAGAGACAAAGTAGTATGTAGAAAAGCCAAAAAAGTAAAATATGCGACTATTTTAAACTGTGCGTGCACGCATACAATTCTTGATCACACCCACCCACAACCACCCATACGCACACGTATACACACACACAACACACACATCATGCGCACGCATACAACCATTTATGTGGGTTTTTTACCGTAATTTTAGAGAAGTGTTTAGCGCCGGCTCACTGACCTCCAGCAGAAGACGCACTTGTTGGCGCAGGCCAGGCTGGGCGTGGTCTCCATGCAGCGGTGGCTCTCTATGCCATAGAACGTGTGTTTGTAGCAGCCCCCACGGCCCCTTAGCATGGACTGAAAGACATGAAAACACAACAAGACGTGAACTCAAAGAACATTAACATAATATATGAAACTCTCTATGCCATAGAACGTGTGTTTGTAGCAGCCCCCACGGCCCCTTAGCATGGACTGAAACACAGGAAAACACGACAAGACGTGAACTCAAAGGACATTAACATAATATATGAAACTCTCTATGCCGCAGAACATGTGCTTGCAGCAGCCCCCGCGGCCCCTTAGCATGGACTGAAAGACATGAAAACACGACAAGACGTGAACTCAAAGAACATTAACATAATATATGAAACTCTATGCCATAGAACGTGTGTTTGTAGCAGCCCCCGCGGCCCCTTAGCATGGACTGAAACACAGGAAAACACGACAAGACGTGAACTCAAAGGACATTAACATAATATATGAAACTCTCTATGCCATAGAACGTGTGTTTGTAGCAGCCCCCGCGGCCCCTTAGCATGGACTGAAACACATGGAAACAGGACAAGACGTGAACTCAAAGGACATCAAAGGACATTAACATAATATATGAAACTCTCTATGCCATAGAACGTGTGTTTGTAGCAGCCCCCGCGGCCCCTTAGCATGGACTGAAACACATGGAAACAGGACAAGACGTGAACTCAAAGGACATCAAAGGACATTAACATAATATATTAAACTCTCTATGCCGCAGAACGTGTGCTTGCAGCAGCCCCCGCGGCCCCTTAGCATGGACTGAAACACACGAAAACAGGACAAGACGTGAACTCAAAGGACATCAAAGGACATTAACCCATTCACCGCCAGCCATTTTTCATCCAAAAAATACCATTAACTGGGTAGAGAAAAACAAAAATTGTCAGCAATATTGGGAATTCTTCTGTGACATGCATAACATTAGGCCTATCCTTACCTCCCAATTGAGAAAATAGGGTCTTTGAATAAGAGGGGGGGGGGGGGGCACCTTATAATTAGAAATGCCTTGTAAAATACCGTAAATGTGATTTCAAAGGACATCAAGAGGGGGTGGAGGGTAACTTTTTTTTTTTAGTGCGCACACATTGCTTTGACTCTTCTTCTAGCACCGTGGGCGAATACATTCGTCCAGTGCATCACTCTACACTCCCACCAAATGCAAAGACATTCACTGCCAAGCACCCCTGCCATGTTTGTCTGTTTTTAGAGCTTTTTGTCACTGTTTCTACCGTTAAAGCAATGCACGCACAGTCGAAAAAAAATAGTTACCCCCCTCTTGTCGGTTGAGATGCAACTGCCACAACCAAGAACATTAAAACAAAAATACATGGCTAGAAGAGTGAACACCTAGCATTCCTACGAAGTCGGAGTGTGGCTGCCCACGTGGCGTGGTAATCAAAAACGAGTCACACACGTAATGTTCTCATCCCTAGTTGATGCATTTGCATCATAGTGTTCAAGTAGTGCTTCGGCTGTTGGGATGATCCCTGGAGTCTTTTAGCCAGGGTACTACAACCAACGTTTAACGTTTTAATTAACGATTTACACAGATCTGTTATTGTGTAAAAAATAGGGACTTTCCTGGTGTTGCACTGCCTCCGGGCATTGCCTCCAGGATTGTTCTCACCATCTTTATTATCTACTAATGTCCCATATGTGTCTGTTCCAGACCAGGAGGACGTTAAACAGATTTTCATTCGTACTACAACCCAAAAAAACAAAAAATAGCACCCCAAAAAATCAAACCACTAAAAAAAAAAAATTCTTCAAAATCAGAATACTTCCTGCTCACCTTGGTCCACCGACAGAGCTTGACGCCTGAGTGGCTGCCGATGAGCCGGTAGCCCTGCTTCTCCAGAGACTCACGCAGCATGGGCGTGATCATCTCCCTTGGCTCTCCACCGCCACCGGCTACATCGCGCTCCTCCGCTTTCCGCCTGGACTCCTGGGTACAAGCACAACCAGATTTCCAAATTTTCTCACTCTACCCCTATGCTTGAATCTCTTCCTCCTCGTGGGGATACTGGGGGGTCTTTTGTAAAAATAGTTCCACCTTCTGGAAGATCTGTGCTTGTAACTTCCTCTTTTCTTTCACTCTCTTTGACTCTGCCTTTTCCCTTTGCTTTCTATCGCCTACTATCTTTCTGACTTATTGGCCCATTCTCCTGCCTTTTTTCCAAAAAAACATCTTCCAATCTTTGAGCTCCTCCGAAATCGGAATGTGTCGGCTGTACGCAGCGGGAGACCAGTGAAAACTGAAAAACGGACGCATATGTACCTTACCCATTATGGCCTTATGGCCTGGGTACGCAGAAGAAGGGGGGGGGGGGGGGGAGGGGGGGGCGAAGGGGGAGGCAGGCACAACGTTCCCCAGAAAATTTTGTCCAACCACCTTTTCACATAACTCACGTCACAAGTTTTGTTCAGCGGGGAGGGGGGATAATCTATTCTGAAAATTTGGTCGGCACAAATATCCTTCCACACACATTTTCAGCTAACATCGCTACTTTTGTTGAGTGGGACCTACTCGTTTCGCCTTCCTTCACACAAATGACTTCCGGTTAACCAGTTTCAGAATCGCCAAATAGAGACTTGTACATATAAGAATACGGCAAGATCGGTCCTTTACGCGGAATTTTTTTTTTCCCGCGGAAGTTTTGAAAAATTTCTGCAGATTCTTTCATGCCTGCATATGTGTCTATGACCGAGAGGACGTAAAACATAATTTTCATCATCAAAATCATAAGCCTGCCCTTTTTATTTTTTTAAAAATTTTTGTTCGAGTTCTATAATAGTTTTAAGGAAAATACTGATTGGACAATCAGACAACCAGTACACAATATTTTATGCGTGCATGTACACACGCACACACACACTTGAAGAGTTATATCCCCTGACCATTTTGCCAGATTGGTTCTATCAGTTGTCTTTTTCATGGCACGATTTAGACGATTTTTTTTCTCAATAATTTTCTCTGGCAGTCAAGGGGTTAGATAAGAATTAAAAACAAACGCAGTTCTCTCTTTAACTTGTAAGTAAAGAAACATGCACAATTCCAATTCACAGAATAGCTAACCTTGGCCAAGTGCATGACCTTGCCCAGGTCTTCAAGGTCGACCAGAGATGACCCCTGAGTGACCTCTGTGGCAGGGTCAAGATCGTCATTCTCTTCCTCGCTACTGGTCTCAAACTGCACCTGCCACGTCACAAATCATCTCAACATTGACAGAAAGGTCACAAGCAATCAATGGGCAGGCTTCATGCACCTCTACACACAATCAAAATTTGAGGGGTCATTGTCTAAACGTGTTGGGAGGGCGGAATTCAGTCGAATATACCATGCAGCCTACAATCGAATCTACAATGCAGCCTACAGTCGAATATACCATGCAGCCTACAGTCGAATATACAACGATGCAGCCTACAGTCGAATCTACAATGCAACCTACAGTCGAATCTACAATGCAGTATTCGACCGTAGGTGGCACTGTACATTCGACTGTAGGCTGCATGGTATATTCGACTGTAGGCTGCACTGTAATTTTTCGACTGTAGGCTGCAATGTATAATCCGCCAAGTATTTTCGACTGTAGGCTGCATTGTAGATTCGACTGAATTCCTGTCACCCAACGTGTTATCACGAAAAGAAAAAATAAGGGTGATAACACGCTTAGGCAATTACCCTTCGGAATTTGAAATCAAAAGGCTGCTTTCACGCACTTTTTCACACGAGCAAATGTTAAAACCTTTCAAAAGACTTTTAATAAACCCTTCCAATGAGAGTTTCATTAAAAAACGTTACAGTCCATGTCCATATAATATAGAGTTACACAAAATCATCACCAATACATAAACCCAATACTTTGTTGTTCCCCCCCCCCACCACCCAAAAGGGGAGTATATTGCCAAAATAATGACACAGCTGTTCCGGGAGGAACTTTTAGTTTCAGGATTTTTTTCCAAGCCAATTTTACATAAGCAACTTTTCATGAACAACAGTCAAGAATAATGTTAGGACTATAGTATGTAAGAAACTTCAGTTATATTCTGTTTCGCGTGTCAGATTTTCAATGATGACCATTTTGATTTATGCTTGCGAGAAAGAAAAAAACTGTATTATTATATAAGAAAATTTTCTACTAAATAAGTTGCTAGGTACTGTTCAACAAAAATATTTTTGTACCATAAATCTGATGGAAGAAATATATTAAAAATACTACGAAGAACGTACAGCCAAAATATTTTAAAGAAGAAATGCTTGGTTAGAAAAAAGAGTATATACTTGGCGCAAATTTAACTCCTTTAAACAAGGAAGACTTGACTATTTTCTAATTAACGAAGAATTATTGGCGGAAACAAATGATATTCTTACTAACCCAGGTTACAGATCAGATCATTCTTTAGTTACTATGCTTCTAAAAAAAAGAACAGCTTAAACGTGACAGACCTTTTTGGAAGTTTAACAACAGTTTACTTAAGGATAAGAAATATATTTTAGAAATAAAAAATGTTATTAAGGATGTAAAAAAACAATATGCATAACTACCTTACAATTTGGATAATATTGATATCATTTCTAATGAAGATATCTCTTTTCAGATTAATGAGCAACTATTTTTTGAAACTCTATTGTTGCAAATTAGGGGGAAAACTATTTCATATGCTACTTATAAGAAAAAGATGGAAACTCAACAAGAACTGGACCTTGAAAAAAGAATTCGTAATCTTGAATATAATTTGCAGGATCATGATATTCCAGTTTTAGAAGATTTAAAAATCCAGTTGCAGGAAATTAGAGATCACAGGATTCAAGGCATGGCAATGCGTTCAAAGGTTCGTTGGATTAATCAGGGTGAAAAGGTAAACAGATATTTCTGTAACCTTGAAAGCCGTAATTACCTGGATAAATCAATACCCTTTTTGGAAAAAGAAAGTGGACCAATAATTTCAGATCAAAAGAGTATTCTTAATGAAACAAAACAATATTATGAAGATTTATAAAATTTTCAAGACGTAGATGATATTAACATTACTGATGAACTCCCTGATGCGCCGGTTTTAACAGAGGAAGAGAGTGAATCCATAGAGGGCTTAATAACAGTTCAGGAAGCAGCGAGTGCTTTGAAAAATATGAAAAATTTGAAAAGTCCTGGACCGGATGGCTTCACCGTTGAATTTTTTTAATTTTTCTTTGTTGATATTGGTTCTTTTCTTGTGCGTTCTACCAATGAAAGTTTCAACAAGGGTCAAATGTCAATAACTCAGCGACAAGGAACAATAATATGTATCCCTAAAGAGGGGAAACCTAAACGGTTTATTAAAAATTGGCGTCCCATTTCCCTTTTGAATATTACATACAAAATGGCTTCAGCTTGCATCGCTAATCGCCTTAAAAGTGTTTTGCCAAGCATAATTCACGAAAGCCAAAAGGGATTCTTAAAAGGTCGATTTATTGGAGAAAATATTAGGTTACTCTATGACACATTGTTGTACACTGAAAAAGAAAATATTCCAGGTATGTTTTTACTTGTAGACTTTGAAAAGGCGTTTGATAGTGTGTCTTGGTCCTTTTTACAAAAGTGTTTACATTTTTTTAAGTTTGGTCCCGATATTATTAACTGGATAAAAACTTTCTACAACCAAATTTCTACAAATGTATTAGTTAACGGTCAATACTCTCCTTGGTTCTCAATACAAAGAGGGGTCAGGCAGGGGGACCCTTCCTCCCCTTATTTGTATTTAATTTGTGCAGAAATATTGTCTGTTATGATCCGCCGTAATGTGAACATTAAAGGAATCAAAATTAAAGATAAAGAAAGCTTATTGTCCCAATTTGCAGACGATACAGCATTGTGCCTTGATGGGTCAGAAAGGTCCTTTAAGGAAACAGTATATACTCTTTGAAGATTTGCACATATTTCTGGTTTAAAAATAAATTTTGACAAAACCCAAATTGTCTGGATAGGTAGTAGGAAAAATTGTGGCATTCGGTATATGCGTGATAAGAACTTTGTTTGGGACCCGGGCACTTTCAAAATCTTAGGCATTAAATTTTCTACCAATATTGATACTATCGTACAACTAAATTATGAAGACAAATTGTTTGCAATGAAACGAATATTAGCTTTTTGGAAGAAACGACAAATTACACCCTTTGGAAAAATAACGGTTATCAAAACATTAGTATTTTCAAAAATAATCCATTTATTAATTAACCTGCCTGACCCGCCAGAAGACTTTTTAAAAACTTTAGAGAAGGAATTGTATATTTTTTTGTGGAATGGTAAACAAAGTAAAATTAAAAGATCTGTGGTTGAAAAACAATACTTTGAGGGGGGGTTAAAAATGCTAAATGTCAAACACTTTTTGTCATCCATGAAAATATCTTGGTTAAAGAGACTAAATTGCGATTCCGAATGGAAAGATTTTACAATTAACATGTTCCCTAGGCTGGAAAATTTAAAACTATTCGGAGCTGAATACGCTAGTATTGTTATTGAAAATGTTAAAAACCCATTTTGGAAGGATGTCGTTAAACATTATAAAAAATTGTGTGTGAAATGTTGTCCATCCTCTGTACATGAATTCATGTCTGAATGCATTCATTATAATATCAATATTTTAAGAGGACGAAGGGTAGTTTATGCGCGAGAATGGTGTGATTATGATATTTACTTTGTAAAAAATTTAGTGAATGATAATGGCAATTTCATGACGTATAACCAATTCTTGCTGAAATACCCTGGTATTACAACTAATTTTATATTGTATGAAGGCATTGTTAATGCTATCCGAACTTATTGTCAAAAATTAAAAGTGGTCCTAACCAATAGATATAAAATATTAGACTCAAAAACATGGGTTTGCATCAACAAGGGCAATAAGTATGTGCAAACCATTTTAAATGCAAATGATGCTGTTCCAACAGCAGTCATAAAATGGAATGGCCTGTTTGAGACCCTGAGCTGGAAATATATTTTTTCACATTTATACAAAACTACTACAGATGTACAGCTCAGATGGTTTCAAACCAGGTTATTGCACAGGCTACTCCCCACTCAGAAATACTTGTTTACAATCAAAATTGTTGATTCCCCTTTGTGCAATTTCTGTAATATGGATGAACAGACCATATCACACATGTTATTTGACTGTGCTGTTGTACATAGATTTTGGACAAGCTTTGAAAATGTGCTTAAAGAACAATGCCAACATTGTGATTTTTTTCAAATTGATAAAGAACTGGTTTTATTTGGAGTAAAACAAAATATAAAAACAGATAAACCAATGGATTTCATTTTGCTCCTGGCCAAATTTTATATATACAAGTCCAAATTACAAAATGTCCAGCCAAATTTAAAGGTCTTTATAGCCATACTTAAAAACAGAATTGAACTAGAAAAATATATGTCTTCCTTAAATTATGCCTTAAGTGAATTTGAAGAGAGTTGGTTACCTTACTCAACAATAATTTCATGATTAAAATAAAATATTTGACAGTACTTAGGTGGATATTGTCTTATGTTGTTGATCTATTTCTTAATATCTAATGACAATATCATAATGACAATATCTAATGACAATATCATAATGACAATATCATCTAATCTGTTTTTTGGTATCTGACAACATTTGGATGGTAATTAATGTAATGTTTTATGCTTCCAGAAATAATAGGTTAATGCTTCTCTTGAAAGAAAGAGGAATTTGAATTAACTTCCATTGTGCTTAATCATTTGCTTGATCTTGATTGACTCTATATGATATCATCTGTAGCATGTGTGTGTGTGTGTGTGTGTGTCTATGTGTGTGTCTATGTGTTTTGTGTGTATATTTTGATCTTGTGTTCTTATTCCCATTTCCTCAAGCATATTGTATTGTTACCTTTCTTTCTTTTTATGATTAACTACTAATATTGCTTTGATCTCCATTATTGTTTGTTGTTGTGGTTAATGTAACTGTTTCTGTTTTGTAATGAAAACCCCCGAAAAAAACCTTCTTTTTGGATCTTATAATCAATAATTGTGTAATATCTAAACTACTGCTATCAATAATAGATTAGTTTCTTTACCCTTTCATTAGATTAACGGTGATGAGCTGTTGATGTTCGTTTTCTTTTTTCTTCGTATTATGTTTGCTCTAATTTGCTCTGAACTCATTTATATACATGTATGTTGATCATTGATGGTACGAAGGAGTGAGTGAAAGCAGGAATTGTGGAATGAAAGAAAAGAAGGAATAAAAATTATTAAATACAAAAAAAAAAAGAAATGCTTGGTTGTATTTTTAGCTAAGATTTCTAGATTCAGTCATTCAACTAAACAGCTCAACTTTGTGTACAACGGAACAGCTGTGCGTGCATGAACAAACAAAAATTCCAAACACAACTGCCACAGCCTTAACTACTGAACGGATCATAAGAAAACTGGCAATACCTGGTAGGTAAAAGTAAATCCTGTGCAAGTGGCACAAGAACGCCAAAGCTGGTAGAACTATACCTTCATAATCCCGACTATGATGTCTAAATGACTAATGAAGACAGACAGTTCTTGGAAGCAACCCCTGATCTTAGATCATCATAAATATTATAGTATGCTCCGAGTATAGGTCAGGTTCTTAAGACCACATTTTCATGACAATGCATACGTCGGTGAATGATGCTAAACCGATCAAAATGAACATTGACAGAATCGTTCTATCCTGCTATTGACGCACATGATCTTTAGTTGACACTCTCAGTAAAGACCCCGAGCTCTGAGGGCAGGATGAAAAAAAGCTTTGTCAGCTTATTCTTTAACCCTCAATAAAGATGATTTTGACTTGACTTGACTTGACTTGACTTGAATAACAAAAGCAAAATAACAAAAGCAAAAAAACAATTTACCTCATGTTCTGCATCACTGCTGCACCCATTGTCGTGGTGGTGATGATGATCCTCCCCGTGACCGTGACCTTTGCCCTCTTTGCCCTTGGCCTTGGAGCCGCAGTTGCCGCACTTGTTGGAGCAGGTGTCGCCACTGCAGCTCTTCACTTTGCGGCCCTCCAGGGCTCGCCTCAGCTTGGGCCACAGGGAGGCTGTCCAGGCCTCGAAATCCCCTTCAATACCTGGTAGGTAAACGTCAAGTCCAGTGCAAGTGGCATTAGCATAGGTGCTCCTGGGAAATTTCAAAAATCCTGCAAGGCACGGGTCCAGGGGCGGCTCAGGCCCCGGCGGAGTGCAGGGACAGCGCCCCTCCTGAAGGGAAACAGAAACTGAAGGGAAACAACAGTTTCCAATGTAATTGACAGACTCTCGTTGCACTTTCACCTCTGGTTAAACTTCATGACCTCCATAACCAGCAAAATGCATGTTCTCAAATTCTCATAATCCGGCAACGCCGGCTCCAGGCAATAAAAAAAATCCTGAACTTCAGGACATCCTGAAAGCAGGAGCATCCATGCATTAGTAACAGAGAAATCTTAGATATCTGGTAGCGAGTTGAAAATGTTAACAAGCCCGTTACGGTAAATAAAAAGGAAAACAAGAAATCCAGTCTATGCCTTGGTGCGTTTGGGTCAAAGTCATTGGGATCAGTGTGTTCTGGGGAGCTGTCGGTGGACGGTTGTGGTGGCGCCCTCGGAGGAGGACCTCACTCACGCTGGCTCCGCGACTAAGAGAATAGTGTCGTCAGTAGGGGGCTTAGTAGGTGGTGTCCTGAACAGGCTCCACTGAACTCCACCGAAGTGACTCAGCAGAAGTGCAGTGTCTCCTCGGTTGGTTGCATCCTGACGGCCTAACATAAATTCTCTCCCCTTGGACTGCTGGTCTCGGTTTCTGCGACTTGAACAAACCCGGGTGTAGCTGCGAATTGGGATTCGGAATGAGCGGCGTGGGAGCAACGCCACTGTACAGCCCAGAAGATGGGACAGCAAAAAAAAAAAAAAAAGAAAAGGAAAACAAGAAGCATAGTGTTGTTGCTGGCTTACCCTGGCTAAAAGACTCCAGGGATCATCCCAACAGCGGGAGCACTTGAACACTGTGGTACAAGTGCATCAGCTACAGGTGAGAACATTACACGTGTGACCATTTTTGTCATTACCCTGCCATGTGAGCAGCCACACTATGTTTCCGGGGGATTTTGGAGACTGGTGATGTTATGCTAGAGCTTGTCATAGCTAAAGAGAATCCCTGCATAACAATGCATAGCACAGCAACATTTTGATGTAGCCTTGGTGTTCTAGCCTATGTCAATTTGTCTGACACAGCCTTAAACCAAGGCGGAAAAAGAAGCATAAATAGTAGGGAGTTTTGTACCTTAGACCGTTCTACCTACGATTGGAGGTTCCCGGCAGATAGAGATGTTCTGCTGAACCTACGATCGGAGGTTCCCGTCACGGAAGTGTTAAACCATCGTGGTGCATAAATGCGACATTGGTGGTGAAAGGGTTAAAAAAAAAAAAAGGAACTTCCTTTTCTGGTAAATTTCAAAATCAGGAAATCCTTGTATACCAGGAAAAGTTGCACCCATGTTAGTCTGGCAACAGTCGAAAAGCGCACAATATTGCTTTTTCCCAAACGCGCATAGCCGTCAAAAGGCGCACATATTTATGATAGAAAAGACAGAAAAATTGTGCGCATTTTGCCGTGCACCTTTGGACAGTGTGCGCTTTTCATGTGCCCCCGTTAGTCTTACTCTGAGCTCACCTCCGTGCTGACTTTCCACAGTGTTTTCATCCCCAGTAGTGAAAGTGTGCAGGGGGGTGGCAGACAGCTGGTGTAGCCATGCATCCACATTGCGGCCCGTCTGACAGTGACACATGCAATATGATAATGTATGACGCAATGTGACGGCGGCTTGATACATTTTCACACGTATGACACAATGTGATGGTGGCTTGCTAAGTTTCTCTATCTCAAAAGGAACAGGGGCATCGCCGAGCGGCAGCAACGCATTGTGACAATGCAAACCCGGCCAGAGTTATGTCCTCTCCCCCCCCCCCCCCCCCCCCAATAAACACACCACTTTCCACCCTTACACTAAGTTACAGAACGCATAAAATACATAGCCCAAAATTTGAAGCGATTCTGTTCACCAGTTCACGAGATACAGCTGAACTTTTATACAAACTTCCTTGCACCGAGTTATGTCCTCTCTCCCCTCCCCCCCCCCCCCCCCCCCAATAAACACACCACTTTCCACCCTTACAGAACGCATAAAATACATAGCCCAAAATTTGAAGCGATTCTGTTCACTAGTTCACGAGATACAGCTGAACTTTTATACAAACTTCCTTGCACCATGGTACACCACCACACAAAATTTGAAGCGATTCTGTTCACTAGTTCACGAAATAAAGCTGGGGGAAATTACATAGCCCAAAGAAGGAAATTTCGGTTTTCAAGGTCAAACTTCAAGGTCAAGGTCAGCACGGTGTTGATTAACGAAAGGAAGCTTCCTTTTCAAGCTGTCTACCCCTCTGCCAATTTTAATCAAAGTCCAAACAGTAGTTTTTAAGATAATCGATACACAGACACACACACACACACACACAAACCAATCGCAATACCTCGGCCTCTGGCCGGGTAATAAAGAAGTATCATTAGCCACGCACAGCTTCCTTTTGTTTTCTCTTGGCTAAAATCACTTTTAATGAGAAGAATCTTGTTTTTGTGTTGTTGTTTTTCTTCCCATTTGCAGTTCCGTTTCTTGGAAAAAACATCTGGTGTGACAGAAATGATTCTTGAACTGTTGGGACACAAATGATTTACAGGGTTTTTTTCAACACAGGCAATCATACTTACAAACTGTTTTGAAAAGAAATCATTCATATGCTATTGAAGCACTCATGCATAAAACTGTTCTCCCCCCCTTGGGGATACCGGATGTGTGTGTGTGTGTGTCTTTTGTACAAATAGTTCCCCACCTTCTGGATGTTCTGTGCTTATAACTTCATTCGATCTGTCACTCCCTTTGACTCTAGACTTTTCATTTGCTTACTGTCAGCTATATTTCTGCCCGACCGATCCATTCTCCAGCCTTTCTTTTTCTCAAGCAATTCTTACGATTTTCTCCAGCCAAAGACGGTCATGCTGTCCAGGCCTAACTATAATTTCTAGTAAGGCCCACAACGGCAGCATGACGCATCTGCACTCATAACCGACAGGAAACTGTTCTGAGCGATCGATGAAGAAGACGGAGTGACATTATTTTATTCACAAGAGACAGAACAAAACTAATGGATATTTCGGCGAATGCGCCTTTATCAACATAGACAAACAAGAAAACAGCAAACAGAGCACATTGGACAGTAGAGGGGAAGTATTGTTTTTTTAATTTTGATCTTGTTTTTTTCCTCCTTTTGTTGCTTGCTTTTTGCTCCTTTTGCTATATTTGCTGTTTTCTTGTTTGTCTATGTTGATAAAGGCGCATTCGCTGAAATATCCAGTAGTTTTGTTTTTTGTCTCTTGTGAATCAAATAACGTCACTTTACACTTGTCGTGTAGCTGTTTGTTATATGTTCCAGTGACGTTGCAGTCTGTTTCATTTTATTTTATTTTATTTTTTTTATTGAAGAAGGAGGAGGTAAAACTTTTTTTCAGCGCTCATTCACAAAGCTATCCTTTCGTCTAATTAAGTCTCTCACCACACAGAAGTGCTCTTTGTACAGGGAGTCGCCCAGGCCAAAGACAGCGTAGTAGAGGTGCGACAGCAGCGTTTTCTGCACGCGGAAATCCCCGGCTGTGTCCTGCAGCCACTGGCAGAACCACCGGGCCCCCTCTGGGGCCGCGCCCTCTGTGTATGTTGAGACGATGAAGATGCACACACACCCATCTTCTGCCTGAAAACAGTGCACCAGAAAGCTTAACACATACGATGCACACACACCCATCCTCTGCCTGAAAACAGTGCACCAGAAAGTTTAACACATACGATGCACACACACCCATCCTCTGCCTGAAAACAGTGCGCCAGAAAGTTTAACACATACGATGCACACACACCCATCTTCTGCCTGGAAACAGTATACCAGAAAGTTTAACACATACGATGCACACACACCCATCCTCTGCCTGAAAACAGTGCACCAGAAAGCTTAACACATACGATGCACACACACCCATCTTCTGCCTGAAAACAGTGCACCAGAAAGTTTAACACATACGATGCACACACACCCATCCTCTGCCTGAAAACAGCATACCAGAAAGTTTAACACATACGATGCACACACACCCATCCTCTGCCTGAAAACAGTGCACCAGAAAGTTTAACACATACGATGCACACACACCCATCCTCTGCCTGAAAACAGTGCACCAGAAAGTTTAACACATACGATGCACACACACCCATCTTCTGCCTGGAAACAGTATACCAGAAAGTTTAACACATACGATGCACACACACCCATCCTCTGCCTGAAAACAGTGCACCAGAAAGCTTAACACATACGATGCACACACACCCATCTTCTGCCTGAAAACAGTGCACCAGAAAGTTTAACACATACGATGCACACACACCCATCCTCTGCCTGAAAACAGTGCACCAGAAAGTTTAACACATACGATGCACACACACCCATCCTCTGCCTGAAAACAGTGCACCAGAAAGTTTAACACATACGATGCACACACACCCATCCTCTGCCTGAAAACAGTGCACCAGAAAGCTTAACACACACTAAGTTTAACTCATTCAAGACATATATGTCCGGAATTAATAGATAGCTGTCGAATTTGATGCATTTGCTTCAAGGGAAGTAAATCTGTGTGCATTTTGGTCACTTCTAAACTCGCTTCCATCCCTTAGACCACTGTGTGACTTCAAAAGACGGATTTTCTGAAAGATGTGCAAACACTTGAGGAAGTTCTTTTGCAACATGCAAGAGAGTTAGGCCGGGTTCACATTAGACGCGTAAGTTCCGTACGGAAAACCGTATTTAAGTGGAAGAAAGGAGTATACAAGCTTACGCATATAGGGGAAATTCGGACACGTGCGTAAATCTTTTCCCTTCTTTGTTTCACTTATTTATGGATTGCGCACAGGTTTCCACATGGGATATCCGCTTATGTGTGTACACGGCCTAAACGTTAACCCCTTGACTGCCACCAACGTATTACGCATTATGTACTGACCTGATGACATCATCAGATGAAGAGGTATAACCCTGATATACTGGCTTTTGCTCTAACATAATCAAGAGAGTAATATCCCCAGACCAATCCATTTTCTCAGATTAGCTCTATCAGTTGTCTTTTTCATGTCATGATTTGCCCAATGATTTTTCTTTAATTATTCTCTGGCAGTCAAGGGGTTAAACACCAACGACAAACTCTCTGACCTCCTGTGACAGTCTGTCCTCGGGGTCGTACTCCTTTAGGTCGATGACCTCCGCCTGGTGACCTTGACCCCTCACCTCCGAACACAGTTTCTCCGCCAAAGCCTGCAACAACATGTCATCTGGTTGTCTAAAATAATAAAACCTCCTGATAGGACCAGGAGGCATGGTAATGCCAAGGTAAAGCTCTTGACTTGCAAAATGTTGTAAGTTGAAGTGTCTTGGTTGAGAAAACTACTGGACAGTAGAAATAAAGTAGTTAGCATATAATTTTTTAAATCACCTCAAATTGCGATTCGTGACTGTTTCATAGTCACAGAAGACTCATCTGCGAAGTGCATGGGCACGCGGGACCACAGGTTTTGTCATCTCATCTGAAAGACTTAACGATCAGATCATAAGGTATGCGACCAGGAACGATCCTGGATTTGTTGCATACGAGGCAAACGTATTACCTCTCTGACTGTCTGAGCCACTTTATTCCCTATCAATATCATATAATCTCTCCATCCAATAGACCAAGACTGGCAAGAGTGATTATATATGAACAAACCAAAAGTGCAGACAGCATGCTGTGGACTTTTTTTAAGAGCCCAGCATAAACAAGTGTATTTGCTGATAATCAATATAACTTTGGTGTGAAATCGAACAGGCCATCATTATATTTATAATAAGGGTTCATGAAAAGTTCAGATCTGAAGAAAATACCCATACAAGGTACAAGTGAACTTATTATGGCAGGAGAAAACCCCCCATAAATATCCAGCCTGCAGTTGTATCAATTTCAGATTTACATGGGTGCAACTACACAAAATAAAAAAAATCCTCACAGGCCGGGGTCCAGGGGTAATGTCCCCCTGCAGCTGAAGCAAAAATTGTATTTATGAAGGTATTTTAGCATTTAGTTTTTTCCACAATTTATACAAAATGCTTACACTATTAGACAAACAAAGATCTTGTTATAGTCCGTAAAATACGGTAGAAGACATGTGCCTTAAGTTCACCTTTCAATGTTTTACCTTGGACTTTCCTGTCTGAGTGCCATAGAAGACCTTCAGACTTCGTTTCTTCTTTGGCGGCTTCTTTTTGCTGTCGCGACTTGACACTGCATTGCTCGTTTGCTCCTCCTAAAATGAAATTAAGGAATTAAAAAAAAAGCTAATCATCATCAATTGATAAAAACTATGCAGGCAAAACAAATATTAAACATTGCAATGATAGCAGTGACCTTAACCCTTTCGCTGCCAGCCATTTTTGAACCATTATTTTCAATTAAGCTTACAAGGATACAGAAAATAATTAATCTGCAATACTGGGGGTTTATCTGCGACATGCTTAGATTAGAAATTCTAATCTAATAGAATCTAATAGAATAGGGCTTATCCTTACTGCCCCAAATTAAGAACACAAGATCATTGGATAACACTAACAGACCCTGATTTCAAGGCTTTTAATGACATGGGTGTTAAATCATTGTGGTGCAAAAATGCGACATTGGCGGTGAAAGGGTTAATACACGGCCAACAAGTGCATGTATTTAACAGTAATGAACTAATTTGTAAAAATCCAAAGCAAGCTTGAAACTGCCCACAAAAAAGTCTACCTACCATTCTAATTTATATATGAGATATATATATATAGTTAAGAAATAAATTCTATAGACCAACGATCACCATCAGATGGTGAGCTGCGCAGGACAGATGAATCAAAATGCGACATTGGCGGTGAAAGGGTTAATACACGGCCAACAAGTGCATGTATTTAACAGTAATGAACTAATTTGTAAAAATCCAAAGCAAGCTTGAAACTGCCCACAAAAAAGTCTACCTACCATTCTAATTTATATATGAGATATATATATATAGTTAAGAAATAAATTCTATAGACCAACGATCACCATCAGATGGTGAGCTGCGCAGGACAGATGAATCAAATAATACAGAAAAAGATAACAGCCGCACAAGCCAAACTTCCCACTCCACACAACTCTGTAGGTCTAAAAAGTTGCATTTGAAATGCCGAATTGATGAAACTTTTCTGTATATAATGTATGAATTTGTGAACTTCAGAAACCAGTTAACGTTATAAAATATTCTGTGTTCCTTTTAAAAAAATTAAAAAATTAAAAATAATAATAATAATAATAAAATGTGCTGATTTTTTTACAAAGTGTGTTTACTTATTTTATTATATATATATATATATATTACTACTTACCTACTGGAAACAATAAAAACAGCATTTAGAACCAAAAATATGACATCAAACAGCACGTAGATTCTCATTTAAAGCACATTCAGAAACACTTTAAAAAAAAAAATCCAAGCAGACATGGACTTACAGAATTTGTAGACGAGTTTTCCTCAGTGCGTTCAGCAGGATTCTGACGCGATCGGTAAATTACCCAGGCCACACCCACCACGGCCACCACCACCGACCACGCGTGCACCCCTCCCATCTCGCCCAGCCATCGCTCCAACATTGTGTCCCGCTAGTAACAGTCCACAAGAAAACATGTACTGATGTAGTCATGTAGTGATGAACTCATCTTAGTTCTTGTACTAGTTGTACTTGTAGTGCTCTCAATCTTAGTGGTTTATAGTGATCTCATCCATTTACAAGTCCCTTATTGACAGAAACATCTCATCTTCTGCTTCTTCAAGATTCCAGTAATGAATTATCCACCTGAAAACACCCGAACACCCACTTAAAACCATAAATATTTTAAATTTGATTAATTCTTTATCGCACACACCCAACCACGGACTCAGCAATTATTGACATAAACATGATAAAGTGATATACAGGGGTTCAAAGACGAAGATGCACAGCATGGGATGACGTACTGATACTCACATAGGGTTTGAGATCTATCTGGAGATAGGCATTTATTGTTCAGAAAGATGTTCAAAAGATTAAAGAGAAAGAGAGGAAATGGGTGGGTATTTTGTAGGTTTGAGGTGGATGGGGGAGTCAGGTCAGTAAGATTTTATTTTTTTAGTACTTAAAAGGTGGGGGAGATAGTCATGCATGACCGTTAAGTATCCCAGCTCAGCCAGACACCCAGGCCCCACATGATGCATGCAAAGGAAAATTATGTATTTGAGTCATGCACAATTGTTAAGTATACCTGGCTCATTACTACTAGGTTTCTTCAACGGAAATTCTTCTCTCTTTACCAATTCATCATGTGGTACTGTTCTCATATTGTCAAAATTTTAAGAGAATATCATTGCTTTTTTTAGTTTTATACACAGTAGATATCATAAAATTTTAAAAAAATCATGAATGTCAACAGATGATTCATTGACTGATTCATGTGATTGAGTGCCTCTTGCAGGGACAAAATTATATCATGAAAAAGCCTTCTGACTAACAATAATTCCCGATTTCATGTAATATCACTATTCACTGAGAAGTGAACACACGTTAAATTAAAGATTCCTTCATTCCCGATTCGCTTATTGAGTTATTATGCATGCTCACTTTAACTAAGCAATTACATCAGCATGTGCTACAAGTTTCCCATTTATCATATGCTTTAGTTTAGTAGCCACATCTATTTATTAGCAAAGATGTAGATCATGACTTCTATTGTTTTTAGACACAGTAGATTAGATATAATTAAAAACCCACATGAAAATGATGAATGTCAACAGATGATTCATTGATCAGCATTGATCATGAAAAAGCCTTCTCGCTAACAATAATTCCCAATTTCATGTAATATCACTGGAAAGTGAACAAACATTAAATTAAAGATTCACATAATTCATTCATTCATTCCCGGTTCCCTCTTCTTCTTCTTCACCTTAGGCAGCCAACTTCATCACGCTGAAGATTCTGCTGCACTTTATTATGCACCCTTATTATGCATGCTCACTTTAACTAAGCAGCTACATCAGCCTGTGCTACTTCCCATTATTGTATGCTTTAGTTTAGCAGCCACATCTATTTATCAGCAACTATGTAGATTTACACCACCACTCTCACTTTCTCTGTTCTTTCTGTGTAGAACGTACAGTAGATTGAGCATATGGTCTTCTTTTTTTGCTATGATAAGAAACCAAAAGGCAAAACTGAAGTTCAGTTTCTGGTAAAAAAAAGCAAAAAAAAAAGTATCAATCTGAAACTGGAAAGAGTTGTACCCATGCACACACACACACAGTGTGTGACAGACAGACACTTCCCTCCCTTTCTTGGCTTTAGTTTAATTTTCCAAAGTTCTCTCTATCATTATCTAATTGGATACCACAGTGACAAACAGCAGACCCTGTTTCACCCCAGCTTTGGTCAGATGTCTGCTTTGTTGATGGAGCAGACAACCGAGACAACTAATTGACTAAATCTTAATCAGCCTGATTATCAGATTTACTCATTTAGAGATTATCAGGCTTACATTTACTTGGTAGTTGGGTAACTCTCCTGAAAACTGGGTCATTGTGACCTATCCTATTTATTAAACAATAAAAAATCAAATAAAACAATGAGATATCATTCATGTGTGTATTTCAGCTCTAAATAGTTGTAAGAATCATATAAAATGTTTCTTTTAGCTGTGCATGCACCAAAATGTGTTTAATAAACAATTTTGTCTTGAAAAATGGGCATTTTGGGTGCTTAGTTTTGTGACATGCCCAACAGTCTTGCATAAAGTTTCTATTTTTTCAGAAACCACAAAATATTCTGCACACATATGCATGCACACTCAAGATGAGTAGTAGTCCTTCCTTTATAGTAACAATTTTGTGGATTTTACCAAAAAGGGTGTTTTAAAATAACATTTTAAATACCAGGTAGCGCTGACAACATGTGGTGTCCTCAAATATAATAAAAAATAATGCAGATTTTCTTTGCCTCAACAATCTCTAAGACCCATTTTTTTCTTATTTAGTTATCAAAAAACATGTTGACAATGTATGTGCATGAACAGTAAATATAATTGTTAAATAGATTTTTTACAATTTTTTAAAAATCTTTGGTCATTGTCGTGTCCACAAAATGTGTTGTCAGCGCTACCTACATAATTAAAATTTTCACCTAGGGACTTCTTCTGCCCAAGTCAAAAGTTTACTACTTTCAAACAACTACTAAAGATCATTATTCATACAAAGTTTCAAATGTGTGGGATGTTTTGATTGGTCAAGAGAGCACAAAAACAGTATGGTGTCCACCCCTAAAAGGCCCGTTGTCAGCGCTACCTGGCCACTGAATGGGCCTTCTATGTGTAGAATAGCTTGTTCAGAGTTAAGTTCTTAACCATAAGGCCAAATTTGCCAATACAATACACATTTATTCTTGTAGCAGACATATCTTTCAATTCACAAGAAATTTAATTCATACAATTTTCTTTTAGTGGATGGATGACAATGGCGTCCTTGTTGTTGTCTGTGTTGCCCACAATGTTTTTCTCAAATTTAAATCTTATTCTTTTTTTTCTATCATTGGATACATATATAAAAGTCTCCATTTCAAAGTAATCTGTGAGCTAAAAGTGATAAATGCACCGTAAAGTCTGTTTAAGTAGGTAAAATCATGTAATGATAATGGAGGACACCATGTTGTCAGCGCTACCAGTTGGTGTCCCTGTTGTCAGCGCTACCCAGAAATTATTTTTGTTATTAAGCTCTTTATATTTTACTTTTTTTTCTATCATTGAAAACATGTCTTCATTTCAAGGTAATCTGTAAGTTAAAAGTGATAAATGCACCATAAAGTCTGTTTAAGTAGGTAAAATTATGTAATGTAGGACACCATGTTGTCAGCGCTACCAGTTGGCGTCCCTGTTGTCAGCGCTACCCAGAATTTTAGAATTTTTATTAAGCTCTTTATATTGTAAATTATTCCTGGTGGTAATGAAACTATTCTAACACATCCGCTATGAAAAATTGTCATTTTGAGTGGTGAGACATTATATAACAACATTTTGATATGAACCATGGTAATGTGCATAGATGACACAAACCAACACTAGTATTTAAACACATTTCTTTTGTATTATTTTGCAAATGAAACCATTTGTAAGTCTTTATTTCAAGAAAGTCTGCCATGTTAAAGTGATAAATGCACCATAAAGTCTATTTAAGTGGGTAAAATTATATAATGGAGGACACCATGTTGTCAGCGCTACCAGATGGTGTCCTGTTGTCAGCGCTACCCAGACATTTTTTGGTTTTAATTTAACACTTATTTTTTAATTGTCAAATTAATGGAATATCAGAGATAATAATGAAACTATTCTGCCACATTTGAAATAAAATAAATGGCATTTTGAGTGGCACGACATTATATAACAAAAAAATAAAACAATCAATTATGGTAAGATCCAAAGACGGTATAAACCAACACCAATATTAAACTTTAAAAAAAAAAAATGTTTTTAATGAAATCATTCATAACTCTTTATTTCGAGACAATCTGTTATTCTAAAGAGATAAATGCATCATAAAGTTTATTTAAGTTGATGAAATTATGTAATGAAGGACATGTGTTGTCAGCGCTACCAGCTCTGGACGCATATATATAAAGTATAAAACCCAGAACGATAGCCTTGACTGATTTTGTTTTATGTCAAAGAAAGTTGATTCATAAAGCTACTCTTGCATGCATTTTCTGTTCAATTTGCCCAATTTTATTTTTTGGCTTCTATGTCACATATTGGACCAGTTTTCAGGAGAGAGACCCAGTTATTTTTTCAGGAATCCCCCCAAATCCTCCAGAATCCACCCAAATCTCCTTGTTTCTTTTTCCAGATACTGAAGATTAAACAGTTAAAGCAAAATGTGTGACTTTTTGGGGGGGAGGGTTTGGTCGTATTTTGGGTTAATTTCTTGTTTTAGGTTCGTTGAGTTTTGGTAAAAAGATATACCGGGTTTGAGTTTGTTTTTGTTCCGGGATTGCTTGGTCAGTTTCGTTTTGTGAACTATAATCAGATCGTGAACAGATCGCGAGAAGATGAAGATCAGAGAACATCTGAGCCTTCCTTCCAGGGTATTTTGAGGGTCTTTTGAGTTGATTGCAGCAACACAAGCAAATATGCCTCGGACAAAGTACCGCTGCACTGAATGTAGCAACAGTACCGTCGATACGAACACCATAGAATGCTCCATTTGCAATGAGTGGATACACAGGTAAGAAGATCAGTGATCTTCTCATCAAGAAAATGTTCTCTTCTCTCTCTCTCAGCAAGAGCCCTAAAAGAAAAAGGTCCTGTGCACAAAGCAAATTTTTCAGATCAGGTTGCAGGTGTAGAACTAGAAGAGTTACAACATTCAATGCCATTTGTTAAGCTGATTCTGAGACAGAGTAAGAAATCTCCATGCATTGTCCTGTATTCTGATGAACAGATGTGTGACTTAAAGAGATTTTGTTGCCCCCCAGTATGCGCCATAAGCACGATTCTGGGAATAGATAAAACATTTAATCTCAGTGATCTACATGTCACTGTAACTGTGTTCAAGAACTTGGCTGTGACAAACAGGAAAACAGGAGACCATCCGATGTTCTGTGGGCCGATGCTCTTACATGGTGACAGTGACACAGATACATGATTCCATTTGTTCTTCAACCATCTTGCAGGGGAACTGCGCCAATGCCCACAAACGCCTGTTCTGGGCAGTGATGAAGAGGCGTCAATGAGGAATGCCATGGCATTGGCTTTCCCCGATGAGATAAAAATGTCTTGCACGCGACATATTCGCAAAAACCTTGACGCAATTCTCACAGACAAAATTGGTATGCCCAGGGGAGATCGGAAGCAACTGCTCACTCATATCTTTGGGAGAAAAGGCATTGCGGCAACATCTAAAGACCCTGGAGAAGTCCATGACAAAATGGCACATCTGATTGATCAGGCGGACAACACTGTGCTTAAGAGACACTTGGCAAGGATTGCACCTATGCTGGAGGAAAATGTGCAAGGTTGTTACAAACCTGGAATCTCATTGGATTCAGCCCGGTGGACTAATAACAATTGCGAATCCATGAACCACATCCTAAAGCAATGAATGAATGAATGAATCTTTTATTTAACGTGTGTTCACTTCACAGTAATATTACAGTCCTAAAGCAAGCTGTACAATGGAAGTCGCAAAAGCTAGTGGACCTGGTTTACAAACTGCACACTGTCGTGTCTGCTCAGTACAACGAGGTAAACCGAGCATTCTTTGGTGCTGGAGAATACGCTCTCGTGGAGCAGTACCAACATTTCTACATGCCCACCTTTTGGCACAGAGTCATATGTCAGTAATGTACACATAATTGCACAAAATGTGAATAAGCTAGTAATGACATTATGGAGTAAAATATGCAGTTATTTGACAGCAAGATGAGGGGAGAGAGGTGGTGTGCAGCTAAAAAAAAGATAGTGAGTGATAAATAAGATTTGTATACGACTATACGTAATGTTTGCGAAATTGCATAAGTTAGTAATGACATTTAATGTGATTTATGCAATGAATGGGTGGTTATTTGACACCAAGATGATGAGAGATGGTGTGAAACTAAAAATGAGAGTGATAGAGATTGGCATACATAATTATACTACGCATAATTGCATAAAATGTGAATATGTTAGTAATGACATAATGGAGTAAAATGGGTGGTTATTTGACAGCAGGACTATGAGAGGTGGTGTGAAAAGCAGCTAAAGCTAAACAAAAAATTAGTGAGTGATAAATAAAGATGTGTACACGTAATGTACACGAAATTGCATAACAAATTTGAATAACTTAGTTATAAAATTATGTCGTAAATGGGTGGTTGTGTAACACTAACAGCAGGATGATGAGAGAGGTGGTGTGAAACTAAAAAAGGAGATTGAAAAAAAGAGAGTGAATAAATTTGAATGTTATACATAGCCTGAGTTTGAATTTCATATGTAACCAGAAGCCATAGTCTCTCTCTGTCTGTCTCAGTGTCTGTCTGTCTCTCTCTTTCTCTCTCTCTCTCTCTCACGCACACACACAATGTAGGGTGTTTAGACAAAATTTAAAAAATACGCGTTACTTTTTGTCAAATCCTAATGAAATTTATGTCATTGGAAAGAGCCCGAGGAAGACCTTTAAAATGATACCCAAATTATCAAATTCGGTCGAAAATTGAGAAAGTTACGACGTTTTAAAATGTTAGCTTTTTTTACATGAGCTATATAAGAAAAAGTTGATCAAGATTACCGGCCCTCACCGTATCAAGGTTTGGATGAATAAAACAGCCATAACTTTTTCTTTTTTTTACCAATAAACAAAACATTGGTACCAAAATAAAGCTTATTCAAAGGGGCAACATCAACCCCAAACATTAGACAGATTAGGCCTAAGCTTTTTGTGCGACTCACAAGATCGCAACATCAACATGCGCGTGACAGAAAACATGTCCGACAGTCTTCGACGTAACACCTCCCGACTTGTGGAGACCTTGAGCAGCATTGAGATTTATTCTAGATGCACCAAATTTGGTGTACTTGTAGAAAAATAATTAAATGTAAAACCGCATTTGTTTTAAAGAATTATATAATTACCGTTCAGAAATGATAAACGAATGAATTGGACCCAAATATTGGATCGCTTGTCTCTCGCGATCGGCCGTCTTAGCGTAAAAAAAAGATCGTTCCCGAATGACCGAGTAGGTGTCTGCTTCCCGAAAGAAAGAAACTCGGATGGTCAGCGCCAAGAATAACCACCAATAAAAACAAGCAAAGGAAGTGACCGTTTGGCACATAGCCAAAATCGCGGTTCGGATTTTCAACGTGAAAAATCGCTGCGGCTTGACCTAATTCCGTCGTTCCTACACAATGTGGAAACGTGTTTGTCAAAGACAACATTTAATGAACACCCCACATACGCGTCATTGTCCATTGGTTACATGGATCAAACTGAATGTGGGAGATTTGAGTGGATTCTGGAGGATTTGGGTGCATTCTGGGGGATTTCGCAGGATTTGGGTGGATTCCGGAAAAAATAGCCACCCAAATTTACTAACATTAACATTGCTGGGTTTTTTGTTTATGTGTGTTGATAAAGGCGCATTCGCCGAAATATCCAGTAGGTTTTGTTTTGTCTCTTGTGAATAAAACAACGTCACTTTACACTTCTCGTGTAGTTGTTTGTTTGTTGTGTATGTTCCAGTGTCAGTGACGTTGCAGTCTGTTTCACTTTCACTGTTTCAGGTTGTTTTTTAACACTGATTAAAAAGAAAATAATTTGACGTCAATGAAGACAAAAGCCAATAACAAACACAACAGAAACTAAATATATACCAACATCTTCCTCCCCACGTATTCCCTTTAAAATACCTTTTCTAAAAAATGAAATCCAAAGAAGAAAAGACGTGTCTTGTTTATCTTCTCTGGCGCAACATTGCCATGCTTCGTTTGACCTTCACCTTTTTTTAAAACCGGATGAACTTTTTAACGGAACCGTAGCAAACTTACACTACATAGCCCAAATATAGACCTACTACGAATGACAGTTCACACGAAGTCCTACTGGGTGGCAGGCAGTAGGAAGGGCCACGCAGTCTGCCTCCCCCACCATGGGTGTTGATTGACTTGGCATGGGGACGGGGCGACGTAAAATAATCAACGTGATGATTGTGGCCACGCACAGCAAAGAAGAAGAAGGCGAATTCTTGATCTTGTCTGTAGTCGAAATCACCACTCTGTGGCATTATATCGACGAACTTGGGGAGGGTAGCCTACAACTTAAAAAAACAAAACATAATTATTCTAATTTGAGTGACCTAGCCAGCCAGCGCCCGTTCAGCGGGACACCAACATGATGCCACGTCCAGCAGCAGACTAATATATCCCTAAGTTTATCTCGAACAGCACAGATTCTGTAGACACCACTCATGTGAGTCCCAACTCATTGGATTTGTGGATGAGGCCTCATGATCAGTGGCTCTAAAAGAGGCACAGACGTAGCAAGCGGCCCGGCTGGCCCGGCCATGGACGGCCCACAATTTTGCCCCCCCGCCCCAAAAAAAAAATGGAGGTAGAAGAAGAAGGAAAGAAAGAAAAGAAAGGGGAGAAGGGATGAAGTAAGGAAGGAAAAGAACAGAGCGCGAAACAAGGAAGGATTTTTGGCAAACACGTAGGCCTAGATTTGTTTCTGTCTTTCTGTCAGGTCTGTATGTCTATCTGTCTCTTAGTCTCTGAACAGCATTGCTTTCAAAACTTTAAAAAAATCCCTTTGATGAGTTCATTTTTGGGGGGGATGGAGGGTTGTTAGGATTTTTTTTTAAACACGGTAAAGGTCAAGATATTTCTCTGTTTTTTGGCACATCTTTACCTTTACCATGATTAAAAAACATCCCTTTAGGGTTTAAAGACGATCTGGGTTGTTACTCAAAAACAGTACACTTTTGTTGTTGGTGTGTTTCCCCGAAACTCATGGTGTAGACTTTATTTCATTTCAATTGCGGTGATGTCTGGGCTCTCTCTCTCTCTCTCTCTCTCTCTCTCTCTCTCTCTCTCTCTCTCTCTCTCTCTCTCTCTCTCTCTCTCTCTCTCTCTCTCTCTCTCTCTCTACTCTCTCTCTCTCTCTCTGGAGGTTGTTGGTTCAAAAAAACCTGTGTCTCATTTGTTCATTTAATACAGATCTTAGTTATGTATTGCATGTTTAGAACCAAGGACACTTTGGAACCGAATAGGCCAAGCCTAAATTCTTATCCTTGTAAAATAAAGTGTCAAGTCTGAGTCTGAGTCTCTCTCTCTCTCTCTTCTCTCTACTCTCTCTCTCTCTCTTAAGGATCTCTCTCTCTCTCTCTCTCTCTCTCTCTCTCTCTCTCTCTCTCTCTCTCTCTTTCTCTCTCTCTCTCTCTCTGTCTCTGAATGTCTGTTCAGCACCTCTCTCTCTCCCCTCTCTCTCTCTCTCTCTCATGTTATTGCTTACTCTATTACCCTCTATAAATAAAATTCATTAGTCATTCATTCATTTATTCTCTCTCTCTCTCTCTCTCTCTCTCTCTCTCTCTCTCTCTCTCTCTCTCTCTCTCTCTCTCTCTCTCTCTCTCTCTCCTCTCCCTCTCTCTCTCCCCTCCCGTCCCAAATAGTGTTCTTTTCTGTCCGATTTTAAGCAGTCTAAATTTGACCCCCAGTGGCTCGTGTCTCGGGTCATCAGATCGTCACTTTGACCGGTCATCGAGGTCATTATAGCCTGGGCAGCCATTAATGGTCCACGGGCACGCCATTTCAGGAAAAGACACTGCCGGTAAATGGCTACCGAAAAAGAAACAACGGGGTGCTGGGCGGAATGTGTACGTCGTGCGTGCCTGCGTGTATGTGTGTATGAGTGGGTGGGTGGGAGGGGGATGTATGTGTATGCCTATTTGCATGTGTGTGAGCGATTATTGATTCTGATCGCTTCTCGACGAAAATGGAGTTTTACGTCCTCTTGGTCTGAATCAGACACATATGGGACATTTGTAAATACAAATATGGTGGGAACAATACTGGAGGCAATGCCCGGAGGCAGTACGAAACCAGTAGAGTCCCGATTTTTAAAAATTAATACAGATAGCTGTAGCGGTGACCACGCCTCGGTTAAACCTCATCGGCTATGGCACCGCCACAAGTATTTTTGCTAATATAGTATTAAAAAAAAGTGCCCATGCCGAGAATCGGACCCGGAACCATTGGCATGACAGACAGACACTCTACCAATGCGCTATCGAGGCTGTCAAAAAAAATCGCTGCGAGCAGGATAATAGATCGCTTTTCGAGGCGAAAATTGTGTTTTACGTCCTCTTGGTCTGAATCAGACACCATATGGGACATTTGTACCAAATACAAATATGGTGGGAACAATACTGGAGGCAATGCCCGGAGGCAGTCGCTGAAACCAGTAAAGTCCCGATTTTTTTACACGCAATACAGAACTTGTGTAGCGGTAACCACGCCTCGGTTATGCTTAACCCTTTCACCGCCAATGTCGCATTTTTGCACCACGATGGCTTAATAATTATGTCGCTAAAAAGCATCAAATCAGGGCATGTTTTCTGAAGATCACTAACTTTTTGTGGATAGCTTATTAGGAGTTAAGGATAGGCCTAATGTCATATATGTCACAGATGAATTCGCAACATTGCAGAAATATTTTTTCTCTACCCCGTTAAGCTTAATGGTATTTTTTGGCTGAAAAATGTCTGGCGGCGAAAGGGTTAAACCTCATGGGCTATGGCACCGCTACAAGTGATAAGATGACTCTCTAGAGCATCGTTAGATCGCTTTTCGATGAATTTGGAATTTTACGTCCTCTCGACCTGGGAAGGCACATATGGGACATAAACTTAGATCGCTTTTCGGCCTTTTGGCTAAGAATCTAGAGCACATGAATCTTCATTTTAAAGCGTACAAAATAATAAACATACGTAATACAGACACTGCAACAGACACGACGAGTATGCGGTGCTTCTTTCGATGAGTATAAGTAGGATAAATAGTTTTAAATGTTTTCCAAAAGATATAAAAAGTTACGAAATGGTGCAGAGATAACATTCTGGTTTACAGATTAAAATTATTGAAAAGCCAGGGGAAGCGACTCAGTGTATGTAATGATTGGAGTGGTAAAAATAGACCGCTGGGCTGCAGTCTTGTGGAGTGAAAGTGTCTGATCAAAAATGGTGTGTGTGAAGAGCATAATGTAAATGCGCCCGGCGATGCCCTTGTTTGTAGTTCAAATAGTCGCGTGCCACAAACGATTGCGAATCCGCGCTTGTTTGTTTTCACTTTCAGAGTCTCACCATTTTTCTACATAATTATATAGACTAATTAAAGGAAAGAATGCACACCTTTTTTTCATAGTACAAAGAAAACTAACGTTTTTGTGAGATGTCAGTATTCTGCATTGTATGCTTACATAATGTGGCATGTGTGTCTGGGACTAAGATTACTAACGAACAGATCAGTGCAAGAATACCATGGCTTATTGCCCCTTGCTACCACTACGTAAAACAACAACGAATCATTCTCTCCCCTGTTCCACCTCCTCCATCCCCCCCTCTCTTTTTTCCCTCATGTACCTCCTCCTTCTCTTATTCACGTATCCTTTATGTGTTCTTTTTTTCCATCATCATCATCATCATCTTCTTCTTCTTCTTCTTCTTCTTCTTCTTCTTCATATCAGACAAAACAAGAAACAAAATGGAGATAATGATAATATTATTTTTAAATGATTTTGGGGGATTTTTCTTAGAAAATGCTCCAACTTTCTTCTTGTTCTTGTTCTTGTTCTTGTTCTTGTTGTTCTTGTTGTTCTTGTTCTTCTTCTTGTTCTTCTTCTTGTTCTTCTTCTTCTTCTTCTTCTTCTTCTTCTTCTTCTTCTTCTTCTTCTTCTTCTTCTTCTTCTTCTTCTTCTTCTTCTTCTTCTTCTTCTTTTCTTCTTCTTTTTTCTTCTTCTTTTTTCTTCTTCTTCTTCTTCTTCTTCTTCTTCTTCTTCTTCTTCTTCTTCTTCTTCTTCTTCTTCTTCTTCTTCTTCTTCTGTCTTCTTGTTCTTGTTCTTGTTCTTGTTCTTGTTGTTGTTGTTGTTCTTCTTCTTCTTCTTCTTCTTCTTCTCCACCTCCTCCTCCTCCTTCTGACCACCCGCTGCAACACTAGCATGTCTCATAGCCTCGTTATCACACCCCGCCCCCATTTTTGTCGTCATCAACATCATCTTCATCATTTCCCGTATTGTCCTCCTCTTCTTCGCCCCCCTTCTCCTCCTCCTCTATTTATTTTCCTCTTTGTCATCATCATCATCTTCGTCAGATTATTTTTATTTTATTTTTTCCACTATAGTCCCGTCAACAGCTACGGTCATCTCAGGACTGTCACCGCGTAAAGTTAGACCACTTATTACAAAACACTCATCAATATATCTTACCAATGTTGAACAACCTGTAAACAACAAAACATACAGTACAATTCATAACATGACACCTCCATCATTGCACCCTATAGCACATAAGTCCACACAGTGCTGGAAACGTTGAGCCACTCTACTCTATTTATCGGATCCAGGTTAAAAATAAAACAGTAAAAAATGATAACAAATACATACTAGTAAGCTAAAATACATAAAACAGGCTATATAAGCAAATATGCACTGCAGAATGGACAACAGGTGCCCACTCAAGTGCGCAAGTATCACGTGTGGATGCCAGTGTACAATAATAAAAAACCTGGCATGTCATAAATTGTAAAAAGGAAAAACGTCGAAGGGTTTTATAGAAAAAAAGTAATGCAGGTGAATGGACCAATAAGGCAGAAAGAAGTAGACGCCAGAAAGCAAAAAGAAGAGAAAAGGCAGAGTCAAAGAGAGTGACAGAGTAGAGGAAGTTACTAGCATAGAACTTCCAGAAGAAGGGGGAACTATTTCTGCTGAAAGACCCCCCGGTATCCCCACGGGAGGGCCCTAACCACATAAGCCAGCCTAAGCCGTTGCCTGCCTCCTACGACGAGGACGTGTGGTTGGACTTTAGGAGGCTGCTGGGCCCCCCCCCCCCCCCCCGCGCCCCCCCCCCCCCCCGCGCCCCCCTCCCACCATGATAGGTGGAAGCCCGCCAGGGGGAATCATCTTGGTACCGCTGCTGCTGCTGAATCATCTTCGTCAGAATCATCATCAGCAGCTGTACCATCATCATCATCATAAGCAACAACAAGAACAATACTAGCAGCAGCAGCAGCAGCAGCAATAAGATAAGGATATTTATTGCGCGTGCGCACACGCACACACACGCACGCGCACACGCACACACGCACGCACGCACACACACACACACACACACACACACACACACACACACACACACACACACACACACACAGACAAACAAGACCCCCCCCCCCCACACACACACACACACACGCACACACGCACGCACGCACGCACACACAGTGACATTATTGTGGTATATTACTATTATCAGATCCTACAAAACCAACAGACAGTAACAATGGACCTTTGTAATAATGTGGCCAGTGATCCATACAGGACTAATACTCTCTCTCTCTCTCTCTCTCTCTCTCTCTCTCTCTCTCTCTCTCTCTCTCTCTCTCTCTCTCTCTCTCCTCTCTCTCTCTCTCTCTCTCTCTCTCTCTCTCTCTCTCTCTCTTCTTTGTGTGTGTGTCTCTCTCTCTGTGAGATAAAAAAAAAGCACAGATGCTCATCTCATTACTCTGTATAAATAAAACTCTCTCTCTCTCTCTCTCTCTCTCTCTCTCTCTCTCTCTCTCTCTCTTCTCTCTCTCTCTCTCTCTCTCTCTCTCTCTCTCTCTCTCTCTTTGTGTGTGTGTGTCTCTTTCTGTGAGGAAAAAAAAGCACTGATGCTCATCTCATTACTCTGTATAAATAAACTCTCTCTCTCTCTCTCTCTCTCTCTCTCTCTCTCTCTCTCTCTCTCTCTCTCTCTCTCTCTCTCTCTCTCTCTCTCTCTCTCTCCTCTCCTCCCCCCCCCCTCGGCCTCTCTCTCTCTCTTTGTGTGTGTGTGTCTCTCTCTGTGAGATAAAAAAAAAAGCACTGATGCTCATCTCTTTACTCTGTATAAATAAACTCTCTCTCTCTCTCTCTCTCTCTCTCTCTCTCTCTCTCTCTCTCTCTCTCTCTCTCTCTCTCTCTCTCTCTCTCTCTCTCTCTCTCTCTCTCTCTCTCTCTCTCTCTCTCTCTCTCTCTCTCCTCTCTCTTCTTTGTGTATGTGTCTCTCTCTCTGAGAAAAAAAAAAAGCACTGATGCTCATTTTATTACTCTGCATAAACTCTCT
>CM065700.1:33407837-33430337 GCA_017654935.2 Phymorhynchus buccinoides | reverse complement strand
GTAGTAGCAATAGTAGTAGTAGTAGTAGTAGTAGTAGTAGTAGTAGTAGTAGTAGTAGTAGTAGTAGTAGTAGTAGTAGTAGTAGTAGTAGTAGTAGTAGTAGTAGTAGTAGTAGTAGTAGTAGTAGTAGTAGTAGTAGTAGTAGTAGTAGTAGTAGTAGTAGTAGTAGTAGTAGTAGTAGTAGTAATAGTAGTAGTAGTAGTAGTAGTAGTAGTAGTAGTAGTAAATAGTTTTGTATTCATGCCCATATTAAACACGGGAATTGACTAAATGATAATTATACAGGTTGGATATAGTTTTTTTCTTCTTCTTTCTGTTTAACTGTGAAATAAGACAGTTATGTTGTAGAGCACGTTGATTACTTTTCTGTTTTGTTTCAATGACCACATTGTGTCCACTATGCTTGTTTCAGTGACCACATTGTGTCCACTATGTTTCAATGACAGCATTGTGTCCACTATGTTTCAATGACCACATTGTGTCCACTATGTTTCAATGACCACATTGTGTCCACTATGTTTGTTTCAGTGACCACACTGTGTCCGCTATGTTTGTTTCAGTGACCACATTGTGTCCACTATGTTTGTTTCAATGATCACATTATGTCCACTATGTTTCAATGTCCACATTGTGTCCACTATGTTTCAGATAGGATCATGGCCAGTCGTCAACATCAAGTATGTATTTATGTTAAATATGTGAATGTTGTATGCGTGTGCGCATATTTGCGCATAATTATGTGTGCGAGGTGATGATAAGCATGACTCTGTTTTGTGCACATGTACGTTTATCTGTGTGTGTGTGTGTGTGTGTGTGTGTGTGTGTGTGTGTGTGTGTGTGTGTGTGTGTGTGTGTGTGTGTGCTCTTATTGTGAGAGTGACGTAATGTTTTCGCCAGTTTTGTTATACCCACGGCCACATAAAACTTCTACTTTTTTTTTTAAAGCTTCAAAATAGCATTAACACATGTCAGTAGATTTCCTAACCTTCTATCCTTTTATTGATAGCAACAATAATCTCCCAATGAGTGTCAATGCAATCTTGGTTACTATTTGCAAGTGAATTAGTCAATAAATACAAAGTGAATAATTGAGAATAGGAAGTCCACAACAGATTGGTGATTGATTTCAGGCAGGGCAGTTTCCTGAGGCCCCCTGGCTCCCCTACATCAGAGCTGTGTATCCCAACCGTCTACAGCGACCTTATTTCTTCCCACCCCTTCACTTCAACCGGTCCCCTTTCTCTGTCCAGTCTGTTGCTGGGCTGACTGCCCGTGTGGCACAGAATCCACCATGCACATCCAAACGCCCTCACCCGCAACCATCCTTCTCCTCCCCATCACCAGCAAAACGTGCTTTCCTAGAAAACCAACAAAACCTGCAGGAGGAGGGCTTCCAAGACAGCGACTTTCGGGACGACGGTGCCCAGAGACAGTGCCTCCGAGCCTTGGGAACCATTAATGAGGGGATGATGGTTGTGTCCCAGCTATTGTTCAGGCAATACTTGGACAATGTTCATAACCCCCACCATCAGGTCAACCCCATCAGCATTATCCAACAGCTGCCTTCCATCTTCCACCGATCTGTTGAACAAAAGGTAACCGATGAAGAGTGCGATGTCATCATCATCAGTCGACGGTTCGGCATGGTGCTTGGTGAGGTGAAGTCGGTTGGAGCGTACACTGCACAGTCACCAGCACAGATGCAGGAGAACATCGTCAATAAAGCCACACAGGCCTTGGAGCAGCTGGACAACCAGGAGACAGGCCTGAAGCATTTGATTCACGACTTGGCTGGGGGCAACATCAGAATCACGAAGGTCTTGATGCTGCCTAATGTGATAAGTGCAGACCTGACTGCGGCAGTCAGCAACTCTGCACGGCTCAAAGAAGTGAGTATAGATCTTATGAATCCTCTATAAAACATATACACCCATCCCTCTCTCGTATGCCCAGTTATTGTCCTGAATTTGTTTTTCAACATTAATTCGTAATATTTCAAGAAATCATACTGACCATGAAAACATAATCAATAAATGTTTCGAAAACTGCATCATTTTAGTACGTGTACGAAGTTCATGATTTGCTTCATCATTAAATGGAGTACACGTATGTTGATAGATAAACCTAGTTAATTGAAATGTCTTTTTTACTAAATGAATGAATTCATGTCAGTCAGACAGAAGATGCATTAGGGCAGCTAATAGAGACAAAAGCACAACGTCTTTGCCGGATTTGATGAACACTTTAAACATACATTACCAACTCTAACAGTGACCTACCTGAACTAACAGTCTGTACATACAGTACAACCACTGACAGTGACCTACCTGAACTAACAGTCTGTACAGTACAACCTGTGACAGTGACCAACCTGAACTAACAGTCTGTACATAAAGTTCAACCACTGACAGTGGCCTACCTGAACTAACAGTCTGTACAATACAACCTCTGACAGTGACCTACCTGAACTAACAGTCTGTACATACAGTACAACCACTGACAGTGACCTACCTGAACTAACAGTCTGAACATACAGTACAACCTCTGCCAGTGACCTACCTGAACTAACAGTCTGAACATACAGTACAAACTCTGACAGTGACCTACCTGAACTAACAGTCTGTACATACAGTACAACCTCTGCCAGTGACCTACCTGAACTAACAGTCTGTACATACAGTACAAACTCTGACAGTGACCTACCTGAACTAACAGTCTGTACATACAGTACAAACTCTGACAGTGACCGACCTGAACTAACAGTCTGTACATACAGTGTAACCTCTGACAGTGACCTACCTGAACTAACAGTCTGTACATACAGTACAACCTGTGACAGTGACCTACCTGAACTAACAGTCTGTACATACAGTACAACCTCTGACAGTGACCCACCTGAACTAATAGTCTGTACATACAGTACAAACTCTGACAGTGACCTACCTGAACTAACAGTACAACCTTTGACAGTGACCTACCTGAACTAACAGTCTGTACATACAGTACAAACTCTGACAGCGACCTACCTGAACTAACAGTACAACCTTTGACAGTGACCTACCTGAACTAACAGTCTGTACATACAGTACAAACTCTGACAGTGACCGACCTGAACTAACAGTCTGTACATACAGTGTAACCTCTGACAGTGACCTACCTGAACTAACAGTCTGTACATACAGTACAACCTGTGACAGTGACCTACCTGAACTAACAGTCTGTACATACAGTACAACCTCTGACAGTGACCCACCTGAACTAATAGTCTGTACATACAGTACAAACTCTGACAGTGACCTACCTGAACTAACAGTACAACCTTTGACAGTGACCTACCTGAACTAACAGTCTGTACATACAGTACAAACTCTGACAGCGACCTACCTGAACTAACAGTACAACCTTTGACAGTGACCTACCTGAACTAACAGTCTGTACATACAGTACAAACTCTGACAGTGACCTACCTGAACTAACAGTACAACCTTTGACAGTGACCTACCTGAACTAACAGTCTGTACATACAGTACAACCTCTGACAGTGACCTACCTGAACTAACAGTCTGTACATACAGTACAACCTCTGACAGTGACCTACCTGAACTAACAGTCTGTACATACAGTACAACCTCTGACAGTGACCTACCTGAACTAACAGTCTGTACATACAGTACAACCTCTGACAGTGACCTACCTGAACTAACAGTCTGTACATACAGTACAACCTCTGACAGTGACCTACCTGAACTAACAGTCTGTACATACAGTACAACCTCTGACAGTGACCTACCTGAACTAACAGTCTGTACAACCTCTGACAGTGACCTACCTGAACTAACAGTCTGTACATACAGTACAACCTCTGACAGTGACCTACCTGAACTAACAGTCTGTACATACAGTACAACCTCTGACAGTGACCTACCTGAACTAACAGTCTGTACATACAGTACAACCTCTGACAGTGACCTACCTGAACTAACAGTCTGTACATACAGTACAACCTCTGACAGTGACCTACCTGAACTAACAGTCTGTACATACAGTACAACCTCTGACAGTGACCTACCTGAACTAACAGTCTGTACATACAGTACAACCTCTGACAGTGACCTACCTGAACTAACAGTCTGTACATACAGTACAACCTCTGACAGTGACCTACCTGAACTAACAGTCTGTACATACAGTACAACCTCTGACAGTGACCTACCTGAACTAACAGTCTGTACATACAGTACAACCTCTGACAGTGACCTACCTGAACTAACAGTCTGTACATACAGTACAACCTCTGACAGTGACCTACCTGAACTAACAGTCTGTACATACAGTACAACCTCTGACAGTGACCTACCTGAACTAACAGTCTGTACATACAGTACAACCTCTGACAGTGACCTACCTGAACTAACAGTCTGTACATACAGTACAACCTCTGACAGTGACCTACCTGAACTAACAGTCTGTACATACAGTACAACCTCTGACAGTGACCTACCTGAACTAACAGTCTGTACATACAGTACAACCTCTGACAGTGACCTACCTGAACTAACAGTCTGTACATACAGTACAACCTCTGACAGTGACCTACCTGAACTAACAGTCTGTACATACAGTACAACCTCTGACAGTGACCTACCTGAACTAACAGTGGACAGAGCTTTGGGCAGATGGGCCGGACCCTGCCATGGATGATACACTGTATGATCGGCTGCTGGCAAGGTAGTACAGTTACTGATTCTGATCATCTCAGTGATCTGTTTATTTGTGTCTCTTACATCCACACAAAACCTTTTTTTTGTCACAAGTCAAAGAGTACACCCTCTGACAGTGACCTACCTTATTGTTTAAACTGCCAAAACAATATAACAAGAAGTGTAAGATTTTTGTTGTACCTTATGACAATACAGTACAACCTCTGACAGTGACCTACCTGAACTAACAGTCTGTGCATACAGTACAACTTGTGACAGTAAGACCTACCTGAATAACACAGTGACAACATGATTGAGTGTATACGATCATAGACTTAGGTAATGAACTAAACAGCTTAATACTGTAATTGCAACAGGCATATGAGTTTACAAAATTGACAGATATTACATAATGTAAAGACAAGTGCTACTTTATCAAGTTGAATTTTACTTTAAGAGTGTGGGGCTGACCGCCCGCCACACACTTGTGCAACTTATTTAAAAAAGTGCCAACCATTTCGTAACATCTTACCATACGTTTCAAAGTACCATGCTCTTTGCATCCAATAATAAATCTTTCATGCATAAACCTGCTGGCAACAAGATCGAACACCACAGCACAATCAAGCAAACAATTCAGCAAAGCAGCAGAGTATAAAAAAACATTTGAAAGGACACACACCTGCCAGGTCTGGAGGCTGCACACATGTGTTGTACAGTTAGACGAACTGCTACTGGAATTACAGTTCTGTAGAGGCAGCACATTCATGCATACAGTTGACTTAGAACTTACTGATAGAATTACAGTTCTGTCAGCTGATTCATCTGTAGAACTGCTACTGATAGAATTACAGTTCTGTCTGCACATTACATGTTGTACAGACTTAGAACTGCTACTGATAAATTACAGTTCTGTGAGAGGCTGCACATTCATGCATGTTGTACAGTTAGACTTAGAACTGTTACTGATAGAATTACAGTTCTGTGAGAGGCTGCACATTCATGCATGTTGTACAGTTAGACTTAGAAGTTACTGATATTGCTGCACATTCATGCATGTTGTACAGTTAGACTTAGAACTGTTACAAATTACAGAGGCTGCACATTCATGCATGTTTCAGTTAGACTTAGAACTGCTACTGATATAATTACAGTTCTGTGAGAGGCTGCACATTCATGCACAAGAACTTACAGTTCTGTGAGAGGCTGCACACATGCATGTGTACAGTTAGACTTAGAACTGCTACTGATATTTACAGTGTGAGAGGCTGCACACATGCATGTTGTACAGTTAGACTTAGAACTGCTACATAATTACAGAGAGGCTGCACATTGATGCAATGTACAGTTAGACTTAGAACTGTTACTGATAGAATTACAGTTCTGTGAGAGGCTGCACATTCATGCATGTTGTACAGTTAGACTTAGAACTGCTACTGATATAATTACAGTTCTGTGAGAGGCTGCACATTCATGCATGTTGTACAGTTAGACTTAGAACTGTTACTGATATAATTACAGTTCTTAGGCTGCACATTCATGCATGTACAGTTAGATGAACTGTTACTGATAGAATTACAGTTCAGTAGAGGCTGCACATTCATGCATGTTGTACAGTTAGACTTAGAACTTTGAAATACCCCGATAGTGTCAAGTACACATAATTTATCAAAGAAACCACAAAGACTAACTGTGATTGTGCTGGTTTAATAACAGACAGTGTATGAGCAACATAGAGAGATCTCTTTCGAATTTATGGTATTCTCGTCAGTATGTATATCTGCTAACATATGTGTTTATTGGTTGATTCCAAATAACTTATGAGAAGGAAGCATGACAAGGAGGAAGTTGGGTGGGTTGTTGCATAACCAACTATGTCTGACCCCAGGGGATCCCCACCTGGCACAAGGGGTGAGAAGGGAAAAGTGCCCGGAGAAAAAACGCACCCAATAATGAGATTAAGGGGAGAAGGCGGGTAATGAATTGGTTCGTAGCTTAATAATGTAATTGCAACAAAGGGCTTTGTCATGATTGAGTTGGGTACAAAAAAGGGGATTAGTTATGAGAATAATTGACTTTTGTTTTCAATATGAGAAGCAAAGTTATTTCAATGATAGACTGACCCAAAACCGTTTATATTTAAAGTAATAGTACATATAAATATAAATTACAATATAAGCAGAACTAGAAACGTATTTCCTTAGCAAAGATTGAATTGTATGGGTTTTTAATTGCATTCAGACAAAGTATATCTATGTTACATTGAGAGAGTGAAGAAAAGTAGACAGAAAGATTTTGAAAGAAATCTACAAATCTAAATCAAGTACACGCTTACAACAGTGCGTAAGGTCAGCAAGAGATGTGCTCTGCATTTGAGTGTGGTGTGTACATATAAAGAAAAAAGAGATCATCGTTTTCTGACAGCTCCCATGTTCTTCTAATGCAACAAATGGTGTGTGTGTGTGTGTGTGTGTGTGTGTGTGCGTGTGCGTGTGCGTGTGTGCGTGCGTGCGTGTGCGTGTGCGTGTGCGTGTGCGTGTGCGTGCGTGTGTGTGTGCGTGTGTGTGTGTGTGTGTGTGTGTGTGTGCGTGTGCGTGCGTGTGCGTGTGCGTGCGTGCGCGTGTGTGCGTGCGTGCGCGCGTGCGCGCGTGCGTGCGTGCGTGCGTGCGTGCGTGCGTGCGTGCGTGCGTGTGTGTGTGTGTGTGTGTGTGTGTGTGTGTGTGTGTGTGTGTGTGTGTGTGTGCGTGCGTGCGTGCGTGCGTGTGCGTGTGCGTGTTCGTATGTGTCTGTGTGGTGTTAACAGGTTCTGTGGTCCGGCCAGCTCCATAAAAGTCCCCACAGCTGGTCATCCGTTCAGAGAAATCAGGACCGAGGGGCAGGCTGTCGCTGAAACTGGCCTCCGCTTCGCCTCCCTCACCCTCACCCCCGACCAGCTGGAGCTACTCAACAGGCAGCCGGAGCCGCAGTATCTTTATATCTGTGGTCCGCCAGGCTGCGGGAAAACCATAACGATGCTGCTGAAAGCCGTGCAGATGGCCAACAGAGGAAGGCAGGTACAGGTGGTGGTTGTTACGGACAGCGAACACACAGCTGTGGCCATGCTGATTGAGGAGCAGGTAAAAGGAATCCTGGGGACTGCAGCAGCTGGACGAATCCATCGTCTTTGCTGGGACTTTGAAAGCGTCGAAGATGACGTGGCCAAGCTGAGACGGCTGCTGCATCCTTCTCATGATACAGAGGCCTTCATCCTCTTTGATGAGGCCCGCAGGTCAGTTTTTGTCAGCTGCAAGTTGTTTTTAACCTGTAGCAGTAGTAGTAGTAGTAGTAGTAGTAGCAGTAGCAGTAGCAGCAGCAGCAGTAGTAGTAGTAGTAGTAGTAGTAGTAGTAGTAGTAGTAGTAGTAGTAGTAGTAGTAGCAGCAGCAGCAGCAGCAGCAGCAGCAGCAGCAGCAGCAGCAGCAGCAGCAGCAGCAGCAGTAGTAGTAGTAGTAGTAGCAGCAGCAGCAGCAGCAGCAGCAGCAGCAGCAGCAGCAGTAGTAGTAGTAGTAGTAGTAGTAGTAGTAGTAGTAGCAGCAGCAGCAGCAGCAGCAGCAGCAGCAGCAGTAGTAGTAGTAGTAGTAGTAGTAGTAGTAGTAGTAGTAGCAGTAGTAGTAGTAGTAGTAGTCGCTGGTACATGGAGAATACTCAGTTTTTCTAACTACCCAAAAAATCAGAGCAGTTACTGAATACTATAGTAGATTTAAAAAAAGAAGTTATTTCAGATGTCCATGGAGTTTACTGATCATCAACTGACTTGGTCTCCTCTGTCCCAGGTCTGACTTCATCGCGTGGCTCACAGCTGTGCGCACTAAACTGCCCAGAGCCTGTGTCTGGGCTGCTGGACTGTGGCGAGTGAACAAAAACCCCACACCCCCGACATGGCTGCAGGTTCATACCGTGTGCGAACCTCTGAGGTCACCGCCTTCCGTCACTGCACGGGTGGAAGAGTTTGGGGCCATAAATGACGTCACCATCCCCCGGTACAGCGCCCCAGTGGTCCCTGCCCCCACACAGGGACTTCCAGTCCGGCAGCTGGACCACGATGGTCAGCCAGGCCACAGTCAGAGTGACCCCGGGCAGTGTGAGGCCTGTGCTGACAACATCGGTCAGCTGTTGAAAGAACTGAGGGTGGGACAGCCAGGTAGGACAGTCTGTTGTGTTAGATCATTGTCCATGTGTGATGTGTGTGTGCGCGCGAACGCATGTGTGTGTGTGTGTGTTTGCATGTGCGTGTGTGTATATATGATTATGTGTATATTTGTGTGTATGTGTGACAGTGTGCGCGTTTGTGTGTGTGTATGTGTGTGTGCGTGTGCGTGTGCGTGTGCGTGTGCGTGTGCGTGTGTGTGTGTGTGTGTGTGTGTGTGTGTGTGTGTGTGTGTGTGCGCTCATGTGTGTGTGCGCGCTCGTGTGTGTGTGTGTGTGTGTGTGTGTGTGTGTGTGTGTGTGTGTGTGTGTGTGTGTGTGTGTGTGTGTGTGTGTGTGTGTGTGTGTGTGTGTGTGTGTGTGTGTGTGTGTGTGTGTGTGTGTGTGTGTGTGTGTGTGTGTGTGTGTGTGTGTTGTTTCTACAAATCCTTCACCCAGCCTTTTGTCTCTGTCATAGCTACATATCTGCCCGTGTATGTAACCGTTTGTAACTGACTTTCACGTAAATATACAGTGTAAAGTAGCGTTGAAGGGTCAACGACGCTTTGTCATCCTGGTCACGTTGTTTTCAGGTCACCCTCACTACAGAGATTGCTGGATTCTGTGCGAGCGTCTTCATGATGCACGTGACGCTCGAGCGCTCGTGGATCGTCTCCGTCATCATTACGACGTGCCGGTCAGGGCAGTGTCACGTCGCCCCAGTGAGGAGGACAGACGTGACCTGGCCCTGGCCCTCACTGACCAAGTCATCGTCACAGACTGGACCAATGTCGGTGGATTGGAGAGGACGGTGGTCATTGCCTTGGAAAGTACAATATTCGTTAGTGAGTATAAGGCTTCTTCCCGATCTACCAGTTTTCTTTGCGTTGTCAAGTGACCGGCTTTCACTCAAGCACAGGCGGCGCAGAGGATCCGCCAATACTGGGCTCATGTGTGAGTGTCTGTAACGTGAATAAAGAGACAGAGAACGCTTCGTCACTGTGACAGAGCGCTTCAATCCACGTCTTCCTTCAGTGATTCCACCATTAAGTGATTGATCGTAAGCCTAAGCACACAGGGGAATGACAGACAGAGACCACTTCCGAAAGATGGACAATAGGGGAGGCTGGGCTAAATGGCCCACCCATTAAACCCTTTCACTGCCTGATAACATTTAAGAGATTATCTAATTTTTAATTACGACATTGAAGGGATGTTTGTTTTAGAGTCAATCTAGCAAAATGGTCTTGAAAATATCCCTCTTCATTGCTCAAGACAAAAATCTGCGTTCCTGCGTGATTGATGTGAGGGGTTCTCGCTAAGTTTCTGGGTGTGAATATTCTGTTGACATCACATAAATGCAAATGATGTCATGGGACAGACCATTGTCATGGTAAGTATGTTGCAAAATGTCATTATTTTTCACCTGTCCAAAACCGTTGGGCAAAGCAAAATGTCCGCCAAGGTGAATGCTGATCACAAGCTGAGAGAATCTCTTTCAATCCGAGATCTTTTACATATGGTTTTGCACTCTTATGCTCATAGAAAGACATTAAAACAAAGATACCACACACTGGTCAATTGTTTGTAAGACTTTGCGCTTTTGAAAACAACAGTCCACAACTGGCTCAAGGATTTCCACTTTGGCAGACGGACGTTAGAAAAGAGTGACCGTTACAATCGTCAGGGGATCGTTGTAACTGTCAAAACTGTAGCCAGTGTGAAGTCTCTTGCTGAAAATAAGTTTTGAATAAGTGCTGACGAGATAACGAACACAATAGACATTATATCGGGAAGCCTTGATAACAAAGATTCATGAACACCTGGGTCTTCAGAACCGTTATGGCAGTTGGGTGTCCCATCAGCTTACTGAAGGTCGGAGGAGGGGTAGGGTTGAATGATGCACCCAAACACTACAACAGTTTTAGTGGATGGACGTCAGGTGGCAACTGGGACATCGTGACTGATAATGGAATATGTGTGTATCAGTTTGATCCAGAAACCAAGTAACCAATCATCGTTAAGGTGTTTCAAGATGAGGACCCTCTGTAAAATTCTACAAGAAACGGATTACTGAACCCCCCAGACAAACAATTAGTAGCTATGTTTCTTCTCTAGCGATTGTCATAATGGCCTCAGTTCCTCTCTATAGAGACGAGCCATCACTGCAGATTACAACGTTTACACACGTTTACCGAAAGGTGTTTTGGACATGTCAGTGCACTGGTATCTGAGGTCACCTACTTTATCACGACAACGCAAGTGACCACACCGCTGCAACTATACTGCAAGAAGACAGAGTTCATTTGGTCTCCCTCCTACTTATTTCTCTGGTGTAATCCTTTGTGACTATATCCTATTATCTTATGCAAAGCGCCAGTAAAAGGGGACACAATTCCAGAAGGTTGAAAATGCTCGAGGGTTTGCCGAGGGCTCAATTTTGACATACCTCAGTCAACCTGGTCTGGTACCATAATTGTTTGCTTTGAAAGGATGATCAGATGTATGTGTGCTTAGGAAGGATACCTCTATAATGTAGACCCACCAGAAGAAGTGTAACACCCTCTCAGTTCTTTACGTCCAGAAACGTATCGAGAGCCCCTTGTATTTTCTGGTCTGGTCCGTCATCACTCCCCCTCATTTCTCTCTTTCTCACTGCTTTAGAAAGCAAACTTACCTTGTGGAGAACATTAACAAAACCAGCATCTGTGAAAAGGACTTTCGTTTTGGTGTTTTGGGGTTTTATTTACAACAAAACAAATACGTCCAAAAGCATTTCTAAAGTATTTTTTTTCAGGAAATGTGTTAATGTTAGTACGGAAAATAGACATATTCCATCGTTTGCATAAAGGTTGCTAACTGGGTAAAAAGGTATTTGTATGTAAACGTTATTTCCATAGCAACGGGTCAGAAGACAGGCTTCTTCTCAGTGATGAAATCAGTGATGGAATAGAACATTTTGTTTTGTTCAGAAAGGTTTTAAGTAAATTTATGTACATTTGCAAAGTTGTTGTATGTGTTTTGTTTTGTTTTATGTAAGAATAAACAAAACTGCTGATGTCACATGACATATTTGTTATGATATATGAAAAATTGAAACAGACTGCAACGTCACTGGAACATACAGCAAACAAACAACTACACGACAAGTGCAAAGTGACGTTATTTTATTCACAAGAGACAAAACAAAACTACTGGATATTTCGGCGAATGCGCCTTTATCAACACAGACAAACAATTAAACAGCAAACATCAAATATAGCAAAAGGAGCAAAAAGTAGGCAACAGAAGGAGCAAAAAACCATCAAGTTGTATCATTTACACGTTGGACTGTAGAGGGGAAGTATTGTTTTTATTTTGATCTTGATGGTTTTTTGCTCCTTCTTTTTTTTAATAGTTGTATGTTGAGAGAGAGAGAGAGAGAGAGAGAGAGAGAGAGAGAGAGAGAGAGAGAGAGAGAGAGAGAGAGAGAGAGAGAGAGAGAGAGAGAATGCTTTATGCAACAGTTGAATCATGTATTGTGTTTTGGGTGGGGTGAGTAGTGGTGGTGGTGGTGATGGTAATGATGTGTGTGTGAGTGTGTGTGTGGTGGTGGTGTGTGTGCGCGTGCGTGCGTGTGTGTGTGTGCGTGTGTGTGTGTGTGTGTGTGCGTGCGTATGTGTGTGTGTGCGTGCGTGTGTGCGTGTGCGTGCGTGTGTGTGGCGGGGGGGGCGGGGGGGGGGGGGGGGGGTGAGAGGGGGGGGGGGGCGTGTTTTTGTGTATGCCTATGTGCATGTGTGTGAGCGATTATATGTTTTTGTTGAACTTCTTTTTTTTGGGCTAAGCTCGTGGATCTCCAAATATGGCGGAGGAGTGCGCTATGTAGATGCTTTATTATTATTATTATTATTATTATTATTATTATTATTATTATCAATAATTGTTCATTACTTTCCTTTACTTAACAACGAGGCTGTGCATAGTTGTTCGTTCTTTCCCCCCCCCATTTTGGTAGCAGTGTCTTTTCCTTTTTAAAACAAATCCGTTTTTAACTTTCTTACTTTTGCTCAGTTTTAACCCCTTCAAGACTTCACTGCCTTCAGTAAACTGCATTCCTGGCCTGGGGCTGCCTAGAAAAAAATCATATAACAAATAAGAAGCGCAACAAAACTCACACGCAATAATTCAGTTTTGACAACATTACTGGTTGATCCGAGTTTATTTTTTGCTTTGAAATCGGAATCCTAAGTCTCCTTATTACTATCACTGTTAATGAAAACATATTGGAGTATTTTCTGAGGCTTGTCTAGGGCTGATTTTTGTTGTTGACATTTGTAACATTACAAGTTGAGATAGAAGGGCCAAACATAATGTGAAACGGAAGCGGAAACTGGAACAGTGATGAAGAGATGTAACTCGAAAAACGTGGTTTGGATTGAAATAAACATGGATTTAGACAGGTTTTAGACTCCAAAATCACTGTTCCGAGAATACTCGGAATTAGGCCCTGACTGACGTTCTCCTGTTCAGAGTGTACTCGTAATTCGTCCGGAATGAGCTAAGTATTATCTTTGAAATATTTTAATTTACTTCTCAATACTTTTTTAGTATTAGTATTATTAGTATTAGGTACTTTATGGTCACAAAGGCGTCTCTGTGAAATTCGGGTTGCTCCCACCTGGAGAGAACGTCGCAGCCAGAGGCACGCCACCCATTTTCTTTTTGCATGCGATTTTTGTTTGACTGATGAGGAAGGAAAGGGGGCGGGGGTAAATTTTGACCAAATGACAAACTTTTTCGTTGCCACTGGGTTTAACGTGTGCTAAGTGCATGGGCACACGGGACCTCGGTTTATCGTCTCATCCGAAAGACTCCACGTTCAGACCGTAAGGCCTAGTGCAAAGTGAGAGAAAAAATCCCCTGTACCCAGGTTCGAACTCGGGTTTACTTGACACGAAGCGAACGCGCTACCACTGTGCCACTCAATTACTCATTACTTTTTACGTTATAAATTCTCATTACTTTTGATACATTCTGGGGCTCTCTTCTGAGGCATATAAGACCGTACGGCGAGGGCCTGCGGCTTTGTCTGGAGATGCACTGGCCTCGCTTGTTCTAGATGGGGTGGGGTGGGGTGGGGTGGGCTGTTGGGTGCGTGCTGGTTTCTGAGTGGGGTATCTTTTGCCGGTGGGCTCTGCTGTCATGAAAAACGGGTTGGTACACCCATGGGGACATTTTACAAGGAACTCCTCTGCATCGTATCCGATGGTCACCAAGCCTGGACTAGCTATGTGCCTTTGTATATTTAGTGGAATGTCCCAAGTGTGCCTGCTCCCCAGAAACGCAACACGAACTTCAAGGGCTGGAGCAGCGCTGCTCTCGTGTTGATGGGGCAGGCGTGGCTGGTGCATCTCTGGATCCCATCAACACCTTCGGGTGTTTCTTTTTAATTTTCATTACTTTTGATTATTGTCTTTTGTGTGTAAGCTTACTACTTCTTCTATTTTTGCTTTGATTGCCTTTATGATTTGTAATATTCAAATCTCTGTATGTTTACCCATTCCCTCGTTCATCCATTATCCACCCGTTTATCTAACCTAACAATCATCACCCATTCGTTGATTTAAAAGTCAACGCAATGCCTTTCACAATTTTGTGTTACCGGTGTAATTTTATTCCACACGTAGACATCCATGCATTCAATACATACTGAGGTAGATAACATTGCAAAATCAGAGCAAGCATATCTCTGTAAAACATCCCACAACGACCAAAAAAAGAAAACAGACAGACAAACCCCCCAAAAATAACAACAACAACAACAACAAAAACAACGAAACACCAACTAGAGATTTGCGAAAGAGTAAGTGTTCGTTAAAAACATTCGTCATCTGTTAAAGGTATTAAAAGCCCTGGTTTTGATCTTTGATACTTCGCCATACCAAGTACATTTGTCACAATATATAATTATTATGGATTACTATGTATTTTACAAAGACATTTTCATGCCTTAGTTTGATACAAAATGAATCCACATTATTCTTTTTTATATATTTAACACTCTGGACAAAGCATTCTTTGTCAAATACAAAACCTCAAGTATACACACTCGTGTAAACTCATGCAGACACAAGCCCAGCTCACGCTTGATATGTGCGCACACACGCATCCATTACACTACCACCACACATCAACACACATGGTAAGCTTACAAACTGAACTCTGCCTTCTGTGAATGACACTTACTGCAGTGTATGCGCCTTTCAACAACAACAAAAAGCGAGAAAGCAAGCAAGCACACAAAATAAGCTGTAAACTACTAATTGGATAACCACTGATGAAGTTTCTTTCCAGTGAATGGCTGGCGAGTCATCAGTCCCTTTCTGTACCATAATTTCTTCTCCCTAATCTAATCAAAGAGCGCGCCAATAAGGCAGTCACGTGGGTGTGCCATCAGTCACGCAGTGACGCTGATTGGCCAGTGACTTCGGGGAGCGTGCAGAGAGAGTGACAATAGTCAACGATTGGTCAGAAGAGAATGAAGTCGCGTCTGCGCAATCAACAACCCTTAAGCATGTTCTGTCAGTTACCATAAAGCTGCCAATGATTAGATTTGCCATGATATCGCCCATGAATCACCTTCACTCTGTGATTCTGTACTGTCATTCGCGGATTCTTTGCTTTTCCCCCCAAGAAATTGCTCAATGGCCTGGTCTTTATTTTCATCATTATTCCTTGACGTATTTGCTTTTGGGGTGTCCGCTTCTTCTTCTTCTTCTTTGTCATCCAGTCTAGATTTCTTTGTTTTAGGGGCGTACCCTTCATCTTTGTCATTCAGTTCAGACTGTTTCAGAGTTCTTTTTCTGATCCCGAGGGTCTCGGAGAGAAGATTTATAATGTTGTTGTTTTTAGTTTCTTTCATCTCTTCCCATTTGTTTTGGGAAACAGTAAAAGCGTCATAATCCCCCTGCTCCAAAAAAATCATCCATGTTTTTTTCGTTGCCAGTTAGGCTAATTTCAAAATGATTTGCCGATTTTTCCGATTTCTAAAATGGCTAAACAAACAGATCTATCACTAAATCAAACAGGTTGTTGAGATGTGATTATCAAATTTGGAATTTCGGGAAATGTACCTCGAATAAAGTAACAATCAAATCTTTAAATTTCATCACTAGGATTTGATTTTTAACTTCAAACAAAAATGTGGTACTTAACTGTTAAGGATGATTGAAGATGTGCCATTTTTTTTAAAGACGAGAGCTCGTGGTAGGTGCCCGAATGACGGACCAGAAGACGTACACGACATGGCGGATCACGGCGAGCGCATCTCAAATACCCGGAAGTTCCGGTAAACTACGTGAAATGGAATTAGTGATTATATTGCTATCTTAGTTTATAGTTTCATTATCCATTGGGTAAGTTCTAAATTACTCTTGCATTCACCGTCTCACGTCGTTTTCTGGGGCTTTTGTCAATGAATGTTGCTGTACAATAATGCAAACTAAGCATACTCTTCCTTTAGTTGTCACTGGTTTACAATCATTCTGTTTTTGTTTTCGCAATTTTTCTTCATCTAATATGTCTTCACAAAATTATTTGGTTTATTTTCCTAATGCCTTTACTTTGAAAAAGAAAAGGTGTTTTTTTACGTCCTCTCGGCCCGGGTAGGCACATATGGGACATATGCCTTTACTTTACTTGACACGTTCTCCATTTATTTACTGATAGTATTTCCAACTTTTCATTAATTTTGTTTTCAATCCTGTTACACTATAAAAAATTTTTGCCGCATGTCAGCGCTCCAGGATAAATCTTACAGTGCGTTCATATTCATGACTGTCATACCAACAAACCTGCAACAATGTGCTTATAACTTTGATTCAATGAGAGCGTCGTACCAACACTTCCAAATACCATTGCTTCACCAACAATGTGTTCCAACATTACAAAAAATATTTCAGTCAGAACTGTTAAGTTTCAAATGGGTACTGCCAAAACGAACTCACTCGTGACTGTTGAGCATCGTACCAGCCCTCCCAAAGCAGTCCATTTAGGAATCGTGACAGCCATGGCTTCACGTGTAGAACTGTTGAGTCTCGTACCCACACTTCCAGATCAATTCACTAAAAATGCTGGAGTCATACCGACACATCCAGATAAATGCATATCCAGAATAATGCCGAGCGCCATGTTAAGAAATCCAGAACAACTCATTCAGAAATGTTGTGTGCCATACCCACAACTGCAGTACAACTCATTCAGAATTGTGGTGAGCGTTGCATTAACTCTTCCGGAACAATATGCTCGGAATTGTGCCGAAGTATTACACCAACATTTCCAGAGCGATTCGCTCAGAATTGTTGAGCGTCAAACGAACACCTCTGGATGAATATAACATTCAGAATTGTGTGGATCATCATACCGACACTTCCGGATCAATTCACTCGGAACTGAGTGGATCATCATACCAACACGTCCAGATCAATCCGATTTGTTGAGCGTCCATCGAACACCTCCAGATGAATATAACATTCAGAATGGTGTGGATCATCATACCGACACTTCCGGATCAATTCACTCGGAACTGAGTGGATCATCATACCAACACGTCCAGATCAATTCCGATTTGTTGAGCGTCCATCGAACACCTCCAGATGAATATAACATTCAGAATGGTGTGGAGCATCATACCAACACTTCCAGATCAATTCACTCAGAACCAGATCAATTCAGAATTGTTGAGCGTCAAACGAACACCTCCAGATGAATATAACATTCATAATGGTGTGGAGCATCATACCAGCATTTCCAGATCAGTCCACTCAGAACCAGATCAATTCAGAATTGTTGAGCGTCAAACGAACACCTCCAGATGAATATAACATTCAGAATTGTGTGGAGCATCATACCAACACTTCCAGATCAATTCACTCAGAACCAGATCAATTCAGAATTGTTGAGCGTCAAACGAACACCTCCAGATGAATATAACATTCAGAATGGTGTGGAGCATCATACCAGCATTTCCAGATCAGTCCACTCAGAACCAGATCAAGTCCGAATTGTTGAGCGTCAAACGAACACCTCCAGATGAATATAACATTCAGAATTGTGTGGAACATCATACCAACACTTCCGGATCAATTCAGAATTTTAGTGGGTGTCACATTAACATTTCCAGAACAATTCATTGATAATTGCAGAGCTTCACACCAACACTTCCAGAACAATGCGCTTTGAACTGCTGGTCTTTCTGCTGTGCATCGCGGGCGAAGCAGCAGCGGACACTTGTCCTAAAGACACACGCTGAGTCACGGCGCTGCCCTGGAGGGGTTTGACGTCATCGTCACTGGTAAAGACGTCGTCGGATCCCTCGTTGCTGTCGGTCCTGGTGTGAGAGGAGCGGCCCCCGCAGGTGCCGGACAGCCCTATGGAGGTGGACAGCTGCTGCAGGGACCCCCAACGGAGCAGGTTCATCCTCTTCAGCGCCTCGTCGTACTGAGGTAACGCGCAGTCGGGCGGAGGGGGGAACCTGGGGGAAGGAGTAGGGACACACCCGGGACTGGGCGTGGAGCTGGGACTGGCGGTGACGCTAGATCCTGAAGAGATGTGGGGATTGAAGAACGAAGACACCTTAGACGGGGAAGCCACACCGACGGTTTCGTCCTTCGATTTACGCCGGTCTGCGGATGCCGATCTCGGTCGAGGATGAAGAAGCCTCCGGCGTCCGAACTCGTCGGTACTTGACGGAGGTTTGCACTGGTTGGTGGGGATCTGCTGCAGGCGACCGTTCTGTTCGTGAACGCCTTTGGGAGTTTTCGTCAAATCTCCCCCGTTCGGGGAGTCCCGGAGTGGAGAAGAACCGCTCACGCCTCTCTGCCTTTCTTCAACGCCCCCGCTAGCGTAGGACCCTCCCCTTTCGGAGTGTCTCAGTGCCTCAATGGCACTCACTCTGCTCAGCACGGATGTTTGATCAGTCGATTCCGGGGGCCTCTCGCGTGAGAGCTGGGGGGCACGTCGCGAATAAGAAGAAGAAGAACTGTCCGAACTTCTGGCTCGCGGCCTCCTGACTTTGCGGAAGTCTTTGTCTCTGGAAGCGGAGGAGGAGGAGGCGGAGGAGGGCGACGAGCCGGAACCGTTGTGCGGTGGGGCGGTGGTGGTGGCTGGGATCAGCCTGAGCAGCTCGTGGTTGGCCTTCAAGGGTCCCGGGCTAGGTCTGCTGATGGGCCGGAACAGGTTGGATCGCTCCGGCAGAGGTGAGCTGGGCGGACCTTGCGGGTGAGGCGGGTGGAGGTGGTGGTGGTGGAGGGGGGAAAGACTGTGGGGACGGGGGCGGGGGAGGGTGACACTGCAAAGCGGGGGAGGGAGGGGGTGGGGGTAGAGGGAGTTCTTGAGGAGGGGTTTCCGCGAAGCCCACCGTCTTCTTGGACTTCCGTGAGGTGCGTTTGTTCCTCAGCAGCCCGCCCGAGCTGACGCTGACCGTGTCTGCACTCAGAGGGGGAAGAAAAGTGGACAGTGACACAAAGTGATAGCATGTTTGCATTTTAGCGCGCACGCACACGCACGCACACACATACACGTTCGTACGTACGCACGCACGCACGCGCACACACACATACGCACACACACGCACGCACACGCACACAACACATCCATACGCACGCACGCGCGCACATACACAGAGTCACAAACACACTCGCATGTACACACTGACTCATGCACTAATGCACGTACATACACGCATCCTATCGCTCTACATGCACACACACACGCGCGCGCGCACGCACACGCACGCACGCACACACGCACACACACACACACGCACACACACACACACACACACACACACACACACACACACACACACAATCAAACACACACACACACACACACATACACACTCTCTCTCTCTCTCACTCTCTCTCACACACACACACACACACACACACACATACACACACACACACACACACACACACACACACACACACACACACACACACACACACACACACACACACACACACACACACACACACAGTATTGTATATCAGATTCTACAGAAACCAGCTAGACACTAGCAGCAATAATGGATCTTTAGTATGGCCAGTGATCTATACCAGGTTAATATTGATAAAGGGCTCTGCCTGCACACGTAAACATTTTTCACTCTTTCCACATAGCAACAGTGATAATATGCAAGTCATATTATGAGTGGCCCTTCAATGAGTTGCCATGGGTAAAGGGTGAAAAATGTTCACGTGTACAGAGACCTTGATACACCGAACAGTCCCGGGGCAGTGAGATATGTCCCCGTCTCTAATTATCCCTGCTTCCATGTGTCACGTCTCTGTTATGTCCCCGTCTCTGTTTGCCCCCGTCTCTAATTATCCCTGCTTCCATGTGTCACGTCTCTGTTATGTGCCCGTCTCTGTTTGCCCCCGTCTCTAATTATCCCTGCTTCCATGTGTCACGTCTGTGTTATGTCCCCGTCTCTGTTTGCCCCCGTCTCTAATTATCCCTGCTTCCATGTGTCACGTCTGTGTTATGTCCCCGTCTCTGTTTGCCCCCGTCTCTAATTATCCCTGCTTCCATGTGTCACGTCTCTGTATGTCCCCGTCTCTGTTTGCCCCCGTCTCTGTGTGCCCCCGTCTCTAATTATCCCTGCTTCCATGTGTCCCCGTCTCTGTTATGTCCCCGTCTCTGTTTGCCCCCGTCTCTAATTATCCCTGCTTCCATGTGTCACGTCTCTATATGTCCCCGTCTCTGTGTGCCCCCTTCTCTATGTGCCCTCGTCTCTATATGTCCTCGTCTCTGTGCATCCCCGTCTCTGTGTGCCCCCTTCTCTATGTGCCCTAGTCTCTATATGTCCCCGTCTCTGTGCACCCCTGTCTCTGTGCACCCCTGTCTCTGTGCACCCCTGTCTCTGTGCACCCCTGTCTCTGTGCCCCCTGTCTCTGTGCACCCCTGTCTCTGTGCACCCCTGTCTCTGTGCACCCCTGTCTCTGTGCACCCCTGTCTCTGTGCACCCCTGTCTCTGTGCACCCCTGTCTCTGTGCACCCCTGTCTCTGTGCACCCCTGTCTCTGTGCACCCCTGTCTCTGTGCACCCCTGTCTCTGTGCACCCCTGTCTCTGTGCACCCCTGTCTCTGTGCACCCCCGTCTCCGTGCACCCCTGTCTCTGTGCACCCCCGTCTTCTGTGCACCCCTGTCTCTGTGCACCCCCGTCTCTGTGCACCCCTGTCTCTGTGCACCCCTGTCTCTGTGCACCCCCGTCTCTGTGCACCCCTGTCTCTGTGCACCCCCGTCTCTGTGCACCCCTGTCTCTGTGCACCCCCTTCTCTATGAGTCCTCGTCGCCACATTATGTCTCCGTCTCCACGTGTCCCCATCTCTGTGTGCCCCTCGTCTCTATGTGTCCCTATCTCTGTGAGTCCCTCGTCTCTATGTGTCCCCATCTCTGTGTGCCCCTCGTCTCTATGTGTCCCTATCTCTGTGAGTCCCTCGTCTCTATGTGTCCCCATCTCTGTGAGTCCCTCGTCTCTATGTGTCCCTATCTCTGTGAGTCCCTCGTCTCTATGTGTCCCCATCTCTGTGTGCCCCTCGTCTCTATGTGTCCCCATCTCTGTGAGTCCCTCGTCTCTATGTGTCCCCATCTCTGTGTGCCCCTCGTCTCTATGTGTCCCCATCTCTATGTGTCCCCCTCGTCTCTATGTGTCCCCATCTCTATGTGCCCCTCGTCTCTATGTGTCCCCATCTCTATGTGCCCCTCGTCTCTATGTGTCCCCATCTCTATGTGCCCCTCGTCTCTATGTGTCCCCATCTCTATGTGCCCCTCGTCTCTATGTGTCCCCATCTCTGTGAGTCCATCGTCTCTATGTGTCCCCATCTCTGTGTGCCCCTCGTCTCTATGTGTCCCCATCTCTGTGTGTCCCTCGTCTCTATGTGTCCCCATCTCTGTGAGTCCATCGTCTCTATGTGTCCCCATCTCTGTGAGTCCATCGTCTCTATGTGTCCCCATCTCTGTGAGTCCATCGTCTCTATGTGTCCCCATCTCTGTGAGTCCATCGTCTCTATGTGTCCCCATCTCTGTGAGTCCATCATCTCTATGTGTCCCCATCTCTGTGAGTCCCTCGTCTCTATGTGTCCCCATCTCTGTGAGTCCATCGTCTCTATGTGTCCCCATCTCTGTGAGTCCATCGTCTCTATGTGTCCCCATCTCTGTGAGTCCATCGTCTCTATGTGTCCCTATCTCTGTGAGTCCCTCGTCTCTATGTGTCCCCATCTCTGTGAGTCCATCGTCTCTATGTGTCCCCATCTCTGTGAGTCCATCGTCTCTATGTGTCCCCATCTCTGTGAGTCCATCGTCTCTATGTGTCCCTATCTCTGTGAGTCCATCGTCTCTATGTGTCCCTATCTCTGTGAGTCCATCGTCTCTATGTGTCCCATCGGAATAGAGTAACAGTTTTAGGGATGGGATTAAGGGTTAAGGTTAGTGCTTGGGTTAGGGCAGGGGCGGATCAAATGATTCGTAAGGGGGGGGGGGGTCCGTGGGGAGTCCAAAGAGCTGCATAGGTTCTGGGTTCAGGTGTTCGCCCCCGGAAATGTTTGCAATTTAGTGATTATTAAAAAGCAAACATTTAGCCTTTTGTTATAATTA
>CM065700.1:33387837-33395337 GCA_017654935.2 Phymorhynchus buccinoides | reverse complement strand
TTGTTATGTGTGAGTAAAGACAGCAGAGAGGACAATGTATTTCAGTTGTTATGTGTGAGTCAAGAAAGCAGAGAGGACAATGTATTTCAGTTGTTATGTGTGAGTAAAGAAAGACAGCATAGAGGACTATGTATTTCAGTTGTTATGTGTGAGTAAAGAAGGCAGAGAGGACTATGTATTTCAGTTGTTGTGTGTGAGTAAAGACAGCAGAGAGGACAATGTATTTCAGTTGTTATGTGTGAGTAAAGACAGCATAGAGGACTATGTATTTCAGTTGTTATGTGTGAGTAAAGAAAGCAGAGAGGACTATGTATTTCAGTTGTTATGTGTGAGTAAAGAAGGCAGAGAGGACTATGTATTTCAGTTGTTATGTGTGAGTAAAGACAGCAGAGAGGACTATGTATTTCAGTTTGTTATGTGTGAGCAAAGAAGGCAGAGAGGACTATGTATTTCAGTTGTTATGTGTGAGTAAAGAAGGCATAGAGGACTATGTATTTCAGTTGTTATGTGTGAGTAAATACAGCAGAGAGGACTATGTATTTCAGTTTGTTATGTGTGAGTAAAGAAAGCAGAGATGACTATGTATTTCAGTTGTTATGTGTGAGTAAAGAAGGCAGAGATGACTATGTATTTCAGTTGTTATGTGTGAGTCAAGAAAGCAGAGACTGTATTTCAGCTATGTGTGAGTAAAGAAAGCAGAGAGGACTATGTATTTCAGTTGTTATGTGTGAGTCAAAAAAGTAGATAGACTACGTATTTCAGTTGTTATGTGTGAGTCAAGAAAGCAGAGAGGACTATGTATTTCAGTTGTTATGTGTGAGTAAAAAACAGTAGAGAGGACAGTGTATTTCAGTTGCTATGTGTGAGTCAAGAAAGCAGAGAGGACTATGTATTTCAGTTGTTATGTGTGAGTAAAGACAGCAGAGAGGACTATGTATTTCAGTTGTTATGTGTGAGTAAAGAAGGCAGAGAGGACTATGTATTTCAGTTGTTATGTGTGAGTAAAGACAACAGAGAGGACTATGTATTTCAGTTGTTATGTGTGAGTAAAGAAGGCAGAGAGGACTATGTATTTCAGTTGTTATGTGTGAGTAAAGAAAGCAGAGAGGACTGTGTATTTCTGTTGTTATGTGTGAGTAAAGAAGGCAGAGAGGACTATATATTTCAGTTGTCATGCTTGAGTAAAGAAAGCAGAGAAGTCTACGTATTTCTGTTGTTATGTGTGAGTAAAGAAGGCATAGAGGACTATGTATTTCAGTTGTTATGTGTGAGTAAAGACAGCAGAGAGGACTATGTATTTCAGTTGTTATGTGTGAGTAAAGAAGGCAGAGAGGACTGTGTATTTCAGTTGTTATGTGTGAGTAAAGACAACAGAGAGGACTATGTATTTCAGTTGTTATGTGTGAGTAAAGAAGGCAGAGAGGACTATGTATTTCAGTTGTTATGTGTGAGTAAAGAAGGCAGAGAGGACTATGTATTTCAGTTGTTATGTGTGAGTAAAGAAGGCAGAGAGGACTATGTATTTCAGTTGTTATGTGTGAGTAAAGAAGGCAGAGAGGACTATGTATTTCAGTTGTTATGTGTGAGTAAAGACAGGCAGAGAGGACTATGTATTTCAGTTGTTATGTGTGAGGAAAGACAGCATAGAGGACTATGTATTTCAGTTGTTATGTGTGAGTAAAGAAGGCATAGAGGACTATGTATTTCAGTTGTTATGTGTGAGTAAAGACAGCATAGAGGACTATGTATTTCAGTTGTTATGTGTGAGTAAAGAAGGCAGAGAGGACTATGTATTTCAGTTGTGTTATGTGTGAGTAAAGAAGGCAGAGAGGACTATGTATTTCAGTTGTTATGTGTGAGTAAAGAAGGCAGAGAGGACTATGTATTTCAGTTGTTATGTGTGAGTAAAGAAGGCAGAGAGGACTATGTATTTCAGTTGTTATGTGTGAGAAAAGACAGCAGAGAGGACTATGTATTTCAGTTGTGTTATGTGTGAGTAAAGAAGGCAGAGAGGACTATGTATTTCAGTTGTGTTATGTGTGAGTAAAGAAGGCAGAGAGGACTATGTATTTCAGTTGTTATGTGTGAGTAAGGACAACAGAGAGGACTATGTATTTCAGTTGTTATGTGTGAGTAAAGACAGCAGAGAGGACTATGTATTTCAGTTGTTATGTGTGAGTAAAGACAGCATAGAGGACTATGTATTTCAGTTGTTATGTGTGAGTAAAGAAGGCAGAGAGGACTATGTATTTCAGTTTGTTATGTGTGAGTAAAGAAGGCAGAGAGGACAATGTATTTCAGTTGTTATGTGTGAGTAAAGACAGCAGAGAGGACTATGTATTTCAGTTGTTATGTGTGAGTAAAGAAGGCAGAGAGGACTATGTATTTCAGTTGTTATGTGTGAGTAAAGACAGCAGAGAGGACTATGTATTTCAGTTGTTATGTGTGAGTAAAGAAAGCAGAGAGTAAAAAAAAAAACCACAAAAACCCAAACCCCAAGTCATTCCTTCATCTTAAGCATGGAATGTCACATAACACACACAAACACAGCACATGACAACAATTTGTTGTCGGCAAAATGGAAACGGGTTTTTACATTGCTCCTATAATTATGAATAAAACAGTAACATCGCGATCTTAGTTTAATGCAGAACACTAGCATCATTGCTTTTACACACACACAGAAACCACCACCCAAGCAAATAATTTAGGCCTACAAATAATATTATGTAGCATTGATCAGTAAACAAGACCTACTGATATTCAAAATAGTATACGTTCCGTCACAATACAACTTAATACAACTCTTCCCTTCCCGAACATTTTCAGAACATTAATATTCTTCTCTCCGGTTGCTGTAATCTTACAGTAAAAGAAAATCAAGGTATATTTTCTGTTGTCCACGATGTTTTGTCCCAGACCGACAGAGTCAAGTAATAATTACACTGTACCCCCATTTCATGCCACCTCATATACTGATACATGATGACAAATTGTTTTTTTGTTTATGTTTTTTTGTTATTAGTGTGCAAATGTGCCAAATTAATGTATTATCTCTTGTTATCTGCAATATGTGCTCTCGTCCAGTATGTCACTCGCCGGTCACTGCACAGTGGCACCGACACCTCTCTCTCTCTCTCTCTCTCTCTCTCTCTCTCTCTCTCTCTCTCTCTCTCTCTCTCTCTCTCTCTCTCTCTCCCTCTCTCTCTCTCTCTCTCTCTCCCCCCCCTCTCTCCTCTCTCCTCTCTCTCTCTCTCTCTCTCTCTCTCTCTCTCTCTCTCTCTCTCCCTCTCTCTCTCTCTCTCTCTCTCTCTCTCTCTCTCTCTCTCTCTCTCTCTCTCTCTCTCTCTCTCTCTCTCTCTCCTTCGAGTATTTCCTTCATTATTTGTATAATTTGATGCTTCATTGCACTGGCACTCTTTGGCCTCTCTTTGCAGGTGACACTTTCATTAAGCGTTGCTTTTGTGTTTCCTGTACTGTGTTGTATGTTCTTGTCAGTGTATGTCAATGATCAATAAAAAAAAATTGTTTAAACCAATACAACTCAATTATGTCCAATCACTGATGTCCAGTTAAGACGGTATTCAATGTCATCTTATCAATATAGTTTTTTTAGCTTTTTGTTTGTGGCGCAAGCCACAAACCTATAACTCACTTTGTCGGTCGGTCTGTCTGTCTGTCTGTCTGTCTGTCTGTCGGTCGGTCAGTCTGTCGGTCCAAAATTGTCGCACATTTTGACAAAATTGTCGCACTTCAAATCGAGGCTACACTTCAAATTGAGGCCGCTCTTTAAAATGATGTATTTTAAAAGCGTACAAAATAATAAACATACGTAATACAGACACTACAACAGACACGACGAGTATGCGGTGCTTCTTTTGATTGTTCGCCCCCAAATATATATCACATACTCACGCGAGACAATAATCTTAAAGGGGCACCCTGACGGATGAGTTTTCTGGCAAGAAACACGTCGGTCGAGATCACCAGGAAAACACCCTTTACAGAGATCGCAACACTCACTTTGCTCTGGTTTCCTAGAAATCAAACCGTCAAATCGGCGATACCTCCTTGGCGGAGGTGCTGGAAGTCAAATTCTTTCAGTGAAAGAGAAGGCTCATGCCTTCTCTTTTATGGCTGTCTGAGTCGCGTAGACCAAATCACGACAAATCACAATACAAGCCTTTAAAAAAAATAATTTATAGTTTACCAAAAGGAGTTTCGCTTGCAACAAAGGAAATAGCTCCTTTTTTTTTTTACTGCACTACAAACAAGAAAAAGCTTCAACCACTCTGAGTGTCCTCCAGCCACCCCGTCCAAAATGGTTTCTCTCTCCGGCAACTCCGCCAAGGAGGAATCGCCGTTTTGACGGTTTGATTTATAGGAAACCAGAGCAAAGTGAGTGTTCCGATCCTTGAAAAGGCTGTCTTTCTGGTGATCTCGACGTGTTTCTTGCAAAACACTCACCTGTCAGGGTGTCCCTTTAAAAACTTCCGACGCTAGCCATTCCTCAGCCAAAATTTACCATTAAACTTACCCGGGTAGAGAAAATATTTCATCTGCAATATTGGGGATTCCTCTGTCCTTACCTCCCAACATTAAGAACATAAGGTCACTGGTCAGCAGACCCCCATTTGATGCCTTTTAGTGACATGGGTGCTAAACCATTGTGGTGCCAAGAGGCGACAGTGGCGATGAAAGTTAATAAGTATAGGTTACTTATGCATTGGAGTGAAAATAGTCAAAGTGCCACGAGCCATTTCAAAAGGAGTGTTTCAAATATGAACTGCTAAATCAAATTAAAAAACACACGAACAAACACACTTACACACACATTGGCACAAACACTTCGCTCCTGCTCACATGATCAAAAGAAATATAAGACGACCATCACGATCACTCTTCATGGCTGCTACTTTCTGATCACGAAACCATTCAACCCTACGAACATGGTCAAAGTGCCCTGTATAGTAAAGTAGTAGTATATCAGTATTATTATTATACGGCGCAAATACCGTGGACAACTAGTAAGAGTAGTTTGGGGGTAGAACTAACATTGGCAGATCTTTGGAGTAGAAAGGCCGAGACCCACACATCCAACTAGAGTCGTAGGGCTATCCAACTGTGACATCAGAGAGGGTATTTACCAGAAGGTAAGGGAAGGGACCCAAAAGTCGGACGGCTCCTATGTCCAGACAGTATTAAAAAACAACATTGTGTATTTCTGTATGATATATCTTCTTCGTTTTCTTCTTCTCCGATCGTTCAGACAGTTTCCTGTCAATTATGAGCGCGCAGATGCGTCATGCTGCCGTTATGCGCCTAACTAAGAAATAGTTAAGCCCCACAAAAGTCCGACTTCGGCTGGGGGAATTCTTCTTGAAAGCGTTTCTTTAAATAAAAAAAAAGCAGCAAAAAAAGCAGGAGAATGGACCGGTAAGGCGCAGAAAGATGGTTAGATGACAGACAGTAAGCAAAGGGAAAAGGCAGAGTCAAAATAGTGACCGATTATAGGAAGTTACAAGCACAGAACTTCCAGAAGGTTGGGGAAACTATTTATGCAAAAGACCACCCACCCTCTCCCCCTCCCCAGCATCCCCACAGCTGATGCATCGGATATTATTTTATTTTTTTAAGTCATAATTTTTAGATTCCCCCCCCCCCCCCCCCCCCCCCAATGCACATTATGAATAAACAGACAGAACAACAGCTGCAATAAGTACAATTACACTCAACATCGAACAATGTTTCTAAGAGCAGCATCACGTCAACTACAATGACAACAACTACATACGAGAAAAAACAACAAAAAGATAGCAAAATTCGAATATTATTTTAATCAGACTCGTGTTCTGGGATCAACACGAATAATGTAGTGAACGAAAATAATCTAGGATTTCATCAGATTCGCTTAGACAGTAAGTATTTCACCTGAGTCATGCCTCACATACAGTCGTGTCGTTAGGAAACTAGTCGTACAACTAAAATTGGATATGTGGATCTCGGCTTTAAAGCGCTGTAGCGGTAGTAGTGAACAAAGCTAATATGATTTCATCAGATTCGTTTAGACAGTAGGTATTTCACCCGATTCATGCCTCGCATACCTCGTGTCGTTTGGAAACTAGTCGTACAACTAAAATTGGATATGTGGATCTCGGCTTTAAAGCGCTGTAGCTGTAGTAGTGAACGAAGCTAATATGATTTCATCAGATTCGCTTAGACAGTAAGTATTTCACCCGAGTCATGCCTCACATACAGTCGTGTCGTTTGGAACCTAGTCGTACAACTACAATTGGATATGTGGATCTAGGCCTTAAAGTGCTGTAGCAGTAGGGGTGGGGGTGGGGTTAAGGAGCAGACCAACTGCATACGATTCGATCCGAATGCGACCCGATTGCTGTGAGTCATGATTCATGTGAAATACTCCCGTTTAGAAAAAAACCTAAAAATATTCTACTATTTTCGGTTCACTATGCTCATGTAGACCCTAATACCCGACTCAAATACAATCCCGGCCTCCTCGCCCCTTTCTTTCTAGCTTGACAGGAAAATCGAACTGAACGTCGAGTATGGCGCGCCAAAGATACAAAACTCTATCTAGCTGTTCGACAGAGTTTCGAAACTGTATCTATCAGTTCGATAGAGTTTGAAAACCCTATCTAGCTGTTCGATAGAGTTTTAAAACTCTGTCGAGCAGCTAGATAGGGTTTCCACAAAATAACCCTATCGAGATAAAGTTTTTCTATCGCGATTTCTGATTGGTACATGGCTTCAGCGACAAGTTTGTGGCCTTGAATAAGACGATCAAGTTCATATTATTGTACCCTAGTTGGAGGTTAATAATAGTAAAACTACACTCTTAAAGTATTCAGCAAAAACTCTATGACAATGGAACATAGTCCCCTGGGGGGTTGTACCTACATCGAAGATCTAAGCGAGATAGAAGCTCGTAGAATGCCACCTATTAGGCTAGGTGTAGGTCACAGTCAAAGATACTAGTCCTATCTACCAATGAAATGCTTCGTTTAAAAAAAGTATCAAAATGGCGCATTCGATAGAGTTTTACGACGAGAAACTCTATCTAGCTGTTCGACAGAGTTTTAAAACTCTATCGAACAGCTAGATAGGGTTTTCAAACTCTATCGAACTGATAGATACAGTTTCGAAACTCTATCGAACAGCTAGATAGATTTTTGCATCTTTGGCGCGCCATAGTCGAGTCCTTCGGATGGGGACTTAAAGCTAGTAGTCTGACCCGTGCGCTTTACGTACATAAAAATCCCACGTCAGTTGAAAGTTGGTAAGTAGAATTTCACGAGAATCACGCTTCACCAAATATGTTACGATAGGATCCCGTATGGATTAGATCGTAGGCAGTGGGTCGGTCCCCGTCAGCGAGCCCAACAGGACAGAGCGTGAAAGGGGCTAAAGGGCCTGCCACACGACATACGATTCGGATCTGAAGGCGATGCGATTGTGACGATGCGAGTAACGAAACTC
>CM065700.1:33367837-33370337 GCA_017654935.2 Phymorhynchus buccinoides | reverse complement strand
CTGAAGATGCTCGCGACAGGTGACACACATCTTGGCACACCTGAGAACTCCTGGCGCTTGGCTGCTGTCTACGTGTGGAGGAATGACTGATGGCATGAGAAGGGCTTGCAGATTTTTGGGGTTTCTTTCTCCAACGACTGGCAACTCAGGAAGAGCCCTCTTCATGACCTGGTTACGATGGAGTGCCACTTGTTGCTCCCTCAGCCATTTCCTGAGTGGTGGGTTCGCAGGATTATGCGTGATCACAAAGGGAACTCTATGGCACTCCTTCCTAACCCTGTATTTGAGAAGCTCCTCCCGAGGTACTGTGCTGACCCTTCTCGTGGCATCAGTGAGGACAGCCTGTTTGTAGCCTCTGCATCTCAGCGAATCCATGATTTCACGGCTACGCTGAGTGAAATCCTGGTCTGCAGAACAGAGGCGTCGTACTCGCAAGAGTTGGCTATAGGGAATATTATCCCGGCAGTGTCGTGGATGACAAGAAGAATGGGGGAGGTACGCTCTTTTGTCTGTTGCCTTAGTATGCAAGTCTGTTTGCAGGAAGTTGTTCTTCTTTTTCACCATGATGTCTAGGAAGGGCAACTCCTCCAAAGACACTTCCAATGTGAACTTGATCGTTGGATGGACATTGTTGAGATGGTCACGGAAGATGTCCAGCTGCTGTTGTGTGCCCATCCACAACATCAGGATATCGTCAATGAAGCGTTTCCAAAAGTTGGTATCAATGGGAACTGGGCTGGCTGCCAGTAGCTTTTCCTCCAACCAGCCCATGAAGAGGTTGGCAACTGAAGGGGCGGCTGGTGTACCCATGGCTGTACCATGAGTTTGGTGGTACACCTTCCCCTCGAAGGTGAAGAAGTTCTTTTCAATCACGTGTCGCACAACCTCTATCACAGAGCTGATTGGAGGAGAGTCTGGAGATGGTAACACTGACATGAAATGGCGGATCGCTTCGTACATTTCCTCGTGGGGAATGTTTGTATAGAGTCCCACTACGTCAATTGTTACTAGCTTTACCTCAGGGTCAGGGTCTATATATATATAGACAAGAGTACAACAAGCCGAGGCTTATAAAAGTACTCCACACATATAGACAGTACTAGCAACAGGCTGCATCACACTTTACAATTAATGGAAGTCAGTCATACTTTGTAAGATAAACGAAATAATGAACAAAACAACTGACTTTCGGGAAAAAGTGAACAATGTAATCAAACATGAATATCAAGGTCATGAAAAATTATTCTAAGAACTAGTAATTCATCATAAAAACTGAAGAAAAGGGAATAAAATTAGTAAAGTTAGGTGGGGCAACTCAATATATCACTGTAACAAAATATCTATTTAAGCAGGAGCATGTGTTCTATATCACCAGGGACAAAAAGAAGGATACAGACATAATATTAATCTTGAGCAAAACGCTTGGAAACACAAATGAATGTTCCAACTACATGGAAGATTTCTGTTTTCAATGACATTTGTATCCCTCCCACCGAACAACAAAATATTAACATTGTTTTTAACATCAAAAAGTAGCAGACCCAATGTCTGAACACGCGCGTTTAATATTCATATTTATATACTCTTCCCCCAAAAGTTAAGGACCAATTATATATTTGCTGCATGCAAACATTTCAGACACCGTTTTGACAGTGCTTAAACTACCATTTATAAATGATTCAGACGACCACTCGGACCATATGAATGGAAAAACATAAAAGCTGTAGGTTCGGTAATAGTCCTTTAATGAAGATGTCACAGACGTTTCAGAGACCATTTATAAACTTTGTGATGCTGCAATATTATAGCCCAAGGTCCGAACTCTTGTGGCAAACTAAAAAAATACAATGCCCAACATTAAACGCTCGCCGATGGGAGACCGTTTAAAGACCCACCAGGTCACGTGTCAAAATCACGGGCTCCACGTGTTTTCCCTCTTATAGCTGGTAAAAAAATATCTTGTTTTGACCCGGTGTGACTCCCATACAAACGTCCCCAAATTGAAAACGAAACATCGTTTTAAAGAGCAGCCTCAATTTGAAGTTGGGAAAGTTTGTATGTGGGTCACAGCTAGCCAGAAAAAAACACCCCAACAACCAAGGGGCTTAATCGTGGTGCGTCAGTGTGTCTTTAAGACGGTGGGTCTAATGTGATGTATTTGCACACCGTGCCGATACAGTCTAGCCTTCGTAGCAATTTTCACACACGACTTATGAATCAAAACCGTTTTCTGAAATGTTCTTCTCATCATTGTCAATTGCGCGCAGAAATAAACCCAAAGAATAAGACCTGCACAAAGCGCAGTTTGCCCTCTACTCCTCTCAGAGGCGAATGAAGACGTCACAGAGATTAGAAGTGTAAGACATTTACTGACACTAGGGGAAGACGGGGTAAAAAGCGCATGGGCGGGTAAGAAGCCCACCCCAATTATCTCATGAAATCAAGAAAATGTCAGTCAAATTTGCCCATGAGACGAATGCTAGACATTAACGCTCGTCTC
>CM065700.1:33352837-33355337 GCA_017654935.2 Phymorhynchus buccinoides | reverse complement strand
CGGCTTGGTGGCCATCGGATACGATACAAAGGAGTCCTTGCGAAATGTCCCCATGGGTGTACCAGTCCATTTTTCATGACTGCAGAGCCCACCGGCAAACGACACCCACTCAGAAAGAGTGTGCCCACTCAGAGAGAGAGAGAGAGAGAGAGAGAGAGAGAGAGAGAGAGAGAGAGAGAGAGAGAGAGAGAGAGAGAGAGAGAGAGAGAGAGAGAGAGAGAGAGAGAGAGAGAGAGAGAGAGAGAGAGAGAGAGAGAGAGAGAGAGAGAGAGAGAGAGAGACAGGAGAGAGAGAGAGAGAGAGAAAGAGAGAGAGAGAAGAGAGAGAGAGAGAGAGAGAGAGAGAGAGAAAGAAAGAGAGAGAGAGAGAGAGAGAGAGAGAGAGAGAGAGAGAGAGAGAGAGAGAGAGAGAGAGAGAGAGAGAGAGAGAGAGAGAGAGAGAGAGAGAGAGAGAGCAGATCTGTTCTTTAGGTACTATAACCGAGCGGACTAACATAACTGTGCTCTGATGATACTCCGTTTAACGTAATACTATTGTGATACATCTGGTAATATCCTCATTGTCATACTTACCAGCCACGAGTCGAAGCTGGTAATGTTTTCAGTGCTGTTTGTTTGTCTGTCTGTTCCTGGCTGGCTGGCTGACTGATGATGTTAGCACGAATAGCGTTTTGAACGGACGGACCTAACACCCTCACATTTTGCATGCGGATAGGGTAGTTAGGAGGTGTAGGCCAATTTCGAAAATTAAGGTCATTGGTCAAAGGTCAAGGTCACTCAAGCCGAAAATGCTGCCGCGTGGCTGGTGATCTAGCGTTTTGACGCTCTAGTTCTCTTACTTTTATGTTTTTGTTGTTGTTGCTCTGCCATGCTGTATGTCCTTGATGATTTGCCTGTTCGCATACTCAGGTGACCCAGCACCACGAAAGGGACATTAAGTCGCTGGGCTAGTTTCTTCCAACAGGCTTGCAAAGTCAAATATCTCATTTAAAAAAAAAAATCAGTTTTGAGTTGAGTTATGGGTATGTTCGTGCTCTCTAGCATCTCATCTTTCATATTTATGGAGGATAATCTTTATTATGGTATCTAAATACCCCCCCCCCCCCCCAATTTAAAAAACAAAAGTGCTTTGAAATGAGTAGGTTGATGCATTTTCTTCAGCTAGGCTAAGCTTTAGACTGTGATTTCTCAAAATGGCCGACAGCCACCCTACCAACTTTGAATTCCCATTACTCTAAAGCGAAAAACGTTACAAGAATGGTTCTTATGTCATTTGAAAAAAGAAGTGTGTGAAGTTGGTAACTGGCCCATTGTCTCAGAATGGTCATTTTGACACTTAATGTCCCTTTCGTGGTGCTGGGTCACTTAAATAATAATTTAGCAACATTAATCAAAAGGTTACGGACGGACACTTAAATAGTCGTCCCCATGGATGAGAGAGGAGAGTATTAATCACGCTTCCAGGGAGAGAGAGACAAAGTGTTGGTACGTTTCAAAGGAGACGTTGAATATATGACCCAAAATGTTGTATTCTTCAAACGTGAGATACAGGATACGTCATGATCATTTTGTTTATCGTTCATAAAACCAGCACGGCTAGATGTTTAACGGCTTTATTAGAAGAGCTACCATTTAATACTCATTTTCAATCAATCATAGTCATTGTTCCAGTACAGCTAAGAATGTTGTCATGCTACAACTCGGAGAGGTGGTCATCAACACCCGGCACAGGCCTGTCCCCCATCCACCATCACGCCAGACAAGACTGTCGCCAAACATCGAGCGTGGACAACATGATGTCTGAGCTGCACTGGGACCCACTGAAAGACAGACGACGATCGGCAAGGCTGGCCACCTTCTTCAAGTACCATCATGGAGAGGTGGCCATCAACACCCAGCACAGGCCTGTCCCCCATCCACCATCACGCCAGACAAGACTGTCACACACAGCAGCATATCTACTTCCGGCAACAAAAACAAATAACAGGAAGTTGTCTTTCTTCCCCAGGGCTGTGTGTAAGTGGAACAGCCTTACACATGAGGCAATAACATCTGCCTCGGTGGAGGTCTTCAAAGCCCAGATTTAACCCCCCCTCCCTCCCCCCTTCCCTCTCCACCTCCCCCCCCCCCCGCCCCGATACCCTCTCACTTCCTTTTCCCTGGAGCTGATCATCTGGGCAGCGCTTACTCCCCACAGATTGATTTTTATACCGGAAACCCCCGTTTGTAATGCATCAAAACCGTCAATAAGATGACGTAGGATGTTAAGAGAAAGAAGAAGAACACACGACTAGCTTTGCGCTTCCATGATAATGGATTAAACTCTGGATCATGGAGTGACTCAACAGAAACTCGTAAAATCCTAGGACGAGTTTGAGTTGTTTCTCTTTTTTGGAATATGCGCTGATTCAGATATATGTCTATTTAGAAGCAAGAGAAGTAAAGCTATCTAAAGAAACCAAACAAACAACTGAAAACTGAAAACAACCACAAGAAGAAAA
>CM065700.1:33342837-33345337 GCA_017654935.2 Phymorhynchus buccinoides | reverse complement strand
CACTTGATCACCTATATTGTAAACACGTAGTTTCTTCATAAGTAGTGAGTGATTGATTACATCAAATGCTTTTGCAAAATCAGCAAAGACAATTCCAGTATACTGATTGTTATTAATATTTCCTAGCCATGTATCAACCATGTTAACTAGAGCTGTGTGGCATGAGTGTTGTTTCCTAAATCCTGATTGGCTTGGATGTAGGAGATCGTACTTTTCTAAGTGATGAGATAGGTGTTTTTGGATGTGTTTTTCTAAGGGTTTTGACAAAACTGACAGTATGGATATAGGTCTATAATTAGAAGGTTCGTTCTCATCACCAGACTTGTGAAGTGGGATAATCTTAGCGTTTTTAAGTTGAGCTGGAAAGTAATTTTTACTAAACATATATTATATATATAGGTTAGACTGTCAGTGATGACAGGAGCAGCAAGTTTAAGGATTATCCCATCCAATCCATTTGCATCCTTACTTGTAGATTGTTTTATGTGCGTGAGAGCAGCATATACTTCATATATTGTTAGTAACGGAATGGAGACTGTAGACTGGATATTCTTGGATAAACAGAGAGAGAGAGAGAGAGAGGGAGAGAGAGAGAGAGAGAGGAGAGAGAGAGAGAGAGAGAGAGAGAGAGAGAGAGAGAGAGAGAGAGAGAGAGAGAGAGAGAGAGAGAGAGAGAGAGAGAGAGAGAGAGAGAGAGAGAGAGAGAGAGATGCTTTGTATGCGTTGTTGCTGGTTGGTGTCATTCTTGAATGCTGTTTTTGTTGTCTATTTGTTGATGAATAATTGATTGTAAAGCGCTTTGGGCTCATCTGAGGTAAAGCGCTATATAAATGTACTATTATTATTATTATTATTATTATTATTAATTGTGAACATTCTCAGCGCTGCTTACAATACATCGAAACAGTCACAATAACCCGCTTGATATGGAAGTTTATTGAATCAACAGTGCACCAGAATATATATTGAGGATTAGATGAATAACAAGTTCTTCATTGTTCGGGTAGAACACGAGCGAACCAAAAGGCCAGGCAGATTTATACATTCGGGAAATAATTGAAGCAAAAAAACGAAACCCTACTAACACGATAAATTACAAATGAGACAGACCGAAGCAATATAACAGGCATAAGGAAAATGAAATCAGGAATATAAAACAAGAAACGGGGAAAATAAACTTTGGACACACAGAACAGGAACAAATTTATTGATTTTAGTATTTTTACTTAAGAGGGGTGTCTGCCAGAACAGTCTATCTCAAAGGGAATAAAGAACACAGATAGACTGTTCTGGCATGTGTTACTAGTTACTATCTGTATCGTTAAAAAATCGGGACTTTCCTGGAGTTGCACTGCCTCCGGGAATTGCCTCCAGAATCGTTCCCACCATCTTTATATCTACTAATGTCCCATATGTGTCTGTTTCAGACCGGAGGACATTAATTATAAAAAATAATTCTGGCAGGCATCCCTGTAGGCAAAGCCATTTATTTCTCACCCTTCTTCAGCTTTACCTTCCAGCTAACCCTAACCCTAACCCTTATTTCCTCTGCTTGAAAGTACCAAACGCACACGCACGCACACGCACGCACGCACGCACACGCACGCGCACGCACGCACGCGCACACACACACACACACACACACACACACACACACACACACACACACACACACACACACACACACACACACACACACACACACACACACACACACACACATACACACACACACACACACACACACAAATGACGACAGGATGAAAAAAAGTTTTGTTTAGCTTATTCCTTTATCGTCATTAAAGATCATTTTGACTTGACTTGACTTGACTTGACACACACACACACACACACACACACACACACACAAATACACACACACACACACACACACACACACACACACACACACACACACACACACACACACACACACACACACACACACACACACACACACACACACACACACACACACACACACTAAACATACACTACACACAGACACACACACTAAACACACACTACACACACACACACACACACACACACACACACACACACACACACACACACACACACACACACACACACACACACACACACACACACACACACACATACACACACACTAAACACACACTACACACAGACACACACACACACACACACACCGTATTAACCCTCTTTCAGCAGCAAGACCCCTTACATGATTGAATAGTTGTAAGCGCAATTAAAAACTAGAGGGCTTATGTTTGCCTTTGAGAGCAAACATGACAGGATTATCCCCCTAAACAATCATTAATTTAATTTTGCAAGTTATTGACTATTAAAATGTTGCCATATTTGACTATTTTGGGCCATATTTTACGGAACATTCGGCGAAATCATTTAATATTTCACATGTCACATACCCATAAGGTTCTGCAACTTGTCTGAAAATTGCAGCCAAATCGGACAAAAAAAGGGGAAGAAAAAGACAGAAAAAGAAAAAAGAAGA
>CM065700.1:33325337-33332837 GCA_017654935.2 Phymorhynchus buccinoides | reverse complement strand
AAAAACAACAAAAGGGTAATGGTGCATAGTGGGAGAGAAAAACACAACATAAGTTTGCTCAGAATGTTTTTTAGCAAAAGGGGAAAAAAAGAAGTCAACAACCACCCCCAAAATACCAATTTCCTATTTAGGGGCATATTTATGTCAATGTTTATGCATTATTCTACCTGTATCCACAATATGAAAGACAATTTTGAATGATGTCTTTGTTTTTATTTGATTGTTTTTGTTTTTGCTTTAAAAAAAAAATCAAGTCAATAGAAAGAAAGCTATCTATATTTGTATTTTTGAATCAAATGATTTAAACCGAAGAAAGGTAACATTTTGTCTTGTATGTCCGATTTCTGCAAAAGATCTATATCGAATGCCACGAATCAAAATAATTATGAAATAAAAGCTAGACAAGATAAGTCAATTCTGTTTTCTCTGTATGGCTGGTACCCACGTGTCGTCATATCCGGCCACAAGGAGCGCCATATTATGGGAGACCGCCATCTTAGTCACTAACTTTTTTTTTGAAAAATGCCAGATCGATGCTGCGTATTTGGCTGTTCCAATTCGAAACTTATTTAAATTGTATTTATAACATCTGGATGTTTTCTTTACACATTTAGATCACATTTTCACTTTGCTTACACACAAATAAGGACTAAGATGGCGACACTTCCGCTGGAATGGTCGAGATGCGCACGCAGGTGGGGGGGAGCCATATATTAACAAGGACATTTTTTGCTCCATCTGGATTTTTTTAATATAAATCTCAACCTATGCCAAAATTCCATTATGTCTGGTTTTTCCCATGCACTATCAGAAGCGTAAGGTGGACTGTTGTGTGTCTTGTATTATTTTCTTTTCCAGTGTATTGTATTACCTGCGGCAGCCAATACTGTGTCATACTGTGTGTTGTGTGTGTGTGTGTGTGTGTGTGTGTGTGTGTGTGTGTGTGTGTTTGTGTGTGTGTGTGTGTGTGTGTGTGTGTGTGTGTGTGTGTGTGTGTGTGTGTGTGTGTGTGTGTGTGTGTGTGTGTGGTGTGTGTGTGTGTGTGTGTGTGTGTGTGTGTGTGTGTGTGTGTGTGTATGTGTGTGTGTGTGTGTGTGTGTGTGTGTGTGTGTGTGTGTGTGTGTTGTGTGTGTGTGCATGCATTGTGTGCATACATGTGTGCTTGTGTGTTTTGGTTTTGGTTTTGTGGGTTGTGTGTGCACGCATGTGTGTGTGTGTGTGTGTCTGTGTTTGTGTGCGTGTCTGTGTGTCTGTCTGCGTGCGTACGTTTTTGTGTGAGGGTGTTTGTGTGTGTGTGTTGGTGTATGTGGTCAGTCCATGCGGCTCGGTTGCTGTGGCTTACCGAATGGGGTATGAACGAGTTGGCGTCGATAAATATGTGTGTGTGTGTGTGTGTGTGTGTGTGTGTGTGTGTGTGTGTGTGTGTGTGTGTGTGTGTGTGTGTGTGTGTGTGTGTGTGTGTGTGTGTGTGTGTAGAGAGAGAGAGAGAGTTGCTTTGCATATGCGCTGTTGCTGGTTTGTGTCACTATTGAATGCTGTTTTTGTTGTCTGTTGATGAATAATTTGATTGTAAAGCGCTTTGGGCTCATCTGAGGTAAAGCGCTATATAAATGTACAATTATTATTATTATTATTATTATTTATATCCATGTTTTGAGCCGCGCCATGCATAATTATTGAGCTCTCAGCTTGTTGTGTTCCTTTGATGTCGTGGTTTTTACTGGTGTATAATGCGCTTGATTCGACCAATTTCGCTTAAAGGTGCACCCTGACGGATGGGTTCATGCAAGAAACACGTCGAGATCACCAGAACGACAGCCTTTTCAAGGATCGGAACACTCACTTTGCTCTGGTTTCCTCCTTGGCGGAGATGCCGGAGAGAGTAGCCATTTTGGATGGGGTGGGTGGAGGTCACTCATTGTGGTTGAAGCGTTTTCTTTTTTTGTAGTGCAGTAAAAACAAAAATTGGAGCTATTTCCTTTGTTGTGAGCGAAACTCCTTTAGATAAACTGCATACAATTATAAAATAAAATAAAATAAAAAGGCTTGTATTGCGAATATTTCGTGCAAACGATTTGATGGCCATTAGAAACGAGACGGCACACGCCTTCTCTTTGGGTGAAATAATTTGACTTCCAGCACCTCCGCCAAGGAGGAATCGCCGGTTTGATTTCTAGGAAACCAGAGCAAAGGGAGTTTTGCAATCTCTGCAAAGGGTGTTTTCCTGGTGATTTTGACGTGTTTCTTACAAAAACTCATCCGTCAGGGTGCCCCTTTAAAACAAACAAACAAACAAACAAGATTGGGAGGAAAAGAAAACCACCACGCCATCGCCGTTTGGTTTGAAATGATAGCAAAGTGCGTAATGTTCTAGTTACGGTTATGCCTAAAAGTTGGCCTAGCCAGAAGGAGGGTGCACGCTGCCAGTTCTCCACATTGCAAAATAGAACGAGAGGCCCTCGCACCGTAGTATTGTCCCTAGAGAGGAGAGTCCTGATAACGGATACAGAGGACATTAATTTTCATGAGTCAAAATTGAAAGGGAGCTCCGTGCGCTGTATGCGTGACTCTGAATGCAAATGAATAAAATAAATTATATACACGTACGACAAAAATCCAACAGTAATCCATTTCACAGTGCCAGCGCGCACGAACACACACACACACACACACTACACACATACACACATACACACGCACGCACGCACACACACACACACGCGCGCACACACACACAACAACAAAATAACAGAAACAAGCAAATACACACACACACTCTCACTCATCAATCCATACCCCCAACTACCCACCCACCCCCGTACACACACACAAACACCCACCCCACCCTCGCCACCCATACACCTTACTACACCCCCCCCCACACACACACGCACACTCCCTATACACACTACAGTCCACCACCCACCATTACCCCCACTAACTACCCTTACCCCTTAAGCCTCACCCCAACACTCTCACCCACGCCACCTGCTGAACCTTGGCCTTTTCGTCTCGAACCTCTCCCCAGGAATCCACCATCACACCCACATAACTACCCACTTTTTTTTCCCCCCTACCACTCACCAACTCCCTTTTTCCACTCACTGACCGTGGCCATGTCATTAACACTACCCACTACACCCACCATCACCCCACATGCACCCACCCACACTCCACACACCCACTACCACACACCCACTCCACCCACTCACTGACCGTGGCCATGTCTTGAACCACGTCCCCACCCCACCATGTACCCACCCACTCACTGACCCGTGTTCACCGGCTTGATCACCTGGTACTCACACCAACACCCACCCATCCACCCCACCTGCTGAACTGGCCACTCCGTCTCGAACCTAGCCCCAGGACATCCACCATCACACCCACATCATAAACTACCCACCCCACCCACACCACTCACATCCCATCCACTCAATGACAGGGGGCCATGTCTCTGGACCACGTCCCCAGGGAACCCACCATCAACCAGCAAACCCACAATAGACCACCCACCCACTACCACCCACCCACACAACCCAACAAACTCCCACCCACTCACTGACCGAGGCCATGTTTTGAACCACCGTCCTCAGGAATGTTGTCCCACCCACTTGCTGAGGGCCCTCCGTCGTTCACCGGCTCTCCTCTTGATCACCTGGTCCGTGGACTTCTCCCGGACTGCAGTTGTGTGGAGAGAGAAAAAATCAGAAGAAGCAGAAGGAGGAAGAGGAGGAGGAAGAGGATGAGTATGAGGAAGAGGGGGAAGAGGAGGAAGAGGCGGAAGAGGGAGAAAGGAGGTCGAGGCCGAGGAAGAGTATGAGAAGAGGAGGAAGAAGAAGAAGGAGGAGGAGGAGAGGAGAAGGAAGACGAGGAAGGAGGAAAGGAGGAGGGAGAGGAGGCGGAGGAGGAGGAGGAGGAGGAAGAGAGGAGGAGGAGGAAGAAGCCGAGGAGGAAGAGGAGAAGGAGAAGGAGCAGGAGGAGGAGGAGGAGGACAAAGACGAAAAAGGAGGTCGAGGAGGAGGAAAGGAAGAGGCGGAGGAGGAGGAAGGAGATCGAGGAGGAGGAAGGAGGAGGAGGAAGAAGAAGAAGAAATTTAGCAGTTTGCTAGTCATTAGTAGTAGTAGAGCAACAATATTGTTATATAGCATTAGTATTTCTTAGAAGAAGAATAAGAAGAAGACGAATGACGAAGAAGAAGAAAGAAGAAGAAGAAGACAGAAACAAAAAACATTGATTGATTGATTGATTGATTTGATTTGATTGATTGAATTGATTGATTGATTGATTGATTGATTGATTGAATTTATTGATTGATTGATTGATTGATTTATTGATCGTCGATCGATCGATTACGATTGATTGCTAATTGACTGATTGATTGATGTGGGTGTAAGAAATTGGCACATTGGATGCGTTTTACCATTCCTGCCTCCCCCAAAAAAAAAAAAAAAACAAAAAAAAAAAATCACAAAACCCCCCCAACCAAACCCCCCCCCAAAAAAAACCCACAAACCTCCGCCTACACCAAACACACCAGTACCAAAAACTATAAAACAAACAAAACACACACGCAAAAAACACACACGCAAAAATGAACACAACCTTTCATAAGGAAAACAATGCCTATGTGTGTGTACGTGTGTGCATGTGGGTGCTATGGGTGGTTTATGTGTGTGTCCGTGAGGGCACGCGCGCATCCCAGTGCCCGCGAGGGCGCATGTGTATGTATTTGTGTGCGTGCATGCGCGGGTGCCCTGTATAATTAGTTATTTGCATGTTTGTGTGTTCGTTGTTTTTTTGGTCGTATAAAAAACGATTCATAAGAGCACAATTCATGGCGCTTGAACTCTCTCTCTCTCATCTCTCGTCTCTCTCTCTCTCTCGGTCTCTCTCTGCTCTCACGTCTCTCTCTCTCTCTCTCTCTACTCTCTCTCTTCCATCCTCTCTCTCTTCCTCTTCTCTCTCTCTCTCACCACCACACACACATATTACATACACACACACCACACCACACACACAGACAGACAGACAGACAGACAGACAGGACCAGACAGACAGACAGACAGAAACAGAAGCAGTGACAGACAGCAGACAAACGACTACACACACACACACACCCACACGACACACACATCACACACACACACACACACACACACAACACCACTCACACACACACACCACAACACACACACACACACACACACACACACCACACACACACACACACCGACACAACACACACATATGATATATATATCTATATACCAAACCACACACACACACACCAGATTTTATATCTTCCCTCCCACCCCTGATCTCCCACTGTCCCTCCAAGCTGCCCCTACAAAAACAAATCATCAAAAAAAAAATCAAGCAAACCCAACCAACACAAACAAAAACCAACAAACACAAAAACCAGTAACTCTCTATACTTCCCCTGTGACGCTCTCCAATAAACTTCATCAAGTCTTAAAGTGTCATTTATAACAAAACACACCACAACACACTTGTACACTTAATGAAGAGGTAGTGGTGTTTGCTGTCCCACATTTAATGTATGTATTACAGAAGGATAGTGGGTTATAGGCCTCCATCCACGGCGCGCGCGCAGCGCGTGTGTATGTGTGTGTGGTGTGTGTGTGTGGTGTGTGTGTGTGTGTTGTTGTGGTTGTGTGTGTGTGTGTGTGTGTGTGTGTGTGTGTGTGTATGTGTGTGGTATGTGGGGTGTGTGTGTGTACGTGCGTTCCCGCGCGCGCGCTGCGTGTGTGTGCTGTGTGTGTGTGTGTGTGTGTGTGTGTGTGTGTGGTTGTGTGTGTGTGTGTGTGTGTTTGTGTATCTGTGTCTGGCTGTGTATGTCTGGTGTGTAGTGTGTTATGTTGTAACATTCGTATATGTGTCAGTGTGTGTGTGTGTGTTTGTGTCTGTAGTGTGTGTGTGTGTGTGTTTGTGTGTGTGTGTGTCGTGTGTGTGTGTGTGTGTGGTGTGTATCTGTGTGTTTATTGAATGTGTGTGTGTGTCTGTGTGTTTATTTGTGTGTGTGTGTGTCTGTGTGTGTGTGTGTGTGTCACTGAGTGTGTTTGTTGTGTGTGTGTGTGTGTGTGGTGTTTGTGTGGTGTTTGTGTGTGTGTGTTTGTGTGATGTGGTGGTGTGTGTGTTGTCGTGTGTGTGTGTGTTTGTGTGTGGATGCCTATGTGGTGCCTTTGCATGAGTGTGTTATGCGGCGCGTTGTTTTGTGTGTGTGTGTGTGTGTGTGTGTGTGTGTGGTGTGTCTTGTGTGTGTGTGTGTGTGTGTGTGGGTGTGTGGTGCCATGTGCAGGTGTGTATGTGTGTGTGTGTGTGGTTGTTGTTGTGTGTGTGTGTTGTGGGCGTGTGTGGTTGCGTGCGTGCGCGCAGTGCGCGTGGCGCATGCGTGGAGTGCGTGTATGCGTTGGGTACTTCTCTCGGCTCTCGTCTTTCTCCCCCCCCCCCTCCCTCTCCTCCCCTTCCTATCTCTTTCTATGTAAGGCGTGTATTATTTCTACTTGCTCTGTGTGTGCCTCTGTGTCTCGCGCGCGCGCGCGCGTTCGCGTTCTGTGGCATATGAGTGCGCGCTGCATGCGTGATATGTACGAACTCCGCGCGTATGTGCGCGGGTATTTGCCGCCGTGCGATGCGTTTTGTGTATGCCTACCCGTCTGTCTGTCTGTCCTGTCTGTGGTTTTGTTTTGTAAAGGCTCGGTCTGGTCCCACGGGTGTTCTACCGAGGACTGACCCAGCATATTTGACAATCGTGTGAAAGGTAGCATACGCCTCGTTTGCTTTTTTGTACTCGATGACAGGGTCTTATACACACACGCGGTTCTGTTTCTTTGGTTCTACTCTTCCCCCCCCACCCCAAGACCCAAACAACAACCAACAACGGGCGACAGTAGTAGACCCAAAAGGCCGTACAACAACGCACGGCCAGCTGTGTGAATGACACGGCATCAGGGTGAGAAAACCCCTACAAAATGACGCAAAAAACAGAGATGCTTTCGTGTTAGCCAGGCACACGAGATGTACACCAGGCATAAGGTCATGCCGCTGTGCACCCGCGTTCATGGTTGTATTATAGTGAATGAAAGAGTGAGGTGAAGATAATTGTGTGTGGTGTGTGTGTATACCTTTGTGTTTAATGTTGAATTTTTATAAAAAATAAAAAATTAAAAAATAGGGTTTTGCAACGCTTCCCAAGAAGGTCGTTCAAAGACTGCAAACGAAGTCATCTCCAAATATGCAGGGAAAGTGACACCATTAGCGTGACAATGTCGGTTTTTCAGCGAACAGTTAAGTTAATAATTGTATCTTTTAACCTATCAACTCTTCAATAGATTAGCCCTAACCCTAACCCTATCCCAAACCCAAACCTTGGTAAACCGTTCAAACTACACCAACACACACATACACACACACACATCCACACACACACACACACACACACACACCACATACACACACACAACCCACACACAACAC
>CM065700.1:33305337-33310337 GCA_017654935.2 Phymorhynchus buccinoides | reverse complement strand
GGTCAAAACAAGATTTATTTCAAGTTATATGAGGGAAAACACGTGATCTGGTGGGTCTTCAAAGAACAGCCTCAATTTGAAGTTGGGGGCATTTGTATGTGGGTCACAGCTACCCAGAAAACAAAACAAAAACAAGGGACTTAGTCGTGGTGGGTCAGTGGGTCTTATATCGACGCGACGTTTCGCATTATTGTGTCAATCGTATGCTAGGCCTGGCTAAGCCATTGCCACAAGCTCAAGTCGCTATATTGCAGTGTTATTAGTTATTAGTTTATATTCTTTAATTGTTGATACATGTGTTTATTGTTGTTGTTTTTGTTGATAAATGTGTTTATTGTTGTTGTTTTTCTTATGTGCACCTGGCTGCAATTTCTCAGTTATGAGATAATAAAGATGATTTGATTTGATTTGATTTAGTAAGCCCTAATAGGGCATTTGCCACGTGAGGACGACCTTGACATTCACGGAGTTGAATTTAGAGAGTTGAATTAGAAAGGTCAGCGTAACTCGGGCAGAACGAGTGCGGGCAAATTAGTAGTCTAGTATAGAGAACGAACACTCGTGGCAAATGCCCTATTCGTTGCAAGCTTATTTCTCACTGTCAGACCCTTTTTCCCAGCATCATTATTATTAGAGTGGCACAGAGGTATCGCGTTCGCCTCGTGTCAAGTAAACCCGAGTTCGAACCTGGGTACAGGGGATTTTGTCCTCTCACTTTACACTAGGCCTTAATATTACGGTCTGAACGTGGAGCCTTTCCGAGATGAGACGATAAACCGAGGTCCCGCGTCCCCATGCACTTAGCACACGTTAAACCCAGTGGCAACGAAAAAGTTGTCTCTTGGTCAAAATTTACACACACACCCTTCCCTTCCTCATCAGTCACACAAAAAATCGCATGTGGGGAGCAACCCGAATTTCACAGAGACTCCTCTATGACTATTAAGTCCCTAATACCTAATATATAAAATCAAATAACATGTCTGATACAAAAAAATGACAGATATTTTATCAGATTCCTGTACGGCGCTGACTACAAAATGATATAGTGAACATAACGAGTAGGATTTCATCAGATTTGTTAATTTTAGACAGTAGAACTGCACATATCATATAATTATCATGCATCACAAAATGTCGCGGTGAATCGAATCATAATAATATGCATTGTAGCCTTAACCCTTTTCACCGCCAGCCATCTTTGAGCCAAAAATTTCCATTAAACTTACTTGGCTACAGAAAAGATTTCGTCTGCAATATTGTGGGATTTCTTTGTGATACATTTAGAATAGGGTCAATCGTTTTGTTACTACCCAAATTTAGGAACACAATAACGATCATTGAATAACAGACCCTGATTTCAAGAATTTCAATGATCATGGGTGTTAGTAAATCATTGTGGTGCCAAAAAATGCGACTTTGGCGGTGGAAAGGTTTAAGAGAGAGAGAGAGAGAGATGAGAGAGATGAGGAGAGAGAGAGAGAGAGAGAGAGAGAGAGAGAGAGAGAGAGAGAGAGAGAGAGAGAGAGAGAGAGAGAGAGAGAGAATACGAATACGAACTTTTTTAATGAGGGAAATTGGATAAGCTGAGACAGCTTTTTTACACCATGCCCTCAGGCAAAAACATGACAATGACAAAAAATAATAAATTCAAAAAATTCATAAACAGTGAGAGAGAGAGAGAGAGAGAGAGAGAGAGAGAGAGAGAGAGAGAGAGAGAGAGAGAGAGATGGATGAGAGAGACCGAGAGAGAGGAGGAGGGGGGGGGGGGACACATCAGGAACCCTGAGCGGTCACAATAGAAGTTATAATAACATTCTCATGAGACTGGCTTGGTCAGCCACAGAGGCTGGACACAATAGCCGACATTATTAATATCATTATTAACCTGATCCTGGGTTGTTTCTATTTTTTTTAAATAATAAAACAAGCGCGAAATCGCAATAGTTTGTGGCACGCGGTCTATTTTTACCACTCCAATCATGATTTTAATCTGTAAACCAGAATGTTATCTCTGCACCATTTCGTAACTTTTTATATCTTTTGGAAAACATTTAAAACTATGTATCCTACTTATACTCATCAAAAGAAGCACCACATACTCGTCGTGTCTGTTGTAGTGTCTGTATTACGTATGTTTATTATTTTGTACGCTTTTAAAATACATCATTTTAAAGAGCGGCCTCAATTTGAAGTGTAGCCTCGATTTGAAGCACCTTTACTTGTGGCGGTGCCATAGCCGATGAGGTTTAACCGATAATTAATAATTAAAAAAATCGGGACTTTACTGGTTTCGTACTGCCTCCGGGCATTGCCTCCAGTATTGTTCCCACCATATTTGTATTTACAAATGTCCCATATGTGTCTGATTCAGATCAAGAGGACGTAAAACACCATTTTCGCTCGCGCGCCTCGATTTTCGATTTGAAGGGGCCGAGAGGACGTAAAGCTCTATATTTCATTCATGCCTCGATTTGAAGTGCGACAATTTTGGACCGACCGACAGACAGACCGACCGACCGACCGACCGACAAAGTAGTGAGTTATAGGTTTGTGGCTTGGGACAAACAAAAAGAAAGAAAGGGTTTCTGGCGCATAGTCCGTGGACGAGCGAAGAAGCCGTATTAGAGAGAGAAGCATTGTGAACGCAGTATTTCATGATCATGTTTCTGGGTTGGGACCCGTTAATGTTCTGCTTACTGTGCAGGATAACGGAGAAGATAAAAGTTATAAAAAAATTTTTTTTTTTTTTTTTTAGAGGAGAGTGGGGGGTGGTGGGGGAGGGTCGACGACGAAAATGGTGTTTTACGTCCTCTACATATGGGACATTTTTGTAAATACAAAACATGGTGGGAACAATACTGGAGGCAATGCCCGGAGGCAGTACGAAACCAGTAAAGTCCCGATTTTTTTTTATTAATACAGATAGGTGTAGCGGTAACCACGCCTCGGTTAAACCTCATCGGCTATGGCACCGCCACAATAACTTACAGTAGTGGGGGTGGGTGGAAGTGGAGCAGCTTAATAAAGACCCACCAGGTCACGTGTCCAAATCACGGGTTTCACGTGTTTCCCCTCTCACAGCTGGTAAGAAATCTTGTTTTGACCAGGGTTTGACTCCCATACAAATGTCCCCAAATTGAAAACGAAACATCATTTTAATTTTAAAGAGCAGCCTCAATTTGAAATTGGGGAAATTTGTATGTGGGTCACAGCTACCCAGAAAAAAACAAAGGGACTTAATCGTGGTGGGTCAGTGTGTCTTTAAAGACCCACCAAAAGGTCGCGTGTCAAAATCACGGGTTTCACGTGCCTTCCCTCTCATAGCTGATAAGAAATTTTGTTTTGACCAGGTTTGACTCCCATACAAATGTCCCCAAAATGAAAACGAACCATCATTTTAAAGAGCAGCCTCAATTTGAAATTGGGGACATGTGTATGTGGGTCACAGCTACCCAGAAAAAAACAAGGGACTTAATCGTGGTGCGTCAGTGTATCTTTAAAGACCCACCAGATCACGTATCAAAATCAAGGGTTTCACGTGTTTTCCTTCTCATAGCTGGTAAGAAATCTTGTTTTTGACCAGGTTTGACTCCCGTTACAAATGTCCCAAAATTGTAAACGAAACATAGTTAAAGACCCCGTGACGCGCCACGGTTACGTCCCTTGGTTTTTTTCTGGGTTGCTTGTGACCCACATTCGAATTTCCCCATATTCAAATTGAGGCTGCTCTTTAAACTGATGTGTTGCTTTCAATTTGGGGTAAATTACATGGGAGTCAGACTTGGTCAAAACAAGATTTATTTCCAGTTATAAGAGGGAAAACACGTGAATCCCGTGATTTTGACACGTGATCGGGTGGATCTTTAAGGAGAACAGGAAAAAACAGCGAAAATAACAATAATAATAATAATAATAATAAATAATAATAATAATAATAATTATATAATTATCAAAAGCCTCATTAGTAGTACTGTATTAGCTTACTTTGTTCAAAGAACCCAACAACATTAATGGCCGTTATAATGAAAGAACGTGCGCTTATGCAGAGGGGGGTTGTTCATTAAAGTGTGTTATTTGGGTCCATAAAAACAACAGAGGAACAAACGAATCCAGAGACTAACAACGTGGATGATAACAGTCTCAGCGATTTATCTTCGCGCGCGAGATGCCTGCTTATCTGTTTTTGCCGTGCGATCCCATGCTTTTCTAAGAACCACCGAAGCACCCGAAACGTAAAAGCATGAAAGAAGAGAATCACAGACGTTAATTCATATTTGTGACCCAGCACCACGAAAGGGACATTAAGTCGATGGGCTAGCTTCTTACAACAGGCTTGCAAAATCAAAGAAATCAATTTTTGGTCAATTTTCAGTTAAGGGTCTTTTCCTTCTCGCTAACATCCCATCCTTCATATCTATCTATCAAGGACAATCTTTGTTATGGTCTTTAATTAAATACTCCAAAAAGTGCTTTAAAATGGGTAGGTCAATGAATTGTCTTCAGCTAGGCTAATAACTTTAGACTGTGGTTTCTCAAAATGGCAGACAGTCACACCCTACCAACTTTAAATGCTCATAACTCTAAAAACAGAAAAAAGTTACAAGAATGGTTCTTTATATCATTTGAAAGAAAATTGTCTGAAGTTTCTAACTGTACCATTTTCTCAGAATTGGTCATTCTGACACTTAATGGTGTCCCTTTCGTGGGTGCTAGGTCACATTTCTTCCCCTCAAGGCCTTTCGAATATAAATTAATACCAATAATACATTGATCTTGTCAGTGTTTGTTTGTCAGAAGCTGATTGACTCTCTCTGTATGCCTCCCCCTGTGTCCCTCCGTCATCTGTGTCTCTCACTCTCTGTTAGCTCTGTCTGTACTTCTGTCGTGTCATCCTCTTCTCTGTCTGTCTATGATTCCTGTTCCATACCTCCATCTTCGCTCTCCGCGCTCCTTCGCTCTCTAGCATCTTCTTCTCTCTCTCTGTCTGTCGCTTCTCT
>CM065700.1:33276670-33289170 GCA_017654935.2 Phymorhynchus buccinoides | reverse complement strand
CACACGCAGCGCGCGCGCGCGCGCGCGCACGCACGCACGCACACGCACGTTGCGCGCACACGCCACACACACACACACACACACGCACATACACACACACAAACACAGAGAGAGAGATGAGAGAGAGAGAGAGAGAGAGAGAGCTGAGGAGAGAGAGATTGGAGAGAGAGAGAGAGAGAGAGAGAACCTGAGAGAGAGAGGCGGAACGAGAGAGCTGAGAGAGAGACAGAGAGAGAGAGAGAGAGAGACAGGAGTACATGAGAGAGAGAGAAGAGATGGCGATACGAATACGAAATACGAATGTTTTATTGAGCGTAAAAAGGATAAGCTAATAGCTTCTTTGCACCTTGCCCTCTCACTCACACATTCACACCATGCACCAAGCAAGAAAATTTCACATAAAGCGATCAAGTAAAAGAGAGAGTGAGAAAGAGAGAGAGAGAGAGAGAGAGAGAGAGAGAGAGAGAGAGAGAGAGAGAGAGAGAGAGAGAGAGAGATTTCAGAGAGACAGACACACAGATGGGGAGAGAGAGAGAGACAGAGACAGACAGACAGATAGAGAGATGGAGACACAGAGAGACAGAGGGAGAGAGACAGAGAGATGGCCAGAAGCACTCCCCAGCAGTAGGAAGCGTGTTTACGGGTCAGTCGTTTGTGAAAAGACTATGATTTAAAAAAACAAGAAACAAAAAAACAGTTAACAACTTAGCAGTAATGTACTTCCGCTTTGAGTTGTCTTTTTTTTAAATTTTATCTACGACACTAATACGCTACATTATTAATGGTCCTACAGTCATATTATTGGCTCAAAAAGTGAGTTCTAAGTATTTGGGGCATCCGTTTCTGCTTGACACAGTCAAGTTGAATAATCGCATCCCACCGGTGTCTTCTGCAGGAGTAGTTGTATTGTCTCTATACTTTAGTTTTAATACCTGGCGGGCATAGTCGCGCACGAATGTTGACTACAAACAAATGCCCAACATCTGACAAAAACAAAATAGTAAATTTTTTTTTTTTTCCCCTTTCAAAGAAGGTTCTCTTTTCTCCAATGATTTGCACATTCAAACAATACCTACAAATCAATGTCTACAAGGATACATTACCCTAATAGGGGTTTATTTTACATTTATATACCACCCATTGCCCCCCCCCCCCCCCCCCCCATTCATTCTCACTCTCTCTATTCATACAAGTAATTATTTTCGCTGTCACATCAACAGAATATGCTGTGATATAATAATAGTATGTTCATTATTGTTATGCAGTTAACTTTTCTTAAAATAAATATGTTTACAGATTTGACATAAAAAAAAAAAAAAAAAAAAGTTTTTTTTTTTTTTTTTTTTTAAAAAAAAAAAACAAAGCAGTCAAATAAGCGCTGAAATGATTTTTTTTTTTTTTTCTTTTCAAAAATGACAGCAGTAGCGATTTTGATACAGATCCAGCACAGCCCACTTCCCTATTGTAACAGCCATTCCTCAAACACTAATAGTAATGACAGCGTTATGCTAAGAGTGAGTTATATGGTAACCACTTTGTATTAAATTTATCCTGAAGCATGTCCAGCTGGTGTACATATCTATCAACCTTCTTTAAGTGTATCAATTGTCGTAAAAACACAGGCAATGTAGGTTTTATTTCATTGATACGACATATATAAACAAAGTATTTTGCTTGTAGCAAAATAAAAGATAAACCTTCGTCCATTCTGTAATTTTCACCACAACCAAATAGTACAATACAAGCAGTGAATGATAATCTGTCATAATGCACACACTTATTTTTTATAAAATTTTCTAATTCTTCCCAAAAGGTTCTGGTATGTACACATGCCCATAAATAGTGAAAAACGGTGTCTTTTTCTGCATTACAAAAATTGCACAAGTTATTTTCTTTTATTCCCATTTTGTTTAAGATAGAGTTTGTAACAATAATTCTGTTGTTTATTTTGATTTGAAACCACCGTAGTTTTACTTCTGGGATAGTTTTAACATTATGAAATACTTTTGACCAATTAATTTGACTTCTTAAAATACGTTCCCAGTTTGTTGATGCAACTGGTAGTTTTGCTTTATCTATCATTACTTTGTAAAATATTTTAGATCCTTTTTGGTTTGTAATGACTAAATCCAGGGCTTTTACTCTTTCGCGACAGGTGTTATTTATGACGTGTATACCATTTTTTCTCATATACATTTTAATCGTATCAATAGATCCTAAAGCATCCAGAGGACGAGCATTCAAGCCGTACTTTTGATTAAGTTCATTCATATTTAAGAATGATCCATTATCTTTTAAAAGATCTTTAACATACATTATGTTTTTGTCTGCCCAATCTGGAAAATATAATATTTTATCATCAATCTTGAATTTTTCGTTGAAAAAAATGGGTTCCATCAAAAGATCTTCTGGCTCGGATGTTTCAGTTTTGTAAAACAAAATGTGGTAGGCATCAAAAACGTCTTTCCAAAATGGATTAACATTGGCTTTTTTCAGTTTTCCAGGTCCAAATTTGTGAATCGTACTAACTTCTGAGAATTCATTATGTAATATTTTTGCCCATTTCGGTTGTTTGTCACCTAGCAATTTATTGAGCCAATTTAATTTAAGTGAATAAATGTAGGCTTTGATATAAGGCATATTGATGCCCCCTTCTTCAATTGGATGAATTGCAATAGATCTTTTAATCTTATCCCTTTTCTTATCCCATATGAAATCAATGATCATCCTCTGGAGTTGTTGGACAAAATTGTCTGGAGGGTTAGGGAGTAAAATCCACAAATACACCAGCTTAGACAAATTTAGTGATTTTAGAATGGCTACTCTACCTAGTGGTGTGCTGGATCTTTTAGACCAAATATTAAATAATGTCTTAGTTTCCTGAAATTTATCTTTCATATTTATTTCTGCCATATCAGTAAGATCATTTGTGAACCATATACCAAGGAGTTTGAATTGTGACGGGTTCCATTCCATGTTTAAGTGCTGTAAAAATGTTCTTTGATTATTTTTTCTGCTTCCCAACCAAACATTATTTGTCTTCCCATGATTAAGTTTAAGTCCTGACATGTTTTCAAACTCTGAAAGATCTGAGAATAAAGTTTCATATGATTTTTTGTCGCCTTCAAGGAAGAAAGACGTATCGTCTGCAAACTGACTGACTCTCATTTCTGTGTCTCCTATTGTAATGCCTTTAATATCTAAATTATCTCTTATTCTACATGCTAAAATCTCTGCACAGAGAATAAAAAATATATGGAGAGATTGGATCTCCCTGTCTACAGCCTCGCTGTACAGTAAATATTTCAGACACTGATCCGTTTACAATTACAGAAGACGAAATGTTCGCGTAAAAAGTTTTTATCCATTGACATATGTCTTTACCAACACCAAACGTTTTAAGTACATTCTGCATGAAAGACCAATTAACGCAATCAAAAGCTTTCTCAAAGTCAATTGATACCAATAATCCTGGCAATTGATTTTTGTTCAAATGATGTATCAAATCATAAATCAAACGGATATTATTACCGATGTACCTACCACTTACAAAACCAGTTTGATCTTCGTGTATAACTTCGGGTAGGACAGTCTTTATTCGATTTGCTATACACGTGGTTCCTATTTTATAAGCTACATTTAATAAAGATATAGGTCGCCAATTTTTGAGAAACTCTCTAGGTTTGTCTCCTTTAGGTAAACATATAATGATTCCTTCTTTTTGCGTTATTGACATTTCTTCCCTCTTAAAACCTTCATTTAATGATCTAACTACAAAGCCACCTATTTGTCTCCAGAAAAATTTAAAAAAACTCTACAGTCATACCATCTGTTCCTGGACTTTTACCATTTTTCATATTTTTTAAAGCTGTCGTGGCTTCTTCTAGTGATATTAATCCCTCCAATGACTCCGACTCAATTTCATTTAATTTTGGAAGAGTTGGTACATAGTCAGTTAATTGACAATTGGTTACTTCCCTTTCTTTGTACAAATGGCTGTAAAATTCTTTTGTTTCTTTTAGTATGTCACTTGTATCTTCCAATACTTCACCATGGCTAGAAACAAGCTTAAATATTTGTTTACTAACAAAGTGTCTATTTTCCATATTGCAATAGTATTTGCTTATTTTTTCCCCTTTACATGAGAAGATAGCACGAGAACGTAATAATACACCATCAATTTTACTTTTGCGTAATTCAGTCAAAGCTTCTCTTTTTTCTTGAATCTGTTGATTGTCTAGCTACATTTTTCCTTCGAATCCTGTTGATTGTCTAAATAATGTATTGATTTTACTGGTGTTTTTCTAAGTTGAGAATATCTTGTTCTAACTTATGCTCTTTTATCGTTATTTTCTTTTTTCTTTTTTTTCTTATACTGTATTCTATCGTGACTTTGCGAATTTCCATAATAAGTGTATCTAAAAACAGTTGATCTGAAATCATGAGCGTAAGATCTGCTATTGGAATATTTTCAATTGATTTTCTATCATAGACTAAGGCTGCGTATTGTTCTTTTGTTTGCCTAATTGTATCATTGATTTTGTCAACAAAATGTGTATCTTTCAGGTGAGAAGAGTTAAATTTCCAAAATGTCCTCCTTTTACATTCTTTTTTGAATTCTAATTCTAGGGAAATAAGGGAGTGATCACTTCTATAACCTATCAAAATGTCAGCATCTTTAGTGTATAAAAGAAGATGTTCAGATACAAGGAAGAAATCTAGCCTACTTTGTTGAGGGGGGGTTGGTCTTCTCCATGTAAATCTTCTTACTTCTGGATTAATTTCTCTCCAAATGTCAGCTAACTCTAATTCATTCATTAGATCAAACACTTTTTCTTGAGCCTTAGGGTTATTAGTATGTCGGTAATTGTGATAATCTAAGTCTGCGTTGAGAACTAAATTCCAGTCACCTGCTGCAATAATATTGGGGTACGGGATGTTTTTTAACTTATCTTGAATAATTCGATAAAAATCAGGATCATCCTTATTAGGTCCATAGATATTTACAAATGTTAGATCTCTTTCCATAGTTGTGACGGTCAGAATAATATAGTTTCCCTGAACATCTGCAATAACATTTTTGACCTTAAAATCAAAAGTATTGTTAAATAAAATGGCAACACCTCTTGACTGCGAGGAATAAGATGCAAAGTAGCATTCGTAACCCCATTCAGCTCTTATATTATTTTCCACCTTTTTTTCAAAATGGGTGTCTTGTAAAAAATACACGGAATAACTTTTTTGTCTTAAATAGTTAAACACGTCCCGTCTTTTAACATAGTTACCAAGACCTTGAACATTCATTGAAACTACCTTTAAGTTAGCCATTGTCTTTTGTGTTTTTAACTACTATTGCACAAATCACAATATAGCAGAGAGAAAAAAATTGTACAGGAGAGACATGAGCGAAAAACATATTATAACTCATTGATTTTGATATTTGATTTGTTGTGTCTGTTCTGTGACAGCTGGAGTAATCAATGGTGTTTCGTTCACTCACACATACACACACACTTCCACACTCCCTACACATTACCTTTACCATGAACATCGGTCATCAGTGACATGAAAAAACTACTCCGTGAATGCCACTTCGTATATTACCAAACAATAACCACCATTCAAAATGAATTTGTAATAATATGTGAAAAAATGATTGACAGAACATGAATGCATTTATAGCGTTGATACACAATCGTTATCTTATTAGGCCTACATGAACAATTTGTATACACCTGGACAATATTTAGTATACAAAAGAAAATAATGGTTCATCAACAAATGAAAACAATCTCTCAACATTTCACTGTTAATACAAATGCAAAAAACACCATAAAAAAATAAAATTAAAAAAACCGTCATTAAATCTCAGCCGCAATTCAAGAAATCAAATAGTAGATATTTTGTGTGGAAATCGTTGAATTAGTTTTTTCATCAGTTGGCTGTAGAGATAGTCCCTTATGTTTAACTACTTTCTGTCGACAACGATCATGATCTTTTGGTTTCAACCTGTTTTTCCTCCTGACATTGAAAATTAACTTTTATTTATTTTCTTAAATATGCTCATATGCTTTTGTCTGAGTTTGCCAGCCGCCATATTAGAGACTACGTTTTGAGTAGGCACACTATGGGGGTTTGCAAAGAACACCTTTTGCAAGAGTGAATGCCCTTGGTGGGTGGGGGAAGATGGTTGAGTACTGACCAAACAAGGGGATAACTCTCGCCAATTTGATGTCACTAAATGGCTGCCTTTCGCAAGAGTGAATGCCCTTGTCAGTACTGACCAGCAAGGGCATCACTCTCACTGTCAAGGGCGTTCATAACCCTAGTTGCAGAGGCCTATAAGCTTCAAGCTTGTTGCTGCCGTTATTTCTGTTCATCTCATCCATGCTGGTCAATAAATCATTTAAACCAAATCGTTTAGTAGAAATGCAAAGTAATAGACAACCATCCTAGAAAGACCAGATTTCTGTGAAGAGCATCGTTTTATTTATCTCTATTTAGATGCATGTGTCCAAAACATAAAAGTCAATTTTTGAATGAGAATGATTCTTTCCAATATTGTTTTACCCCCCAAAAAACAGAAACAAAGAGACATTTGATTTGTTTTCTTCCATGTCAGATGTCAGATTTCTACAGAATCATTGATGTATCCTGGATGCCAAGCTTCGAATGACTGCAAAATCAAAATAAAGATTTTCGGCTTACAAGGTCATACGCCAAGGGCAAGGTCACGACGGCGATAATGTATGCGCGGATGCCTTCCTCTCATGGTGACACACCACCACAAAATTTGAAGCCGGATTCGGTTAAGCGGTTCGGGAGATATCCTTGGGACAGACAGAAGAAGAAAAAAGAAAAGGAAAAAGAAAAAGAAACATACACGAACGAAAACATACTCCTTTGCGATCGTAGATGCGATCGGCAAAGGACAACTAATAGCAAAGACATTGAAATTAATTTTTTGACTGAGTAGAACCTTTTTGAATGTTACCGTGAAACCAGCGTCTAACTGTATCCCAAAACGTTCATTACGTCAGCTTTTCTCACGCGCTGTTGCATTCAATGCAAATCGTATACTGTTTAATAAAAGTTGAAGGGCCAACAGCTGCAATTTTTAGATTTCCTTTACGCGCAAATGACAAGCGGCGTCAGTCGAAAGTTTAAGGCGCAGTTTTATTCATTAGTCGTGTATGAGCACTTGCTATTATACATTCATTATTTTATCATCACGGTGTGCAAATCCATTCCATTTAACCATTTACGATACTGTGGTAAACGGGGTCCCCTATCGATATATTAGTGCTGTGCATGGTATTTGTTTTACTTTGTATAAGAGTTCGGACCTTGAGAGTTGATAGTACTGCATCAAAAAGTTGTTTATAGAATGTTAAAGTAAGCACTGAAAACGGCGTCTGAAATGTTCGCAGCTGTTGGTTCGTAGCTTCTATTGAACTAATTTCTATTTAAGAAAACCATCTGTCGCAAGCTAAAATTATCGATACAAGTAAACATGTTTTTCACTTTATCCCCATGGCAACACAGCGATAGCCAGTAATAAGCTCACTGTGTTACCATGAGCAAAGATTGAAAAAATAATGTTCACGTGTACAGAGACCATATTTTTAAGCGTAAGGTCAAAAACCTGTCAGTTCAAAAGCCCAAAATATAACGTTTGCTTTTATTATCACGATTATCGACAATTGAAAACGAAACATCATTTTAAAGAGCAGCCTCAATTTGAAGTGCAGCCTCGATTTGAAGTGCGACAATTTTGGACCTACCGACAGACCGACAAAGTGAGTTATAGGTTTGTGGATTGTGCCACAAACAAAAAAAAGCGCGGAATCGCAATAGTTGTTGCACGCGGTCTATTTTTACCACTCCAATCATGAGTCACCTCCCCTGGCTTTTCAATAATTTTAATCTGTAAGCCAGAATGTTATCTCTGCACCATTTCGTAACTTTTTATATCTTTTGGAAAACATTTAAAATTATTTATCCTACTTATACTCATCGAAAGAAGCACCGCATACTCGTCGTGTCTGTTGTAGTGTCTGTATTACGTATGTTTATTATTTTGTACGCTTTAAAATACATCATTTTAAAGAGCAGCCTCAATTTGAAGTGCAGCCTCGATTTGAAGTGCGACAATTTTGTCAATATGTGCGACAATTTTGGACCGACCGACCGACAGACCGACCGACAAAGTGAGTTATAGGTTTGTGGCTTGAGCCACAAACAAAAACAATTCCTTTAACAAGTGTCACCGTAAGAGACACAACTAGAGTATCATGAAAAGACGAGAAAGAAAACGGAGATTGGAAGCCAAACTTTGAAAATGGGAGATTGATGCCGTCTGCTTTCTGGTGAACAGTCCGTATTATATTCAATCGAGAACAAAATGGTGTCAGAAACTGCTAATAGAGACAAGGTCAAAAGTCAAGGTCAATGTCATCAAGGTGATCACTACATTACTCCACACACGACCTCCAGGCAGTCTACCATCCTTCCAAATTTGAAGCCTGTAATTACGTAACTGTTCCCCCGTGGGGATACCGGGGGTTCTTTCGTACAAATAGTTCCCCCACCTTCTGGAAGTTCTGTGCTTGTAGGTTCCTCTAATATGCCACTCTCTTTGACTCTGCCTTTTCTCTTTGCTTACTGTCATAGATCTGCTATCTTTCTACCTCACTGGTCCATTCTACTGCATTGTTTTTCTATAACGTCTGACCAAGATTTATTTATCCGAAGTCGGACATGCTGGGCCAAACTATTTCTTAGCTAGGCGCATAACGGCAGCATGAGGCATCTACGCTCATATGACAGGAAACTGTCTGAGCGAACGAAGAATAATAAGATTACGTAACTGGAGAACTGTGAAAGTCATGACTAAAACGTCGACTCCACAACTCCCAAGGTTTGCATCCTTGATCATGACCTTGACCTTCATAGGTACAAAATATTGGGAAGGAGCTCAAACCAATGCATCCACGGTACCAAAGTTTGAACATTGCGGTAAGTCCAATGGTGTCAAAGCTATGTGCTTCCTACAAGAAGACATTTTGGGCTTCACGGTCAAACTTGGAGTTCAGTCACGGTCACCCGTTTCTTTGGGACTAACCCAGCGCCATGACGCACCACGAAGCGAAATTGGAAGCGATTCTGTCCAACGGTTCGCGAGATAGATCCCGGACAAACAAACACACACACAAACAAGCTAACAAAAAGAGACGAACAAAGGCATCATCTTGACCGTCGCTGGCCATTGTCGGGCAGAGGACGACAGGGACACTTCAGCAGTGGCCAAGTTATGGACCACACGTTTCGGTGTCAAATTGGGTCACAAGCGGTGCATCACACTTCGCCTAGTCACATCTAGCCTAATCACATCTGGCCTAATTACACTTGGCCTAATCATTAATCGAGTCTCGATCATACGCAACACTTCGCCTAAAATGTCCAAACCTAGGGTTGGGGTAAGGCCGTGTACACACATAAGCGGATATTCCATGCGGACACCCGTACCGTGCGCAATCCATAAATAAGTAAAACAAAGAAGGAAAAAGATTTGCGCACGTGTCCGAATTTCCTCTGTATGCGTAAACTTTCTTTCTTTCTTTCACTTATTTAGGGTTTTCCGTATGGAACTTATGCGTCTAATGTGAACCCGGTGTCATGAGAAATAAGTACCTATAAGTCATTCTTCTTTCATGTGATAAATAAGTCAACTATTATTTGAGATATTGATATTTAAGTGTTCAATCTACACGAAAAGAACCAAGAAATATAGCGGGAGGGTGTAAATCTACATTTCTGCCGATAAATCGATATACAAAGCCATGTCACTTAGTTTCGTATTTTTAAAAATGGCGTAATGGGTAATATATTTTATGCAACAGCGGCCTTAGGGTTATGGAAGCATTGTAGGTAGGAAGGCTGGGGTGAAGTTGTTATCAGCTTCTCCGTTATCTCGAACAGCCTCTTGAAGAACGTCGTTGTATATTCAGCACAGCTTTCCCGTCCCACACACAATCAAGCTATTTAGTTAAGAGACTGAATCTAGAAATCTTAGATTAAAAACTGCAGCAAGCATTTGTTTGTCAAATATATTTTGGCTGTGTGTTCTTCGTTGTATTTGCAATATATTTCGTCCATCAGATTTATGGTTAAAACTTATTTTTGTTGAACAGCATAATGCAACATAATCTAGTAGAAAATGGTCTTGAATAGTAATACACTTAGTATTGCAAACATAACTAAAATTGCCCATGAGTAAAAATCTAACACTATCCACTGAATATAAGTAATTTAGTCACATACTACAACATATTCTGGACTGTTATTTGTGAAAAGTTACTTATGATAAACTAAAGTTTGCTTGAAAAAATATTATCAAAATATAGATCAACTAAATGTTCCTCCCGAAACAGATGTGCCTGTGCAGAGGTGTCTGTGGTTAGGGTTAGGTGACTCTGGCTGTTGAGTGACTCGTTGCCTCGTGTCAGCAACGATGCGATAACCCACGTTGAGGCTGATTAGGCGAGTCGTGCTAATAGTGTTGTTTTTTAGGCAGAATGTTACGCTTGGGTTTTCCGTGACATGGGGAAGTTAATGCCGGCATGGAACGGTCTCGATCAAAGGATAAGGTGAAGCGTAATTAGGCGAAGCCGTGAGGCGCACCCGTCTCGATCAAGCATGGTTGAACAGTCTTAAGCCGGCGACAGACTATGTGACTGCCTCATGTGACTCGATCAGGTCGTGACGTTACACCTCATTTGCATACCATCCTGCTCGATCAGTCTGACTCAGTCGGGCCCAGTCAGGTGACAGGGCCGAATAGGGCGGGTTCTCAATTTCACTGATCGAGTCTGATCGAGTCAGATGGCTTGTGACCTCTTCTGTGCGGGAAACTAAATTTGGTCAACGTCACGACCTGATCGAGTCATATGAGGCAGTCGCATAGTCTGTCTCCCGCTTTAGAAGGCATGCTACTCCTGTGGAACGAGTGAGGGTTGGTTGGGTGTTGGGTTTTTGTCCTAGTAACACCCAAAACAGTTAGCTTGCTTACGTAGCTAAGCGTCTTTGGCGACACTTTGTTGGTCAAAATGTCACAAGAGTGTCAGTTTTAGTGGGGATCTAGGTGTGTGTGTGTGGGGGGGGGGGGGGGGGGGGGGGGGGGTGTTAGCGGGTATTGCAAATTTAGAGAATGCAAAAGTCAAAGATAGATCAGCAGCGCCAACATTTAAAAAAAAAAGTTTTTGTGGGTTTGTTTTTTCTACTGCATCTCAGTATAATAACAGATTAACCCTTTCACCGCCAATGTCGCGTTTTTGCACCACAGTGACCAAATGCCCATGTCATTAAAAGTCTTGAAATGAGGGTCTGTTATCCAATGATCTTGGGTTCTTTATTTTGAGAGGTAAGGACATGCCTTATTTCAAATATACCACAGAAGAATCCCCAATATTTCCGGCAAAAATCTTTTCTCTGTCCATGTAAGTTTAATGGAACATTTTGGCTAAAAGATGGCTGGCGGTGAAAGGGTTAAGCTAAGCTTAGAAACCACTGCTCTGCTCTAGTGTTAGTTTACTTTTAAGACGTTAACATACATTTGGTATTTGGTACTTTACAGTCTACAGAGGCGTCTCTGTGAAATTCGGGTTGCTCCCACCTAGAACGCGTCGCAGCCAGAGGCGCGCAACCCATTTTTTTAATTTTTAAACATCTAAGACGTTAAAAATATCCTAGATTTCATTCTTAAAAGATCAGGTATTAGGTATTAAGTCACAGAGACGTATCTGTGAAATTCGGGTTGCTCCCTCCTGGAGTTGGTGATTTGTGGGAGAATTGCGCACTTGAAAAGGATGCACACACCACAAAGGCCTTGTAAAACGATCGATTAGTCCAAATGCACTCCGAGCTTTAATAAGCCAGTTAATTTCTAGGAGTAAAAATAACACAAACAATATCATCCCAAAAATGTGTGATTGTGTGAACGTGCACGCACGTGCGCATGAGCGTAAGCTTGAATAGGATATCCGTCTTTTATGCGTGTTTGCTAGATCTTATTAGCGTTTACATTAATTGTCCGTCACCGAAGGTGATCGGACTTTGCGATGGGCTGGTTTGTCTGTTTGTTTTGTTGTGGTTGGGGTTTTTTTCTTTGGTTTTTTTTCTGTCTGTCCCCAGGATAACTCCCGAACCGCTTGACCGAATCGCGTCCAATGTTGTGTGAAGGTGTGCCACCTTAATAGACCTACAGGTGTCCATAGACCCCCCTCACCCCGGCGGGGGGGGATTGGTCACTATATTTTTCTGAAAGTTTGGTGAGAGTACTTTTCAAATTTAATTGTTTGCCAAAAATAAAATGAGGGCTACACTATGTTATACCTCTATATATGAAGGGGTCTATTTAGTCAGTGTCAAATATGGGGTAGGGGTAGTAAAAATCGTAGAAAGAACTCGATTTATATTATAAACCAATAATTTTACTATTG
>CM065700.1:33270120-33271170 GCA_017654935.2 Phymorhynchus buccinoides | reverse complement strand
ACTTTGATCATTAGCAATCTCCCTGGCTTTTCGAGCTACACATTTTTCATACAACAAACACAAACTGTCTTGCTTTCTACCCACGATCTTGCTACCAACATTCACAATCTTATTCAAAACACCCTTGGGTTTTACATTCAAGCCACCGTACCAACAAATGAACGAAAATGCTATAATAGATTCAAGAAAACAACGATAAAAGCTTTGGAGAAGATCTGTGCTAACATTGAAAGATCTGAGCTTTCTCAGGCAGTACATCCTTGTCTGGCATTTCTTGGAAATATGATCAACATGAGAAGTAAAAGTAAACTTATTGTCTATGATTGTTCCCAGATACTTGTATTCATCTACCCTTTCGACTGTCACACCTTTGATTGAGAGATATGGCATTGGTGCCGGGGATTTCCTAAAGTCGACTACCATTTATTTTGTTTTTGTTACGTTGAGGTCAAGATAGTTTTCCTCACACCAGGACACAAACTTTTCAACCTGCTCAAAGTACTGTCTGAGTTAGAAAGGTCAACTAAAGCTGTATCATCAGAGTATTTAATGACAGGGGCAGACTCTGCTCCTTTACAATCATTTGTGCAAAGGGTGAAGAGAACAGGAGATAAGTCAGTGCCTTGGGGACAGCGGGTGGATACAGACATTATTGTGGAGGACAGAGCGTTTTGAGATCTCAGTCTGCGTGCGTTTAAGTAGGAAATCTATGACCCACAAAACTAGTCTATTGTTGACACTCATGTTTATTAGTTTGTTTGCTAACAGATGGGGTTGTATGGTGTTAAAAGCAGACGAGAAGTCAACAAAGAGAATTCTGACAAAAGAATTTCGGTTTTCTAGATGAGTATGCATTATGTAGAAGTGTGAGCGTTGCATCATCTGTGGATCTGTTCTGCTTGTATGCAAATTGGAGCGGGTCAAGATGCTCTGTTGTGGTCTTGAGAAGACGTTGTAAGACGATTTTTTCTAAACATTTCATAACAATTGATGTGAGTGCGACAGGACGATAGTCATTGAGGCACGATGGACTGCGTTTTTGGGGGACTG
>CM065700.1:33250120-33265120 GCA_017654935.2 Phymorhynchus buccinoides | reverse complement strand
TTGGTTGGTTGACACTAGCATGTAGTAGGGGCCAACAGTAACGCGAGAGCTGTACAATAGATGATGTTCTACAGTCATGGAAAATCATGGTACAGTTTTAGTCTCTTGTGGGAAGACTATGACTCTCGAACGAGGTGGCACGCCCTTGCACCCGGGCTCTGGTGCTGCAGCCAAAGGGATGGGCTGGCCTTTTGGGACCTTCCTCAACGCCAGCTGTGTCCTCAAATCCCTTTGACCGAGAGAGTGGGGATGTACCCTGCGCAAGGCATCTCCACTATAAACAAATTCTTGCCCAGCCCGCCAGAATAGTATCTGCCCCCTCTGCTATCTGACAGTCAGTGTCGGAAACGACAGACTAGCTTACAATATCGTAAAATTAACAACATGCGTATGTGGGGTTTTTTAGAATTTTTTTTTTTTTTCTCTCGATAAAACGAATTTTATAACAATTTCACTCAGCTAAGGTATAGGCTCACCTTGATCGGAGCTTTCGGGGGCGTCGCGCTCCCTTCGTCAGCGTCGTCTGCTGGGAGAGGTCACTGACAGTTCAGTGCACACGATCGTGAGTACAGCTCAAGGCTGCACCCACGGCGCATGACTGAACCAGGGAAGAATAAGCCGCGGGCAAGGTGTCTCCCACGGTCACGGTTCAGTGTGAGCTTGGCGGCCGCGATGTAGATGGCCTCCTTCACCATTCTCTGGATCCATCTGCTGTCTCGGTCCAGCTACAGAGATGTTGTCGGGGTAGAGCTGGTGGTCATAGTTAAATTGTTAAAAGAGTGTAAAGACATCCAGAGAGATTAAAATATTTTAATTTACATTCTCTAAAAGGTAGAAGGTTGCGAGGAAGTCTCATTCAAACCTACAAAATTGTCAACAACATTGATGATGTTCATGTTGATACTTTCTTTTCAGCCCCACAAATCACTAGCACTAGAAAACCTGATGGCATTTTTTGTTTGCTGTCCCATCTTGCAGTGGCGTTGCTTCCACTTCCGAATCCCAATTCGCAGCCACACCCCGGTTTGTTCAAGTCGCAGAATCCGAGACCAGCAGTCCAAGGGGAGCGAATCTATGTTAGGCCGTCAGGAGGCAACCAACCGAGGAGACACTGCACTGCTGCTGAGTCACTTCGGTGGAGTTCAGTAGAGCCTGTTCAGGACACCACCTACTAAACCATTCTCTTAGTCGCGGAGCCAGCGTGAGAGGTCCTCCTCCGAGAGCGCCACCACGACCGTCCACCGACAGCTCCCCAGAACACACTGATCCCCATGACTTTGACTCGAATGCACCAAGGCATAGACTGGATTGGAAACCGAAACTGAGGTCACCATGAGAGCAGGGCATGCAAAGCCACATATTTTGAGACATTTTTAAAATTTTATGATTGATGGAAAATGAGGCCGATGATAACGATGATGATGATGATGCTATGGAGTTCCGTATCGGTCTGAGACTGCATGGCAGGGCTAGACATCTGCAGTGATGGTCTTGCAATTAGAGCAACACTCAGAATCGCATCCGTTAAGCGGATGAAGCTCGACTGTGTGGTTTCAGTCTTCCCATTGAGCCCATAGCCACTCACTCTGGGCAAGAGTCGGTCCAGGACCGAAAAAACCCTCGCCTCTGATGGGATTCGAACCCAAGACCTCCCAGCCAGTAGTCCGCGACGCTAACCACTACACCACGGCGGCTGATTTAAAAAAAACATTTTTTTAAATATTAAACATTGCCATGCTAACAAACGAAAATGTTACTTTACTAACAGAGTTGCTGTTTACTGGAATGATCTTGACACTAACATTAAGTTTGCACAAAATATTAATACTTTTAAAAATCTTCTAGACAATCTTCCTAAATTTCAGACACTTTTTGTGTGATTTTGATTGATTTGTTTTTCTCAACAAACTTGCTCAGACCAATTGAAAACTAAAACATAAGTCATTTGATATTGAGGGGACGTTTAATAGGCCGCGAGGCCTAGGCTGATGAAGCCTGTCCCTATCTACCTACCTACCTACCATAGTTGGCCATGTGGGACGCAACCGGTGACGACTCCTGTATGAACTTCGTGACTCTCTTCCTGAGGTTCCTTTCCGTCTCCCCAATTTTGTCTTGGACTCAAATTTATATGTAAGTAAGAGCCGGATGCTTATTCGAGGGAGATAAGTTTAATCTACAACGAAAACCAGACAAAATAAATACTCAAGAAGGAAGAAACCATAAGTAAGGTGATGTTGGGAATAAAAAGCAAGTCAGCAAAAATAGTTGATAAGAAATATAATATTATTATTAAGGGGGGAAATATGGAAAGGCAAATCAGCACTATTCATTTCATTTTCTTCTTTTAGAACACGGAACAAAACATAATGTACAATTAATGGTAACTGAGTTTGTTTTTGAGGTTCACAAATGCTGACACTGGTGGACACAAAACATTTCATCAAAGCAAAATTAAAAGCCTGTGTGTGTGTGTGTGTGTGTGTGTGTGTGTGTGTGTGCGTTCGTGCGTGCGTGCGTGTGCCTGCGTGTGTATATGTGCGCGTGCATACTTGCATACTTGTTTTTGAGGTTCACAAATGCTGACACTGGTGGACACAAAACATTTCATCATGTGTGTGTGTGTGTGTGTGTGTGTGTGTGTGTGTGTGTGTGTGTGTGTGTGTGTGTGTGTTCGTGCGTGCGTGCGTGTGCCTGCGTGTGTATATGTGCGCGTGCATACTTGCATACTTGTTTTTGAGGTTCACAAATACTGACACTGGTGGACACAAAACATTTCATCAAAGCAAAATTAAAAGCCTGTGTGTGTGTGTGTGTGTGTGTGTGTGTGCGCGCGTGCGCGCGCGTTCGTGCGTGCGTGCGTGTGCCTGCGTGTGTATATGTGCGCGTGCATACTTGCATACTTGTTTTTGAGGTTCACAAATACTGACACTGGTGGACACAAACAAACATTTCATCAAAGCAAAATTAAAAGCCTGTGTGTGTGTGTGTGTGTGTGTGTGTCGTTCGTGCGTGCGTGCGTGTGCCTGCGTGTATATGTGCGCGTGCATACTTGCGTGTGTGTATATGTGTGTGTGCGTGTGTGTGTGTGGGTGTGTGTGTGTGTGTGTGTGTGTGTGTGTGTGTGTGTGTGTGTGTGTGCGTATAATAAACAATGACAATACAATAATTTATTTAATCAATGCATTTTAGGCCGCTTTGGCCCATATGGGACAGAGGAAGTGAACGAACCAATGCATTTTACAGTATAATAATGAACATTGATTGTCGTGCGTGTGTGTGTGTGTGTGTGCGCGTGCGCGCGCGTGTGTGTGTATGTGTGTGTGTGTGTTTGTTGTTGCTTTTTCTCTCGTGCTTATTGCAGAATTGCCTATGACTTCTCTTTCGACGACAACTTTGGAGAGATGGGCTGCGAAGTGTTTTCGTTTGATCCCAGGTAATGGCAAGGCAAGGCAAGGCAAATGTTTTATTTCATACCCACTTGGGGCACAGAAATATAAAACAAAGTACACACATAGTTAAACAATCGAACATCACAACAGAGTGATGTCTATATTATGAACGACAAGGAAATAACTAGGACAAATATACCTATACCATTATTACAAAAAACAAACAAACATGTTACATTTTGTCCATACAAATCATCGAAAAGAACTGTTTATAACTGTAACAAAGTGCTTAAGTTTAATCAAAAGTTTCTTATTTTTTGAGGAAAACAAAGCATTAAAATTTATACGCATTTGGTCGCACAAAAAAAGTACCGTGGAAGATATCTATTTCTTTCAGTATTCAAGTTTCAAGTTTCAAGTTTCAAATTTATTTCCAAAAAAGCCCCATGGGGGTACATGGAAGAGAAAAAAAAAGAACGTAAAAAAACCCAACAACAACAAAAACAAAAACAAAACAAAAAACGAGATGCTATTCACAAGAAAAGCGCTCGATAAACAGCCTTGACTAACACTTCCAATCCAACTAGACAAAGGTTACAGCATGCAATGTCACTACAGCTCACAACAGTATGAACACAATACATCACATATTCTTTAGTGTCTCTGTATCATAGCTAGTCGCTGCATACTACAGTATATCAATACAACATTATTGGAGAACAAAAAGAAAAGAAAAAAAACCATCCGTAAGTTAAAGTACATTAAATCACAGCTCGACCAATTTTTCCTATTACGTGGCAACACAAAATGTCATGCAAAAAAACAAAAAAAAAAGACTCTTTTTTTTTCCATTTTTTCCTTTCCTCTCCCTTCTCCCTTTTTTTCGGTGATGGGCACTACAGTCATGACTTCCATCGCTTTAACGCATTGTAGCCGCGCTGCCTCTGCATAGCACAAAACAAAATTATAACAATGGATCAATCACTGGTTGTGCATTATGATTTTGACAAATTTTGTAATTTTTTCTTATTCTCTGTTGTAAATAATTTATTGAAATTAATAGTATTAGGATGTCTGTAAAAGAACGGTTTGACAAGTTGGTGCCTACTATTGCTAAAAAAAAGGGGCATTTGAAAATGTAGTGAAATTCGTCTCCTAAGTCATTAAGACCACACTTGTTACACACTCTCTCCTCGTGACTTATACCATTTATACGTCCTTGCTGTATAGGCAACCTATGGTTGAAAGTTCTATATTTAAGAATACTCTTGGCTTGGTATTCTGGAAGAATTTTTAAATATTTCTCAAACACAAAGTTTTCTTTGAACATTCGATAATTAGTGTAAAGTTCATTAGCATTTAGCTCGGCTCGCCATACTTGAACAAAATGGTCTCGAAGGCGCATATCTATTTGTTTCTTGAAAGAATGCTGACTAATATTAAGGTCAAACTGCTGAAGCCAAAAATTACTGAAACCTAAAGAATTTAAAGTGTTATGTATAGTTTGGAGATAATTTGATCTGTACTCACCAGAAATGTAAAGCGTCAAAAGAAATTTATATACGATGCTGGAGAGGTTACTAGAGTTGGTAAGATCTTGAAGTTTGAACCAAAAACTCAGCATACGACTTTTTGCAAAGATATCTATGGGATAACGACCTAATTCACCAAGAACCATGTACGTAGGTGTCGATTTATTTACGTTTAACACTAACTTATAGTACTTGAGTTGCAGCCTCACTGCCAAATTACATATGTGTGGGCACCAAACTTCACATCCAAACAGAATGATAGGGGCTATCATTTTATCAAAAAGCTCGATTTGTATTTCTACTGGTAACATGAGTTTTCTACATTTACGTAACAACGAAAACATTGCTATTGAAGCTTTATCCCACAACTTCCTCTGTGCTAAGTTGAATTTATTATTACAATTAAATGTCACTCCTAGGTACTGACAATCAAACGCAACTTCTAATTTATGCTCGTTATATTTAAACTCAGGTATTTTTTCTTATTTTGCCCCTTGAAAAGACAACTACTTTTGTTTTTGAAACATTAATTTTCAGCTTGTTCTGGGAACAATAGGCATGCATAGAATCGAGTGCATTTTGTAGCGAAGCAGGAGATTCAGCTAGAATAACTGTATCGTCCGCGTACAAAAGCAAGAACATGTTAAAAAGCTGGTCAACTTCCGGCTCCTCAATACGTATGTACCTTGCACTAGCTTTCAACGTTTCCAGTTTACCCGTTTTACTCCTAATAAATTCCTTCATATCATTTAAAAAGACAGAGAACAAAAGAGGTGACACATTTTCGCCTTGCCTTACCCCGGAACTACACTCAAAAAAGGATGAAAAAGAGCCATTCCAGGAAACACAAGACTTAGCTTTGGCACATAAAGCTTTGACAACATTCAAAATATTTCCTCTCACATTCTTATTCATCAGTTTGTCCCACAGAAGTGCACGATCTACAAGATCGAAAGTTTTCTCATAATCTACAAATACACAGTATTATTTCTTTTTCTTAAAGAGAAAGAAATCTATGATTGCATGCAAAGTAACTATGTGATCATTAACAGACATACCTTTCCTAAAGCCAGCTTGTTCGTTACCCAAAATGTTATTGAAATCTAAAAAACTGGTCAAGCGATTATTCAACAAACATGTAAATAACTTGCCAAAACAACTAAGAATGGAGATTCCCCTATAGTTGTCAGGGTTGTCAGCACTACCTTTTTTCTTGTATATTGGCTTAATAATTCCTATCGTCCATTCATCAGGTACGTTTCCAGTTTTTAACACCAAGTTGAAGAATTTTGTGAAAACACTCAACATTTTAGGAGAAGCAGATTTAAGAAATTCGTTAATGATTTGGTCAGTACCACACGCTTTGTTATTTTTCAATTTTCCAATTGCTTCTTTTAATTCACTTTCAGTAAATGGATTGCTCAAAAAGGTAGTATCTACTTCGTTATCATGAGATCCACAAAATTCTTCAAAATTTGCTGTAATATCATTAAACTTTTTGAGATGTTAAAAAACATATTACAAGTGATTTTGCTGTGTGCTTCCTTTTTATCCGCAGCTGATCCGTTTAATAGTTTCCAGAAAGCAGAAGGGTCGCTACTTCTTAAGTTACGTATTTTGCGAATCAGGTTTGTTTGGAACTTTTTAAAGGACTTTGATAACTGATCCTTATAATCCTTGCTGGCTTTACTTTTAGATTATTTTGCAGAGTCATTTTTACTAAGCCTTGCAGCATTCTTGGCATTAAAAAAATGTTTTCTTTTCCTCTCACAGTCTGCATCAAACCACTCGCAATGTTCTGACTGCCTTTGTCCTCTGTGTGATTTGCCCATTATTTTAGGCTTCTCTTTTACCATGCCATTATTAGCTGCTGCCACTTTCATAATTTTGCATATCTTATCATACACTTCATTTAGGAAATCAACTGAGATTGAAGTATCATCCAAAAGGATATTACCAAGCAGAACATCTAAGGTATTTATGTCGTCACTGTTCAGTGATTCAGCGAAATTAGCTGCTTTGTCTTGAGACCACTTAGGTCGTGAAGGTGCTCTTATTTTTTCATATCTGTCGTTATCATTTTCAGAAAAATTTCTATCATCTTTCATCTGCCTTGAGAATGTAACAGATACGCACAGTGAACATCAGAGAAATGTTCATTGAAAGGATGCACAATAAGATTAGATAACAAGTGAAATAAAGATTCTGAAACAATTACATAATCAACCACACTCGAGTCTTTACAAGTAGTGTTGGAAGAATTGCCAGGCTCACCCAAACGTCCATTGACAATGCGCACATTTAATGCTTTGCATAGAGATAGTAATGCGTGTCCTGCATTATTGACACACGAGTCATTAGAACGTCTAGGGAGAAATACAGTTTCAACAGAATTTTCTGAGTAGGCATTGCCATCATCTTCAAGAACATCTTCCACATAATCTTGTAAACAGCCAGTTCTAGCATTAAAATCGCCAAGCAGACACACTTTTTCAACATTCAATTCCACGATACAATTTTCAAGACAGGAAAAAGCGTTTAAGTCAAAATAAGGAGATTTCTCTGGGGGAAAATATACACAACAAAAAAGAACCTCACTACCTAAAGCGCTAGCATCCAATTTAAAGAACAACACGTCATTGCTGAGCTCGTGATTAACAAAAGTATAATAACGAAAAGCGGAAGAGTCCACATAACGTTCGTTTCGTTTAGATTCAATAACTTTTATATGAGTTGTCAGATGTTGCTTAACAAGCAAGAGAATGCCACCAGATTTCCTTTTGAATCGAGATCTATTTTTGTAAAAAACTGAAGAAACGGGAATATCAACCGTATCAAAATTATCTAATTTACTCTCAGTAATAGCGATTATATCATAACAAGATAAAAAGCTGTCAAAATCAGGATTTAGCAATTTGCTCTTGATCCTGCAAACATTCAGAGTAATGGAAGAAATGTGTCTACCATTTCCGTTTGGTGAAGTACTGGTAACATTTTTTATTGAACTTTTATGAGCAGCATCAGCATAAACTTTACTTAATCCATTGGCCCTGTCTCCTTGTACACTGTCAACAGCAGCACCACTCGCGTTTAAGCCTAATTGAGTAACTGATTGCGCATGGCTTGTTTTTCTTGAAAAACACCTGTTAGCAGTACTATCTGTTGGGTTTATCTTTGACCGAGTGAAAGCTGTATGATTCTTTGTTGCAGCACAGTCTGCACAGCACAGTGAACTGCTACTGTGAGCGTGTGTACACAGGGACAATACACCTACATAATGATCAGTGTTGTTCAATAATTCATGCACGTTCATCTGCTTAACCTTCCCTATACTTTCACTTACCCATACCGTCTTGGTACTCCCTTTTCTTTGGGTGGCTCCCTTACTGTTCACAGTATCGTAATGGTCATTAACATTCATGTTATCATCTCTTACCATGACACTGTCAACACTCACGTGGTCATCATTGGCACTTACAACATCAATATTTACATCCGCAATGTCATCATTGGCACAAAGATTTTTATGAAAGCCCCCCATTTTTTCAGCATCGTCATTATCACTTATTTTATTTTCATTCGCACGCATGCTAACAATATCATTATCAACATTAACCCCATCATCATCAACCATGACATTATCATCTTCAGCATTGTTATAATTATCATCGGCATTGGCATTATTGTAATTCAACATATTGTCATCACCATCATCCACAATTACAACATTGTTAGTGTTTACAGCTACGTCATTATCATTATTGGCATTGTCATCATCATCATTTTCCAAATTAACATCATCATCATTTTTTTATATTGACGGCATTGTGACGAGGTAATGGGTTAAAAGGCTAAGTCTCTAGGGAAGACTTTAGAAAATTTGCCTTTAGCCCACTTCTCTAGGGTATGGGAGATGAGCAACTTTCCCGGCCCCTTTTCATCTAATAAATTTATATTTGTGCCCGGGTTCTGGCTCGTCAGATGGTTGTAAGAAATACAAGTGGTTGAATTGCTCTAAATGGCAGACAGAGAGAAGTAGGGTTTTACATGAAATTACAAGACTCCCACTCTCATCAGTCTGACCAAAGGGTTCAGGATTATTTGACACTTGTATTTTATTTACTCCCAAAATCTGCATAAGATTATGCAACAATAATAATAAAGCAGCTCAATGGCGCCAAAACAAAATATGGATAAAAAACAATGAAATCCGAAAGGATTCACAAGACTTTTGTCTTTCTATAAGGTTCGCCCCATGCCGGAAGGGTTACTAATTATCTTTAGTGTCCGTAGGAAAGTTCAAATGATTGGCGCAGTCAGGTGGACTTAGCTGTTTCAAGTTCTGGGCTTGCTCGTCAGGTGAGAGTAGCTCCCAGTCGTTCCGGTTACGGCTTCGCGGGATGGCACGGTTCAGGCGTGGTCTCCTCGCGGATTCTGGGTGCGGGTCGTCTTGGCGACAGTCCCGTCTTGGTGCGTGGTGGAGTCCGGGATGATCTTCCGGCCCACGATGCCCTGCTGATAATCACAGGAGAAGGTGGATGTAGATCTCTATGGCTTAGAGACAAGGGGCTTCAGTCGGCAGGGCATTAGTGAATCCCAACCGGCTTGAAGGCTTCCCTTGTACAATAGCACTAATTAATAAATAAACTGAATTTCAGTTAACAAACTGAGATCAGTAAAACATAAAAGGTGATCAAGACAACATCATTCTCCATCCAACACCTGGAAAGGAATGGTATCATAAAGTGCAAGATTGCGGCCCATAGGTTTCCTACTAAAAATAGTGCAAGATTGCGGCCCATAGGTTTCCTACTAAAAATAGACAAAAGGGTTAGTAGGCATAAACTCCGGTTCTGGTACCAAAAGTGTTCAAGTCAAAAACACACACACACACAAATAATCAGTGCACATAAATAGAATAGAATGTTTACCCCTTCTTTTCTATAACATATCTATCTACTCCTTATTCATCATTGAACATAGGATCTAGATCAAAACTAGAGTCAAACAAACAACCAGTCTCAATCACCAGTCATCAATAAGACTTACTAGGTGGGCTATTCTGGCTGGGAGAGGTGTTGCTCTAGTCAGTTTCAGCGTCTTGTGTGAAAAACTTTTTCTCACTACGCCAATTATAGCCTTCACTTTCAAACAATGAAAGCCTGCTATTGGTGTATTACAGTCCACACGTCACAAGATGCTGTTCTAAATGTACCGAACAATCACGCGCCTATTACATCCTTATCACGTGCCGGATTCAAATCCTTCTCGTGCTCGGAACGGCAAAACCATCTTCAAAGGGAGATAACCATGGTTGTCACTTTCTTGTTATGGGTAAGGGCGCGGTGTCTTACAAAGGGAACCGACTCTTGATATCACTATCTCGTGATGAGACGGTAGAAAAGGGGGGGGGGGGTGAAGGGAGATAACCTCGGTAGGTGGTACGTGCTGACCGGGGAGACAAATCTAACTTGAAAGGGACCAATCCCTTAATCGGCATTCTTTAGATGGTGGGTGGCAATTAACGTGGCGGCCGGACAGAGAAAAGAAAAGGAGAGGGGGGGGGGGGGTGTAGATAAAGAAAGAGGGGTCGCGCGGGACACTTACGTCACAGGCATCAGCATTATTCACTTTGATATCCTTGTCATTGCTCAATTCAGCATTGTCATTACTGTTTGATGGACATCGCAACCAATACAGTCATAATCGTGGTTATTCACTTCGACATCATAGTAGGCATTAATTGCATGATCATCATTATTCCAATGGATATCATCATCGTTATCCACATTGATGTAAATGTCATCTTTCGCGTTAGCATCATAGTCATTATTCATACTGATATAAGTCTTATTATCCGGGTTGGCATTATCGTCATTATCCGATTTGGCATCATCAACATTATGTACATCAACATCAGTATTTATATCTCGGTAGACATTATCATTATCATGTGAATTAACATTATCATTATCCGCAGTAATATCATCATTATCATTATCTGCATTCGTATCAATGTCACAATCTCCATTGACATCGTCTTCATTATGCACGTTGACATCATTGTCAATATCCGCATTGAAATCATCATCATCATCAAAGAAGGGACAGACAAACAAATAATGGAACTCATCTGTCACATCATGTACGCTACAATTTTCGCAATTTCTTTCACTTCTGGGTATATTATCGTAGCGCAGTTTACTTACTGGCAAGTTATTATTAGTTGTTCTAAATTTTAGAATGGTAAACACATAATTCTGAGGAAGTACTAAGTAGTAGGGATCAACACCAAATGATGGCTTAAGCATTCTATAGTTCATATATAATTCATCATTATCAACATGCATATACCAGGTTTGTAAGAAGCTATCTTTAAGACATCTCTTCACTTTCTCTTTGAATCATAAAGGATGTACATCAAGCAAATTTTGATTCAACCAAAAACTACTTAAACCAATGTAATTTAATAACGTATGAATGCATTTGATATATTTATTTTCGTGTACATTTAATTCATACATTCTCAAAAGGGTTCTACACAATAAATGATAGCGTTTCACTTGCACTGTGATGGTGTGTTACTAGGTTAAACCAAAATGATAACATTCTGGATTTAACAGTGACTGATACGGGATATTTTCCTGTCTCTCCAAATATCATGAAAGAAGGAATCGATTGTCGCACTTTCAAAACCAACTTATAAAATTTTAGCTGCAGTCTTTGAATAATATCATTCATGTAAAAAAAACAAATTTCACATCCGTATGTAAGAATTGGAAGTACAGTTTTATCAAAGAGGTCAATCATTAGGTCTGCAGGAAGCTTCAGTAACTTAGCTTTTGTTAACAAAGCAAACATTGCTCGAGAAGCTCGATCAAACAGGTCACGTTGTGCAACATGAAATCGGTTATTATAATTAAGCTTTAATTCTAAGTCCAAAAAATCATGAACTACCTCTATCGTTTCTGTTCCTATGAAAAAAGGTCAGGAAAACATCTAACCTTACCCTTAGAAAAAATAACAATTTTACATTTTCTAGCATTTAATTTCAATTTCCATTTTTCACTATACTGTTTGATGCCATCAAGACCTTGCTGCAATCCAGCTGGAGTTTCAGAAAAAAATGACAGTGTCGTCTGCATACAGTAATAAAAACAATTTCAACAAAATGTCTACATCAGATTCACTGATACCTGCTTCATTTGCTTCCCTTGCAACAGTAACAAGGCCAGTCATATCACCAGACAAAAACTCTTTCATATCATTAAAAAACATGGCAAACATTACAGGTGACAAATTCTCTCCTTGTCTCACACCGACATCTAACGAAAAATAATCAGAAAATTCCCCATTGACAGCTACACATAATTTAGCTTGAGAGTATATATTTTGTATTACTCTTAAACGTTTGCCGTTAATGCCACTATTTATCAATTTCTGCCACAAAAATGACCTATTTACTTTATCAAATGCCTTTTCGTAATCTAAAAATGCACAATATAATCGTTTTTTCTTAAACAGCAAAATATCAATCACGCCATATAGAGTAAACAAATGGTCGAGTGTTGAAAAGTTACTTCTAAAACCAGCTTGTTTCATGCCAAATGACTCAATGAACACATTTAAACGTTCATTCAGGATACTTGTAAATAATTTTCCAAAGCATGACAATATAGTTATACCTCGATAGTTAGTGGAATCTGCAGGGCATCCTTTATTTTTTAAAATAGGATGTATAACTCCAATAACCCAGTCAGATGGTACTTTACCAGTAATTAGCACAAGGTTAAATAATTTAACATACAAACTAAGCATTTTTACTGCTGAATATTGCAGGAATTCATTTATAATATTATCTAGTCCACATGACTTATTATTCTTTAGCTTGTTTATGCTTACATTATCCCAAAAGGCATTCGCGTTATCATTATTAAAGACATTACCAAAAGCTTGATCAGCTTCTTCTTGGCCTACTACATTCATATTTTTAAATAGATAAAAAAAAAAGCTTGGAACCGGGTTGATTAGGGTTAGGTTTTCTCTTTTTTCGGTTTAAAATGGTCCAATAAGCCTTTGGATCTTTCGACTGTAATTGGCGCAACTGTTTTGCCATTTCGTGATTATATTTTCTCTCTTGCTTTCTAACCGTTTTCTTATATGCCTTAGCAGCATGGTCTCTTTCTGCCTTAAAAAACAAATCATTTTTGATAAGTAGACTTCTTCTCCTACAACGTGAATAATTCTTTCTTTTAACCTTACAGTCTACGTTAAACCATGGTTTATTGTTTGTTTTCTTTTTAGGCTGGTTAGCACTGTTCTTTTTTCTTTTTCAGCATATTTAGTGTATTTGCACTTTTAAGTAAGATCTCATTAACTCTGCCAACTATATTATCAACACTATTTAATGTAATAATCTCTGGATTTATAAGCAAATCATCAAGTTCAGACTGTACTGATGTAATTTTTTCAACATCTAAATCATCAACAAAAGTTGTTTTCAAGGCGTTATTCCATTTTACATAATACGAGTTGGAATCATTGGCATTAGGAACTTGCATTGGTTTCTCTCTTCTATCAGTTGATGAAATTACAAATTTTATAGTAATAGGGCAATGGATATCTGAAACCAATTCATTAAAATCATGCACACAAAAGTCTGCAACACTATCAAACAAATCAAATGACACAACAGCGTAATCCACCACAGACGCATTCTTACAAGTCAGTTTACCTTTACCATGATCTCTACCTGATCTACCGTTAATAATAACTGACATGCTTTACAAAAACTTATTAATTCATGCCCCATGGTGTTTGTCTGTCTATCTTCAGATGTTCTTACAAGAAAATTAACATCTCTATCAAAAACACCATCAGCAAAATAGTTAGTAACAAACAATTCGTTTACCTGGCCAGTTCTGGCATTAAAATCCCCTAACAGGCAGACACTGCTAATCCCAATGTGCAAAATTGTGTCTTGAAGATCGTTGTATGCGTTACGATTGAAATAGGGAGACCCCTCTGGTTCAATATAAGCAGCACAAAACAAAACTTTCTTTTCAAAAACGGAGTCATTAAAGACCCAGCACGTCACGTGTCAAAATCACGGTTTTCACGTGTTTTCCCTCTTATAGCTGGTAAGAAATCTAAAGAAATCTTCATAGCATAAGAGGGAATGTAACACGTGACGTGGGGGGTCTTTAAAAGCAAAAACCATTGCACTCTGACACATCTCAAAATCTACAAACTTGTAACTACTCAAAGTTTCAACACTGACGTTATTTTTAAATCGTTTTTCTTAAAACACAGTAATATACTGAACAAAACAGTTTCTTATTAATACTAGTATTCCTCCAGATTTTCTCTTATATCTTTTTCTGTTCTTATAAAATGCGGTGTATCCATCAATTTGCACAGTATCAACATCAGTTAGTTTACTTTCTGAAATACAAACAACATCATAGTAATTAATAAACTCCAAGAAGTCAGGGAAGGCAAGTTTAGACTGAAAACCGCACACATTAAGAGCAACGCATTTCAGACATCTAGCTGATCATTCTCCCTTATTAGCTTCATTCAGATCATCTGCATCGCTTTCTTCATTATGGAAAGTATCATCTTCTTCAGTTGTGTCACTGTTATCATCATTGTTGCCATTATTTTCATCCGCATTATTTTCATTGTTTGCATCGTTTACCAGGTTATTTTTTAGGACTCTAACAGAATTACCCTGCTGAATATCAGCGTCACTATCAACATTGCCGACGTTATCGTCATCTTCAGTATTGAGATTATCAACATTATCAACATTGTTCTTACAATCACCATCATCATCCACATTGCTCTTACAATTACTATCCTCTTCAATATTGCTTTTATAATTACCAATATAATCAACGTTGCTATTGCCATCACCAACAGTATCAACATTGCTATTACCATCACCAATATCATTGATATTGTCCTTACAATCACCAACATCATCGACGCTGCTATTATAATCACCATCATCATCGACTTCATTGCTCTTATAATCACCAACATCATCGACATAACTCTTATAATCACCAACA
>CM065700.1:33235120-33237620 GCA_017654935.2 Phymorhynchus buccinoides | reverse complement strand
TTTGTACCAAGAAAGTGTACTGCATAGGCTACTGAGATTTCTTCTGGGGCTTTGAAATGGTGTGCAAAGTATGACATTTGTAGTAAGAAAATGTACTTTACTTCCACCCCTCTCCCAGTGCTTGAAATAAGAAAGTGTACATAAGCCATCACCCCAACACCCTGGGATAGTGCACCCAGTACTCAGAAGTCAAATAGTACAATAGTACATGCTAAGACATTGTTTGGCCAGTACTATATCTATTTATTTAAAAACAAACAATAAAATAAAATAAATAATAAAACATGTTTTAAAAGGACTTAATCAGCTTTTAAGCCCAAAGAAACACGGGTCACTCTTTCCATTACAACAAAACTGTTATAAGTACAACATAAAATTAAATTACATGGTTATGGAATCCACAACAATTTACTGACATGGATAGAAGACTTTTCAAGTAACAGAACTCAATATTGTAATAGTAAAGATGTGAAATCAGTCTGTAGGCTGCACATGTTAGCAGTAGTGTTCCTCAAGGTAGTATTCTAGGTCCTCTTTTTATTTATTTTATAAATGCCTGGGTACTAGGTGCCTGTCGCTGCTTCACAGCTTCTATCACCTACCACCACTGAACACAAACTTCAGTCCAGCCCTGTAGAACTAGAATAGCAGTCGCTTTATCTGCTATGTGAAAGTCATAGTCAGACACGACTGATTCAGTCAGTGACACACACACACACACACACACACACACACACACACACACACACACACACACACACACGCGCGCGCGCGCGCGCGCGCGCACACACACACATGATAAATTGTTTGTCTTTACAATACATGACTGTATACCCTCTCGACCTTCGCGTGTGTGTGTGTGTGTGTGTGTGCGTGTGCGTGTGCGCGTGCGCATGTGTGTGTGTGTGTGTGTGTGTGTGCGTGTGTGTGTGTGTTTGAGTGAGGGGGTGACCCAGTATTTCTCACCACCACTATCAAGCACATTTTTGTGCGGGGTAAATGTTGACCAAATGACATTTTTTTCGTTGCCACTGCGTTTAATGTATGCTAAGTGCATGGGCACACGGGACCTCGGTTTATCGTCTCATCCGAAAGACTCCACGTTCAGACTGGTAAGGCCTAGTGCAAAGCGAAAAGAAAAATCCACCTGTACCCAGGTTCGAACTCAGGTATACTTGACACGAAGCGAACGCGCTACCACTGTGCCACTCTACACCCGTACAAACAAAACACCTGTTGTTGGTGGGGGGTTTTCTAATCAGGCAGGTGAAGCAGTTGCTGGTGGAGTGGCACGTTTTCTGGGACTGTCCTGCCCGGGAGAGGTTCCAGCAGCTGGTGACTGTCCTGGACGACCTGCAGAAGGCGGGCTTCAAGAGCTTCGACCTCCATCCTCACAGGAAGGTCCCTAGAGGGAACGGCAGATACAACATACAGAACGACGCTGGCTACGTGAACACGCGCTTCACTGGACAGTGAACTGTTAGGGGGGCAGTTATTATATATATATATATATTGTTTAAAATATATAGTACAGTACAATATATATTACAGTACAGTATTATAATATATATATAAATAGATGAAGAGAGGAGTAGACAATCTCATGGGGCTTGAAGCACAATTATTTTGAAAAGGTGAACTGTTTCTGTGCTGTACTGTACTGTACTGTACTGTACTATTGTATTGTATTGTATTGCACTGTACTTTTTTTTAAACAATAACAATTGTGTTGTACGGTACTGTACTGTACTGTAGAAGTAGACAATATCATGGGTCTTGAAGCACAATTATTTTGATAAAGTGAACTGTACTGTACTGTATTGTACTTTTCTTTAACAATAACAATTGTACTGTACTGTACTGTACTGTACTGGAATGTAATGTAGGGGTAGACAATCACATGGGTCTTGAAGCACAATTATTTTGATAAAGTGAACTGTACTGTATTGTGTTGTACTATACTGTACTGTTCTTTAACAATAACAATTGTGCTGTACTATACTGTACTGTAATGTAGGAATAGACAATCTGATGGGGCTTGAAGCACAATTATATAAATCCTGGGTAAGTTCTAATTTTACTCCAAGCTTTCGAGGGGGTAACCCCTCTTTTTCAAGGTACAGAACTGACAAAGGTAGAAACACCACGTAAAAAAGACTTATGACGTAGAACGATGACATTCCATAGAAACTAAGCCAACTAAAATGACGTATCCTTAAACTTTATCATTGCCTTGTCAACACCCCCCCCCCCACACACACACACACACACACCCCACACACATATCACCCTCTCCCTACCCTCTCTCCTCTCACTGTGAAAATGTAGGATAAGTCAATACAATTATGAAAAATGAAGTGACAATTAAACCCTATTTAATGAAGAAATGTTTCTTCTAAATTAAAACCAATATGCTAAAACTAAAGACACGATTTGTTTATCAACAAAAGGTATTATTAGGACTGAGCAAAAAGTCTATGACTGATTTACTTTAAATTAA
>CM065700.1:33225120-33230120 GCA_017654935.2 Phymorhynchus buccinoides | reverse complement strand
ACCTGGTCAAAACAAGATTTCGTACCAGCTATGAGAGGGAAAGCACGTGAAACCCGTGATTTTGACACGTGACCTAGTGGGACTTTAATGGGTTTTTAATTAACTCAGCACCTCGATCTTTTTGTTGACTTCCTACCACACACATCGATACATCCTCGATTAATGTTTGCTTTAATTAAGCAAAAGGCGGGAAGTTAATGAGTTTTAAAGGCAAAGGCAACCCTCCTCATGTTTACGACTCTCAATCTCAAGATCTGATTCTCTAATTTTCATGACAATATGCCTAATATAAGCTGATCCTATCACTATCCCATTCCTGAAAATGTCAGAATGTTACTTATTAGTGAAAAGTTTTCAATGAAAAAACAACTCGAGTGTGTGTGTGTGTGTGTGTGTGTGTGTGTGTGTGTGTGTGTGTGTGTGTGCGTGCGTGCGTGCGCGTATGTGCTTAGCTGCAACTTTGCCTTAATGTTATATCAAACAGTTTTCAGTTAAGGGCCAGCCACACAAATACGAATCGTATCTGAATGCGATGCGATTTTGCCAATGTGAGTCCTGAATCACGCGAAATTCATGTATTGGGTCTTTCGGATGATACGATAAACCGAGGTCCCGTGTGCCCATGCACTCAGCACACCAGTGGCAACGAAAAAGTTGTCATTTGGTCAAAATGTACCCCCCCTCCCTGCCTTCCTCATCAGTCACACAAAAATCGCATGCACAAATTTAAAAAGAAAAAGAAAGGGTGGCGCGCCTCTGGCTGCGACGCGCTCTCCAGGTGGGAGCAACCAGATTTTCACAGAGACGCCCCTGTGAGTATGATGTACCTAACCTAACCTAACCTAACTTGAGTATACTATAGTGAGTGAAAATAGCAGTATTATTTTTAGACAGAAGTATAGGGCCTATTTCACGTGGTTCATGACTCGCATCGTCAAAATCGCATCGCATTCAGATACGATTCGTCTGTGTGTGTCTGCCCCTTTGCTGAGAAAGCCCCAGAAAAACTGCAACCCCATCACAAGACAAATGATTTTGCACCTGACTGACCTTGAATGGTTGCACAGAATCAAAAATCCGAGTTGCACGTGCATAATGCATCACACACACACACACACACACACACCACGTGACGTGCCAAACACAAACTATGTATGCGCACGTGCGATAGAAAAACACGTCACGTTTTTTAAAAATGTTACATGTATTATATTGTAGACAGAAGAAAAATGGTGTTTTACGTCCTCTCGGTCTGGAACAGACACATAAGGGACATTTGTAAATAGAAAGATAGTGGGAACGATATTGGAGGCAATACCCGGAGGCAGTGCGACACCAGTAAAGTCCAGAACTTTTAACAATACAGATACAATTGCGTCGCCGACTATATATTGTAGACATTTGTAATTAGTATGTTTTAGCCTACGTGATTATATTATGCAATGTTGTTGGGTTTTTTTGTTTTTTTTTGTTTTTAAAGACACGCATAGGCCTTTATTCTCGTCGCTATATACTCCCGTTGGTATGGAACTGGGAACACAAAAAACGATCTCGTTTTCAATTAGAATGCCTGGTTGCATCTTCATTTTCGAATTGCTGGTACTTCAAGCGTTTCTGCGCTTTTCATCTATCGATGTCCATCTCCATAAATTATGACAAATATTATGTAATATTGTGCAATGTTTTGTATTGAGCAAGGTATGGGTGATTTTATGTGCAGGCGCACAGATCCTGGCACAGTGCCTTCTCTATAATCTTTGTATCTACAGTGTATCATTTGCATAATGCTTTATAATGTTGTCTTTTTAATGTACAAATTGCAGTCGTTCCCACTTGCAATGTCTCTTATCAGAGATAATAAAGTTGTGTTTGAGTTTTTGAGTTGAAGTGAGTAGTAGCAAAGACTGTATAGGGGAAGATAAGCATCCGGTCACTTTTCCCTATATGAGTAGTGAGGACAGAAACACTGGTTATGTCCCTTTGAAACGTGACACATTTTACACGTCGATAGGCCAGTTGAATTCTCCGTTCAAGTTCCAGTCTGAGTTTTTGGATAGCCTCCACTGTGAATAGTGTACTGTCGCCACTAGCGATAACTCTATCAGCCCGGTTCGCCGAGCTCTTAAGTTGTCCATCTTACCCTTTTAGAATATATTTGGTAGTAGTGCATAGTAGCTTAAAATTATAGCTATGCAAAGAGGAGAAGAAAAGGTATTGGAACAGCAGTGGTGGTGGTGGTGGTGGTGGTGGTGTAGAACTGAAGAAGAAGAAAAAGAAAGATGGTGAGGATGGAAGGACAAAAATGGAAGGGGGAAAAAGAACAACGGAGGAGGAAGAGGAAGAGGGGGGGGGGGGGGGGGAAAGAAGAGTACGAGCAGATAAGAAAGAAAGAGAGGAGGAGCAAAAGGAAGAAGAAAGACAAAGAACCCTAACCAGATCCGACAGATCCTGGCACAGTGCCTTTTTTCACCCTTTGATGATGTTTCCCCTCTTTACTCGGCTATAATGAGCAAACCCAGGGCCGGATCTAAGGGAGGTTTCCTGGTTTCCGGAACCCACCCCTCCCCCACCCACCCTCTACCCCAAGCATGTACAATATTTTATATTATTGGGCGATTTTATGTGCAGGCGGGTAGACCAAGGGTGAAAAGTAAGGCAATTTCTCGATTTTTGCCATAATAATCCCTAATTTTGCAAACTGTTCCGGAGGCTTCGCCCCCTGCGCCCCCAAATGGACACTGCCCCCCTCAACCCGGAACCGATGCAGCTCCCTGGATCCCCGGCGGAACCCCCACCCACCCACCCACCCACCCTATGAATAACTTGGTCCGGCCCTGAAACCTGTCGAGTTTGACAAGCAGGTTGAAAGTTTGGTTGTGAGTGTTGGTAGCTTGCTATTTTAAACTCGGAAGTAACATTTCGGAAGGGATATCAAAGATATTCTAAAAGGGTAAGATGGATTACGAGCTCGGCGAACCGGGCTGATAGAGTTATCGTTAGTGGGGCCAGTACACTTTTAACAGTGGAGGCTATCCAAAAACTCAGACTGGAACTTGAACGGAGAATTTAACTGGCCTATCGACGTGTAAAATGTGTACTGTTTCAACGGGGCATAACCAGTGTTTCTGTCCTCACTACTCATAATATAGGGAAAAGAGACCGGATGTTTATCTTCCCCTGTACAGTCTTTGCAACTTGCTTGTCTAGAACTTGAAAAACTCTCCGTGACAAGCCAAGCCAAGCCAGAAAATAAATTCTTGTAGGCCTACTCGCGGGAAATAACTTGTCTGAGCGATTTATCTCTTGCTTGACAGAGTAAGCTCCCTTGTGCGTTACGAACTCAAGAAGTTGACATTTCTCATTTTACCGGCTGACTGAAAATCTGTGAAAGACATCTGTCAAAGATCGTCTTGATTTTCTTTTCCGTTTAGTGCTCTTTGTTTTCTTTCTTTCTTTCTTCCAAAGCTGACTCGACGGCGCCAGAGTTCTTGACGGGATCATTCTTATCAAGACAAAACGTCCCGCACAAAAATGGAAAGCCTACAAATTCTGGCAGACGACTTTTACGGATTCGGTGTAGCACCTCAGTTAGCAACTCCCCCATCCAGAAATACCCCCGACGTTGTAGGGAAGCGTTTCAAAAATACTCCAAAAAGTATCCCAAAGTAATATTACCTTTTTGTGTTCTTCTTACTTCCGATTGTTTATGTATTATATTAATATATAAAACATATTTGAAAATTAAGATAGCGCTTCATTACTCTGCTTGGCAGTTCGTCACTATTATTGTCTGTGCACTTTTGTCTTTAAGATAGGGCTTTATGTAAGTTTTCTTGTTGCCCTATCTAATGATCATTGTTGACTTTCAGAAATGAAATGCTATTTAAAACCCTTTCAACGCTAGCCTCAGTCAAATTTTACCATTAAACTTACCCGGGTAGAGAAAATATTTTGTCTGCAATATTGGGGATTCCTCTGTGACATGCATAAAATAGGGTATATCCTTACCTCCCAATATTGAAAACAAAAGGTCACTGGATACCAGACCCTCATTTGATGCCTTTCAGTAATCATTGTGGTGCCAAGAGGAGACAGTGGCGATGAAAGGGTTAAAAACATTAATTAAACCATCCCAAAGTGTCCTGGGCCTGTATTCACGTTGAGATAGCATGAGACTTAGCATGATGCTAACTTAGAAGCTCTTCCAATGTCCTATAGGATCCTGTATTCACGTTGAGATAGCATGAGACTTAGCATCATGCTAACGTAGAAGCTCTTCCAAAAGTCCTATTAAATCCTATAGGACATTGGAAGAGCTTCTAAGTTAGCATCATGCTAAGTCTCATGCTATCTCAACGTGAATACAGATCCTGGTTTGCTCCAGGGGACTTTTAAAAAAAAAAATCCCATTTTTGTAGTCTCGGTTCTATAAGAACGGGACTACTTTGGAAGGCCTATGTGTGTGTGTGTGTGTGTGTGTGTGTGTGTGTGTGTGTGTGTGACCGAAATGTGTTCCACTTCATAGCGCCTAAACCACTGAACCAATCTGAATTAAACTTGGCTGAGCTGTTCCTTAGTGTACCTAGATGCTGCACGTGCATACATTATTGCTGTCGTGACCTTGACCTTGACGTATGACCTTGAAACCCCAAGCTCTTTAATGGGCCATATCTTTTACTCCGTTGGACTTACAGTCTTCAAACTTGGCATGTAGGTACATTGGGGTTGTGGCCATTCTCTCATCGGTAGACTTTCAAAGTGGTTGGGGTCTACAAATGGGTGTTTTAGTCATATTTTCCACATGTTTCTTGACAGAAGCACTTCATATTTTGTGTGGCAGTATATCACCTAGAGTATAAAGCACATGAGCATAAACTATTGATGTGCTGACCTTGACATTAAAATTTGACATTAAAAACCGAAATTTCCTTCTTTGCGCTGTATATTTCATGTCTATGTACTATATATCGTGGACTAGAAGAAAACATCCCTTCAAATTT
>CM065700.1:33200120-33212620 GCA_017654935.2 Phymorhynchus buccinoides | reverse complement strand
ACTAGGGGCTTATCACGCGATTTTCTTACTTGGGCGTAATGAGAGAGAGAGAGTGATGGTAGGACCACTCACTGTCTCTCTCTCTTTCTTTATCCCCAACTAATAATATAGAGAGGATTAGCCCCACACGAGCGTCATGCCCTCTGGCGTGAGAAAAATCGCACTAAGTCTCTCATTGGCGACTGCATGCACACTGTTTACTTCCAACTCACTCAGGCAGTTGTGGGAATAATTACAGCCAATGCTTGCTGACATTTTGGGGGTCTATGAAGTGCTAGAATTCTCAAGGACCCTTTAAAAGAATGCACAGGGGGCCCCAGGGATGCACTTGAAAAATTCTTTTTTGAGCATTCGCAATGCCGACCACTTCAGTGGGACCCTCTATCCCGCCTCTAGGACCCTCTATGCTGTAAGTGAAGGAATCCCTGGGACCCCTTGTTTTGCGGGACGATTGGGAGCCCTGTGACAGTGAAGCCGGCACACAGCCACAAGTAGTTGAATAGAGTTCACAGCTGAAATTTCTAGTTCCAAATATAAAGGTTGGGTTAGTTTAACGGGCGGTGGGGGGAGAGCGTATCGGCTTTATACACGGGGAACAAACCAAGCACGGTATAAAAAAATTTTATGTTCTGGAGCACTGTCTTAGCAAAAAAGGCCGACTTGATCAGAATTTAAAAGGTTATAGTTTGAGACGGCTTTATATAGGGACAAGCTCTCGCAGCATGTCTACTTGTTATTTAATTAATAGCATGGCTCTGACCAATGTCATTACGTCATTTGTGTGACAATTAGCAGCGTAATTAGCAATCATCAGTCATGAATGCCAACTACAGTGGAACTACAGTATTATAATTACCTCCCGTACAAGACCCCTCCCTTATAAGACCTCATTTTGGATGATTTTTGAAGGTCTTATAAGGGAGGGGTCTTGTAAGGGAGGTAATTATAATACTGACAAAGAAGGGCAATGGCTCAGAGAAGTAGGTCTTATGTGGGAGGGAGTCTTATATTGGGAGGTCTTATAAGGGAGGTTCCACTGTACTACTACTACTACTACTACTACTACTACTACTACTACTACTACTACTACTACTACTACTACTACCACTACTACTACTACTACTACTACTACTACTACTACTATACTACTACATCATCATCACACAGTCGTGGTAATAATGCTTTGGATATTTTGTCTTTTTCTACCACGGATATAATTTTTCCCCCTTAATATTTTTTGGGTCTTTTTTAATATCATTCCTTTATTTATTTATTTATTTACTTGTTTATTTATTCCTTTATTATTTATTCATGTATTATCTATTTATTATGTATTACTTTGACGGGTTCTCTCGTGAAAATGTTATTAAATCTCTCGTGAAAATGTGGTTTTAATAACATGGTTATCTAATAACATACTTGTGGCGGTGCCATAGCCGATGAGGTTTAACCGAGGCGTGGTTACCGCTACAGCGATCTGTATTAATTATTTAAAAAATCGGGACTTCACTGGTGTTGCACTGCCTCCGGGCATTGCCTCCAGTATTGTTCCAACCATATTTTGTATTTACAAATGCCCCATACGTGTCTGATTCAGACCAGGAGGACGTAAAACTCCATTTTCTCTCTCTCTCGTTTTAATAACCTTAGAGAGAACATTGTGTCAAAAGCAACATGTTGCATTTAGAAGGGAAAAAAAACAAACCAACCGCTTTTTGTGTCCAGACCCCTGTGTGCAGTCTGTATCTTTCTCCTTTCGTCTGTAATTTATTTCAATGTGCTTGTTTCTTGTCTGTCTGTTATTAGTTTGTTTTGGGTGCCTTTCTTTTTAGGTTTACTTGTTTGTTTTTGTTCCCTTACCTTTTTAGGTTTTGTTTTTTTTTTGTTTTTGTTTGTCAGTATGGCATTTTGTTCGGAGAAAGCAGGCATTTCCTTTGCCAATGTGCGGGGCTCTGAGTGTCGTAAATTCGCATCACCTCCCTCCACCTCCTTCCAAGCCACCACCCCTCCTCCTCCTCTCCTTCCTCCGCCTCTCTCCTCAGGCCTCCTCCTCCGCCTCCTCCTTCCTCCTCTCTACTCATTCTCCTCCTCCTCCTCTTAATCTCCTTCCTCCCCCGCCCTGCTCCTCCTTCCTCCTCCTCCTCCTCTCTCCTCCCCTCCCTCGCATGTACTTCATTCTGTTATGCACACCAAACTGTGCCTCTCACCTTCACTTTGACGCACACGTACACCGCATCCGTACGTGTACATGTACGCACGCACGCACACGCGTGGCGCGCGCGCACGCACACGCACGCTACGCACGCATACGCGCGCACGCGCACGCACGCACGCTACGGCACGCACGCCGCACACACACACACGACACACACCACACACACACACACACACACACGCGAGCGCGTAATGTATGCCACGCGCATCACACACACCGCACGCACACACGCACGCGTATACACACACAGTGTGACGCGCACACACACACACACACACCGTACACGTTCGCACGTACATACACATACATTATGCACACACGCGCGGCCACACACACACACACACCACACACACACACACACACACACAGAGACACGAGAGAGAGAGAGTGTTTGTGTGTGTAGCGCTGCGCGCGCGCGCGTTTGTGCATGTGTTTGTGACTGAGAGCTAGCTAGAGAGAGAGAGAGAGAGAGAGATGACGAGAGAGAGAGAGAGAGAGAGAGAGAGAGATGAGAGAGAGAGAGAGAGATGAGATAGTACACGTTCGCACGTTAACGCAATATGCACACACGGACACGCGCGGACACACACACACACACACACACACAACACACACACACACACACACACACACACACACACACACACACAACTAAGTACTGTACCCACATTGTATACACAACAAAACCATACGGTCGTGCTCTCATTCTCTCTTTCTCTCTTATACCTGGTTTTCTCTCAAGTAATGTTGGAAGGTAAATAATGTATCTCTCGTGTGGAAACTCTTCACTGTGCTCACTGTTGGAATACTAACAGATGTTAGTCTTTAGCCAGAGCCATATATATATAACTTATTGTGGTAAACACACGTGCACACGCGCGTGCGCACACACGCAGATAAACAAACACACACACACACGCACAACGCACACTCACACTCACACTCACACACACACACGCACGCACGCACGCTGAACGCACGCAACGCACGCACGCACACGCACACACACACACACACACACACACACACACACACACACAACAACTTAACTAAACACTGACACCACTCGCACAACCACAAACCCTTCACTCTCTCTCTCTCTCTCTCTCTCTCTCTCTCTCCTCTCTCTCTCTCTCTCTGTCCTCTCATCTCTCTCTCTCTCTCTCTCTCTCTCTCTCTCTCTCTCCTCTCTCTCTCTTTCTCTCTCTCTCTCTCAGTCACAAACACACACACAAACACGCGCGCGCGCGCGCGCGCATCAGACACACACACACACCACACACACACGCACACACACCGCGCACAACAACGCACACACGCGCGACACGCCACGCACACACGCGTCGCGCACGCACACGCACGCACGCACACACACGCACGCACAGCACACACACACACACACACACACACACACACCACACACACCACACACACGCACACACACACACACTTATGTTTCTATAATCTCTCTGTTTGTTTCTGTCTCTGTCTATTTGTCTGTCTCTCTCGCTCTGTCTCCCTGTGTCTGTATCTGTCTCGGTCTTTCTGTCTCTGTCTCTCAATCTTTCCAACTGTCTCTGTCTCTCTCACTCACTCACTCACCCATTATCTCTCTCTCTCTCTCTCTCTCTCTTCCTCCTCTCGTCCTCTCTCTCTCTCTCTCTCTCTCTCTCACACACACACACACGCACGCACACACGCACGCACACACACACACACACACACACACAACACACACACACACACACACACACATACACACACACCACACAAACATCACACACACACACACACACACATACACACCCACTCACACACACTCACTCAACTTTTGCTCACATACACTTGTATTTTTTATATCTCTCCTTCTCCCTTTGTTTTAAAAAATATTCTTGGCAATTCACTCAGAAAACGTTCAGGGAAATTGGCTTAAAAAAATTTGTTTCAGGTGGTCTCATCATCTCATTTCCCCCCCCTACCCCCCTCTCTCTGGTGGTGCGATTAACGTCCCAATCGGTCAGAGAACCTTATGGACGGTAAAATCTGGATGGTCTCATCTGTTATTCCCTACCCCCCTCCCCACACTCTCTCCCGCCCCCTATCCCAACCTTATTGTCCATCCACATTTCGATTACAGAGCTAGAGTGATATCGATTATTTAAAAATATTCTTGGCAATTCAGCAGAAAACGTTCCAGAGAAATTAGCGAAAATCTTCTCTTCAGGTAGTCTCATCTGTTATTCCCCCCCCACCCTCACACCCTCTCCCACCGCTCTCCCCAACCTTATATCCATCCACACACAGAGCTCTAGAGTGACAATCGATTATTTAAAAATATTCTTGGCAATTCAGCAGAAAACGTTCCAGAGAAATTAGCGAAAATCTTCTCTTCAGGTAGTTTCATCTGTTATTCCAAACCCCACACCCCCACTCCCACTCTCCATGCCCCTAACCCCAACCTTATATCCGCACACAGTGTGACATCGATTATTTAAAAAAACAAATTGGCAATTCAGCAGAAAACGTTCCAGAGAAATTAGCGACAATCTCCTCTTCAGGTGGTCTCATCCTGTCATTCCCCACCACCCCCTCACCCACTCTCCCTGCCCCTAACCCCAACATTATATCCGCACACAGTGTGACATCGATTATTTTAAAAAATATTCTTGGCAATTCAGCAGAAAACGTTCCAGAGAAATTAGCAAAAATCTTCTCTTCAGGTAGTCTCATCTGTTATTCCAAACCCCACACCCTCTCCCACTCTCCATGCCCCTAACCCCAACCTTATATCCGCACACAGTGTGACATCGATTATTTAAAAAAACAAATTGGCAATTCAGCAGAAAACGTTCCAGAGAAATTAGCCAAAGTCTTCTCTTCAGGTAGTCTCATCTGTTATTCCAAACCCCACACCCCCACTCCCACTCTCCATGCCCCTAATCCCAACCGTATATCCACACACAGTGTGACATCGATTATTAAAAAAATAATACTCTTGGCAATTCAGCAGAAAACGTTCCAGAGAAATTAGCCAAAGTCTTCTCTTCAGGTAGTCTCATCTGTTATTCCAAACCCCACACCCCCACGCCCACTCTCCATGCCCCTAACCCCAATCTTATATCCGCACACAGTGTAACATAGATTATTTTAAAAAACAAATTGGCAATTCAGCAGAAAACGTTCCAGAGAAATTAGCGACAATCTTCTGTTCAGGTGGTCTCCGGCGTCGAAATTAAGTGAGTCCAGCAGGAGCTCTGGACTAACGAGCCCCACTGTGGTGCCATTGTGGTGCAAGTGAGCATCGCGCGTGCGTTATTTTTGGCGCACTTCACGTCCATGCAAGGAGGACCCAGTGGAGACAATGCTGTAATAATGCTGTAATAGTCATTGTTAATACTCAAACCTTTGCAGTATGTGCACTGACGTTTTGGTAGTTCTGCATAATAGGGTAGCGATCAAGGTGAAGGTCAAGGTGAAGGTGAAGGTCAAGGACGTCGGTAGACCTTGAAAATGGTCAGGGTCTATAAATTCGTGTCTTAGCCATATATATCTTTCACATTTTTTGCTGGACAGAATCGCTTTAAACTCTGTATGGGTGGTGTTTCACCTTGAGTAGAAGATGCCCTTCTTCTTCTTCTTCTTCTTCTTCTTCTGCGTTCCCAGGCCATATGGCCATAATGGATAAGATACGTATGTGTCCGGTTGTCATTTTCACTGATCTTCCCTCTGCGTACAGTCGACAAATTCCGATTTCGGAGGAACTCGAAGGAGAAAAATTATTTTAAAGGCAGGAGAATGGGCCAATAAGTCAGAAAGATAGTAGATGACAGAAAGCAAAGGGAAAAAGGCAGAGTCAAAGACAGTGGCAGATTAGTGGAAGTTACAAGCACAGAACTACCAGAAGGTGGCGGAACTATTTTTACGAAAGACCCCCCGGTATCCCCACGGGGATAGAAGATGCCCTAACATAGACTGTTGGCGTTCTGACTTTGACCTTGAAGTTTGACCTTCAAAACCGAAATGTTCTTCTTGAGGTGGTGTATCACAGTGCAGGATTGGTCCCATAAAAAACCCTATTAACGTGTTGACCTTGATATTGAAGTTTGACTTTGAAACCCGAAATTTCTTCTTGAGGCCATATCTTTCATATTGTTGGACTTAACAATGTTCAAACTAATAATGATTTGCAATATTGGGTACCAATGAAGGTCAATGTCAAGGCCAAGGACCTAATGCCTTGGAGGTGTCAACGTGGTTTTTTTGGCCATATCTTTCACATTTTTTCAGCTACAGGCTTCACAGTTGGCAGGTTGGTAGACTGCCTCAAGGTCGTATGTGGTGCAAAGTATTGCTTATCCTTGACTTTTGAACTTCTCTTTTTTTTACCTGTGTTTACACCCAAGAAACTATATTATATTCTTTATCCCCCATGATCTAAAGAATGTAGTTGGAGATATTTAAAAGCCACTTGACCTTGACCTTTACATTTGACCTTGACGCTATTGCATGATGACGGTCTAGCCGAATAAAAGTGCCCATAATTTCAAAACTGTTGGCGGTAGATCAATAACCCTATAATAATTATATTCATGATGAGCATCGCAGCGGAAACCCAGTGGAAGACATTTTGAAGGGGCCAATAGCACAGTGCGAGTGAGAGCTGAGGGCCTCCGAAAAGAAATGCTCATAGTTTCAAAACCGTTGTCGTTAGACCCATGTAACCATATATATTCGTGATCAGCATTAACAGGGGGATGCAGTGGAAGACATTTGAAGGGGCCAATAGCACAGTGCGAGTGAGAGCTGAAGGGTTCCGAAAACAAATGCTCATAATCTCAAAACCGTTGGCGTTAGACCCATTAAACCATATATATTCGTGATCAGCATTAACTGGGGAATGCCGCGGAAGACATTTTGAAGGCGCCAATAGCACAGTGAGAGTGAGAGCCGCCGAGGGGGCTCCGTAAACATAGACTACAATGGGAGACATTTTGAAGTGCTCTCCTGGCAACTGCTATTCTAAAGACCTGTGCTGGGGAAAAGCTGCCGCAAAAGTGAAGCGAGCGCAGGGCGTAGCAACCGCGGGGTGTTGCTGCTAGTGGAAAATATAAAAAAAAGTAATGGGAGAAAGGAACGTTTTGCTAGAGCATACCAACATTTTGTTCTTTTCCAAATTCAATACTTTATCTTATATATATTTTCGAAATATGTCTGTCTGTGTGTCTGTCTGTCCGTGTGTCCCTTTTGCACGGCCACAGTTCTCAACCGATCGACACCAAATTTGGCATCAAGCATCCTAGGCACCCTCCGAAGGTCTTGCCGTCCTTACTTTTCGGAAAACTATAATTATGCTCTTTTTTTTGTTTTTCTGAAGCCACACACACACACACACACCGTTCTATGCATTTTGTCCTGAACCTTCACCACACCCCACCCCTGTTCCGTTTTCTTCTTTGTATATTAATTTTCTTCTTTGTATCTTTCTTCTTTGTATCCCCTATACAGACCTTGAACCGTTTCCTTTAGTGCACTCTTCATTCAGTGCTCTCTCTCTCTCTCTCTCTCTCTCTCTCTCTCTCTCTCTCTCTCTCTCTCTCTCTCTCTCTCTCTCTCTCTCTCTCTCTCTCTCTCTCTCTCTCTCTCTGTGAATAGGCCTAGCCTAAATGAGGCTTTATACCGAACATTCTCTGCCCCTGTCCCATGCCCTGACATGCGAACGCCACCTACTGAAGAGTATCGCCCTTGCCTGTCAGGAACTAGAATAGTAGTATATATAGCCCACAGAAAATTATCTGCTCCTGACTCGTCACCAGGGGGCATCGGCAGTTCGGGCCTAGAATTATCGCCCTTTCGTGTCGTCAAGGAGTAGTATAAAGCCTCATTCTGATCCTTGTAAACAAAATAAAAGTATAATTATGAAGTCTGAAATATAATGGACACTACATTGAATATATTAGCATCCATGGAAATTATGAACTCTCTCTCTCTCTCTCTCTCTCTCTCTCTCTCTCTCTCTCTCTCGCTCTGTCTCTCTCTCTCTCTGCGCGCGCACGCACACGCACGCACACACGCACACACACACACACACACACACACACACACACACACACACACACACACACACTCTCTCTCTCTCTCTCTCTCTCTCTCTCTCTCTCTCCACTGATTCACCTGTCTTCCCTTCTCGGGCTCGTCCGCACCTGCACACTTACTTATGATAAACAGCACCCCCCTCCTGAGTTGTCTCTCTTATCGACGATCCTTCATTATGAGGGGGGGGGGAGAGAGAGAGAGAGGGGGAGGGAGGAGGAGAGAGAGAGGAGAGAGAGAGAGAGCGTGAGAGAGAGAGAGGGCGAGAGAGGAGAGAGAGTGAGGCGAGAGAGAGAGAGAGAGAGAGAGAGAGAGAGAGTGGAGAGAGAGAGAGAGAGAGAGAGAGAGAGAGAGAGAGAGAGAGAGAGCGGGAAGAGAGAGAGAGAGAGAGAGAGAGAGAGAGAGAGATGGAAGTGAGAGAGAGAGATAGGGGGGGGGGAGAGAGAGAGAGAGAGAGAGGGAGAGGGTGGGTGAGACGGAGAGAGAGAGAGAGAGAGAGTGGGCGAGAGAGAGAGAGTGGCGAGAGAGAGAGAGACGGCGAGAGAGCCAAGAGAGAGAATGGGCGAGAGAGCGCGCGCGAGAGAGAGAGAGAGAGAGAGGGAGAGAGAGAGAGAGCATGAGAGAGAGAGTGAGTGGAGTGAGAGAGAGACAGAGAGAGAGAGGAGGGCGAGAGAGAGAGAGAGAGAGTGGGCGAGAGAGAGAGAGAGAGGGAGGGAGCGAGGAGAGAGAGAGAAAGAAAGTGGAGCGAGAGAGAGAGAGGGGGGGAGGAGGGGGGGGCGCGGCGCGCGCGAGATCTGAGAGAGAGAGAGAGAGAGAGAGAGAGGGGGGGGGGGGGGGGGGTTAGGGGAGGGGGGGGGGTTAGACAGAGTAGGGCATAATTTATATTTCTTCGTTATACCATGGACAATATATCGGGTAAATATAGGATCCATGGTTATACTGAGAGAGACGATTAAACATTTTAGCTTCTTCGTTATACTGTCCGCCGCCTTCAACGTAATACTGTACTAAATCTGTTGTTACACGTAGTACATAATTATATTTCTCTTCTTGTGCTGAAATTCGCCCTTTCTTTCGGTGTTGCTCTGTTGCTCTGTTGCACGCTCTGTGTCTCTCTGTCACCCTCCGCTCCCTCTGTGTTTGTCTGATGGTCTGTCTGTGTGCTGTGTACGGTTCTCTTGACTGTCTTCCTGTGCACGCAACTGTGCAAGCATCCCAAAACGAAGCCGTTTCCACCACGGTTCTGTACTTCCATTCCTTCTTCTTCTTCTTCTTCTTCTGCGTTCCCAGGCCATATGGCCATAATGGGTAAGGTGCGCTGGGCTCCCAGGGACCCCCGTTTGGGGGTCTATGAGGTAGTAACATTCCAAAGGACCCTCTAAAAGAATGTACAGGGGGTCCAAGGGATGCACTAGAAAGTTGTTTTAGCATTCGCAGTGCCACTGGGACCCTCTATCCCGCCTCTAGGACCCTCTATTGTGTAAGTGAAGGAGTCCCTGGGACCCCTTGTTTTGCGGGACGATTGGGAGCCCTGTGCGTATGTGTCCGGTTTTCAGTTTCGACTGGTCTCCCCGCTGCGTACAGCGCATTCCGCTGCGTATTCCGATTTCGGAGGGGCTGAAAGGAGAAAATGTTTTTGGAAGATTACCAAAAAAAAGGCAGGAAGATAGTAGATGATAGAAAGCAAAGGGAAAGAGGCAGAGTCAAAGAGAGTGGCAGATTAGAGGAAGTTACAAGCACAGAACTTCCAGAAGGTGGGGGAACTATTTGAAGTGCGACAAGAAACTCGTCGAGATCACCAGAAAGACAGCCTTTTGAAGGATCGGAACGCTCACTTTGCTCTGGTTTCCTAGAAATCAAACCGTCACTAAAACGGCGGTTCCTCCTTGGCGGAGACGCCGGATTGAGAAGCCATTTTGGGAGGGGTGGGTGGAGGCCACTCAAGAGTGGTTGGAGCTGTTTCTTCTTTGTAGTGCAGTAAAAAACAAAAAGGAGCTATTTCCTTTATTGAGCGAAACTGGTAAACTGTACAACAGTTAAAAAAAAGAAAAAAAGCTTGTATTGTGAAGATTTCGTGCAAACGATTTGGTTTGACTCAGGCGGCCATTAGAAAATACAAGGTACTTGCCTCAGTCAAGTGCCTTGTCTTTGACTGAAAGAATTTGACTTCCAGCACCTCCGCCAAGGAGGAATCGCCCATTTGATGGTTTGATTTCTAGGAAACCGGAGCAAAGTGAGTGTTGCGATCACTGTAAAGGGTGTTTTCCTGGTGATCTCGACGTGTTTCTTGCTTAAAAGCACTCATCCGTCAGTGTGTCCTTTTAACAAACTCACCAGTTAGTTAGTTAGGTCGTTAGCTAGTGGCTTAGCTGGCTCACCTGCCAAAATAACCAAGGAAAGGTCCCTTGGTATAATTTGTCACAGACCAGGGGGCCGTTTCACAAGGGCTAACGTTACGTAGCGTGCGCGCAAATCGGCAAAAACGGTACTAAGAAACACCTCTTTTGCCGACGTTTGTCGAAAACGTTTTGTGGCTGTGATCGAGGTAGCAAGCGACAAACTATCTGAAGGATCATGGGAAATATTAATACTTCCGGCTTTTTTTAAATTTTGTATCTCGCCTGACGAGACTTGAACTTTAAACATGGAAGACCAAAACAACAAGCTTGCCACAGCAAATAGTCTTTAGTCTATCGTGACAAAATACGGGATGGTTTTAGCAACGAGATAAACGTAAGTGTTTTGGAGTGCTCTTTCTTAATTTTCATCATGTTAGATAGTGCAAATTTAATTTTCTGCACACAAATAGACGTGGGTGAAATCGAAAACTTTGTACAAACTGACAGAGAGGTATGATTTGTCTCCCTTATGATAGCAACCCTTTTCTCTCTCTCTCCCAAAAATGAAGAGTAAGCTTAAAGAGTTATCTGACCTTAGCAAACGTGTAGGGTGTTTCTTAGGCCCCGTTTGACGTAAGCGTTATTCGCGCGGCGACCGTTATCTAGAGAAACTCCACCCTGTTCTAATGTAGCTATCAGTACAAAGAGAGTTTGCGTTGGTGCTTTCCCTAGAGCAAGCAACACGTGTGTAATTAACGGTCCTAATTTATCGTTGGATTCTTTATGGTTTTTGCACTTAAGTGCATTTTTTGGAGGCATTTTATTTTACCGTTCACTGCCTCTGTCTCTTTGATTTTCCCATTCTCTCTCTCTCTGTGTCTCTCTGTCTCTGTCTCTGTCTGTCTGTCTCTCTCTCTCTCTCTCTCTCTCTCAATGTCTCTCTCTCTCTCTCTCTCTCTCTCTCTCTCTCTCTCTCTCATCTCTCTCTCTCTCTCTCTCTCTCTCTCTCTCTCTCTCTCTCTCTCTCTCTCTCTCTCTCTCTCTCTCTCTCTTTGAACCATTTGAGTTTGTTTTATATTTATTTTATTTAGTCACTTATTTCATTATTTTAGAGGACCCGATGACTGAAAAGAAGCAGTTATCTATGCTTACTCAGTTTATCCTCATTAAACATTTCGAGTCTCGCCTCTCTCTCTCTCTCTCTCTCTCTCTCTCTCTCTCTCTCTCTCTCTCTCTCTCTCTCTCTCTCTCTCTCTCTCTCTCTCTCTCTCTCTCTCTCTCTCTCTCTCTCTCTCTCTCTCGTTCCATGTATCTCTCTAACCTAAAAACAGACTCAGCCATAACAAAACCACATGGATGTTGAAACATCACAGACCCCTCTCCCCCACACCCACACACACACACACACACACACTCCACCTAATCACGTACGAACAATCTTAATGACAAAGGGACTTGATAATCTGTGGCCCGAAGGCCGCTGCGATGTGTTTTTTAGTTACGCTTCAAAGCCAGTGTAATGAACGATGCTCTCCAAGATCAAGTGCAGTTCATTAACAACTTACCTGCAGCAGGTAATGCCAGGTACAGGTAGTTAGGTAGTCAGCTTCTTCTTCTTCGGGGGTGGGGGGGGTGGGTGGGGGGTGGGGGGGGGGGGTTAAGGCAGGGAGAGTCGGCCAATAAGGCATAAACGATAGTAGACGACAAGCAGGAGTATTCCTGATGACAGTAAGCAAAAGGAAAAAAAAGGCAGAGTCAAAAGAGAGAGTGGTAAATTAGAGGAAGTTACAAGGGTGAGGTGCCATTTCGCCCTGTCAAGGCGAAACGAAACTCCATTAGTTGGGCAGTGGCAGTGC
>CM065700.1:33180120-33190120 GCA_017654935.2 Phymorhynchus buccinoides | reverse complement strand
ATTTTCTATGGATTTTTTTTTAAAAATTCATCATTTAACTCTTGTGATCTTTGTTTTACGATGTTTAACTTTCTCTGTTATTTACACAAAACAACATCGTTTAACTCTTGTGATCTGGTTTTACGATCCTTAACTTTGTTATTTACTAAACAAAAAAACCAAAAATAATATAACTCTTGCGATCCGGTTTTACGATGTTTAACTTTCTCTGTTATTTACCACAAAAAAAAATCGTTTAACTCTTGTGATCTGGTTTTACGATCTTTAACTGTTATTTACTATATCCTTTCTTACACACACACACACACACACACACACACACACACACACACACCACACACACACACACACCACACACACCACACAAACACACACACACACACACACACACCACACACACACACACACACACACACACACACCATTGGTTAACTCTATGGAACTGGTTTTACGATCTTTAACTTTGTCTGCTATTTACTAAAAACATGATTTAACTCTTGTGATCTGGATTTACGATCTTGAACTTTGTTATTTGCTATAACAAAAAAATCATAGGACTCTTTTGATCTGGTTTTACGATGCTTAACTTTCTCTGTTGTTTACAACAAAAACAACAACAACATCATTTAACTCTTGTGATCTGGTTCTACGATCTTTAACCTTGTCTGTTATCAGTTTACTGAAAACGTAATTTGACTGTTGTGATCCTGGTTCTACGATCTTTAATCTTGTCTGTTATTTACTACCAAAAATCATTTAACTTTGTCTGTTTTTTACTATGAAAACAACAACATCATTGAACTCTTTTGATCTGGTTTTACGATCTTTAACTTTTGTCTGTCGGTTACAAATAAAAACGTCATTGGTGACCCAGCACCACGAAAGGGACATTAAGTCCCTGGGCTAGTTTCTCACAACAGGCCTGCAAAGACAACAAATCTATTTTTGGGAGTCAGTTTTGAGTTATTGGTATTTTTGTGTTCTCTGACATCTTATCTTTCATGTTTATAAAGGATAATCTTTAATATTGTCTCTAGATGGTCTTATAAGTGTCTTAAAAAAGTAGGTTAATACATTTTTTTCCCAGCTAGGCTAGACTTTCGACAGTGTTTTCTCAAAATGGCCGACACTCACCCTACTAACTGTAAACGCCCATAACTGTGGAATGAACAAAGATGCAAAAATAGTTCTTGTATCATTAGAAAGAAAACTGTTCTCCAGCATGCTAACACAGAAAGACAACTCTTTGTGTATCAAATGACGTCATTATGTCATTTGGGCCATGAAACTTTGTCTCTTGTACGACGTTTGATCTGTCTTCTGCCTATGTGAGAAATACCAAGAAATGTTGTTGATTCTGACAATTTTGCTCACTTTTATGTTTTCGCTCCCAGAGAGACTTGGGAGAGAGACAGACAGACAGACGGAAATAGATTTGAGGCAACGCTTATTCTTCCAATCTGTCCTTGATACATATAAACATAGAACAAACGCCAAACCCAAAACGCCAAACGCGGCAAGGCATTACTATACTTATGTATACATAGTGAACAGATGAAGAGCAAAGCAGGAGATGTGACCGAGAGGAGAGAGAGAGAGAGGAGAGAGAGAGATAGATAGAGAGAGGTAGAGAGAGAGAGAGGCAGAGGGAGAGAGAAGGGAGAGGGGGAGAGAGAGAGGGGAAGAGAGAGAGAGAGAGAGAGAGAGAGAGAGGAGAGAGAGGAGACGAGAGAGAAAGAGAGAGAGAGAGAGAGAGAGAAACTTGAAAACTTTGAACTTTATTTCCAACTTTATTTTTCGGGAAGAAGACGAGAGAGGAAGTGAGATGGAGAGAGACAGAGAGAGGAGGGAGGGAGAGAGAGAGGAGCGGGTGTGCGTAGAGGAGAGAGAGCGAGAGAGAAGAGAGAGATTGGAGGGCCTAGAGAGAGAGAGGGAGAGGGAGGTGGAGAGAGAGAGAGAGGGATGGGGAGAGGAGAGAGAGAGGGAGAGAGAGAGAGAGGAGAGAGAGAGTCGAGAAGAGAGAGAGGGGGGGGGGGGGGGTGGGGTTTTAAAAAAAATGTAAAAAGGGGGGGTATAGTTAAAAGGCGGGGGGGGGGGTAAAGACCAGACGCGTCGGCCCGGTCGGGCACTACACCAGTTTTTTGGTGCGACCAGGACCAGACATGGCAGACAGGACAGACAGACAGAGATAGTGAAATGAATAAGGGGAAGGAATTTCTCGTAATTAACTCCCTTTTTGCCAAAGTTATTTTATGGCACCTATTCGCCTAGCAAAGTGAAAGTAGCTAGCCGCCGACAACACAGATCCAAGTTCATCCTCACCAACGCCTCCCCGATAAACTTGTACCTGTATTGTCGTGGATGCTACTTTCACTTTGTATATAGGCGAATAGGTTGTCGTAAATAACTGTTGGCAAAAAAGGGAGTTAATTACGAGAAGTTCCTTTTTTCACCTTATTCATTTCACTATATTATCCTCTCTCGTAGCCTCACTGTTTCATCTTTGTTAGAGACAGTCCCCGTGGGGGATACCGGGGGAGTCTTTCGTAAAAAAAATAGTTCCCCCACTTTCTGGAAGTTCTCTGTGCTTGTAACTTCCTCTAATCTGCCACTCTCTTTGACTCTGCAGTTTTCCCTTTGCTTTCTGTCATCTACTATCTTTCTGACTTATTGGCCCATTCTCCTGCCTTTTTTTAAAAAAAAGTCTTCCAAATAATTGTTTCTCCTTTGAGCTCCTCCGAATCGGAATGTGTCCGGCTGTACGACAGCACCCAGGAGACCAGTGAAAAACCTAAAAAAAGTGGGGGACACATATGTAACCGGGAACCTTACCCACACAGACACAGTATGGCCTGTGAACGCATTAAGCCCCCTGGGAAGAAGAAGAAGAAGAAAGAAGAAGAAGAAGAAAGAAGTTAGAGACAGAGATATCTAGGACACAACAAGGATGCACTGGTTGCATTCTCGGTGTGGGAGTAATGATGTCAGGATAATGCGAATCGTTTTTCCAGAGGATCTCGCCGCCTTTGTAGGTAGAACAAGGCTGTGTTAACCCTTTCGCCGCCAGCCATTTTTCAGCCCAAAATTCCATTAAACTTACCTGGGAAGAGAAAAACAATCGTCTGCAATAGTGGGGATTCCTTTGTGGCATACGTATAAAGTAAGGCCTGTATCCTTACCTCCCCAAATTATGAAAATAGGCTCTTTGGATAACAGACCCTGGTTTGAGGCCTTTTAGTGACATTGGGTGTTAAATCATTGTCATTGGCGGTGAAAGGGTTAATTGTAATGTTCATTTATTATCGTAGCCGTTTTTTTAGTGCATGAGCAATTCTGAAAGTTATTTGTGTGTGTGTGTGTGCAATTTCCTCTGTGTGGATTAGACTTTGAGAGGAGTGAATGACTAGGAAAAAAGAAGTGCCTTGATGTTTTGTTCATAGTTCCCCCACCTTCTGGAAGTTCTGTCCTTGTAACTGCCTCTTCTCTGTCACTGTCTTTGACTCTGCCTTTTCCCTTTGCTTACTGTCATGTAGTACTATCTATCTGCCTTATCGGTCCATTCTCCTGCCTTTGTTTTCTCAAGACACTCTTACAAATATGTTTTCCGGTCGAAGAGCCTATTTCTTAGTTAGGCGCATAACCGCAGCATGATGCATCTGCGCACATAATTGACAGGAAACTGTCTGGGCGATCGACGAAGACATTTATTCTGTTTGCAAAATTTGTTCTGAACCATTATCTCTCTCTCTCTCTCTCTCTATCTCTCTCTCTATCTCTCTCGAGTCTCAATCTCTCTCTCTATCTCTCTCTCTCTCTTCTCTCTCTCTCTTTCTTCTCTCTCTCTCTCTCCTCTCTCTCATCTCTCGTCTCCTTCTTTCTCTCCTCTCTCTCTCTCTCTCTCTCTCTTCTCTCGTCGCTCCTTTGTACTTGAGATCTCTATTCTCATTACTCTTTAGTTCGCTCTCTTTTTTTTGAAATCTCTATTTGTTTGTTTGTGTTAACGGCATGTATGAAAAATGGCTACTCTATGTCAATACTTTTACCGTTGTAAAATAAAGGTTCATTATCATCATTATCTCTCTCTCTCTCTCTGTCTCTCTCTCTCTCTCTCTCTCTCTCTCTCTCGCTCTCTCTCTCTCACACTCCCTCTCTCTCTCTCTCTCTCTCTCTCTCTCTCTCTCTCTCTCTCTCTCTCTCTCTCTCTCTCTCTCTCCCTCCCTCCTCTCTCTCTCCCTCTCTCTCTCTCTCTACTCTCTCTCCCTCCCTCTCTCCCTCCCTCCTCTCTCTCTCTTCTCTCTCTCTCTCTCTCTCTCTCTCTCTCTTTCTTCTCTCTCTCTCCCTCCCTCCCTCTCTCTCTCCCTCTCTCTCTCTCTCTCTCTCTCTCTTCTCTCTCTCCTCCCTCTCTCTCTCCCTACCTCTCTCTCTTTTTCTCTCTTTCCCTCCCTCTCTCTCTCTCTCCCTCTCTCCCTCTCTCTCTCCCTCCCTCTCTCTCTCTCTCTCTCTCTCTCTCTCGCCTCTCTCTCTCTCTCTCTCTCTCTCTCTCCCTCTCTCCCTCCCTCTCTCTCTCTCTCTCTCTCTCTCTCTCTCTCCTCTCTCTGTGCTCTGTGTCTTTAAGATCATATTCTATTACTTTTAGTTCGCTTTCATTTCAGGCTGGCCCTTAAAGGTGGACTCTGACGGATGAGTTTTTGCAAGAAACACGGCGATATCACCAGAAAGACAGCCTTTTCAAGGATCGGATCACTCACTTTGCTCTGGCTTCCTAGAAATCAAACCATCAAAACGGCGATTCCTCCTTGGCGGAGATGCTGGAGATGGTAGCCATTTTGGATGGGGTGGGTGGAGAGCAATCCCATTGTGGTTGAAGCTTTGTCTGTTTTTGTAGTGCAATAAAACATTTTTGGAGCTGTTGCCTTTGTTGTGAGCGAAACTCCTTTAGATAAACTGCATAACATTAAAAATAATTAAATAAAAACGCGTGTATTGCGAATATTTCGTGCAAACGATTTTGTCTAAACTCAGGCGGCCATTAAAAAAAAAGAGACGCCCCACGCCTTCTCTTTCAGTGAAAGAATTTGACTTCCAGCACCTCCGCCAAGGAGGAATCGTCGATTTAACGGTTTGATTTCCAGGAAACCAGAGCAAAGTGAGAGTTGCGATCTCTGTAAAGGGTGTTTTCCTGGTGATCTCGACGTGTTTCTTACCCCAAAAAACTCATCCGTCAGGGTGGCCCTTTAAGTTATCAACCTGACATTCCTTAGCACGTAGCAACGATTAATCTTGAGGGAAAACAACCAACCACCAAACGGTTTCTATGGGAACGTAATTAATTAAATAGGGTGTTCATCGCGTTTCTAGGCATTCCATCCGACATAGCAACACAACGGTGTGAGTTTATATATTAGTAGTAGCTCAGAGAACGTGACGCAGATGAATTAGTAGCTGGACTGGAGTGGTCAGCCAGGTTTGTAGCATGTTTGTTTCCATTATGTTATGATTAGGTCACGAATGGGTGTATCTTTTCCTGGTATACAAGGATTTCCTGGTTTTTTTGTTTTTTTAAATGTTGCCAGAAAAGGAATTTCCTCTTTAAAAAAAAAAGAAGTCAAATAAGATCTTTGTGTGTCTACTGTATTTTTTCAAACATTTAAAATAAGGGTTTGTATGAATTGTGGGAAAAGGAAGTTATAATACCTTCATAAATCTTTTTTCTTTTCAGCTGCAGGGGGGACATTACCCCTAGACCCCGACCTTTCAGGTTTTTTTTCATTTTGTGTAGTTGCACATTATGTGTGTGTGTGTTAGCAGTGTTGATTGTGACATGTTATAATGTTTCTTGATCGGTTGGTGTGTGTGTGTGTGTGTGTGTGTGTGTGTGTGTGTGTTTGTGTGTGTGTGTGTATGTGTGTGTGTGTGTGTGTGTGTGTGTGTGTGTGTGGGGGGGGGGGGGGGGGGCGCGCGCGCGCGCGGGCGTGTGTGTGTTATAGTGATGTGTTGTGGCATGATATGCTGCAATTTGATTGAATGTGTTTGCTGTACAATAATAGTGGCACGCTGTGTCGAAGGATGAGTGTGTGTGTCGGGTGTGGGGGGGGTGGGGGGGGGGGGGTGGGGGGGGGGGGGGGGGGGGGGGGGGGGGGGGGGGGGGGGGGGTGTTGTAGCGTCACGGTGTGTAAAATTGAGCTATGCATTAGTCATAGTGGTTGTGTGTGTGTGTGTGTGCGTGTGCGTGCGTGCGTGTGTGTGTATGTGTGTGTGTGTCTGTAGTAGTAGTAGTAGTAGTAGTAGTAGAGATAATTATGCTGCGAAATGTTGTGTTTTTAAGTTGTGGCTGGTGAGGTGGTCGTATGCTGCTGTGTCTTTCTCTGTTCTGCCTTGTCCCCCCTCTCTCTCTCTCTCTCTCTCTCTCTCTCTCTCTCTCTCTCTCTCTCTCTCTCTCTCTCTCTCTCTCTCTTCTCTCTCTCTATCTCTCTCTCTCTCTCTCTCTCTCTCTGCTCTCTCTCTCTACCTCTCTCTGTCTCTCTCTCTCTCTCTCTCTCTCTCTCTCTCTCTCTCTCTCTCTCTCTCGCTCTCTCTCTCTCTCTCTCTCACTCCACCCTTCCCCTCTGTCTCTCTCTCCCTCCCACCCACCCACCCTCTCTCTCTTTCTCTCTGCCTCTCCGTCTTATTCATGTCAAAGTTTGCCCTGCCCACTTGTCTCCGTCTTTTTGTCTGTCCGACCCCCCCCCCCCCCCCTCCCCCCCTCCTCTCTCTCCCCTCTCCTCTCTCTCTCTCTCTCTCTCTCTCTCTCTCTCTCTCTCTCTCTCTCTCTCTCTCTCTCTCTCTCTCTCTCTCTCTCTCTCATGCATGGATGCAACTTTACCTGGTATAGAAGAAGTTTTACCAGAAAAGGAATTTCCTATTCTTTAAAATTTGTCAAACAAGATCTTTGTGTGTTTATACTATGTTTTTGAAACACATTTAAATAAGCATTTGTATAACTTGTGGGGAAAAGCAGACTAAAACACCTTCATAAATCCAATTTTTTTCTTCAGCTGCAGGGGGGCATTACCCCTAGTCCCCGGCCTTTCAGTGATTTTCATTTTGTGTACTTGCACCCATGTACACGTCGTTATTGGGAGGAAACAAAGCCAAAGGATTCCAATAAAACAAGTGTGGTGATAGCGTCATATCTCATGAACAAGCGCGAAATCGCAATAGTTTGTGGCACGCTGTCTATTTTTCCCACTCCAATCATGAGTCACCTCCCCTGGCTTTTCAATAATTTTAATTTGTAAACCAGAATGTTATCTCTGCACCATTTCGTAACTTTTTATATCTTTTGGAAAACATTTAAAACTATGTATCCTACTTATACTCATCGAAAGAAGCACCGCATACTCGTCGTGTCTGTTGTAGTGTCTGTATTACGTATGTTTATTATTTTGTTCGCTTTTAAAATACATCATTTTAAAGAGCGGCCTCAATTTGAAGTGTAGCCTCGATTTGAAGTGCGACAATTTTGTCAAAATGTGCGACAATTTTGGACCGACCGACAAACAGACAGACAGACAGACAGACCGACAGACCGACAAAGTGAGTTATAGGTTTGTGGCTTGAGCCACAAACAAAAAAACAAACCAAAAACCTACTTGTAAGCCTCGGAACAAAAATGAGAAATAATTTTTTTGTAAATGGGGAAGAAAAGAAAAGGATAGAATTTTAACAAGTGCAACGCTGAGTGGCTGCAAAGTCCCCTCGCAGCATCGCCGAGCTACTCCGAAATCGGAATGTGTCGGCTGTACACATACATAAAAACGCATCAAAACAGCCCGTAACTACATAAAAACGCATCAAAACAGCACGTAACTGAATAGTTTTTTTGAATATACAGCCTTGGGGTTCGGACCCGTGATTTGAGCGCGCGCGCGATCATGCGCACACGCGCGCACAGACAAATTCATGACAACTGTGTTATAGACCATTCATCAAGAAATGTTGTGGGGAAAAAACTGCATTAAAATACATGCAAAACTTCGCGAGATGTTAGCGATTATGTGTTTCGGGGTTTGAACCCCGTAACTGGCGCGCCCTTGACCTTAATGTAAAACTAAATACATCAGTGGATAGCTTGCATCTTGGCCAACTAGTATACCAAATTTGATGATGATAGACTGAATAGTTTTTGAGAAAAACGGACGAATAGCCGGACGGACGGAGGCACGCCGGACACCGGATGGACGGACGGACGGACGAGGGGGGGGGGGGGAGAGAGAGAGAGAGAGAGGGAGAGAGAGAGAGAGAGAGAGAGAGAGACGGACGAAATTTTGCCCAATCAGGGTTATGAGATAAGCATATAATTTGCTTTTTTACACTCAGCCCTGAAGCTAAAGAAACGTTAGCCACAAAATATATATATGTATATATATACAGAACATTAAGCGTTTATAACAAACAACAACAAAGCATTCAAGACAGAAAATATCCAGAAATAACATAACACAGCACTATATACATCATCAATGTACAAGACCAATACAGAGAGAGAGAGAGAGAGAGAGAGAGAGAGAGAGAGAGAGAGAGGGAGAGAGAGAGAGAGAGAGCGAGAGAGAGAGATAGAGAGAGCGAGAGAGAGAGAGAGAGAGAGAGAGCACTGACAAACTATTTAGCATGGATAAAGATTTGAGAGAGAGAGAGAGAGAGAGAGAGAGAGAGAGAGAGAGAGAGAGAGAGAGAGCACTGAAAAACTATTTAACATGGATACAGATTTGAGAGAGAGAGAGAGAGAGAGATAGAGAGAGAGAGAGAGAGAGAGAGAGAGTGTGGGGGGGGGGTGGGGGGGGGTGGTGTGTGGGGGGGGGGGGGGGGGGGGGGGGGGGGGGGGGGGGGGGGGGGGGGGGTCAGGTGCAATATAGCTAAGAAAGTAAAAGAAAAAATCCTGTAGAAACTGCTTTATGTGGTTTGAGGATTTCCTGTTTTTGAATTTTGCCAGAAAAGTAAATTTCTGGGTTTTTTTAATTTTATTTGTCGAACAAGATCTTTGTGTGTCTACTGTGTTTTTGAAACACTTTAAAATAAGCATTTGTATAAATTGTGGAAAAATCAAACTGTGACGAGGTAATGGGTTAAAAGGCTAAGTCTAGGGAAGACTAGGGAAGACTTTTAGTGTGTTAAATTTTCAAGTAGAAAATTTGCCTTTAACCCACTTCTCTAGGGTATGGGAGATGAGCAACTTTCCCGGCCCCTTTTCATCTAATAAATTTATATTTGTGCCCGGGTTCTGGCTCGTATGGTTGTAAGAAATACAAGTGGTTGAATTGCTCTAAATGGCAGACAGAGAGAAGTAGGGTTTTACATGAAATTACAAGACTCCCACTCTCATCAGTCTGACCAAAGGGTTCAGGATTATTTGACACTTGTATTTTATTTACTCCCAAAATCTGCATGAGATTATGCAACAATAATAATAAAGCAGCTCAATGGCGCCAAAACAAAATATGAATAAAAAAACAATGGAATCCGAAAGGATTTACAAGACTTTTGTCTTTCTAGAAGGTTAGCCCCTAGCGAGAAGGGTCACTAATCTTCATTGTCCGGAGGAAAGTTCAAATGATTGGCGCGGTCCGCTGGACTTAGCTGTTGTCAGGTTCCTCCGTGGTGATCGGCGAGTGCTGGGTTGGCTGGGCTTGCTCGTCAGGTGAGAGTAGCTCCCAGTCGTTCCGGTTACGGCTTCGCGGGATGGCACGGTTCAGGCGTGGTCTCCTCGCGGATTCTGGGTGCGGGTCGTCTTGGCGGCGGTCCCGTCTTGGTGCTTGGTGGAGTCCGGGATAATCGTCCGGCCCACGATGCCCTGCTGATAATCACAGGAAAAGGTGGATGTAGATCTCTATGGCTTAGAGACAAGGGGCTTCAGTCGGCAGGGCATTAGTGAATCCCAACCGGCTAGAAGGCTTCCCTTGTACAATAGCACTAGTTAATACATAAACTGAATTTCAGTTAACAAACTGAGATCAGTAAAACA
>CM065700.1:33172620-33175120 GCA_017654935.2 Phymorhynchus buccinoides | reverse complement strand
GTTATTCCGCTTCTTTCAGACGCACCCTCTGCGCCTCAGCTATGAATTTAGCCACAGATTTCAATAATTCTTCGTCATTAGACGTTAAGAGGGAAGCAACATCCTTTCTCTCAACTATTTGAAAACTAGAAAACTTACATTTCACTCGTACATCATTATATGTTTTACAGTAAAAGAGAAAATGACATTCATTATCCACACCTGATTTGCATAAAGGACATAGCGTTATTTCACTCGTATGTGGTTCGAACCATCTTTTATTAGCCATAAATCCAAGTGTACGTAACCTAAACCTAATGAAGCTTACCCTATGCTAATTGTCTGTAATGATTTCAAGATATTTTTTCTGGCTGAAATACACTTTTAAATGAGAAGAACCATTTATATTTTTCCTTACATTCCATATCAGCATGCCAGTTCTGCTTGAAACAACAACAAGAGAGAGAGAGAGAGAGAGAGAGAGAGAGAGAGAGAGAGAGAGAGAGAGAGAGACAGAGAGAGAGAGAGAGAGAGAGAGAGAGAGAGAGAGAGAGAGAGAGAGAGAGAGAGAGTCCAGATTGGTTCCATGAAGATTGGAGAGTTGGACCAGCAGATAGAAAGACAAAATAGGTAGATGAAGAAGACACAATCGTAACTTCTCTGTTGGAGATTTGAAATATAAACAAGAAGGTTTGTCTTGTGCTTTGCTCAATATTAAAGCAAAACATAATCCATTTTCTTACTTTTTCCCTTGTATAAGGTACATGCTTGGAGATAAGGGGGGGTTTCCGGAAACCCTGGACCCCTCCACCTCAGATCCACCCCTGAGGTTTAATAATAGTAATAGTTCACTCAGTCACAAAATAAGGGTTATGTATGACAAGGTATGTTTGTAAGTTGTGTGTTTTGCATAATTATTCATCTTATTTAGCTCATATCAGAAATTTAAAATGTTGAATGGGGACCCGTAAAATTTGAGAATTATTTTTTTTTACGCAAGAGGGTCCCTGGGACCACTCACAATGAATGCATCCTTATGGGAAACACTGGGGGGGGGGGGGGGAAGGAGGAGAGGGAGAAGAAGAAGAAGAAGAAGGTAGAAGAAGAAGAAGAAGAAGAAGAAGAAGAAAGAAGAAGAAGAAGAGGAAGAAGAAGAAGAAGAAGAAGAAGAAGAAGAAGAAGAAGAAGAGGAAGAAGAGAAGAGGAAGAAGAAGAAAGAAGAAGAGGAGAAGAAGAAGAAGAAGAAGAAGAAGAAGAAGAAGAAGAAGAAGAAGAAGACGAAGAAGACGAAGAAGAAGAAGAAGAAGAAGAAGAAGAAGAAGAAGAAAGAAGAAAAAGAAGAAGAAGAAGAAGAAGAAGGAATAAAAAGAAGAGAAGAAGAAGAAGAAGAAAGAGGAAGAAGAAGAAGAAGAAGAAGGAGAAGAAGAAGAAGAAGAAGAAGAAGAAGAAGGAGAGAAAAAAGAACTAAAGAGAAGACAAAATAGAAGCACAGACAGCCTCCCGCAGTCCATTTGAAAGGGAAGTAATTTGAATTTGCTGAGCAGCATTTTCCCCCCCTCTTTCGTCAAGAAACTAATAATTATAGCTACTACTCCTTTACTATTCAGAAACCTAGGAACGGGGAGTTCAGTGAGAGGAATGAAACACGGGGGGAGTTGTGGTGGGGTGGGGGGGGTGGGGGGGGGTGGAGGGGTGGAAGGTGGGGGGAGGGTGGTGGTGGTTGGGTTGACAGAATAGAACACAATGGGGGTCCATGACACTTGAATGCTCTTCAAGAGGTCATCATCCCCTCCCCCCCTTACTTTGCTCTTCTTTCTCTCCTGGCGTCTCAATGGCGTCGAAGCTTGAAGCTAGAGTTGAGAACCGGTTCAAAAATCCGAACCGGTTTTAAACCGGTTTTCCCTATGCGAACCGGTTTTATCGAACCGGTTTTTTTAAACCAGTACTCGCATCACTAGTTTTGCCTATGCAAACACATATTTATTTGTCAGAATATTCACACACACACACACACACGCACGCACGCGCACACGCACGCGCACACACACACACACACACACACACACACACACACACACACACACACACACACACACACACACACACACACACACACACACACACACACAAGAAACTTATGACTTTTTACACACACACACTCAACTCAACACTCAGTCAAAGTCAAAGCCATAGACCACCACAAACTAGAAACAGCTACTCTTGGTTTACCAAAACCCAATCTGCGCTGAAAATCAGTGTTGTTTTTCGAAAAGAATGCGTTATTCTAAGAAAAGCTTACTTTCAGTTTGCAGTTTAAAAACCGGTTCACAGCAACGCGAACCGGTGTTTCGAACCGCGAAAGTTTAGCACCGGTTTTTCAGTTCAAAACGGTTTTTTTCTCCCACCTCTACTTGAAACCGCAGGATGCCAGTCGCCGACTTGCAAACATTTTTTTATTTTATCTTTTTGGAGAAAAATAAGGGGTGGCCATTTGCCATAAACTAATAAAACTTGCAACATT
>CM065700.1:33165120-33167620 GCA_017654935.2 Phymorhynchus buccinoides | reverse complement strand
TTTTTCCTTGTTCAATAAAGTTTGTCATTGTTCAGTGTGTTCAGTGTCTGACTTAGAGATTGAGAGTCGTAATCATGAGGGGTGTGGGTGTGTGTGTGTTGGGGAAGGTGTCTAAGCTACAGTTATGCCTACTAGAGGTGGGGAAAAAACCCGGTTTGAACCCCCAAAACGGTCTTGAAATTCCGCGGTTCGAAAAACCGGTTCGAGTTGCTGTGAACCGGTTTTTTTAACAGCAAACTGAAAGTAAGTTTCTCTTAGAATAATGCACTCTTTTCGAAGAACAACACTGAATCTCAGCGCAGATTGGGTGTTTGTAAACCAAGAGTAGCTGTTTCTAGTTGTCTGGTGTTGTAAGGAGCAAGTATGGCCAATGAATAAGTCTACACCACTATGTCGAACATTTGGAGGCATTTGCTCCTGAAAAAAAATCGAAAGAGTGATGGAGTGATTGTAGAAAGTATTGCTTTGTGCTTGCAATGTGGCAGTGCGATCACTCGGGGTGGTGGAACAACAAACGACTAATCACCAAGAGAACTGTGAATGAAACAACAATAAAACTGTCTTTTTAAGTTTATTTAATTTCATTTCTATAAATTCTTATGCTAAGAAGATGAGCAAATATGTTCGAAAAACATTTGATCTGCACACACACACACACACACACACACACACACACACACACACACACACACACACACACACTTATAGGCATCTAAAGTAAATCCCCAATGCCCCACATGGCCGAAAGGCCGAAGAGGGCGTAAAACCCCTATTATCACACATATCACGCTTCATAAACTGCTTAATGTAGGCCTACATTCACTAGTTATTGTTCAATTAAAATGAATGCGCTTACTGAATATATTGTCTAAAAGTACAATAATTATGTCATTACTGTTGTAAGAATGAGAGAGTATGCAATAACTGCTTTTCTCCACCCAGCCCTGGGACTGAGAGAGAGAGAATGTGTGTGCGTGCATGTGCGCGTGCAAGTGCGCGTGTGTGCGGTTGTGCGCGTGTGACTGTGTGTGTGTGTGCGCGCGCTCTCGTGTGTGATATTTTTTCATTCCATTGTGAAAGATTTTCTCTTCTCATTTTGTTTATCTGTTCGGGTACATAATTACGATTATTGTCCGTCACCGAAGGTGAACGGACTTTGCGATGGGCTGGGTTTTTTTGTGGTTTTTTTTTTTCTGTCTGTCCCAAGGATATCTCCCGAACCGCTTGTTATACTTTTGTATTCCTTATCCTCCCGCTACATATCTGATTATTCTCAAAGCTAGTTCATTGCGTTGTGAATGTGCCACCATCCTTCACACTCCAACCGCCACATGACGTTTTGTTTTTGCTTTGGTTTCATTATTTTCCCTATGATTATTATATTTTTTCAACTACACCCCTACCCTCTCCTTCCTTTGACACGGGCAGATGGCCCCGTCATTAAAATGTTTGTTGGAGTTGAGCTAAGTTTTTAGTTGAGTGTGTGTGTGTGTATGTGTGCGCGCGCGCGTGTGAATATTCTGACAAATAAATATGTTTGCATAGGTGAAACTACTGATGCGAGTACTGGTTGACACACTGTTCTGAAGAAGATATTAAATAAATCAACAATGTGGTGTGTGTGTGTGTGCGTGCGCGTGCGTGCGTGCGTGCGTGCGTGCGTGCGTGTGCATGTGCGTGCGTGTGTGCGTGTGTGTGTAGATGTATGTGTGTGTGTGTGTGAGTGTGTGTGTGTGTGTGTGTGTGTGAAGTCAAAAGTCAAAAATACTTTATTATCACGTCAGGTGACATTACAGTGCGGTGTCGTACAAGCACAATACAAGCAAGGAAACACATTTGCATGCATTGAAAATGCGCGCGCGCGCGCGCGTGTGTGTGTGTGTGTGTGTGTGTGTGTGTGTGTGTGTGTGTGTGTGTGTGTGTGTGTGTGTGTGTGTGTGTGTGTGTGTGTGTGTGTGTGTGTGTGTGTGTGTGTGCAGGTATGTGCGTGTGTGTGTAGATGTGTGTGTGTGTGTGTGTGTGTGTGTGTGTGTGTGTGTGTGTGTGTGTGTGTGTGTGTGTGTGTGTGTGTGCGCGCGTGCGTGCGCGCGCGTGTGTTTGTGTGTCTGTGTGTGTGTGTGTGTGTGTGTATGTGTGTGTGTGTTTGTTTTGAAACCAGGTGTTGATGGGTTTGGGTCCTATTACTTCACGATTTATGTTCTCAATGTTTTTTCCGTTGACAGGCACAATAGTCTGACGCTACAGGTAACAGCTGTGTGATAAGTAGCTGCTATCTGTATTGCCACACCATTGTATTGATTTTTGTTCCCCTTCATCTGGTATTTACAATTGACAAACTGTATAAACATTTAGTGTGTTATTTTACCCGAAGCAATCTCTTTCCTCGGTAGGGAGTCGTACTTGACCTCGTGTAGTTTTATACTGATGTGTGCTTATGTACAAGTAATTACTTTCTGAATTTATCTCCCCCTCCCCTCTCCCCTCCCCCCCCCCCCCCCCC
>CM065700.1:33140120-33160120 GCA_017654935.2 Phymorhynchus buccinoides | reverse complement strand
AGGCGTGCCAGCCATGTTGGCGAATGCAACTAGGGTTATTGTCACCCTTGACGGCAAGAGTTAAGCCCTTGTTGGTCAGTATCCAAAAGGGCATTCACTCTTGCAAAAGGCAGCCATTCAGCGGCCTCAAATAGGGTTATTGGCGAGAGTTATACCCTTGTTTGGTCAGTATCCAAAAGGGAGTTCACTCTTGCAAAAGGCAGCCATTCAGCGGCCTCAAATATGGTTATTGGCGAGAGTTATGCCCTTGTTTGGTCAGTATCCAAAAGGGCATTCAGTCTTGCAAAAGGCAGCCATTCAGCGGCCTCAAATAGGGTTATTGGCGAGAGTTATGCCCTTGTTTGGTCAGTATCCAAAAGGGAGTTCACTCTTGCAAAAGGCAGCCATTCAGCGGCATCAAATAGGGTTATTGGCGAGAGTTAAGCCCTTGTTGGTCAGTATCCAAAAGGGAGTTCACTCTTGCAAAAGGCAGCCATTCAGCGGCATCAAATAGGGTTATTGGCGAGAGTTATGCCCTTGTTTGGTCAGTACTCGAGCATCCTCACCCACCCACCAAGGGCATTCACTATTGCGAAAGGCGGTCGTTGCAGTGGCCAATAGTAGAATTATTCTTAGACGGGAGTATTATTTCACTGTGAATCCCGACTCACTCACAGACATCGTCACAATGGGATCGCATTTAGGATCGAATCGAATCGTATGCAGTGTAGTGTGGCGGACCCTTTTACAGTCGCAATCAGACAACCTGCCCCCCCCCCCCCCCCTTTTTTTGTGTGGCTTGTTCATTTCACTTATTAAACCTACGTTCTGTGCGTGTGTGTGTTATTCTTTTTTTGCAGGCAGGCAAGGCAGGAACCCATAACTCACTAGCAGTGCTGCTGCTGCTGCTGCTGCTTCTTCTGCTTCAAACCCCACCCCCTGAAGTCCAGATGACCCCCAGAACCACACCCCTACCCTCCCCACCCCCGCCCACACCCCCACCCCCACCCACCTCTACCCTACCACATTCCAGCACCAGCACCACCACCACCACTATTACCTCACCCCATCCCCTTCTCTTCCATTGCCACCGCCTCCTCCTCCCCTCCCTGTCCCCTCTCTCTTTCTTCTCCTCCTTCTTCCTCTTCTTCCTCCTCTGCTTTCTTCTGTCATGCCGTCCGATCGTGGTGGCGGAAGGGGTGGACGGAGGGGGTTTGGGTTTCGAGCACCACGACAACCAGGCGCTGAGAGAGTTCCTGGAAAACGTCTCCAGAACCTACCCGGACATCGCCCGTCTTCACAGCATCGGCCGCAGCGTTCGGGGTGGGTCCCAGGGCTCCCAATCGTCCCTGCAAAGCAAGGGGTCCCAGGGACTCCTTCACTTACAGTAGAGATGGTCCTAGAGGTGGGATAGAGGGTCCCAGTGGCATTGCGAATGCTAAAAAGATTTTGTTGTTTTTAGTGCATCCCTGGGCTGGGACCCCCTGCACATTCTTGTAGAGGGTCTTTGAGAATTGTAGTACTTCATAGACCCCCAAATGGGGGTCCCTGGGAGCCCTGTTAGGGTGAATTACATTATATGGGATCTTTTTCTTCTTTGGCGTCTTCTTCTTCTTCTTCTTCTTCTTCTTCTTCTTCTTCTTCTTCTTCGTCGTCGTCGTCGTCGTCGTCGTCGTCGTCGGTCGTCTTCTTCTTCTTCTTCTTCTTCTTCTTCTTCTTCTTCTTCTTCTTCTTTTCTTCTTCTTCTTCTTCTTCTTCTTCTTCATCATCTTCTTCATCAAAGGGTCCACGGTCAATATAATAGTTGACCATTCTGGCTTCTCTGTAGAAAAAAAAGAGAAAAGAACTGTTGTTGTTCTTATTGTTGAACATTACGCGCGTGACCGTTATTGATTACCCTGCCACGTGGGCAGCCACACTCCGACTTCGGGGGATTTTTTTTTTATAGACTGATGATGTTATGCTAGGAGCTTGTCATGGGCGAAAGACAATCTCCGCATAACTATGCAGAGCGTTACAACATGTTGATGTAGCCTTGGTGTTCTAGCCTATGTCGACACGAGTTGGACCTGCATTTTGTGCGGCACTGCATACGCCGGTGGAACTGCAGGTGGCGTCCACGCCTTTTATGCCGAGATGGCAGCGACACCATCTTGGCTTGTAGATTTATAGGGGCAATGAACAGCCGTCGTAGGCGCTGATCTTGTGCAGCATGGAGAGCCTGAATTGTCCTCTGCGATCCGCTCTCCAGTGAATCCCAGCCCAGGTTCTTGAGCATGGTGCTCACGTTTGATGTAGGCCTGTACTGGGTTGAGCACAAATCGCTCTGCCCTCTGTGCATGGGTCCCAGACGGAGCACGCATACGCAAGCAAGGGACGCACGGAGGCTTTGTCAACTCGTTCCTTGATGCTGGTTCTGCTCATCTTTAAGCTCCTGTCTGAGAAAACCCAGGGTTTTGTTGGCCTTGGCTCTGATGTTGGTGACATGGCAGTCCCCAGGAGATCTCGCTGTTGATTTAGATGCGGAGATATGTGGCTTCCCTTACGTTCTCAAGGGTGTACCCATACAGGACGTACGAATACTGTAGGGGACTCCTGCTCCTGGTAAGTGGCATGGCTTGGCACTTTGCAGGATGAAATTCCATGTCCCAGCTCGTCTCCCGGTACGCAAGGCGGTGAAGGTCAACTTGCAGCTGGTCCTAGTCGGGAATGGAGGAGATGAAACGCGATCTGCAGAGTTCTTGTTCTTTGCGTTTCCCTAAAGTATGAATCCCCAGAGTTCTTGTTCTTTGCGTTTCCCTAAAGTTTGAATCCCCAGAGTTATTGTTCTTTGTGTTTCCCTAGAGTTTGAATCCCCAGAGTTATTGTTCTTTGTGTTTCCCTAGAGTTTGAATCCCCAGAGTTATTGTTCTTTGTGTTTCCCTAGAGTTTGAATCCCTGGAGTTATTGTTCTTTGGGTTTCCCTAGAGTTTGAATCCCCAGAGTTATTGTTCTTTGTGTTTCCCTAGAGTTTGAATCCCAGGAGTTATTGTTCTTTGTGTTTCCCTAGAGTTTGAATCCCAGAGTTATTGTTCTTTGCGTTTCCCTAGAGTTTGAATCCCTGGAGTTATTGTTCTTTGTGTTTCCCTAGAGTTTGAATCCCAGGAGTTATTGTTCTTTGTGTTTCCCTAGAGTTTGAATCCCCAGAGTTATTGTTCTTTGTGTTTCCCTAGAGTTTTCCCCAGAGTTATTGTTCTTTGTGTTTCCCTAGAGTTTGAATCCCCGGAGTTATTGTTCTTTGCGTTTTCCTAGAGTTTGAATCCCCGGAGTTATTGTTCTTTGCGTTTTCCTAGAGTTTGAATCCCTGGAGTTATTGTTCTTTGTGTTTCCCTAGAGTTTGAATCCCCAGAGTTATTGTTCTTTGTGTTTCCCTAGAGTTTGAATCCTGGAGTTATTGTTCTTTGTGTTTTCCTAGAGTTTGAATCCCTGGAGTTACTGTTCTTTGCGTTTCCCTAGAGTTTGAATCCCCGGAGTTATTGTTCTTTGTGTTTTCCTAGAGTTTGAATCCCTGGAGTTACTGTTCTTTGTGTTTTCCTAGAGTTTGAATCCCTGGAGTTATTGTTCTTTGCGTTTTCCTAGAGTTTGAATCCCTGGAGTTACTGTTCTTTGTGTTTCCCTAGAGTTTGAATCCCCAGAGTTACTGTTCTTTGTGTTTCCCTAGAGTTTGAATCCCTGGAGTTATTGTTCTTTGTGTTTCCCTAGAGTTTGAATACCCGGAGTTATTGTTCTTTTCGTTTTCCTAGAGTTTGAATCCCCAGAGTTTTTGTGTTCTTTGTTCGGAGTTATTGTTCTTTGGGCTCCGGGCTTCCCCTAGAGATTGAATCCCTGGGGTTATTGTTCTTTGTCTCTCCCTCGAATGTGGATCCCCAGAGTCATTGTTCTTTGTTTGCCTGTAATTTGTTTTCTCTCCAGAGTTAGTGCTCTTCGCGGAAGTAAACGAAGTAAAAGAAGAGGGGTGTGAGGAAGAGGAGGAGGGGAAGAAGAAGAAGACGAAGAAGAAGAAGAAGAAGAAGAAGAACGAGAATAAAGAGAACGAGGAGGAGGAGAAGAAGAAAAAGAAGAGAGAAAGCAGGAGGAGGAAGAGAATATGATGCTGAAGAAGAAGAAGAAGAAGAAGAAGTGCGAAAGAAGAAGAAGAAGAAGAAGTGAGAAAGAAAAAGAAGAAGAAGTGCGAAAGAAGAAGTGAGAAAGAAGAAGAAGTGAGAAAGAAGAAGAAGAAGAAGAAGTGAGAAGAAGAAGAAGAAGAAGAAGAAGAAGAAGAAGAAGAAGTGAGAAAGAAGAAGAAGAAGTGAGAAAGAAGAAGAAGAAGAAGTGAGAAAGAAGAAGAAGAAGTGAGAAAGAAGAAGAAGAAGTGAGAAAGAAGAAGAAGAAGATTTAGTGAGAAAGAAGAAAAAGAAGAAGTGAGAAAGAAGAAGAAGAAGAAGTGAGAAAGAAGAAGAAGGAGAAGTGAGAAAGAAGAAGAAGAAGAAGTGAGAAAGAAGAAGAAGAAGAAGAAGTGAGAAAGAAGAAGAAGAAGAAGTAAGAAAGAAGAAGAAGAAGAAGAAGTGAGAAAGAAGAAGAAGGAGAAGTGAAGAAGAAGAAGTGAGAAAGAAGAAGAAGAAGAAGTGAGAAAGAAGAAGAAGAAGGAGAAGTGAGAAAGAAGAAGTGAGAAAGAAGAAGAAGAAGAAGAAGTGAGAAAAGAAGAAGAAGAAGAAGTGAGAAAGAAGAAGAAGAAGAAGATGTGAGAAAGAAGAAGAAGAAGAAGAAGTGAGAAAGAAGAAGTGAGAAAGAAGAAGAAGAAGTGAGAAAGAAGAAGAAGAAGAAGAAGTGAGAAAGAAGAAGGGGGAGAAGAACAAGAAGGAGAAGGCGAAAGACGACCAAGGAGAAGGAGGAGGAAAAGAAGAAGAAGAAGAAGAAGAACAACAACAACAACAACAAGAGGAGGAGGAGGATGAAGAAAAAGAAATAAAGGAAGAAGAATAAGAACGAGAAGAAGATAAGAGAGGAGCATAATAAAACTAAGACAAGCAGCTTTGTTGTAAGCCTGCGAGTCGCTGTAATCGGGGTGGGTGGGCCTGCTATGCGTATCTTCTGTGAAAACAACACATGTTTACCGTCGTGTTTCCCTGTAAAGAAAATAACAAAACAACAACAATAAAAAGAGTGAAGAAAATACAATATTCAGCTGTCTTCCAAACTGACACAGTGGTGAGTGGGCTTGGGCAGCGAGAATTAATGAACAAAACATAGACCGATATATGCAGACTGTATTACAAACAAAACACACACTGGTAAATAGATAAGCAAAAGATACAACGGTTTTGCTGTCTTGTCTCTGTCTGTGTGTGTGTGTGTGTGTGTTGTCTTTGTGTGTTTGTGTGTGCGTGTATATGTGTATTTGTGGTGTGTTTGTGTGTGTGTGTGTGTGTGTGAACGTAAACAGCAACACAGCAAAACAACTGCTTACCGTATTCATAACCGTACAACAAGAAAACAAAGCGTGTGTGTGTGTGTGTGCGCATGTGTGTGCGTGCGTGTGCGTGGTTGTGTGTGCGTGTGTTTCTGTCTGTGCGTGTCTGTATCTGTGTGTGCGCGCACGCGGAAACCTTTTGCGTGACGTCGTCTGTTTCGGCAATGCATGAATTTTGTTTTGTATTAATTTAGTCAGAATCCATGTTTTTGAATACAATTAGTTTTTTTAATTTTTGTTTTTAGATAATTAATGGCTGTGCTGATGTATTCAAGCGTGTCCTGTCCCCTCTCTTCCACACCCACCCCACAACTTCATTTTTCTCTCTGGTGTTTTGTGCGCACTAAATCCAACCCTAAGCGATTTCCTTCATTTTTCCCATGGCTGGTTAAAACCCTTCCCCTACCCCGTGTGTGTGTTTGCACCCATACTTTTACGTTTTGCTTCATATTTTCAAAACCGTTCGTTGAATCTTGCTGAAATGCTATGACTTTGTCAATGAAAGATTCGAGCACGTGCACGCCAACAATCAAGCATTTGGGTTGAAACACAAGCGAGTCAATAAACAACAAAGTCGTCGTTTAAAAGAACCTTGAATCTTGAAGTCGATGGGCGGAGAGAAAACATTGACAGACCGTGGTGGCTATGGTGGACTTGCTTGCTTGATTGCTCGATTGATTTATTGATTGATTGATTAGTTGCTTGATTGATTGATTGTTGATTGGTTGACAACATAATATGCAAATTAACAGGGCGCAAGCTGTGGGTGATTGTGATTGGCCAGAGCCCCAGAGAGCACGTGACCCTACGTCCCAATGTCAAGTACGTGGCCAACATCCATGGCAACGAAGTGAGTGGATTATAATTAATTATGCTTTGATTATTATAATAGTGAATCTATTACTGCTGCTACTACTGCTACTACTACTATTACTACTACTACTATTACTACTACCTCTACTACTACTACTAGGGGAAGACGGGGTAAAAAGCGCATGGGCGGGTAAGAAGCCCACCCCAATTATCTCATGAAATAAAGAAAATTTCAGTCAAATTTGCCCATGAGACGAATGCTAGACATTAACGCTCGTCTCATGAGCAAAATGAGAATGAAATTTGCTTCATTTCATGAGGTAATTGGGGTGGGCTTCTTACCCGCCCATGTACTTTTTACCCCGTCTTCCCCTACTACAGCCGGATTGGTCTTGCCTATATACTACGAAAGGTCCGTGGTCCTTCTGTGCATGCGACATGTGTGGCCTTACGGTCATACATGTCCCCTAAATACAAAATAATACTCCTTTACATGCATCATGTGGGGCCCGAGTTTCCCCGGCTGATCCGGGAGGGACTTAATGGTCGTGCATGACACACTCTGCATGTATCACGCGGGGACCTGTTGTCTCTTTCTTATTTGTACTACCCGCTAAAGTGCAGCAGAATCTTCAACGTGATGAAGGTGGCTGCCTAAGGCGAAGAAGAAGGAAGATGTACGCCTACGCTACTAACTAATTGACTGACTTACTCGCAGGTGGTGGGTCGGGAGCTGTTGCTGCACCTGGCGGATCACCTGGTGAGGGGGTGGGTGAGCGGGGACGAGAGGGTGACCCGCCTGCTCCGCACCACCACCGTCCACCTTCTCCCCTCCATCAACCCGGACGGCTACGCCGTTGCCAACACCACCGACTGCTTTGGGGTCCAGGGAAGGTCAGGATTTTTTTTATTTTTTTTTTTTGGGGGGAAGAGAGAGAGAGAGAGAGAGAGAGAGAGAAGTCTGAAATATTTTAATTGTGAAGGCCACCAATACACAATACAAAAATAAAATAGGGGAAAAACGAAAATAAAATAATTAAAGAAAATGCTTAATACATTTGCTATTTAATGTAATAATATACACCCGTGTGCACGCACCCCCCCCCCCCCCCAACACACACACACACACACACATGCACACACTATACACACACTCGCACACATACATGCATACATACATACACACACATATATACACGCTTATACATCATAGATACATGCATACATACATGCATACATATGTACGCATATGCGTTACAAACGTAAATGCCTATATGAATGAATAATGGATTCAAGTGTTCATAAAAGTGGGCTAACAATGAGAGAGAGAGAGAGAGAACTTGAAAACTTGAACTTTATTTTTCAAGGATAAGGCCGTCTACACACATAAGCGGATATTCCGTGCGGAAACCCGTGCGCAATCCATAAATAAGTGAAACAAAAAAGGGAAAAGATTTGCGCACGTGTCCGAATTTCCCCTATATGCGTAAACTTGTATGCTTCTTTCTTCCATTTATTTAGGGTTTTAAAGATTTTAGGCAACACCTAGTCTTCCAATCTGTCCTTGATGCATTTTACGAACATGGAATACAAACATGGCAAGGTATACTATACGCATAAAAGTAAAAGAACTATGCATTATAGAGCAGGGCGAGAGATAGAGGGTCCTTATATATAAGGTCCTTCCGTTCAAACGCTATCGTGGCAACATAGCCACCTCTCTGTAAATAATTTATATCCCTAATCTTCTGTCACGTCCATCAATCTCTCCCACACTTACGAAGTATGCACGCGCGACATATCGCCAACACCTGTGAAGATGACTGTAGTGTGGTGTAAGCCTTTCATTGATATATTATTTTCTGGACATTGCTAACACCGAAGCAAACATGGTCCACTGACATTGATTAATAATGAAAAAAGTGCTTGCTATGTGGAATGCAAAAGAAAAGAAAAAAAGGAGCCCAGTCAGCTTAAGCATTGCTTGTGTGTGTTATTGTGTCTTTTACAGTTGAAAGATAAGAAAACATTCATGCACGCATTTGTTTCTCTGCGCATGCGCTCGTGCTTGCGCGCGCGCACACACACACACACACACACACAGTCACACACCAGCGTACACATACGTGTGCGCGCGTACACACGCACGCGCACACACACACACACACACATACTCACACATTTAGGATGGACAAAAACTTTGTTTAGCTTATTCATTTATCGTCAATAAAGATCATTTTGACTTGACATACACACACACACACGTACACATACACACGTACACATACACACATGCACACAAGCACACACAGAAGAGAAAGAGATAGAGAGAGACGGGAATGGAAGAGAAGGCGAAGGAACACTTTTCTTCAGGCATAGATCCATCAACTTGATCACACTATTTTTGAACATTTGACCCCGTCACTCGGGATAGGAACAACATCAACAATCTTGTCTTGAAAAGGTTACAAATATTGACCCACCATTCAATTACCATCACCTACTTTGACCCTGTGACCTTTTTTAGTGACGGACATAGTGCCCCACAACCTTGACCTGAACACTGTCTATAAGAGGCTACGCCTAATCAGACGTTAAATCAACCACAGAGAGAGAGAGAGAGTGACCCGAACAGTGAAAACTTTGACCCTGCATACCTTCGCAAGCTTAAAGAGCCCACCAGATCACGTGTCAAAATCACGGGTTTCACGGGTTTTCCCTCTTATAGCTGGTAAGAAATCTTGTTTTGACCAGGTTTGACTCCCACACAAATGCCCCCAAATTCAAAACCAAACATCATTTTAAAGAGCAGCCTTAATTTGAAGTTGGGAATTTGTATGTGGGTCACAGCTACCCAGAAAAAAAGGGACTTAATCGTGGTGGGTCAGTGTGTCTATAAGTTAAATCCAACAACCTTGACCCAAATATTTTTAGCCTTTTCCCTTGTCACTCTGATAGGTAGCATCAACTGACTTGACATAAAGGGTTTATATTTTGACCCATCTTCGAAAAAACCTAATCTGAAGATTGTATGGTTATCACTTTGCCCTGTGGGCACTTTCACTGGCTGAGATTCAGCAGCCTTGACCTGAATATTATAGCATTTGACCTGGTCGTTCTGACAGGTATAACGCAAACAACATTATAGTATCACAAACAAATGTAAATTTTGACTGGTGTTCCAATAACCTTGACCTGAAGATTTAAAACTTTGATTCTGTCCTCTTTGTGACAGGCTTAATGTTATCGACCTTGACACAGAAAGATTAACCTCTGACCCTTCCACCAATTACATTGACCCGTGGGCTTTAATCTTTGACCTCCTGTCCCATTTGTGTGACAGCTATGATGCCAACAACCTTGACCTGAATATTTTAGATTTGTATATTGTGCACTTTGACTGATTTTTCGCCGACAAACCTTGCTCTAAATATTTCAACCTTTGACCCCGTGTGACTTTCATGACAGGTATAACGTCAACAACCTGTACTTTAACCGCATAAATGTTCTGGACTTCTTTTAATAACATCAACCTTGAGAAGAAAACTATCAACTTTGACCTGCAGATGTTAACCTTCAACCCTGTGTAATTTCGCCTTTGTGGCAGCTGGAGGTTTAATGCCTGCAACCTTGACCTGAAGATTTTAACCTCTGAACCTGTGCCCTTTCAACTTTGTGACAGGTTTAACACCAACAACATTGACCTGAAGATTTTAACCTTTGAACCTGTGCCCTTTCAACTTTGTGACAAGTGTAACACCAACAACCTTGACCTAAAGAATTTAACCTTTGGACCCTGTGCTATTTCAACTTTGTGACAGGTTTAACGCCAGCAACTTTGACCTGAAGTTTTTTAGCTTTGACCTCTGTGCCCTTTCAACTTTGTGTGACAAGTTTAATGCCAACAACCTTGACCTGAAGAATTTAACCTTTTGGGCCCTGTGCTTTTTCAATTTTGTGACAAGTTTAACGCCCACAGCCTTGACCTGAAGATTTTAGCCTTTGACCTCTGTGCCATTTCAACTTTATGACAGGTTTAACGCCAACAACCTTGACCTGAAGAATTTAACCTTTGGACCCTGTGCCCTTTCAACTTTGTGACAGGTGTAACGCCAGCAACCTTGACCTGAAGTTTTTAACCTTTGAACCTGTGGCTTTTTAACTTTATGTGACAAGCTTAACGTGAACAACCTTGACCTGAAGATTTTAACCTTTGGACACTGTGCTATTTCAACTTTGTGACAAGTTTAATGCCCACAACCTTGACCTGAAGATTTTTGACCTGATATTCCTTCCTCCTGAAGATTTTAACCTTCGACCCTTCGTGCCCTTTCAACTTTTGTGACTGACAGGTATAACGCCAACAACCTTGACCTGAACCGGAACTTCCCGGACTTCTTCCAGCAGAACCTGGCGGTGGTGCAGAAGGAGACGCAGGCCGTGGCCCGGTGGGTCAGGGACACCCGCTTCGTGCTCTCCGCCAACCTGCACGGGGGAGCCATGGTGGCCAACTACCCTTTCGACTCCTACAGCGGATGTAAGTCTCTGTACTTGGCGGATCAGTAAGTGATCATGGAGTGGGGGTGGGGGGTCCCAGGTGTCTAGGCCAAAGCCCCTCAGAGCCGTGTTGGCCACTTAACCTTTCGACTCCTACAGCGGATGTAAGTCTCTGTACTTGGCGGATCAGTAAGTGATCATGGAGTGGGGGTGGGGGGTCCCAGGTGTCTAGGCTAAAGCCCCTCAGAGCTGTGTTGGCCACCTAACCTTTCGACTCCTACAGCGGATGTAAGTCTCTGTACTTGGCGGATCAGTAAGTGATCATGGAGTGGGGGTGGGGGGTCCCAGGTGTCTAGGCCAAAGCCCCTCAGAGCCATGATGGCCACCTAACCTTTCGACTCCTACAGCGGATGTAAGTCTGACTTTATAGGGTCAGATCAGTAAGTCATGGAGTGGAGGTGGGGGTTTCCAGGTGTCTAGGTCAAATCCCCTCAGAGCCATGGTGGCCAACTACCCTTTAAGTCTCTGTACTTGGCGGATCAGTAAGTGATCATTGAGTGGGCTGGCAGGGGGAGGGGTGGGGGGTTCCAGGTGTCCAGGTCAAAGCTCCTCAGAGCATTGCTGGCTAACTACCCTTTCGACTCCTAGAGCGGATGTAAATCTCTGTATTTGGCGTATCAGTAAGTGATCATGGAGTGGGCTGGTGGGGGGGGGTGGGGGTGGGGGGGGGGGGTTCCAGGTGGCTAACTACCCTTTTGACTCCTACAGCGGCTGTAAGTCTTTACAGGGGCGGATCAGTATGTCATGGATGGGGGGGGTTTCAAATGATCGGATGTGAGATGTCCAGGTCAAAGCCCCTCAGAGCCTTGGTGGCTAACTACCCTTTCGACTCCTACTTCGGCAGTAATTCTTTACAGGGACGGGTCAGTTAGTCTTGGAGGGGTGGTTTAGGGTGGGGGTGGGGGTGGGGGTTGGCCGTTCCAAGTGGCCGGTTGTTGGGGGCTGTGGGCTGTGGGGTGTGTCTGTGTGTGTGTGATGGTGATGATGTGAATGAAAAAGATGCAACATAGGCCTCTCCTGGGAAGAAGAAGCTAAAACCATATCGTGGATTTACATTTCTTCCTCTTTTTCTTTCTTTTCTTTTTTTGGGGGGAAGGACGGGGGTGGGGAGGTGGCGGTGTAGTTCGGAACCCCTGTAGCCCCAGTAATTTAATTCCGTAAATTTGGAAATCTCCTGAATTTTTTAGGCAATTCGCAAAATCCCCTGAGCGAAACAGTAATTCTGCAAATTTATAGAATTTTTCAGGAAATTTCCAAATTTACTGGTTTTGTAAATTTAATGCAACATAATATATACATATATATTTACAGACATGAACAAGGCCAAATACGCCCTGAGCCCTGACGACGACGTGTTCCAATTGCTGGCCAGGACCTACAGTTTTGCACACCGCACCATGCACAGGGAAATCCGCTGCGACCGCAATGACCCCGTCTTCAGAGAGGGCATCACCAACGGAGCTGCCTGGTACCCCCTCAAAGGTCAGACAGGTCATTGACCTCAAGTGCAGATTTCAAGACCCCCCAAAAAAAAAATTCCCCCAAAAATCCCCGCAAATTTTTTTTACGGACTACAAGGCACACCTGATTATAATGCGCGCCCCCCCCCCCCCCCACCCCACACACACACCCCCCCGCAGTTTTAAACAAAATTCAGATTTTGGTATTATAGTTTCTTACCCATTGGACTGTAGAATGGAAGTATTTTGTTTTAAATTTTGATCTTGTTGGGTTTTTTTGCTCCTTTTGTTGCCTGCTTTTTGCTCCTTTTGCTATATTTGCTGTTTTCTTGTTTGTCTATGTTGATAAAGGCGCATTTGCCGAAATATCCAGTAGTGTTGTTTTGTCTCTTGTGAATAAAATAACGTCACTTTACACTTGTCGTGTAGTTGTTTGTTTGTTGCATGTTCCAGTGACATTGTCTGTTTCAGTTTTTATTTTTTTTATGGTTTCTTCCTATAATATTAGTCTCAGTCCATAAAATACGGTATTATTATTATTATTACTTTTTTTTGGCACTTGAAATCCATACTTTGCTTGGAGTGTAGTAGTACTCTGGCCATTTGAGAACCCTTCACTGTATTCTCTTCTTACCGTTTTAGGAAACTAACCGTAACTTGTTCTAGCTCTGTTTGCTGAGCAGGACTTCTTCTTCTTCTTCTTCTTCTTCTTCTGCGTTCCCAGGCCGTATGGCCATAATGGGCAAGGTACATATTATGTGTCCGGTTTTCAGTTTTCACTGGTCTCCCCGCTGCGTACATTCGACACATTCCGATTTTGGAGGAGAATATGGGGGTTCGTGTGTGTGCATGTGTGTCTGTATCTGTGCGTTCGCGCATGTGTCCCTTCGTGTGTTGTTGCGTGCATGCGCATCGCGTCCAGGTTGGCACTATTGCATACGCGCGTGCGTGTGTGTGTGTGTGTTGCCACTTGTCCCTATGTGTTTGCGTGCACACGCACACATGTGTCAAGTCAAGTCAAGTCAAAATGATCTTTATTGGTTGTAAAGGAATAAGCTAAGCAAAACTCTTTTTTCATCATGTGTGACTGTGTGTGTACTTTAAGATGAAACATTATTTAGTCACCTTAGTGTGGGGGAAGGTAAGATTTTTTGCGTGTTTGTAGGAACATTATTCTAGTGTGAAACACGTTTCTAGTCGTGATAACTGTCGTTCGAATCGAGACTCCGGGGATCCTTTGTGAAACACTTATAAGAGCCAATAGCCCCCGTAAGGAGAATAAGCGCTATATAAATTGCACATTATTATTATTATTATTATTATTGTTGTTGTTGTTGTTGTTGTTGTTGTTTGTTGTTGTTGTTGTTGTTGTTGTTGTTGTTGTTGTTGTTGTTATTATTATTACTATTATTTAGCCTGCTTTCCCCCCTCCATTCTCTCTTCGTTGCTTTCACTCTCAGGGGGGATGCAGGACTACAACTACGTGCGGGGCAGCTGCTACGAGCTGACCCTGGAGCTGTCCTGCTGCAAGTACCCCCCGGCCTCCCGGCTGAGACAGTTCTGGGAGGACAACAGGGAGGCCCTCCTCGACTACCTCCTCAAGGTCCACATGGGTAAGGACTCATTCAAAGAACACCTTTTGCAAAAGTGAATGCCCTTGGTGGGTGGGGGAAGATGGTTGAGTACTGACCAAACAAGGGCATAACTCTCGCCAATAACCCTATTTGAGGCCACTAAATGGCTGCCTACCGCAAGAGTGAATGCCCTTGTCCGCACTGACCAGCAAGGGCTTCACTCTCACTGTCAAGGGCGTTAATAACCCTAGTTGTAGAGGCCAATAAGGCCGGAATTAATACAAAGCTGTCAATTTGATGAATTTGTTTCAAGGTCCACAGGGAGGCTCTCGTCGACTACCTCCTCAAGGTCCACATGGGTAAGGGACTCATTTTTTCTTCTTCTTCTTCTTCGATCGCTCAGACAGTTTCCTGTCAATTATGAGCACAGATGCGTCATGCTGCCGTTATGCGCCTAACTAAGAAATAGTTAGGCCCAGCATGTCCGACTTCGGCTGAAGAAATCTTTGTAAGAATGTATAGAAAACAAGGCAGGAGAATATGGACCAGTGAGATAGAAAGATAACAGATGACAGTAAGCAAAGGGCTAAAGGCAGAGTCAAAGAGAATGACAGAATTAGAGGAAGTTACAAGCACAGAACTTCCAGAAGGTGGGGGAACTATTTATACAACAGACCCCCCGGTATCTCCACGGGGGCAGGACTCATTCAAGTCATTCCACCCATATAAGGCCGGAATTAATACAAAGCTGTCAATTTGATAAATTTGTTTCAAGGTCCATATGGAGGCCCTCCGTCGACTACCTCCTCAAGGTCCACATGGGTAAGGAAAGGTTGGAGGGTGGTGTGTCTCAATAGCGCCTATTTTAATCGCCTCTAAACTCAATTGTGCCTGTTAATTGTTGTCATCAATTGCGCCTGTTGAAATGGTTGAAATGGTTCGTGAGAAAACAACACATAATGGAAGGTTTGCTCAGTTTTTTGTTTCAGAAGTTAGAGTTGACAATCCTTGTAAAAAAAAACCACAGAAAACGAAATTTAGGTAGCTTGATTTTTTGTTATGGTAATCCAAAGTTTAACTTCTAAGATACAATCAATTGTAGAAAGCAGGCGCGATTCCGAATACCTGAATTAGGCGTAATAGACGATTTTCGGAGAAAAAAAATAGGGGAGAGCACTTCGTGAAAATTAGAGTTGTTTACCTCCATTACTCGGTCAAAAACCATAGCAACAATGCAACAATGGTGTCGAAACTTGAAACCGCAGGATGTGAGTCAGCGACTTGCAAATTTGTTTTTTATTTAAAATTAGGGGTGGCAAGTGGCCACAAACTGAGAAAACTTGCAAAGTACAAATATAAATGACATAATTTTTTAGAATGATGCACGGTCTTCTAAGTGCTGTCTGCCCAAACACACAAGTCGATAGGCTACAAGAGCTGATAGTAGAGTGACTTTCCCTGTTTGACCGATTGAATTAGGCAAGATCACTCCCACACATGAAATTACTCCCCTTAATTATTTCTGAACAATTCCTATTGAGCGGTAACCCCCAAAGGAGGAAGGGGTGAATGCGGGGAGGGGAAACTCAAGTCAAATCAGCTACAGTCAGCTACAGTCATGGAAGTGCTCCTGCTTTTAGGATGTCCTGAAGTTCAGGATTGTGTGTCCAGGATGTCCTGAAGTTTGATTGTTTTCAGGATGTCCTGAAGTTCAGGATTGTTTTCCAGGATTGTTTTCAGTTTGTCCTGAAGTTCAGTATTGTTTTCAGGATGTCCTGAAGTTCAGGATTGTTTTCAGGATGTCCTGAAGTTGAGGATTGTTTTCAGGATGTCCTGAAGTTCAGGATTTTTTTTGTCCAGGATGTCCTGAAGTTCAGGATTGTTTTCTGGATGTCCTGAAGTTGAGGATTGTTTTCAGGATGTCCTGAAGTTGAGGATTGTTTTCAGGATGTCCTGAAGATGAGGATTGTTTTCAGGATGTCCTGAAGATGAGGATTGTTTTCAGGATGTCCTGAAGTTGAGGATTGTTTTCAGGATGTCCTGAAGATGAGGATTGTTTTCAGGATGTCCTGAAGATGAGGATTGTTTTCAGGATGTCCTGAAGTTCAGGATTGTTTTCAGGATGTCCTGAAGTTCAGGATTGTTTTCAGGATGTCCTGAAGTTCAAGATTTTTTTTTTATTGCCTGGAGCCGGCGTCGCCAGATTATGAGAATTTGAGAAAATGCATTTTGCTGGTTATAGAGGTCATGAAGTTTAACCAGAAGTGAAAGTGCAACGAGAGCCTGTCAATTACATAGGAAACTGTTGTTTCCCTTCAGCTTGCATGGGGCATTACCCCCCTGATTAGAGGTGGGGGAAAAACCGGTTTGAACCGAAAAACCGGTGCTAAGCTTTCGCGGTTCGAAAACCGGTTCGAGTTGCTGTGAACCGTTTTTTTAAATGCAAACTGAAAGTAAGTTTTTCTTAGAATAACGCATTCTTTTCGAAAAACAACACTGATTCTCAGCGCAGATTGGGTGTTTGTAAGCCAAGAGTAGCTGTTTCTAGTTTGTGGTGGTGTATGGCTTTGACTTTGACTGAGTGTTGAGTTGAGTGTGTGTGTGTGTCATAAGTCATAAGTTTCCTTATTGTGTGTGTGTGTGAATGTGTGCGCGTGCGTGCGTGTGTGTGACTATTCTCACAAATAAATATGTGTTTGCATAGGTGAAACTAGTGATGCGAGTACTGGTTAAAAACACCGGTTCGGTAAAACCGGTTCGAAGAGGGAAAACCGTTTTTTTTAACCGGTTCGGATTTTTGAACCGGTTCTCAACTCTACCCCTGATCTCTCAGGAGGAGCGTTGTCCCTGCACTCCGTCGGGGGGCTGGGCAGCCCCTGCATGGACCCCTGCCTTGCAGGATTTTTGACATTTCCCAGGAGCACCCATGTAATGATAAGTATCTGCTTATATCGCGTGTAGAATACAGTATAGATAAGCTTCAAGAGTTTCTTTTGCACCATGCCTCTCACACACACACACATTCGCGCCAGAGGTGTAGAGTGGCGCAGAGGTAACGCGTTCGCCTTGTGTCAAGTAAGCCCGAGCTCGAACCTGGGCACAGGGGATTTTCCCTCTCACTTTTCACTAGGCCTTGCGGTCTGAACGTGGAGTCTTTCGGATGAGACGATGCGTCCCGTGTGCCCATGCACTTAGCACACGTTAATCACAGTGGCAACGAAAAAGTTGTCATTTGGTCAAAATGTACCCACCCACCCCTTTCCTTCCTCCTCAATCACACAAAAATCGTATGCCAAAAATAATAAAAATCGGGTGGCGCACCTCTTGCTGCGACACGCTCCAGGTGGGAGCAACCCGAATTTCACAGACGCCTCTGTGACTATAAAGTACCTAATACTTGATAATACCTAATACCAAAACATAAGTACCCCTTCAATCTGAACTACACAAAAACCTGACCATCCCTCAATAGGAATAGTTCGGAAATAATTAAGGGGAGTAATTTCATGCTGTGTGGGAGTGATCTTGCCTAATTCAATCGGTCAAACAGGGGAAGTTACTCTGCCTTCAGGTAGATCTCCAGCTCTCGCCTCGTGTGTTTGAGTAGACTTACATCACTTAGAACACCGTCATTATATTTTAACCTCACATTTTGCAAATTATATCACTTTGTAGCAACTGGCCACCCCTCATTTTTCTTTTCTTTTTAAAAAATGTTTACAAGTCGCTGATTCGCATTCTGTGGTTTCAAGCTTCGACACCATGCCACCATTGTTGCTATGGTTTTGACCAAGTAAGCCGAGGTAATCAACTCTAGTTTTTCACGAAGTGCTCTCCCCTAGTTTTTTCCGAAAATCGTCATCTTGACTCCACAGTCCAATGCGTAAATGATGACAGGAGTCAAAGGCCTGGTGAGGGATGTGAACGGCAACGTGGTCAATGAGACGATGGTGGTGGTCAGGGGCAGAGAGCAGGTCCCCTTCTGGACCTCTAGATACGGGGAATACTTCAAGCTGCTCCTGCCAGGCTCCTACGTATTGGAGGTGAGCGAGAGAGAGAGAGAGAGAGATAGAGAGAGAGAGAGAGAGAGAGAGAATCACAATGACAATGATTTATTCATTTAGGCCTTTGCCCCTCTTGAAGGCAGTGCTACCCATTTTGTTTGACCATAGAGGGTATTTTCACCCCCAGGAAGCAGCTATAGAGGGTCTCTTCACCCCCAGGGTGAACTTATAGAGGGTAAAAAATCAAAACAAAATAAGCATAAAGACATGTGGGTACTGTCAAAAAATGTAAAGTATTGTATGCACAGGCAGTATGAAGCATTACATGCCTGGCATTTCCGACACACAAATGTTACCAACACAGTCACACACAGCCACACTCACACACATCATTCAAGAATCAAGAACTTTAATCCTTTGCCGTCTTTTGAGGCATTGAGGATGAAACAACAAAATTATAAAATTTCAAGCAAGGCATGACAATTTATGTTGAACATTCAATAGCACACGCACACACACACGCACACACACACACACACACACACACACACACACACACACACACACACTCTTTAATTTTCTCTCTCTCTCTCTCTGTCTTTCGCTGGGATGTGTCAAAGGTCATTGAACTTGTAACCAGTCTAGAATGATCAAGTACTATCATGACCTGACCATCACCTTGTGCTAATGCCTCTGAATAGCTTCAAGTGATGGAGGTGGGGTTTTTTCTAACCCAATGCTTGTCCTGTCTATTTATGGAAGACGGGACAGGGGTTATGTGAGCGAATGGGGGGTGGGGGGTGGATGGTGGGGGGGGGGGGGGGAGAGAGAGAGTGATAGAGAGAAAAAGAAAGAGAGAGAGAGCGCCATTCAGATAAGGCTGACATTGACAAGAGCAGTCACCCAAAGGAAGGAAGGAAGAAAGGAAGGAAATTGAGAAGGGTCTTTATCTTCTAACCTAAACAGACAACAGTGGTACCAAACATGCCTAATTATTGGTCTCATGGGTCTACAGTACAAGCGCTGGCCAGATTTATAGTGCGTCTCATAACCCTCGAGTAGTAATTATAGTGCGTCGCTTCACCCCCAGTACGAAGTTTTAATGCGTCTGTCACGCACATTTGACACACAGACGCACAGAATGGGGAGCCCTGGAAGGCGGTACAGGATAAACAGAACATCATAGATATATATATTTAGAGAGAGACAGAGAGAAAGAGAGAGTGAGAGAGAGAGAGACAGACAAACAGACAGACAGACAGAGAGAACGGACGGACGAACGAAAGTGTTTGAAGCCTTTCACTCCCAGGAGCGAGTTTCGACGCCGCTTAGGGGGTATAACCTACTCAGTAGCCCAGGTCTTGAAAGACTTAGTTACTTCCCTTAGCATGACTTGAGAAGGGTCTGCACCTGTTTCTCAGGAAACTGTTGGTCGATTTTGATGCGGTTTTTTTTGTTGCATTTTGTATTTTGTAAAGCAAAAAGTGACCAAGCATATCGATCTGGCTGCCAGAAGGCCAAGAAAACTACATGAAATTTGTTTAATTTTCTGATAATAAAAATGATGAAAACTGTCATGGTCTCCCTCTCTCTCTCTCTCATGCCCACATTGCCAAATGATATTGAAAGACTAGGCCTCGCCAAAAATCTTAGTCCTTGTTAAAATAAAGCTACGTTTCAAGTAAGCTTCCTTTTTTATGCTTGAGCGTATTAATAAGTTTTATGGTTCTTCATGCCTTGGCAACTAAAGTTTTTATGTGTTCAGTGTTCTCTTTCCACACACACGTGGTGTAGAGCTAGAGTGGCACAGTGATAGCGTGTCCGACTTGTGTCAAGTAAACCCAAGTTCGAACCTGGGTACAGGGGATGTTTTCCTCTCACTTTGCACTAGGCCTTACGGTCCGAACGTGGAGTCTTTTGGATGAGACGATAAACCGAGGTCCCGTTTACCCATGCACTTAGCACACGTTAATCCCAGTGACAACAAAAAAGTTGTCATTTGGTCAAAATTCCCCCCCCCCCCCTCTTTCCTTCCTCATCAGTCGCACAAAAATCGCATGCAATTTTGTTTTTTTAAATTGGGTGGCGATGCGCTCTCCGGGAGGGAGCAACCCGAATTTCACAG
>CM065700.1:33125120-33135120 GCA_017654935.2 Phymorhynchus buccinoides | reverse complement strand
CCTCCCCCCTCTCTCTCTCTCCCTCTCTTCTCTCTCTCTCTCTCTCTCTCTCTCTCTCTCTCTCTCTCTCTCTCTCTCTCTCTCCTCTCTCTCTCCCCTCATTTTGTGTGTGTGTGTGTGAGAGAGAGAGAGCTAGAGAGAGAGAGAGAGAGAGAGAGAGAGAGAGAGAGGGGTGGATAATTGTTCGATGATTATTCATGCATGCTTCATTATTTTTGTGTTGAATATTTGAATTTGTTTTGCATGTTTGTTTGAGGGCAAGATGTAAAAAAAACCCATTGTGTGCTTACTCTTTTTACCTCACTAAAAACGTTTCATTCGCTCTCTCTCTCTCTCTCTCTCTCTCTCTCTCTCTCTCTCTCTCCTCTCTCTCTCTCTCTCTCTCTCTCTCTCTCTCTCTCTCTCTCTCTCTCTCTCTCTCTCTCTCTCTCTCTCTCTCTGTTTTTCTCGCTCTCATTCTTGGTCTTTCTTTCTTTGTGCATGCTTTATATTACTTTGTATGTGTTTATGTTTGTTTTCCATTTTCTACTTTTATATATGTATTCTGTCCAGAGGGCTGGATGTAAAAAAGCATGTTATTGCTTACTCTGTTGCACTCTATAAATAGAATTCATTCATTTATTTCAATTCTCTCTCTCTCTCTCTCTCTCTCTCTCTCTCTCTCTCTCTCTCTCTCTCTCTCTCTCTCTCTGTGCCATTCTCCCCGCCATTTTCCCCGCATTTTTCATCTTGTTGCCTCTCACCTCTCTGTTAATGAGTTTTACTGCAATTATCAACTTATGCCAAGATTCTTGTAAATTTTGTATGTCTCTCTGTATATCTGTTTAATGTCCCAATTTGATTCTCTGTCATTTATTTCATGTGCCAATTTTTGTTTCATTTTCTTGACTTGATTGTTTTTATGTCAATTTTGTCATTGCCTGATGCATGGTGTGAGTGTGTGAGTGAGAGGGCCAGGTGCAAAGAAGCTATTGTAGCTTATCCTTTTTACCCTCAATAAAACATTCGTATTCGTATTCGTATTCACCCCCTCCCTGATTACAAACGAACGTAATGGTAACAGATAGCTGTTGTGATTTTTGTTTGTTACGTATCATGAAACGCAAATTTAAATTTGTTCATTCAAGACCCTTTTCGTTAACAGTACATTAACATGCATGGACCATATTATAATAATTATGTTACAATACTATCAAAAACACAGCTGTTTTGGGAGGAACATTAATTAGTTCATCTTCAGAAGTTTTATTCAAGCCAATTTTAGTTTACCATAAGTAACTTTTCATAAATAACAGTCAAGTATATGTTGCAGTATGCGGGTACATTAGTTTTATTCAGTTAAAATTTGCTCGATTTTCACTCATGGGCAATTTGTATTTATGTTTGTGATACTAGGTGAATTATTTAAGAACATTTTCTTACTAAATATGTTTCATGATACTGCTCAACAAAACAAAAGTTTGTTCCAATTAATCTGATGAAAGAAATATATTTGAAATAATATGCGTGTGTGTGTCCGTGGGGAAAAGTTAAGCTGGGATTTGAGCTGTTTAAGATTTAATTTTTGATGGTGTTTGTCTAATGTTTGTAGATGTTACTATTGTGCTATTGTATTTCCCATGTACTCAGCGTGAGATACTTTGTTCTGTGCTTATGTACATGTTAGATGTAGATTATGTAAAGCGCAAAGAGCTCCATAAAGGACGTGCTTGGTGCATTTTTTAATCTACGATTTCTAGATTCAGCCTTTTAACTGAATAGCTCGACTTTATGTGCCACGGAACAGCTGTGAAAAGGGAATTGCTGATCTTTTGAATGTTGTGGGGGTGTTTTGGGCCTTTATTTTTGTTATTTGATTGCTTGTTGTTATTGTTGCGGAACAACCAGGCTGTTGACCGCAAACTGCTTGTTGCCATTTGAAAAAAAAAAGTCTTTGCATTTTTGTGCTGAAGATTTGCGTTACGCGTTCTGTTGTTACTACTAATGCCCTTTTCTTTCACATTTTCATGTATTCGTTTGTTTTACGTTCATTTGTCGTCGACCTTTACTTGGCTGTATTTTGGTATTTGGTACAATCTAGTCACAGAGACTTATCTCTGTGAAATTCAGGCTGCTCTCCCCTGGAGAGCCGTCGATGCAAAAGCAACGCCTACCCTTCTTCTTTTTTTTCTTAGGGGGGGGGGGGGGGGGGGGGGGGGGGTGAGTCAGGGTGAGAACGGGAGGGGGGGGGGCAGACCAGACTTGGGAAAAACTATTAATTTGGTCCTACCAGGCAGCAGGAGTTATCGATCTCTGCTCTTTACGACTTTTAACTGCCATGGGAGTTTTACATGTCTAAAGCACACGGGTCAGACTAGCTTTAAGACCCCATCCGAAGGACTCGACGTTCCGTTCGATTTCCCTGTCAAACTAGAAAGAAAGGGCGAGGCCGGGATTCGAACCCGGGTCTCTCTCTCTCTCTCTCTCTCTCTCTCTCTCACTCTCTCTCTCTCTCTCTCTCTGTCTCTCTCTCTGTCTCTCTCTCCTCGTTTCAAATATTCAGGGTATACTCACATTATACAGGAGACTAAAAAATGCAACCCACAAAATCAGTGAAGGGAGTTAATTACGAGATATTTACTGTTCCTTACTCCACAAAATTGGTAATACTAAATTTTATAATTAGGGTATCATTTTGTTTTTGTTTTTTTAAAGACGATTCAATTCATGAATGATTACGATGTTGTTGTTTTTCTTTCTAAGACTTGTTCGGATGTTCTAGAAATTCACAGTACCCGTGGTACCCTATTTTTATAAGAAAAAACAACTTTTTGATGTCCAAATTAATGCTACTTTTGCCATATCAAGTTGTTGTTTTTATTGCAATTTCTATGTTTACGGCATCCGGACAAAATTATCATTCACACGTGCACTCGAAAAACGTCAGGGTATATATAATACATTCTTGCAAGTTAATTTTCAGTGGGGGCAGTTATTTATTTTTAGAAACAGACAGTTTTCAGACCATTGACAATTTCTTCGAAAAGTGTGTTATGTTATGTTTTATGTACCACCACAGATGTATATCTATGTTTTTTTCGACAATAAATTGTGTGCCTTGTGACTTGTGTTTTTGCCCCTGATAAGGGGGAGTTTCTGAAAAAATGGGTTACCTCCGAAACTGTTACTCTCTGGCTCTCTCCAAGGCAAATGAGAAAAAAACAAATTGTTGGATACTTTCATGCATTGAATCTTCTTTATAAAGCTGGAATTCCATATGCGCTATTTTCGCTGGCTTAAATCGCCCGCGACTTTCGACAGCAACGAAAAATGTTGCTTGCAATTCCATTGACGCTACAATCGCCGGCGATTTTCGATGGCGCCATTCAAACATCACGCTAAAAATCCTGATTGCGCCTTCGGAACTGCAAGCAACGTTTTTCACGAGTACCACATGTTTCTCCACGGTTTTGGAAGCCATGCTGGCTGAACAATCGCGTGATGATTTTGCTCCATCCACTTTCAGACTATTTTCGACGGCGACAAAAAAAAAATTTCGCTTCACCAAGCGATAAAATAAAATCGCGAGCGATTTTCGACTGACTGCTCGCGATTATCGCGCCTATGGGTGTACAGAATGAGTGATTGTTGGTGGCGATAAATTTTAACCACGGGCGATTATCGCCGTCGATATTCGCCTTTAAAATCGCGCATATGGAATTCCGGCTTAAAGCTAAAAAAATCTAAACGATTGCTTTATTAAGAAAACCTTTATTAATGGTTTTGTGGGTTTCAATTGGTTTTTTTAGTCATCTTAGTATGTGATGTTTTTAATTCTAGACATGTCATGTTTTTACTGCTCAGTTTTAATGTTTTTTAACAAAAGTATTTTAACCAAAAAAACTTTGATTTTTGTTTTTTTAGCTTGTGTTTTTATCCGTTTTTAATACGTGGTAAGATTTGACGTGGTGACAGCCCTGACATGGCCTTAGTTGTCGACGGGGCTATAATTTTAATCTTAATCTTAATGAAGATGCTACGTTGGTTATATGTAATTTATTTTGAGAAAGTCAATCAACTGCTGTTATAGTTTACATAGTTTGCTGATGTCAGGGTGATGTCAGGGTCACCCTGACAAGTCGATGATTTGTATTGGGTTGTAAATGTCATGGATTGTAAAAGAAATATCTCATATTGAGTACTTTTCTGTATCTGTTATGTCTGTTTAGTAATCGTAAATTGGTGTTTGACTGGGGGTTTTGGTATCCAGGGGAACGCTGCACTGTATTGTGTGTGCGTGTGTGCGTGTGTGTGTGTGTGTGTGTGACAGAGAGAGAGAGAGAGAGAGAGAGAGAGAGAGATTCCCAATGCATATGCGTGACAAAACTCTGGGCTATTTTATTAACCCTTTCACCGCCAAAGTCGCATTTTAGCACCACAGTGATTTAACACTTAATGTCACTAAAAGGAATCAAATTGGGGTCTATTATCCAAAGACCATAGTTACTGTCTTAGTTCTGGGAAGTAAGGGTAGACCTTATTTTATAAGTGTCACAGAAGAATCCCCAATGCTGCAAATGGATTTTGTTCTCTACCCAGGTAAAACTTAATGAACATTTTTGGCTGAAATATGGCTGGCGGTGAAAGGGTTAAGTGTCGTGTCTTTGTATCTTGAACTGTGTACTCTCTAATCTGAGACCACTATTATAATACGTGTAATATTTATTATTGGTTATGAGAATACTGTTTTGTTGCTTGTCTGTCGTTATATTTATTGTTGTTTTCGCAATAACTGTTATTATTTTTGTCTAAAGGCATGCACCCCCCCCCCCACCCCTAAAAAAAAAAAAAGAAGATGTGAATGTACATTTTCGTGTTTGTGTTCTTTTTTTCCCTTCTGTATATAAAAAAAATGTTATATGGCCTTTATGTTTGAACTTATGACGTATGTGCCAGACGTTGTCAAGAACAATGTACATCGCAATTCCTTAGTAAGTGTGGTGGGGTGTTTTGTACTGTGCGTAAGCACTGTCTCCAGACTCTCTCTTCTCGTTGTATTACGATTACTAGTGCAGGTAACGCCAAGTACCGGTAACGCTGAGTACCGGTTTCGCCGGGTCCGTGAAATATGATATTATTACTTTTGTGGCTGAAAACCCAATTTTTAGAGCCCTACTACTTTCAAGGCCTACCGATCTCCATGACCTTGACCGTGACCTTGATCGGTATGCAATCATCAGAACAACCGTAAGCCAAAGTACCTACATGCCAAGTTTGAAGTCCCTAAGACCAACGGTGTGGACGTTATAGCCCCTTAAATATTTTCGGTTTTCAAGGTCATACACCAAGGTGAAGGTCACAACGGCAATAATTTATGCGCGGATGCCTTCCTCTCATGGTGACACGCCACCACACAAAATTGGAAATGATTCGGTGAAGCGGTTCGGGAGAATTATTACCAGACATGTTTAGAAGTCATTCTCAGACCGGTTTCTGTTTGTCACGCCAGTTTTATACTAGTAGTGGTGCTCAATCAAATTCATTCACTTCCGCTTCGGGATCAATAATATCAGCGGGACCTGACTAGCTGGGTCATTGCCCCCCCCAACCCCAACAGACACACACGCGCACACACGCACACACACACACACACGCACACGCACACACACACTCACACACACATACACGCACACAAACACACACACACCATCTTACGAAAAATTGCCAGCGCACATGGACTTTTGGATTCCGGGACTGGATATTTCTAACTGCAACTTGTGAATACTTTTATTTTTTATTTGTTCCCCTCTCTTCTTTTCTTTTCTTTTCCTTTTTCTCTGGTCACACCTCCACAATGTGGACAATCACTGCTGTATATTACAGAAGTTGGTCACCACCAAGGAAGAAGAAGAAGAAGAAGAATATAGATTGCTGAATTAAAGGTGGACCCTGACGGATGAGTTTTTGCATGAAACATGTCGAGATCACCAGAAAGACAGCGTTTTCAAGGATCGGAACACTCACTTTGCTCTGGTTTCCTAGAAACCAAAATATCAAAACGGCGATTCCTCCTTAGCGGAGATGCTGGAGAGAGAAGCCATTTTGGATAGGGTGGGTGGAGGACAATCCCATTGTTATTGAAACTTTTTCTTTTTTTTGTATTGCAGTAAAAAAAAACAATTGGAGCTATTTCCTTTGTTGTGAGCAAAACTCCTTTAGATAAACTGTACAAAAAAAAATAATAAAAAGGCTTGTATTGCGAAAATGTCGTGCAAACGATTTGGTCTCAACTCAGGCGGCCATTACAAAAGAGACGGGCACACGCCTTCTCTTTCAGTGAAATAGTTTGACTTCCAGCACCTCCGCCAAGGAGGAATCGCCGATTTGACGGTTGGATTTCTAGGAAACAAGAGCAAAGTGGTTGTTGCAATCTCTGTAAAGGGTGTTTTCCTGGTGATCTCGACGTACGTGTTTCTTACCAAAAAAACCTCATCAGTCAGGGTGCCCCTTTAAGGCGGGTATGCGCTGTAGACTCTTGTTTGATTTTCTGTACAGATGTCATCTGTTGAAACGTTGGGCTCGTAATTACAAGCCCATAGCTTTGCTGCGTCGTAGTCGATCACTTCAGGAAGAGATGCCAGTCGCCGGCACGAAAGCAGCAGTCGTCTGAAGAACCCTCAGACTGCCGTAGAGTTGTTGTTGTTTCCTCACAGTGGTTTTTCTTATGGCCACACATCGTTTGTCTGGGTGGGGCATCACGTAGTCCGCAATGTTGAAGTATTGCGCTCTACTTTCACATCTACTCGTGCTTCGGTCTCTCCAATGCTGAATTTCCTGAACATGACTGTGGGCTCGTGGTCCAGTTGTGCCCAGTTCTCAGCCTGATCACGATGACCTGGGGGCCGTTTCACAAGGGTTAACGTTACGTTGCGCTCGCTCAAATCGGCGAAAACGGTCTAAGCAACACCCTTCGTTTGCCGATTGTTCGCGTGGCGTTTTGTTCTTGCCAAACACCGAGCAAGCGGCGAACTATCCGGAACTAGTAAGGGGTGAATACGTTTCTTGTTGTTGATTGGTCCATTAAAGTTTTGTTTAAAATAACAAAATTTTGGACCAATCAGACAAGAGCTTGTAATAATCTTCCGCAAACGTTTTCTAAAGTCTTTCTTAGGCCCCGTTTGGCGTAAGCGTTATTCGCGCGGCGACCGTTATCTAGAGAAACTAGACCCTGGTCCGCTCTGCTGAGCTTGTGGTTCTTTAATAGCAGTAGGGGAAGACGGGGTAAAAAAGCGCATGGGCGGGTAAGAAGCCCACCCCAATTATCTCATGAAATAAAGAAATTTCAGTCAAATTTGCCCATGAGACGAATGCTAGACATTAACGCTCGTCTCATGGGCAAAATGAGACTGAAATTTTGCTTCATTTCATGAGATAATTGGGGTGGGCTTCTTACCCGCCCATGCGCTTTTTACCCCGTCTTCCCCTACTGATCAGCCTCACTGACATTTGGGTGGTTGTCGTACCCAATCATCTTTTTAGGGGGACAGGGCTTCGATGACCGTCTTCTCTTCTAGAGTATGAGACCTCTCTGTCTACTTGATCCAGCTGACCCCCCCCCCCCCCCCCCCCCACCCCCCGTCCTTCTCCTTTGCCATTCCGTCCGCCTGCTTCCCCCCCCCCCGTAGATCCCACAGAGTGCGGGGACGCTTTGCAAGACCAGGTAGGTTGTGTTTTTTTTTTTTTCTTGCTGTCCCATCTTCTGGGCCGTAACTAGTGACGTTGCTCCCACGCCGCTCATTCCGAGTCCCAATTCGCAGCCACACCTCCGCACGTTCAGGTTGCAGAATCCGAGACCAGCGGTCCAAGAGGAGTGGAATCTATGCGGTTGTGCTTTATTAATAGCTTGATTTTCTTTCTGTTATTCTAATCGTCAATGTATCGGTTTTAAAATTTAAAAAACTTTAACTGTATATAAAATAATATTTTTGTTATATGTGTACCGATTTTTCTTCTTGAACATTTTGTACTCATAGATTTGAATGAAGTTGTATTCAGGCTGACTTTGTGACTTCATTTTTTTCAGTGTCATTTTTGCTCATTTTTGTGTGTTCAATCTTGTCATGTTTAAACAAGCGCGAAATCGCCATAGTTTGTGGCACGCGGTCTATTTTTACCACTCCAATCATGAGTTATCTCCCCTGGCTTTTCAATAATTTTAATCTGTAAACCAGAATGTTATCTCTGCACCATTTCGTAACTTTTTATATCTTTTGGAAAACATTTAAAACTATGTATCCTACTTATACTCATCAAAAGAAGCACCGCATACTCGTCGTGTCTGTTGTAGTGTCTGTATTACGTATGTTTATTATTTTGTACGCTTTTAAAATACATCATTTTAAAAAGCGGCCTCAATTAATTTTGAAGTGTAGCCTCGATTTGAAGTGCGACAATGTTGTCAAAATGTGCGACAATTTTGGACCGACAGACAGACCGACTGACAAAGTGAGTTATAGGTTTGTGGCTTGAGCCACAAACAAAAAAGTCGCAAAGCAGGCAATGTGTGTTAGTGCCACCTGGCATGAGTTACTGGCATGAGTTACTGGCATGAGTTACTGGCATGAGTTACTGGCATGAGTTACTGGCATGAGTTACTGGCATGAGTTACTGGCATGAGTTACTGGCATGAGTTACTGGCATGAGTTACTGGCATGAGTGGCATGAGTTACTGGCATGAGTTACTGGCATGAGTGGCATGAGTTACTGGCATGAGTGGCATGAGTTACTGGCATGAGTTACTGGCATGAGTGGCATGAGTTACTGGCATGAGTTACTGGCATGAGTTACTGGCATGAGTTACTGGCATGAGTGGCATGAGTTACTGGCATGAGTTACTGGCATGAGTGGCATGAGTTACTGGCATGAGTTACTGGCATGAGTGCAAAGTCCCACGAAGAACCGGGGAGAAGGACAACTGTGGAAGGGGAAACGAGGGTGAATGACATGTCTGCCGCTCGGCGACACTTGTTGGTTGATTTGGGTTTATTCTTCACCATTAACTTTGGTTTGCCCCACTGTTAAAGACACACTGACCCACCACGATTAAGTCCCTTGGGTTTTTTTCTGGGTAGCTGTGACACACATACAAATGCCCCCAACTTTAAAATTGAGGCTGCTCTTTAAAATGATGTTTTGTTTTCAGTTTGGGGGTATTTGTATGGGAGTAAATCCTGGTCAAAACAAGATTGATTTCTTACCAGCTATAAGGGGGAAAACACACCGTAATTTTGACACGTGATCTGGTGGGTCTTTATGGTTTTTACAGTGCTGGTTTTATTAACTATTTTTGGGGGTTCATTGGGGAGAAGAAAGAAAAAAAATCAATTCTAATTCGGGCCTAGCCACACTGCATACGATTCGATGCACTACGATCTGATTGTGACATTAATTGTGAGTCGTTATTGCCGTGGAATTCTGCTGCCTAAATAAATCTGATGAAATCCTACTGGTTCACTAGGATGTGACGGTGCATGGGAAACACCCACATAAGTCGAATGTTTTGAGCAAAACCCAAAAGCCAAAAATAGTCAACAACCCCCCCCAAAAAAAAAAACCCCAAAAAACCAAATCAATTTTCAAATTAGGGCATATTTTTGTTTTATGGTTATGTGTTCTACCAGTATCCACAGCATGAAAGACAATTTTGAACGATTTCTTTGTTTATTTGACTGTTTTCTAAATCAAGTCAATAGAAACAAAGCGGCAAAGTTGTATCTCATATGCCCCGTTTTCTACAAAAATGAGCTATTTTGAATGCCAAACTTCAAATAATGATCAAATGAAAACTAGACATGATAACTCAATTCGGTTTTCTGCGTATCAACAAGGATTCGTTGCTCCATCAGGAAAATATTAAATATGAATATATGCGAAAATTGCAATATGTTTGGTTTTCCCATGCATCGTCACATATTTGTAGTCCCCCGTATAGGGGACGACGGGGTAAAAAGCGCATGGGTGG
>CM065700.1:33112620-33115120 GCA_017654935.2 Phymorhynchus buccinoides | reverse complement strand
CTATGCCTCTCTCTCTATATATATATCTATGTCTCTCTCTCTCTCTCTCTCTCTCTCTCTCTCTCTCTCTCTCTCTCTCTCTCTCTCTCTCTCTCTCTCTCTCTCTCTCTCTCTCTCTCTCTCTCGGTCTTATTAACTCACTTTCCATTTCTGCCGGGCCTCTTTTCAAGAGGCCATCAGATAGCTTTAAACCCCTTGCTGCTCTCGCTGGATATCCAGTAGCTATCATCATCGTCGTCGTCATCATTAGGAGACACATCATCATCAGCGTAAGACCCATCTTCATGATCTATAAAGACAAGCACCATAATCATCATCATCATTGTCGTCGTCGTAGTAGTAGTAGTTGTCGTCATCATTGGCCGTCGTTGTTTGCAATTATATTTCATTCAGTGTAACTTTTTATTTTTGTTTGTTATACAGCATCTTAAATGAATGTGTACACCCAAATTTTTTTTTACCGATTCTAAGACTACACTTTGTTTTTTCCCCCAGACTGAGACCCCTGCACTTTACAATATGACGGATAATAATTATAGTAAGAAAATATTGAGACAAAATCTGAATTTAGTTTTATTTTATTAGTCCCCGAGCCGAAGGGTCGGGGAGCTATTGTTTCTGTTTGATCCTTCCGTGCCTCCGGCGTGCCCCCGGCGTGCCTCCATCCGTCCGTCCGTCTGGCTATTCGTCCGTTTTTCTCAAAAACTATTCAGTCTATCATCATCAAATTTGGTATACTAGTTTGCCAAGATGCAAGCTATCCACTGATGTATTTAGTTTTACATTAAGGTCAAGGTCGCGCCAGTTACGGGGTTCAAACCCCAAAACACATACTCGCTAATATCTCGCGAAGTTTTGCATGTATTTCAATGCAGTTTTTCCCCACAACATTTCTTGATGAATGGTCTATAACACAGTTGTCATGAACTTTTCTGCGCGCTCGTGTGCGCATGATCGCGCGCGCTCAAATCACGGATCCGAACCCTAAGGCTATATATCAAAAACTATTCGGTTTCGTGCTGTTTTCATGCGTTTATATGTAGCTACGTGCTGTTTTGATGCGTTTTTATGTATGTGTACAGCCGACACATTCCGATTTCGGAGTAGCTCGGCGATGCTGCGAGGGGACTTTGCAGCCGATCGGCGTTGCACTTGTTTCATTTTATAATCATTTTATTTCATTGTTATTATTTTTTTTTATTTTTTTTTTGGTGGGTGGGGGTTGGGGGTGGGGGGGGGGTGGGGGGGGGGGGGGGGGGCTTATGAGACTATTAGCCGGTCTTATAATAATAAAGAGCGGCTAATAGTCTGTAAAATATAACATGCTGTTTTGTTGTAACGTGGGTTTTTTTGGTTGTTGCGTGCAAGGTCTGCATAATATGGGTTTTTTTCACTCACTGATTGTCTAAGGCCTAGCTTTACCTCCCCCAAAAGACAATCACAAAAAATATTTGATGCTGATGGAATAATTTTTATGGAGGAAAAGAAACGCTAACTAGCCTAAGCAAAGCATAAGACTAAAAAAGACAACTATAACGCTTAGTAGTTACTCTGGCAGTAAACACAGAACAATTGCGTTAGACAGTCATAGAGAAAAAGTAAAAGAGAGAGGAACTGAGGAGAGAGAGAGAGAGAGAGAGAGAGAGAGAGAGAGAGAGAGAGAGAGAGAGAGAGAGAGAGAGAGAGAGAGAGAGAGAGAGAGAGAGAGAGAGAGAGAGAGAGAGAGAGAGAGAGAGAGAGAGAGAGAGAGAGAGAGAGAGAGAGAGAGAGAGAGAGAGAGAGAGAGAGAGAGAGAGAGACAGACAGACAGAGAGAGAGAGAGAGAGATGGGGAGAGAGAGATGGAGAGAGAGAGAGATGGGGAGAGAGAGATGGAGAGAAAGAGAGAGAGAGAGAGAGAGAGAGAGAGAGAGAGAGAGAGATGGGGAGAGAGAGAGAGAGAGAGGGACAGAGAGAGAGAGAGAGAGAGAGAGATGGGGAGAGAGAGGGAGAGAGAGAGAGTGTGAGAGAGAGGGAGACAGAAAGACACACAGAGAGAGACAGAGACAGAGTAGAGAGAGAGAGAGGGGGGGGGGAGGAGAGAGAGAGAGAGATGGGGAGAGAGAGAGAGAGAGAGAGAGTGTGAGAGAGAGAGACAGAAAGACACACACATAGAGAGAGAGAGAGAGAGAGAGAGAGAGAGAGAGAGAGAGAGAGAGAGAGAGAGAGAGAGAGAGAGAGATTATGAGTGCATACATGATACATTAAAATCAACTCTCTGCTCAAGCGATTATAGTTGTTTAATTTTGTTTCCCTTTATTATATGAATCCTTATTTCAGTTGGAAACAAATTGATAAAAATGCTTACGTACCAGGCGAAGTCTAATCTTTGGTCTTGTTTACAAAGAATGTGCAATCGTATACAAACAAGAGGTTGCAGGCTACTGTATTATTAATCAATAATGTTTGGCTGTCTCGCGCCGTTCATTGTGTATATATAGGCCTGTGTGGTATAATAAATA
>CM065700.1:33082620-33107620 GCA_017654935.2 Phymorhynchus buccinoides | reverse complement strand
CAGAAGGGAGCCCAGTTTATAATGAAAGAGAAACAAAGGATGGTATCGTTTATTTGCAGGAAAGTTTGTCACATGTGTTAGATAGAGAGGATGTTTATGTTATGATTCTCGGGGATTTAAATGCACGAACGGGTCAAGAGCAGGTGGAAGAACAAGATGAGGATTATGTTACTAGTTTTGATACTTTTATGGATGTTGATGTGAATGATGTTATTGATGATGCTCGTCGTGTTTCAAAAGATAATATAATTAATAAGTTTGGTCGTTCGCTTTTGGATTTTTGCTTCTCCCTTGATTTACGAATTATGAATGGTCATTGTGCTGGAGATATTGATGGTTCATTTACATTTATTTCAACTGCTGGTAGTAGTGTCATTGATTATTTTATTGTTTCCCATGATTTAACTAGTTATTGTGATTTGCATGTTGATGATTGTTTGTATTCCTGGCACTTACCTGTGACTTTACGTTTTAAAACCAACACTGAAAGAGTGAGGGAAGAACCTGCTGTGCATGCAGAGGAAAAAGTGGTATGGTCTCATGAGTTTATGCAGCACTATAAAGATGAAGTATGTTCTAGTAATTTCAGTGATATTTTGCAGAAAGCTATGTTTCTTATCACGGTTAATGTTAATGAATGCATTGCAACTTTTGTGAATGGTTTGTATGGGGCGGCAGCCTGCATGGTAAGAATGGTGGGTAAAAAGGGACGAAATCAGGATGATTGGTTTGATGATGATTGTAAAAGGAAGAAACGGGTAGTTAAAAGACGGCTTAGGTCTTATCAACGCTCAAAAACGAATCTCGTTGAAAGGAGATTGATATATGTTAAAGAGTTGAAAGAGTATAAAGACTTGTTAAAGATGAAAAAGTTGAAATATGACGAAAATAGGCTACAAAAACTGAAGGACTCAATTCATGATCAAAAATCTTTCTGGTCAACAATAAGATCTATTAATAGAAAGAACCTTGTATATAATGAAATATCGATAGATATGTGGCATAAACACTTTTTTGGTGTTTTTCACGATTTGGGTGATGATTCAGAAACAACTGAGTCAGAAGATGATTTGAGTGTTGATACACCTGAGCCGTTGTTTGATGATCCCATCACAGAAGATGAAGTTTTAGATAGTATTAAAAAGCTAAAATTGGGTAAAAGCAGTGGACCCGATAGAATTATAGCCGAAATGCTTGTACAAGCTAAGGATGTTATTAGTGATTTTTTGGTAAACCTTTTTAATGAGCTGTTTAGTAAAGGGATTTTTCCAGAGGAATGGTCCAAATCAATAATAGTGCCTATTCACAAGAAGGGGGATGTGAACAATCCGGATAATTATCGGGGGGTATCCTTAACTAGTATATTAGGAAAAGTATACACTAACATTCTGAATAAACGACTAGTGGCATGGGCTAATAAAGAAGAAAAGATAATAGAAGAGCAGGCAGGGTTTAGAAAGGATTATAGTACTGTGGACCACATTTATACACTATTTACTATGGTTCAGAAGCATTTATCAAACCATTCAAAATTCTATGTAGCCTTTGTAGACTTTAAGAAGGCTTTTGACTCGGTCAACAGAAATAAATTATGGGATGTTCTAAGACGATCTGGTGTAAGTGGAAAATTGTATAAATCTTTGAGAGCAGTATATGATACTGTAACAGCAAGTGTACGTGATAAAGGCTTATATTCAGAATACTTTGAGTGTCCAAGGGGTGTAAAACAAGGATGCATTCTCAGTCCCCAACTATTTTCTTTCTTTATAAATGAACTAGCCATAGAGATATCTAAAAAGGGGAAACATGGGGTGCAATTTATTTCGGGTGCTATTGAGTTTTTTCTACTGATTTTTGCTGACGACGTTATCCTTTTTTCTGATTCTGTGGTGGGATTGCAACATCAGATAAATCTATTAAAACAGGAAGCAGATAGATTAGACCTAAAAGTTAATTTAGAAAAAACAAATGTAATGGTTTTTAGGAAGGGTGGCTATTTGTCTGCACGTGAGAAATGGTGGTACGGAGCTAATGAAATTGCAGTTACAAACTCGTACAAATATCTTGGAATCATTTTTACTACCAAATGGAGTTTAAGTATAGGGTGGTCAGAAATGTGTCGAAAAGGGAAAAGGGGTGTGATTGAAATATGTCGCTGCATGAGGAAACTAAATTCAATTGATCCTTCATTGTTTTGGAAACTGTTTGATACACAAATCCAGCCTATTCTAACATATGGTGCAGAAGTTTGGGGTATCTATGTAAATGAGCAGATGGAAAATGTACATAATTTTGCCATAAAGCGTTTTTTGAATGTGCCTCTACATGCATCTAATAAAATGTGTCATGGTGAAACCGGTCGCTTTCCATTATATATCATAACTGTAGTTAAATGTGTGAAATACTGGCTCAGGCTGCTACGGTTACCAATTACAAGAGTGAATAAACAAGCGTATTGTATGGCACTAAATCAGTCAGATCGTGGTCGTCAAAATTGGGCATTCGAGGTTAAAAAAGTTCTCTCTGTAAATGGCTTTGGCATTGTGTGGATGACACAAAATGTTGGGGTTGAGTCTTCTTTTCTAGTAGAATTTAAAAATAGACTGATTGCATCCCACATGCAGAATTGGCACAGTAATTTAGAAGAGAGTAATAAATATGATTTCTACCACTCTTTTAAAGATCTTTTTCAAGCTGAGCACTATCTTAAAATAATAACATGTAAGCGGCATAGAGATTTATTTGCTCGATTTCGAACTAGAAGTATGGGCCTCAATGCCAATAAAAGATGGTTTATAAACTCTGAAGTCGACTTGATTTGCCCAATGTGTTCCAAAGAAACTGAAGATGAGCATCATTTTATATTTCGATGTCAAGAGTACAGTAAATTTAGAAATGATTGTGTTGTTTTCAATTCTCACTTTGGTCAAACCTATAATCTTACTGCTATTTTGTCGTGTGAGAGAGAAGATATTCTGACCTCATTTGCTAAATATGTGGCGGATGCATTTCATTGTAGAGAGAAAAAACTTGAAACATTAACTTAAAATGTTATCGTGAAAATTATGTTTGATAAGAAAAGTATTCATTTAATTGCAATTGTTGGATGGATGGTCGCATTTCTTATACGTTTTCTCTATATTAATTGTTTTGTTACCTTATTATTTACAATGAATTTAGTGTTTTTTTGTGTTAACTCTATTATATTGTGCTTCTTAATTTATCTACATAATTGCGCATGTACCCCCTTGGCATAAGGGTTGTAAACTATTGTCAATAAATAATTGTCATTGTCATTGTGTCATTGTCTCTCTCTCTCTCTCTCTCTCTCTCTCTCTCTCTCTCTCTCTCTCTCTCTCTCTCTCTCTCTCTCTCTCTCTCTCTCTCTCTCTCTCTCTCTCTCTCTCTCTCTCTCTCTCTCTCTCTCTCTCTCTCTCTCTCTCTCTCTCTCTCTCTCTCTCTCTCTCTCTCTCTCTCACACACACACACACACACACACACACACACACACACACACACATTAACGTTGCAATGCATTCTCTTGGCCTTCCAAAAGAACTCAGAACACAGAAATTGAGACAGAGAGACAGATGACAAGACACACACAAAATAGGTATAGACTGACACAAACAGAGACAAAGGCACCCCACCAAATGATGACTGGTATTGTTTCTTTATTATACATCATTCACAAACCCCCAAAATAATACCGCTCACAATTTATGATGATCATGGCAGCAAATGCATCAATATGAATAAAACACCCGGGGGGCGAGTTTCACTACTGGACGCTATTCACGCGAATAACTGTTACGCCAAAGGGGGCCTAAGAAACACTTTCAAGTTCAAGTTCAAGAGTACTTTAATATCTACAAAAGAGAAATTCAGGAAACGTTTGCGGACAAATAGTACAAGCACTTGTCTGATTGGTTATAAAAAAAAAGAAGTATTATTTTAACCAAACTTTAATGGGCCAATCAACAACGGGAGAGGCTCAGAGAGCTCGCCAAACTATCGGCAAACGATAGGGTGTTTCCTAAGGACCGTTTTTTACCGATTTACGCGAAGCGCTGCGAGCGTTAACCCTTGTGAAACAGACCCCAGAACAAGGTCTAGTTTCTCTAGATAACGGTCGCCACGCGAATAACGCTTACGCCAAACGGGGCCTAAGAAACACTTTACAAAAAGTTTGCGGAAGAATATTACAAGCTCTTGTCTGATTGGTCATTTTCTTTTTAAAACAAACTTTAATGGACCAGTCAACAACAAGAAATATATTCACCCCCTACCAGTTCCGGATAATTCGCCGCTTGCTCGGTGTTTGGCAAGAAAAAAACCGCCACGCGAACTATCGGCAAACGGTGTTTATTAGACCGTTTTTTGCCGATTTGAGCGCGAGCGCAACGTAACGTTAGCCCTTGTGAAACGGCCCCCTGGCGAAAACACAGACAATGTGAGAACGTAAAAGGTAGATAAAGGTAATGGTTCGTGGGGGGAGTGGGTGCTAGTAACACATCTGCATTGTTAAACAAAAATCGGGACTTTCCTGGTGCTGCACTGCCTCCGGGTATTGTCTCCATGATCGTTCCCACCATATGTATATCTACCAATGTCCTACATATGTTTGTTCCTGAGCGGAGGACGTTTTAAGCAGAATTTCATCATCGGAGTGGGTGTGTATTGTTAACAATTTTCAAGCAGAATTTCATCATCGGAGTTTCGAGTTTCGAGTTTCGAGTTCTAAAACCCGCCTCACACTATCCAACCTGTTTGGTTGGAAGAAAAAAAGTTCAGTTATGAAAGTTGCCTACTGAAGTACTCGTGGCCGTGTGACGTCTTCACACTATCAGCAAGCATTGGCTTGCATTCCCACAATAACTGCCTGAGTGAGTTGGAAGTAAAATAATGGCGCAGTCGCCAATTCCTTCCGACCTGGTTGGAATATGGAAAGATTTCATCCGACCACAATTTGCATTTGTGATTTCCACTCTAGTTGAAAGAAAGGGAAACTGTGGAAAGGTCACAACCAGCCTCATTATATTAGGTCGAATAGTCTGAGGTGTCCTTTTTATTTAGAAGGACGGTTTGAAATAAATATTCTTCTTCTTCTTCTTCTTCTTCTGCGTTCCCAGGCCATATGGTCATAATAGGTAAGGTACGTATGTGTCCGGTTTTCATTTTTCACTGGTCTCCCCGCTGCGTACAGCTGACACATTCCGATTTCGGAGGAGCTCAAAGGAGAAACATTATTTGGAAGATTTGTGGGGGTTTTAAAGGCAGGAGAATGGGCCCAAAAGTCAGAAAGATAGTAGATGATAGAAAGCAAAGGGAAAAGGCAGAGTCAAAGAGAGTGGCAGATTACAGGAAGTTACAAGCACATCATTTCCAGAAGGTGGGGGAACTCTATTTTTTTACGAAAGACCCCCCTGTCTAGTAACGGTAACGCCAAGTACTGGTAACGCTGAGCACAGCACATTTGATGCGATTCGGTAAAGACACGGCGGAGTTATAAGGCCCCGTTTCCCGTTGGCGCTGCTCCGAGAGTGACGCGCTCTCCCAATTCTCTTCACATTTGCTGCCAGGCTTTGCCCTGGCCACAGCACGCCTTACAGCAAATTTGAAGCGATTCGGTCGAAACACGGCGGAGTTATAAGGCCCGTTTGTGTTTCAGACAGACAGACAGACAGACACACACACACAGACACACACTTGCCTTGACACACTATGACTAAAGATCCCAAGTTACACACCTAACAGATTGTTAAAAGTCGAGTAACCAAGTAAAGACATTATGCATTGAACATGTAGCCTACATAATCAGTACATCTCATTGCCCTACAAGAGACAGAGACAGAGGGAGAGAGGGGGAGAGAGAGAGAGAGAGAGAGAGAGAGAGAGAGAGAGAGAGAGAGAGAGAGAGAGAGAGAGAGAGAGAGAGAGACAGACAGAGAGACAGAGACAGAGAGACAGAGACAGTCAGCAAAGAGGACAACTGCTGTTCCGGCTGGATGAATGAACATTTGTTTAACGTCCTCCACCCCGGAGCAGGCACAGAGAGAGAGAGAGAGAGAGAGAGAGAGAGAGAGAGAGAGAGAGAGAGAGAGAGAGAGAGAGAGAGAGAGAGAGAGAGAGACAGACAAAGACAGAGACAGACAGACAGATACACAGAGAGAGAGAGAGACAGACAGACAGAGAGACATAGGCCCTACAGACAAAGACAGAGAGAGAGAGAGGGGGGGGGGAGACAGAGACAGAGACAGAAAGCGTTCCCCCTGTATTAAGGCACTCTTCTGCAGATCCCCAATTTCTACAGTGACAGAATAGTGAAGTTTGACTGTGGTCACTTACTGGAACTGGAAGGAAGGAAGGAAGCGAGAGAGAGACACAGACAGACAAACATACACAGAGAGCGCCACGACGCGTGCCACGCTATTCTTAGATTTATGTGGCTGGTCTAACCAAAGACTCTAAAAGGGTCAGATGGACTACTTACGAGTTACGGCAAGTAATAGAGTTATCGTTAGTGAGGTAGTTATCCAAAGTATAACTGACTCATGAAAAGATAACTCTCTCAGGTTTGAAAAAAAGAGTTAATGTAACCTAAATGTGTCACGTTTAAAAGGGACATAACCAGTGTTTCTGTCCTCACCACTCATATAGGGAAAAGGGACCGGATGTTAGTCTTTCTTTTCAGTGTCTTTGGTCTAACTTCACAGCTGCTAACCACTGGCCGCGCGGCGAGAGAGAGAGAGAGAGCGAGAGTGAGCTGGCGGGCATTTTTGTGCGTGTATAATGTTGAAATTTGGGGTCCACGCAAATGTAAATCGGGTCCTATCGCGCGCGTTTATAAACGGATGCCGTTGAAATGTTGCACCAAGATAGTCACGATCTCCGGTCATGCCCGTTCCAAATTGCGAGTCAATGTCGGGTCTGGTTACGCCGCGGTTTGTGAAAAGGTGAAGCGGCTTAATCGATTCGCTTCCGGTTTAGCACATCGATAGTCCCCGTCCCCGGTCATCTACCTGCCAAATGCGAAGGCAATCGGGCCAGAAATGCCGGAGATACGTGCGCCGAGAGGCCGGCGGATACGCGTTTCGCGCATTTGCCAAACCGCGCAAATGACACGGCCGCCTCGCTTGCCGTTGCCATCGTCCCGTTAGGGCTCACAGCAAATTTGAAGCGATTCGGTCGACAAACGGCGGAGTTATAAGGCCCGGTTTGTGTTTCAGACACACACACACACACACACACACACACACACACACACACACACACACACACACACAGACAGACTCTTGGCTTTTACTATAAAGAATTCAGAAAAAATATACCTTTACATTAAGATTACAATCATACTCATAAGCGCAACGACGCACGCACGCTCACACACGCTTACGTAGATAAGCTTACATTACCGCCCATGCACGAAAGCTAAATCTCCTACGTAGTGCAATCCACGAATTCGTAGGGGGAAAAAGATCACAAACCCAATAAAACATTCATACTATAGTAATTACAACCACACGCGCGCATACACACACAGACACACACGCGCGCACTCGCGTGGGCCTACACTAGTGCGTGTGTGTCAGAGAGCAGGGGAGAGAGAGAGAGAGAGAGAGAGAGAGAGAGAGAGAGAGTGTGTGTGTGTGTGTGTGTGTGTGTGTGTGTGTGTGTGTGTGTGTGTGTGTGTGTGTGTGTGTGTGTGTGTGTGTGTGTGTGTGTGTGTGTGTGTGTGTGTGTGTGTGTGTGTGTGTGCACACTGACTGACTGTGAGAGAGAGAGAGAGAGAGAGAGAGAGAGAGAGAGAGAGAGAGAGAGAGAGAGAGAGAGAGAGAGAGAGAGAGAGAGAGAGAGATATCTGTTTCCAGAAAGTGGGGGAACTATTTGTACATAATTACACCTTTCCCCACACCTGGTATACCACACGGGGTTTCTCCGTTATAAATTAAGAATGAGAGCCATTGACATTACATACATTGTATACAGTACACCACATCAGAACGATTGTGCTTCAAGCCCCATCACACACACACACACACACACACACACACACACACACACACACACACACACACACATACACACATGCACATGCACACGCACACGCACACGCACACACACACACACACGCACGCACGCACGCACGCACGCACGCACGCACGCGCACATACATACGCACACACACGCACACGCGCACTCACACACACACACATCACATTACAGTTCACCAAATCAGAAATATTGTGCTTCAAGCCCCATCAGATTGTCTACCCCTACATTACAGTACAGTACAGTACAGTTTACTGTATCAAAATAATTGTGCTTCAAGCCCCATGATATTGTCGACTCCTACAGAACAGTACAGTAGAGTACAACACAATTGTTATTGAAAAAACAATTGTTTGGTTTTTTTTAAAGTACAGTACAGTACAGTAAAGTTCAATACAGTACATTACATTACAGTACAATACAATACAATGCAATGCAATGCAATACAATACAATACAATACAATACAATACAATACAATACAATACAATACAGCACAGAAACAGTTCACCTTTTAAAAATAATTGTGCTTCAAGCCCCATGAGATTGTCTACTCCTCTCTTCGTCTATATATCTATATATATATACAAAATAACTGCCCCCCTAACAGTTCACTGTCCAGTGAAGCGCGTGTTCACGTAGCCAGCGTCGTTCTGTATGTTGTATCTGCCGTTCTCTCTGGGGACCTTCCTGTGAGGAAGGAGGTCGAAGCTCTTGAAGCCCGCTTTCTGCAGGTCGTCCAGAACAGTCACCAGCTGCTGGAATCTCTCCCGGGCAGGACAGTTCCAGAAAACGTGCCACTCCACCAGCAACTGCTTCACTTGCCTGATTGGAAAAAAACAACAACCAACAACCGGTGTTTGGTTTGTACGGGTGTAGAGTGGCACAGTGGTAGCGCGTTCGCTTCGTGTCAAGTCAACCCGAGTTCGAACCTGGGTACAGGGGGATTGTCCCTCTCGCTTTGCACTAGGCCTTACGCCGGTCTGAACGTGGAGTCAGTCTTTCGGATGAGACGATAAACCCAGGTCCTGTGTGCCCATGCACTTAGCATACGTTAAACACAGTGGCAACGAAAAAGTCGTCATTTGGTCAAAATTTACCCCCCACTCACCCCATTCCTCATCAGTCACACAAAAATCGCATGCGGCAAAAAAACACAAAAAAACAAAAACAAAATTGCGGAGTGGCGCGCCTCTGACTGCGACGCGTTCTCCAGGTTGGAGCAACCCGAATTTCACAGAGACGCCTCTGTGACTATAAAGTACCTAATACCCAATACAAGGAAAAAAAAGTTATTTTTGTTGCGATCAAGTTCAAAGCCTAGGGGAAGACGGGGTAAAAAGCGCATGGGCGGGTAAGAAGCCCACCCCAATTATCTCATGAAATAAAGAAAATTGCAGTCAAATTTGCCCATGAGACGAATGCTAGACATTAACGCTCGTTTCATGGGCAAAATGAGACTGAAATTTGCTTCATTTCGTGAGATAATTGGGGTGGGCTTCTTACCCGCCCATGCGCTTTTTACCCCGTCTTCCCCTAAGTATGTGTTATTCCTTGTTATACTAGAGGCTCCCGCAGTTCATTTTCCTATAGGTTTGGGCAAATAGTCACGCAGAGAACAGCTAAAGGGGGCTTCTGGCTCAGTTTCGGTTTCGGTTTCGGTTTCACTCCTCCGTTTATTAAAAAACGGCTAAAAAACACTACTTTTTCTTATGCTTTTTAACCCCCCAAAAAGGTATGATTTAAGCCATTTTCTTGCGTTTTTTATCCACAAAAACAGTGCGATTCAATCGTTTTTACTCACGAAAACAGCGTGATTTAACAGCTAAAGGGGGATTCTGGCTCAAGAGGAAAATCTTCTACTTTTAGATACAAAAACGCTACTTTAAGGGGTAAAAAAAGTAAAAATTCGTCTCCCCTTTTATTCTGCCAAATCAAAAAAAAAAAGCCACTACTTTTAGGGCAGAATAAAAGCAAAAAATCAGACTTTAAAAAAAAAAAAAAACCATTTTAGATACAAAAACACTACTTTTAAGGAGTAAAAAAAAGAAAGAAAAAAAAAAAGAAAGAAGAAAATTCTTTGTTAAATATTGTGATGATTTGATTCTTTCTTCACAAACACTTATTTTGTCTGTAGCCTTATTCTCAAAGGGGATCTATTCTACTACTATGAACCGGTCTAGGCTTTTCACCGTAATTAAAGAGATCAGATAACCGTCGTCGCCTCTGACTAGACTGGAGTACTGCCAACTTGTATTTAAGCAACAGGGGATTTCCGATAACGTCAAGCATAGTGAAGAGAGGAATTCATATCATTCTCCGAATTTGAAAAAAATTCATTTCATTTTTTACATTCCTAAAAAATTCTTTCACTTTTTTTTTTTTTTTTTTTTTTTTTTTAAATTATAAAACAATTTTTTCTTCTTTTTTTCTAAGAAGTTACTCAAGTTCTTTTTAAGTTCTTTTTAAGTTCTTTTTTTAAGTTCTTTTATAGGTTCTTAAACAAGTTCTTGTTAAGTCAACTTCAAGTTATTAATAAGTTCTTGGTAAGTCACATCAAGTATTTATTAAGTTCTAACACAAAAACTTGACAAGATCTTATCAAGTTCTTATTTAAGTTATTGTTAAGTTCTTATCGAGTTACTTACTTAAGTTATTGGTAAGTTTTTATTAAGTTCTAAAACAATAATTTATTGCATTAAAAATGGATCGCTCTCAGGTTTTAAGCTATTTGGCTTTTGTTTTTCTTGTTTGTCTGCTACTTTTTCTGTTTGTATTGTTTTTACTTCTACTCGTTTTTCTAGCTTTGGTTGCATGTGTGTTTTATATAATTTATAAGACAAATAACCAACACCAGCAACCACACCAACAGTAAGCAATACAACATCGTAATTCGTACTGTTTTGTTTGTCTTCTTCTTTTTTAACTGGTATTGCGCTTATGGTTGATTCATCTGACAACAGTTTTTGTTTTGTTTGTTTATTCATTTTTTGTTGTCGATTCCACACTGATAACCTTTTACCTGCTTCAACTCGTCCTGGGTTCTTCGTTACCTTGGTTACTGTCGGACTGGGGCTTGTTTGCTGTTCTGTCTGATTCGTTTGATTCTCTGTCACGTTCATTTTTAATAGCCATAAAATCTATATGATTAAAAGTAATTAACCCCATAACAACTGGTGATAAAAGCCCGCCAAACCTATAAAAAAGATCACAACTAAGAGACTCTAATGATTTAGTTAAAACAGGATCTTGACTTAAATCGTACATTAAATCTTGGCTTGAATCGAGTGGAAAAAACTGACTAACTAACTTAGTGTACAAGCCTATTACAGTTTGACCTAAACTTTTAACCATTTTAGATCCTAATTGTGCTTCGTATCTGGTGTAGTACTTTTCAATGTCAGCAGAAGACATTTGTTGAATCTGTTCTATACTAAATTCTGTTCCTAAGTATTGTTTTGTTTTTCCACACGCAGCCAGAGAATACAACTTTTCCTTTTTATTCATAACACTTGTCGACACTTCATCAGACATTACGGCTTCCTGCGCATTTAACAACAGTTCGTCACAATTCATTTTTAGTTGATTTATTATTTTTGTTTTTAAAATAAAAATGAGTGCCGAAAAAACTGTTGCTAACCTTGTATATCAATCTGCTCTGATTGGTGGACTTTCTGTTGCGTACACGATGGTTGGTAAGAAACTATTGAAAATGAAAGCAGCTGACCTAGGAAAACTTGACCTAGAGGACTCTGGTAAACTAATCGCTATAATCACTGCTTCAATCGCAACAAAAGACTTTCTAGTTAAGCAAGGAATAATTCCAGAAAATATATATATGTAAAAATAAAATGGCTTCACTCGCAATGATGATTGGCGGTGCTGTAGTAAACGCACTTGCTTTTTCAGGAAGTAATTACATGTTCAGTAAACTAGAAACAAACAAGGAAAGACAAAGACATAATCGAGCAATGGAGCAATTAGCAGCAGCACAAGACGCCTATGAAAAACAAAGACTCGCTCAGTTAGATTTTATTAACAACAAATTGAAACTACAAAACCATGCAGCATACACTTTTAAGAATGTTGACGACGCCATTAAAGAGTATTATTTAGTGACAGGAGAAGACCTCCAACAGCTCCCACCACCAAAACTAAGTGACTTCTACCAACCATCCGAAAAACAAAAACTCCAGGAAATAGCTTTTATTGTAGTTGGTATGACTGCTGTTTATTTCATAGCAAAAAACGTGTAGTATTAAAATGAATGATAAACTATCTAAAATTTATTATTCACCAAAAGGTTATTGGAAAGGTTTAACTGCTATTCAAAAATTAAATCAAGCTGCTGGAGTCACTGAACAAACAGCAAAAGAATGGTTATCTAAACAAGCTATATGGCAAATTTATCTACCAGCACCTAAACGAATTAAAAGACCACACTTCGTTAACTCAACACCAAATGACACGCATCAAATGGATCTTCTATACTTACCCCATGATTTAATCAGAAGAAAAAGATTTAAATACGCGTTGACAGTTGTTGATTTAGCTTCAAGATATAAAGATGCTGAACCATTGACTGATAAAAGTGCTACTTCAGTCTCTGTTGCTTTACAAGAAATCTATAGACGCGGTCCATTAACCTATCCTCGTTTAATTCAAGTTGATGAAGGAAAAGAATTTAAAGGACAATTCAACCAGCTAATGTTAAAACACAAAGTATCTATTAAACGCGGTATTCCTGGAAATCATAGATCACAAGCCTTAGTCGAAAACTTTAACAAACAATTAGCTGAACGACTTTTCTCTTACCAATATCACAGAGAACTCCTTGATTCAACTAGAAACACTGAATGGGTTAGAAGATTAAGTAGTGTTCTGAGAGTCATGAATAACGAAGAATCTAAAGTAACAGGATTTAAACCAGTAAAAGCAATACAGAAGAAAACGATTGACACTTCGTTAGACACACCTCATGAACATTTAATTTCAAAACAGCTGATACCGTTTGGAATCAAAGTTAGGTTTCTTTATGCACCAGGAGAAGCGGAAGGAGACACACGTGTAAGAGCGACTGATCCAATTTGGAGTATTGAACCGTACGAAATAAAAAGTGTAATAGAAATGAATCCACCGGTGTATTATTTAAGAGAAACTGATACAACAACACGACCCGTTCCAAAAAGAGCCTTTGTTAAAGAAGAATTACAGATAATTCCGCCAGACACAGTTCCGATTTGATTAGACAAAAAAAAAAAAAAAAAAAAAATGAGTCTTTAAATGGAGACTCAGAATAAAGAGATACTCGAGACAAAGAATTACGACATTTTATTGAAAAGATTAAGGAATGCGCAGAAAGAAATTGTTCTATTTCAGCTATTAATGGAAGACGATAAAATAGTCAGTAAATACTTGTTCGAAATTGAAAGCAAAATAATGGATACTTTATCAGAAATTTACAACAAGTTTAACCTTGAATTTGACCCAGTATAAAAAAAAAAAAAAAAAAAAAAAATTGAATTTTTTTTTTTTTTTTTTTTTTTTTTTTGCCTTCACAAACATTTGTACTGACTAGGAAAATCTGTTTTTAACACTAGCTTACAAAACTTCTCTTTCCTCAGTTTTTGTTTAATCGACTTTTTTTCTTCTTTTGATTCAATCACATCATTTTCATCTAGACATTCATCAAAACTATTTTTATCTTTAGTAAAAAACAAAACAACCGTCTTTAACTGTTCTCTAAAGTCTTTTAAAACTGAATTATACTTTTGTGTTAAAATCCATACACTAATCCCTGCATGTCTACCACTGAAAGCTAACTTAGCTAAACTATTTCTTTTTTTAACAATGTCTTTTTCAGCCGAGCAGTCATCAATAATAAACAATGTTGACGTTCCTTTAAACAGTTGATAAAAATGATCTAAACATTCACTTAACTTATTACTTGGGTCAACCAAATAGACTTTATCATCCTCCCAAATGAACTTTCTTTCTTTGTATGATTTGTTGAATTCTAAAGTAGTACAAAAAATTACTATATGTTCAAAGTGATTTCGATAAACCGTTTGTATTAAATCTAACATAAATATCGTTTTTCCACACCCAGTCATCCCGCAAAATAACCCGCAATGTGGTTCTTTTGTAAGGAAATTTAAACTGTTCAAGTCCATTGTTTTAATACACAATATCTTTTAATCTGTTATTCTCAATGTTCAGCTGAGCATCGCATAGTAAATACACATAAACATATATTTGTTTGCCCACTTCCGCTTCTTTATGAATTTGAATGTTTATTCCGCCTGACCCATCACCTACTGTTCTTCCGCTACCATGAAGTTTGTTATCATCAGTTGTTCTAAGATCTAACCACAAAGCATACTTCGAAAATAAATAATCTTCTAGTCTAACATCATGAAGATGGAGGTCTTTGCAAATTAAATCAACAGACGGATCTCTTAGTTGCCCGCCTCCACCAAACAGTTTTCTTATTTCATCAAAGTGCTGATAAGGTAAAAGACCGCTCGCAAACAATTGGTTCGGTTGCCCTTCAATCGCAGTAGTCAGCTTAGTTATTTTTGGATTATAAAACCTCTCGCTTAATCTATTAAAGGGTTTTTTGGTTTCTTCAAACAGCAGCAAAATTCCTTTCAACGACCTTGCTGATATATTCAAATCGATGTTCCAGATTGTGTCTATTGTGTTTTTAGTTAACTTACTGTGATTTAAAATTCTGTTGTAGTATATTGCAAATCTTGACTGGTATTGTTGTGAAATCAACCGAGCTAATTCTTGATGACGAACAACATCAAACTCTAATGTGATGTCTGAAATACTATATTTTGCATTTGAATCTTCTGTCGATCTGATAACACGGGCATAGTCATTAAAAGTAAATTCATACATAAGCCTATCTTGTAAAGCTCCCTGATAATATGGTGAGTGTGTGTTCAATAGTTCAAAGTCAAGAGGAATGTAGAATCGATTACCATAAACTTGAGCAACCAACGCATCTTTATTGCTATCTTTTTTATCATCAGCATCAATTCTATGTTTTATACCATTATCTCCTTGTATTCCCTGATAAACCCGATCTTTTCTTTCATTTTCTGTTAACCAGAGGTCGCAATAACTCAAAAAGACATCTGCGTTATCTAAAGACATTACCTCTCTCCCTTCAAGTTTAATAGTAATCTTACTAACGATCGCTCTACCAAGATTAGCAACTAAAGTTCTGTTCGGATCCGTCTCTGACTCCAGGTCTATTTTAAATGCAAGACGAGCAGTGCCTGGCACGATGACTTCATTACTCCCCAGACTAGGAAATCTTACTGATAATATTTGTCTTTGATCGATAGTTGAAGGATTATTACTTATCACGATACTCTGTCTGGTTCCTTTTACACCGAGTGGTTCTTTTAACCGTCTGTATGGATCAAGACTCGACCCGTATGATTGCGACATCTCTCTTTTTTTTTTAGAAATAAAATAAAAACATAATTATAAATAAAAACATGGAAGGAAAAGAAGCAGTCCACGATTATGATGCCTTTGACGATGAAGCTGGAGATGACATGAGTGAAGACATTCCTTTATTGTCTCGTCGTCGTAATCTACCATCTTTAAGACAAGAACTAGATGAAGCAGAACCAAACCCGAATGTAGAAGTTAGACCAAGGGAAGATAATATAGTAGTTGGAAAATCTCAATTTGAAATGCACTATGAAATACAGAAATCGAAAGTAATGGCTTTTCGTAAATTTATAGGTCAAGATTTATCCGATTTGTATGATCCTAATGACTATGTTTTAGATGGTGAAGGTCATTTATTTTTGAATAATAATGAATCAACCCGACTTACACACAAAAATAATCCAGCAAAGTTTTATAAAATAAGTTCACTAATTTCTCATGGCGTCCCCACTAATGATCTAAGACGTATTGGCGTTGACATAAAACCAAAACCAACCCTAAGCACGAAAGCTGTTTCTGCTCTTCAAAACACACTACAAGAACTGCCTACTGATTCCCAACTTCAATCGATTCCTCTTAGAGACTTAAGCGCAACTGCGGACAACATCATAGAAATGGAAACTAGTTTTATAGCTTTAGAAGATGAAGAAACCCATTTAAAAACATTACATGATTCACCATTACCTATGAGAGAACTAATGGCGCTCAATTCAACATTACAAACTACCAGAGGCGAGTTAACAAATAATCTAGCAAAGTTAAGCGAACTGGATGCTCACATTGACAGAGAAAAACAGAAATTAGTTGAAGCGGACGACAATAACCTAGGACAAGACGTAAAAGACAGAATCATGCAAAGACTAGATGATCTTCAACAAGAGAGAGCTGCAAGACTAGAAGTACTGTCAACTAACCGTGAACAATTACGAACACAAGTCAGCAGAATAAAAGAAACCATCCAAAGAATTTTACACGAAGATACAACGTTAGCAGAAAGAATAAAAACTTTATTTAGAGAGCAAGGAGTCACGATAGCGAGCGTTATGACAGCTTTAGGGTTTGCAATCTCTACTTTAGTGTTTGCTTTAACAGGAACAGGTGGTGGTGGTGGTCAATTACCTTCTCCACCTTCTCCACCTTCGCCATCAAAAGACTCTTGGATTAAAAAACAACTGGAACATTTAACGAATCTATTAAAAAAATTAGGAGAAAAAGCACTAGATGCGCTACCCGGTATATTAGGTGGAATTGTTAGTTGGCTTTTTTCTACTGCAAGCAAAGTAGTCGGTTTTATGGCTGAACACTTATGGATGCTAATAGTTTTAGTTGTAGGATTACTCTCTAGTAAAATAAAAATAAACTAGACCGGCTGCTGTTAGAAAAATAACTAGTGCTGTCTTTTCGTTTTCGTGACTGTCAGTTAAGTTCGTTAAGTTCGTTGAGTTCGTAGAGTTAGTTAAGTTCGTAGAGTTAGTTAAGTTCATAGAGTTAGTTAAGTTCGTTGAATTCGTTAAGTTAATATTCTTTTTTTGACTGACAGGGATTGGATGGTGTGTTCTTTGTATGATCGACAATGTAGAATTTATTTTTAAATTTTTACCAACTGCTTGATTATCTTTTGCTATAAGGATTTCGTTGTTATAGTTTACAATTGTTCCTATTTGAAGTCTAAGATCAGAGGGCAGCATGTATAATCCACTACCAACAGCAAAGTCTACTTTTGATCTTGCAAATCTTAAAACGTCTTGATACCTTTTAATGCTTGCTGGGAGGTCAACTGTAGAATTGATTGCATCTTCTAAATTAGCTAAATACTGTTTTTGTGCATCAAACCCAGTAGAAGGATCCATTATCTCAGATTTAACTTGCGCTTGAGATCCCAGCAAACACCACACGTAAGTACGAATAGAATCATTTACTCGTTCTATTCCCGCCTTTGTCAGTCCTTCAGAAGTATCAAGAATAAAAGTAGACCAAGCGTTTTTATGTTTTTGTTGAATAGATCCCAGATGAACGGTCGTACCTGAAGAAAAAGACGTGTAAGGTGGATTCCAATCATAGTTATACTTTCTGTGCACGCCCCAATAATAAAGTGTTCCCAACCCATGATTACGATCTAACTTTTGCCTAAAGTCTGTATTCAAGTTAATGTTAAACTCATTACAAATCCGTTCAAAGGCCTTCAAGTCAATTCTGTTGTTGAACGGATTAAAAGTAGAATCATTCGGTAATGGAGCATGTAGTTCAGACAAAATACGCTTGAAAGTATAATAGAAATGAAATCTATAAACTGCTTTTACCATGACTCCAGGATGATTTAAGTGATCAGCGAAAGAAACACCACACCCTGTTGTTGCACAGAACACAGCAAAGTTTAACTGGTTTTGATAAAACTGCATTGGATGACTAAACCACGCCTTTGCGATGTTATCATGTTTAACACTAGGATTTAAATAATGGTTTAATGGATTACTGACCTTAACTTCAAAAGAATCAACTCCCACTGCAACAACTATTGAATCAACAGCTATAGTTTTAGGGTTATATGATCCAACTGCATATTTAACGTCTTTGTTATATTTAAAAGCATTCATTTATATATTCGCAATAAAAATGTTTATTTATATAACTGATCAAGACGAGCCAATACTTTTACAACGCCCTATTGAAAATCATGGTTCTCTAAAAGTAGCGCTCCATGAAATTTATTACAAAGTTAAATGGATTAACATAAGCGAATCCTTAAAAAACAATTGGATAAGAAAAATTACCAAAGAAGAAAGGGTTGAACTGACTATACCAGACGGTTATTACGGTTTTTGTTCATTAAAAGAGATTTTAAACGACTTCGACATTACTTTAAAACTTAATGAGGGAAATTTGAAAGTGAAGATGACGTTTAGAGGTCAAAAAGGTGAAGTATTTGAATTTGCTAATGAATTGGCTAAACTATTAGGTTTTAGATTAGACAGGTTCCGTGTTACTGATAATGCACTGGAAAGTAATGCATATACGGCTGTAAAATCACTTAATCTCGGAATACATTCTTTATTATACTTTCATTTAGATATCCTGAGTACGGATAACAACTTATTTGATAACCAGCCGTCTACTGTGTTAAGAGTTCTTCCAACAGCAAAAGCGGCATACTGTGATTACGAAATTATTACATTCACTAACTTACAGTTTAAAGAATTAGTTTGTGGGGTTCACCATTCACTAAAAATAAGAATAACTGACGAAAAAGGAAAAGAAGTTCAGTGCGACAGCTTGAATGCTTTGTTAGAAATAAAATAATTTAGTATAAAACAATGTCACGCGGACCAGATCAACCGGTTATGCTTGACCCTGTTAGATGCGCAACTTTAGAATTGAAGGACCTAGCAGACACAGAAGACTTTGATTTAAATGGGGAGATAGGAGCGCTGTATGGTTTTGAGTACACAAACAACGGCTATTATAAACGAGCAGAAATAAGTGATAAAAAGGTTCCTAAACTAGAGCAACTGCGTAATGTAGTAGCTGACAATGTTGGCCAGTTTGAATATAAAGTTGTTAGGGAAAGGGATAACAAATGGCATTTAATTCCATTCATTGATTGGGAAATAAAGTTTGAATTTTTAAGCCCGTTTACATTCTTTGATAATAACAAATACTTTCGCAAATCATTTAACTCAGGGCCGTTACATGTCAGTCTGATTCCACAAAACAACAGCAGAAGAGAAATAGCAATCAAACCTTATAAAAAGAGACAGTACATACTGCATAGAAAAAAGACAGTGACAAAAGATGCAGCCACGCAATTAGAGTTCATTCCTAAAATGGCTTTAGCAGACGAATTTACTATGATATTTGAACTTTCTGTTAGAGCAGACAACCCTGATTCCCTACCTGTTGGTGTTAGCGACAACCTAATGAAAGGGATTCTTATTTCTTGGCAAAACTTGGATGTTGAATCAGTGAGATGTACTATCGTTATTCAAAACCGCGGTGAAGAAATTAAGGCAGTGTCGACCAGCGATAAAGTTATATTGAGTGTTGATCCAGACAATCTTAAAGAATTAACGTACATTAATGTTACTAATTTAGATCTCATTGGGTTTTATTACACTGAAAGCATTTTGCCTGATGATCTTCTTAAAATGATAGCAAGTGCAAATTAAATGTTAAATTTTTTTTTTTTAAATATAAAAAGATGTCCGTTACAGTTTATCCAAAAATACCGAAAGAAAATACTGACAAAGAAAAGACTGATGGTGGTGATGATCCTGAAATCAGAAAGTTCAGATTGTCTACCATTACAGAAATACAAAGAGAATTGGAAAAAGACCTCACTAACTATAACAGAACCAAACGAAGGTACTCTTGTTTGTTTAATACAGCAACATACTTAAATACTGGATTTGGGAGTCTAGGTACTTTAACAGCAGGAAGCTCTGTAGGGTTGTTAGCAACAGGGGCCGGATCAGTAGTAGCTTTGCCTCTAGGTTGTGTATCGTTGGCGCTGGGGTTGTTTTCAATGACAACGTCCGCTTTCAACAAAAAAATAAAAGTCAAACTTCAAAAGCATACAGCCATGGTTCAATTAATAATGGCAAAACTTAGTTCATTCCGATTAATTATCAGTAAAGCTTTGCAAGACTCTCAAATTTCGGATGAGGAGTTCAATAGACTGCAAGCTGACTACAATGATTACAAAATGCAAAAGTTCGAACTACAAAAAAAGTCAAGAGCAAGTTTTTCACAACCGCAAGACATAGAAGCAATAAAAAAAGAATGTGAAAAAAAAATAAACGACACATTAAAATCTGTTCTAGGGAAATAACAATAAGAACTCCAAAGGGTGCTTATTCAATTCAATATGATTACAAGTTTCGAAAGTCTACTGACTATGACACTTAGTTCTCCAGTGGCCAATTGAATACGAAAACTCAGGCGATTTAAACACGCGCTTTGTATTGTTTGAGTCGAGTGATTTTTTATTTACAACTGTTGTGTTTATTTCGTGTAACTTAGACTGTATTTTTATGTTGTCATGATAAAACGTCTTGGAGTCAAACAGTGCTTCTTTATAGTTATCGTGTGTCATGACCATTTGAACAACCGGTCTAGAAATTCCTTTTGCTTTTTTAATTACGCTAGTTTGGCTGGCAATTGAATACATCTTTGCTCTCAGACCAACGTACTCTTTGATTATAGTTCCATTCAGTTCATCCTTCATCTTACCGATTACCTTTTTATTTACGGATGAATGTAATGAAGATTCACTTGGGTAGTCAGAGGTGTCATACCAGGAGACAACACCTTTTGCTGAATCTGTCTCTAAATCTTTGTAGAAGTCTTCAGTCGGAATGTCTAGAATAAATGAGTCCGTATCTGTATAAAGTACTCTGGAGTCTGGATAGAGTGGTTTAAAGTAGTCGTAAAGAAATTCTAGCATCAATAACTTAGACAATTCAAGAACAGCAAACCCAATGAAGACTGGTTTATCTAGCTTCACATTAATTTTTTTCATCATTATCCCGTAAAGGTTGTCATGGAACTTTTTGAAGTCTTGATAATTAGGTTTTGAAGTTAATTTGATTGCTTTGTTTTCTTGGGTAACTAATCTAACGTCTTTGCGTTTGTGCGGGTTTTCCATTGTCTTTCCAAAACAACTGTTGTTCATTAGTTTAAAGAAGTCTTTTTCTGAGGCGTCGGTAGCTTGTGTTCTAAGATTAGTGTTCTTCATTATATATGGTTCCATGAACTTCCTCTGAGTGAACGAAATGATTCTATGAACTGCTGTTAGTCTTAATCCGTGACGTAAATAAAATTGTAGTAATCTATAATGACAGACGTATTTTTTTTTGGAGTGTAGATTAGGCACAAGTTTAGGGAGGTCATTCCCCACTTGAAGTCTTTCAACTGCTAACGGGTAGTCATTGTGCAGGTCATGGAGTTCGTCCGGATAATCTAAGTCGACTTCTAAAATAAATCCTGTTTCGTAAGAATCTGATAATTTCAAAAGCCATTGCAAAAACTCTGCGATATTAAAATTAAAAGGAGCTGTAAACATTTTAAAGTTACGTAATGGAAGTGACTGACACATCGCCCAACCATAGAGATTGTTTGCATCTAAATACATGATATAATTTGATGGTTTAGAAGGATCGTAGTCGTCTAAGTATTTGTTGTTAGCCTTGCAGTAACCGTGTGAAGCCATAGAGATTCCCCCGCGTAGTCCGTCTTCAATCATCTGGAGAGTTGGTAGATCGGAGAGTAAGTCAATCTGTATTTTGGTAAATCTTAAGAAAGCATCCCAACTCATACCAGGAGCAGTGATATAATTAGCAGGGTCTAGACTGTAATGTTTTATACACGTTTTTCTGTAGTTCTCGAATACATCTGCAAGCAAACAAACGTCAGCCATTAAATAGGCGTCGTGGTAGTCTCCCATGGTCTGGCATTTTAACTTAATCCACGCTGACTGAGCATGGTTGTAGTCAGAGTCGCTTATATCTTTTCCTTTTAAACTAGAGTAGAATGCACCTTTGGGAGGTAATTTTAAATCGTCGAACCGCTCCCAACTACTCATGTACTCATAAGGGTATACTCCTTTTCGAACAAGTGCTGGATCAAAGTATTTTTCTGTTATAGTGCATTTGGATAGTGACTGACCTAAAGACTCTAGTGATCCCATCAGATGTTGTAATGAATCGTAAAAAGACAATTGACCTAATGTAAATGTCATGTACTTTTCTGAAGACTGAGCTATACAACTGACGGTTCTAAATTCATCAGTAACTGCTTGTAGAATTAAATGAGAGTCATATCCACGTAGATTGTGAAAGAATATAGGCAGTTTCCAAGTCTTTGGTTCAAACTTTAACTGCAAATTACAGGAGTTGTGTGCTGCTCCTCTGAATTTTCCACTAATGTGATCATGGTCTCGTACTTTATAGATGTCTGGACAGTCAGGGGAGTCTTCCACAAACCCTTTTCCGCAAATCCAACATTCAGTAGCTGATTCAAATTGAATTAAATCTTCAGGCGTCATGATTAAATCTAATAAATTTAGTTGGTTAGATAGTTCATTTCGTAGTTTCATCATTCTCATTAAAAAGATTTTTGCAGCATCGGGTCCTCTATAAAGTTCAGGTTCAAAATGTATCCCATCTGATCTAAGAACAATAAATGCGAATGAACAGATTTGATGATTATTCAATAAAACAGTTTTAGGAAGATTTTTAGGAGCTGGTCCTTGATAGGGTACAATGATTGACTCGAAATCAGCATAAACAACATAAGGACTTAATTGCAGTTTCTTCCAGTTTTTAAAGAACACCTTACTTCCTTCTTTCGGAGTAATAAGTTCAGTATTACAGTCAATGGATGAATTACAATGTTTTCTATGTTCAACCGCTGCTTGAATACTTGGCATTCTTAGTAAACATCTTCGACAGAATTCTTGTTTTTCTTTGTGATTTGTAGTATAGTTTATAAGTCTGCTCATTGTTCTGATTAAAGTGTAGTGTGTTTTTGTTCCGTCTGTTACTAAGAGAAGATCAATATGTTTTTTATCAGGATCACCAATCATAGGAGAGTTCTTTGAAACTCGGATTGGTTTAAGGTTTTCTTCTACAGACCATGTGTAGATGTTAATTGAAATTGGTTTATTCTGTTCTTCAAATTGATCAACTTCGCTTAGGCTTACAGGGAAGTCGATTCCATCAAAGTTTAATTCATTTATGTAAGGTTGATAGTTAATTACTCTTTCTGCGTTCTTTTTGATATAATGAAGTTTAGCTAAAACACACCACATAAAACATTTATCATCAGTATTTTTTATGTTTAATACTGCACGCTTTAAAACAAGTTCTTTAGGTAAAGGAATAAAGGAGTTTCCTACGATTGGAGCATATTTACTCTCCTTCATTTTAATTTCTAATACCCCGCCTTCTGACCAACCAGATCCTCTTAGTTTTGCCTCTTCTGATACGTTAATGAACTGGGTGATTAAATTGTCTGCCCAGGTTTCTGTAAAATCATTATATGAAAGAACTACTTGCTGTTTAGTAGAGACCCATACTTGAAGCTGCTCACCTTGGACTGTTTCATAATCTACGTACACTGCTAACATTACTTTAACTGGTGGTTCTATAGCTAGTTTTTCAGGTATTTGCGAAATAGCATGTTTTACACTTTTTAGTACATTTTTTGGATCAATAACTTCTAAATCCGTTTCTTTAAAAACTTTGTCTAAGTGCTCAATTATTTCATCAAGCGCCATTGTCATGTTGAGTTCCTTTTTCTAACTCAAATTATTTTGTTTAATTAAAAATAATTAATTTTGTTTCACCTAAAGTAGTGGTGTTTTTTTTTTTGATTTGGCAGAATAAAGGGGTGACGAATTTTTTACTTTTTTTACCCCTTAAAGTAGCGTTTTTGTATCTAAAAGTAGAAGATTTTCCTCTTGAGCCAGAATCCCCTTTAGCTGTTAAATCACGCTGTTTTCGTGAGTAAAAACGATTGAATCACACTGTTTTTGTGGATAAAAAACGCAAGAAAATGGCTTAAATCACATCCTTTTTTGGGGGGTTAAAAAGCATAAGAAAAAGTAGTGTTTTTTAGCCGTTTTTTAATAAACGGAGGAGTGAAACCGAAACCGAAACCGAAACTGAGCCAGAAGCCCCCTTTAGCTGTTCTCTCAATGCTAAGCATTAACACTCGTCTCATGGGCAAAATGTGAATGAAATTTGCTTTATTTCATGAGATAATTGGCATGGGCTTCTTACCCGCCCATGGGCTTTTTACCCCGTCTTACCCATGTATGTTCTCTTTAGCTGCCTCCCCCCCCCCCCCCATAACCATAGCCCATTCTTAACCCTATCCCTAACAAGGCAGAAGGTGGTTTCTTAAAGGGGCACCCTGACGGAAGAGTTTTTGTAAGAAACACGTCGAGATCACCAGGAAAACACCCATTACAGAGATTGTAACACTCACTTTGCTCTGGTTTCCTTTTAATAAAACCGCACAAATAGGCGATTCCTCCTTGGCGGAGGTGCTGGAAGTCAAATTATTTCACCCAAAGTGAACTCTTTTCTAATGGCCGACAAATTGTTTGCACGACATTTTCGCAATACAAGCCTTTTTATTATTTTTTATTTTTAAATTGTATACAGTTTATCTAAAGGAGTTTCGCTCACAACAAAGGAAACAGCTCCTTTTTTTTTTTACTGCACTACAAAAAAAGAAAACGCTTCAACCACAATGAGTGACCTCCACCCGCTCTCTCCGGCATCTCCGCCAAGGAGGAATCGCCGTGTTGACGTTTAATTTCTAGGAAACCAGAGCAGAGTGAGTGTTCCGATCTTTGAAAAGGCTGTCTTTCTGGTGACCTCGACGCATTTCTTGCAAAACCTCATCCGTATCAGGGCCACCTTTAATGAGCAGATTGCGTTCATGTTGACGGTCTGCGAGTAGCCAGGCGTTTC